>OZ023323.1:4800050-5400050 GCA_964007375.1 Ophion obscuratus | reverse complement strand
TGAGAAAAAACGCGTATCTTTAACATTTATGAATTTTTTTCAATAAAAATTATTAAATATACGCAAAGATGTACCATTTACTGTGAAAAAAAAACAGTTGAAAACCTGCAACCATTTTCCCACAAAAAAATCACAACATGCTTTTTTCCGGCCGCCAACTAGATGTAACCCCTTAAAACAAAAAGCATGCAGAAATTTTGTTTATTAATGTACATATACTCGTATGTGCAATTAAATTACCTTTTTCGTCACTTGATTCTCTAATCGCCTCTTCTTGCTAGTCTGAGTACTCCTAGGAATACGATCTTTCGAGTTTGGTAGCAGGTACTCTTTATATCTTGTACCTGTGCGGTCCATGATAATTTGCACAAAAAACACAAACAAAATGAACTTCAGATTTTCAGTTACTCACTTCCTAAACTGGACCACACGAAGTGATAATATTATTACTCCGTACCAGTGGCAGAGTATAGGACACTACAAACAGCGGACAATTCGCGTAGCAACAATTCCAATTAAAAGACGCCAGCCCCCTGCTCCGTACACTGAACCTAAAGATGTGTAGTACCGCGACTCTCATTTGGTTCCCAAATTTGGCTACACATACACCCGCATGTGTAGCAACGCGCATATGTGTAGCAAAATCTGGGAATCATAAGAACAATGAGATTACACGACTCTCCACATTTTGCTGTACATACGCGTGCGTCTATAGCAACGCGCGTTGCCAGCGTAACGTTGCCGGCGCATACAACCTACGATCATGTGAATAGGTCAGTCCGTAATCGCAGTAGTCTCATGTTTAGCTTGCTGATAACAAGTGTCCAACGTGTATCGAAAAAAGTGGCGCGTGCGAATTTCCCAATTTATATACAGATCGTATATATTATTTTGGCGATATGGCGACCGGAAGCAATGGCATAATGTATGCACGTGTGAGGTACCTCACTACCAATGCTATTGAGACAGTGCCAATAAAATATTTTTTTAAATTTTCACCAAAAAAAAAGACGATTTTAAGAAGGACAAAAAATACAGTGTTCGCAAGTTCAATGCTGATACTTCAAACGACGAAGAGGATGAAGAATTGCTGGAATACGTCAAAGCAAACGTTCTTGTCTTGGGCAGTAAGTATATATATATATTTATTATAATTATTAAAGATGTATTTAAGGATATTCGGCGGGACTCAATATTTGTTGGTATATGAAGCCACACCAAGGTTCCACACCAAGTGAAACACTAAAAAATCATGTAATTTTTAAATGGGCTCATAATTTGTTTTTAAGTTCGTTCGAGTGTCAAAAGCAACTACAATTTTTTTTTAGATTTTACACTCGAATTTGGATACCGGGAAATTTTTCTCGTTTATTTTCGATTCATTATACTCAAAAAGAGATGCATGGTGCAAAAAAAACGTTATAGAAGAAAATTTAGGTTTTCGAATGTACTTTTCAATCATATATGTTTCGTAACTGTTAACAATTCTGCTAATGTATTTTTCAACGAAATAAGGTAAAAATATTTTTTTTTCGCCAAGTTCGCCCACTTTTATTTTTCTATAAATTTGATAAAACTTTCGTTGATGTCATAACAAACCACAGAAAAATTGGCATGGAGGAGAATTCATATCTTCCAATTATTTTTTAACGTTAACTGATGAAGAATTTTGTCGAACAATGGATGTCGAACAATGAATATCGACCGTTGTTTTGGGCACAACAGTAGATTGCGATGAATACTTAGCGTTATCTAGAATCATTGTGTCCTCCTCCTCTTAATTCAATTATGGTTTTGTTTGTCTGTCTCAAAATTTTTCATTTATTCACCGGTTTTCGTAGCGTTATTCTCGTATCAAACAGAAATCTTGCTTCTCGTTTGTTGAATGATTTGGTTTGCTCACTCTCAATGCTAATACAATTGATTTTGCGGAAGAACTCGGTCAAAACGATTCGATACATTTTTATTCTATATGGTTTTCTCATCGGTGGCTTTTGCGATTAGTATAGATTAACCATATTATGATTCACTCATTGTTGAACGATAAAAATATTCAAAAATGAAAAATTTCGGGGCAGACAAAACCATAATTGAATTAAAAGGAGGAGGACAAAATAGTTTTAGATAACACTAAATATTCGTCGCAATCCACTGTTGTGCCTAAAACAATTGTCGATATTCAATATCCATGGTTCGATGAAGTTCTTCATCAATTAACCTTAAAAAATAATTGGAAGATATGAATTCTCCTTCATGCCAATTTTCCTGTGGTTTATTATGACATCAACAAAAGTTCTCTTAAATTTATAGAAAAATAAAAGTGGGCGAACTTGACGAAAAAAATTATTTTTACCTTATTTCGTTGAAAAATACATTAGCAGAATTGTTAACAGTTACGAAACATATATGATTGAAAAGTACATTAGAAAACCTAAGTTTAATTCTTTGACGTTTTTTTTGTACAATGCATCACTTTTTGAGTATAAGGAATCGAAAAAAAACGAGAAAAATTTCCCGGTATCCAATCCCAGTGTAAAATCCAATTTAAAAATCTTAAAAAAATGTAGTTGCTTTTGACACTCGAATGAACTTAAAAACAAATTATGAGCCTATTTAAAAATCACATGATTTTTTAGTGTTTCACTTGGTGTGGAATGCTTCATATAGCTTATATACCTTATATAGGACACAAAGGACGCGTAAATGTGGCATATGTACATATAACAGCCGAAAAAATCTCTCCCGCATTTGCATGAGTAGAAAATAGCCGCACGCACAGAGGGCATAACAAAGGTCATAATAATCGAAGAACGCGATTTGTTTAGCTTAGCTTATTTCATGTTAGTTATAATATATACACATGAATTATGTCATTGTGCAATGAATATAATAATTTCTGTGTAGAATCTTAGAATAAAAAACGGTTCACCCTATAGTGATTTCTCTTTCTCTCTCTTTCTCTCTTACTCTCGGTGAAAATACAGCGGCGAAAACACAGCAGTGGCACGTATCATACACATATATACTACATAGGATGTTCTATATTTCTCTATCTCTCTCTAACTCTGTAACCCTCTGTTTTACTGAGGTTTTTTTCTTTCATAAAATTGTGTCGTTACACTCGTAAAAGACGTTTTGCATTTAGAAAAAAATTTGTTTGCTCAACGTAATACATACACATTACGTGCGACGCACATATTTGTCAAGATGTAAAGTACAGTTTAATTCAATTACTGTATGCAGCAAAAAATCTGTACAGTTGAAAAAAGAGTTTTCTTTCTACAGCCGCTTGGAAATCTCCATCCTTTTTATCGATATATTTCCTTGTCCATGTGTATTAGCAGTACAATATGCAATAACCTAACAATATATTCCCCTAATAATTGATTTTTTATTTAATTTCAGCAAGTGAAAATGATATCGAAAATCAAATGAAAGCAATAGGCAGAGTGAAACTGCCAAACATGAAACGAAAATCGAGTTCCGATGAAGACGACGAAAAGATAACGCATCATCGAAACAAAAAGGAAGAGAAGGTAATCGCTACTCTAAGAAAATATGTTTAACAAATTTTTTAGAACTTTTTAAAGTTATTACCAATGAATTGTTAATAACTTTTTATTTGAAGAGCAAGATAGAACTGCATACATTATATTTATAACACCTATATGTAGTTGTGTCACGTGTTTGTTTTGTCGCATCAATTTTTTTACTATTTTTTTTCACTATAATTTCTGTGATGTTCGGGAAGAAAGTGCAGGATAAAAAAATTAACATATATGTTCCAGAAAACGACAAAAGCAATCGTGAAAAAAAGTAAAGCAATCACGAATGCCGCTATTTTAAACAAAAATAAAGCATCAAATCTGATGAGAAAAAGAGAAAAATTGGAACTGCCATCTTCATTTTCCGATGAGGACGAGGTGATGGAAGGAAAAAACGAATTCGCCATCGAGGAACAAAAAGAAGCGATCACGAATGCAGCTATTTTTAACGAAAATAGGACTGTCAATCTGATGGAAAAAAGGCGAACATTGGAACTATCGTCTCCATCTTCCGACGAGGACGAGATAATGAAAGAAAGAAACGAACACGCCATCGAGTAACAAAAAGAAGACGATACAAAAACGGAGAAAGGTATAGAGATCCCATCGATCGGTCAAAATCGAATCATTTACTTCCGCTTTGTTATAGATGATTTATTATGCCAATTAAAATGTCGCAAATGACATAAGCATTTAAAATATCTAAAAAATCCAATAAAGACATCGAGAAATTTTTTTAAATCTTTCAAATTAATACGCAAGGTTAAAAGTAAAGACATTTATAATTTTATAAATATCTAATATTCATACTATGTTTTTGTCAGAGGTCAAATTGGGAAAAAATGTGGACGCGTTATTGGCTCCAAAATATTCCGCAAAGAATGGTGTGGTAATGTACCATATATCTGTACTTTTTATTTCCATGTATGCAATTTTTATTTCTGCTATGAAATAATATTTTGTCATATATAGATTGATCTTGGCGGAGGAATCCGAATTCGAGGAGATGTTTGGGACGATATGCAAGGGAGTTCTAACTCCAAGTTCATCAAAAATTTGGTATTTGCGGTGTGGGGAGATGACCTTGTCAACAGGTGCCTGGACGAGAAAGCGGCTGCAAGGGTACCAGGGCAGATAAGAAAACCGCTGACTCCGAAAAAGAAATCGACCATATATCGTAAGTATAAAGCCTTCTGCACCGGTGAACATGTGCTTGTGTATTAGGGGTCGTCCATTAATCATGTGAGGTTTTTTTTGCCACTCTTTGAGCCCCCCTCCCTCATGGTGATATGTGGTGAGGTTTCTAGCCCTTCACACCCCCCCCCCCCACCGCCCGCAACATCACGTGTATTTTTTTGTTACGAAACGTCAGACACAAGTTATATAGAGTGCGGTATTTTATTATGAATAACGAAATAATATATATGGTCAGTATATTTAAAGGGCATTGTTCGCGTAGTCACACAAAAAAAAATACACGCAATATGTCACAACACCCCCCCCCCAGCGTGATCAATCGTGATGTTGTCCAACCCCCCCCCCTATTTGAGCCTCACGAGATTAATGGACGACCCCTTATCAATTTGCAATTTTTTTCCTTTATTTAATATTTTTGTTTTTGCTTTTTCAGACTGCTATGTCAACCGCTTGAAAAATGAGCAAAGCCTGACAGGTCGTGAGTTCAAAAAAGCCGTATCGTTGTTCGGTCGTGCGATATCCGAAAAAATCAACGACCTCAACAAAAAACAAAAACGGATCCTTTACGAAAAAGAAAATGGCCTTAAAGAAAATAACAGTGTGGCAGATGCATGATAATCAAGATGACCAATAAAGATGACTGTGATAACAGGTCAACAACTGCGAAAGCGTGTTGAAGTTAGTTTAAGTTAGTTAAAGCGTGTTGAAGTTAGTTTAAGTTAGTTAAAGCGTGTTACTTTTGTAACAATGAAGATAAATAAAACTGCAAAAACCAATTTTTAATTTTGCCTTTTCTCATTTTTGACATTAGTAACCGGTACGGGTTCCTATACGGGATCCTGTACGGGTTCCCTGTACGAAAACACCACGTGGGATGCCGTATGGGAACCCGTACGGGACACCACGTGGGATCCCATACAGGAACCCGTATGGGTCACCACGTGGGATCCCGTACGGGATCCCTGTACGAAAACACCACGTGGTATCCCGTATGGGTTCCCATACAGGAACCCGTACGGGTTATCACGTGAGATCCCGTACGGAATCCCATACAGGAACCCGTATGGGTCACCACGTGGGATCCCATACGGGTTCCCTGTACGAAAACACCACGTGGGATCCCGTACGGGTTCCCATACAGGTTCCTGTGTGGGAATTTGCAGCAGGGACTGTAACTCACTAAAGGCTGCAAGCCTTAAGAAAGATTTAACGCCACGAGTGTATCGATGGTGGGCATTCCTACAATCTTTTGACTTTGAAATTGAATATCGTGCGGGTGAAAGAATGAAACACGCGGACTTTCTATCGCGTAACCCCGTTCTTGAAGACAAAGTATTGAAAGTAGTTAAAAAAGACATGAACAAAATAACAGAATTGGCAGATGACTGGTTAATCGTAGCTCAGCAGAAAGACGACGGAATAAAAACATTATACCCCGAAGTATTGGACGGATTAGAAACCACAAAGACTTACTCGATAAAAGACAAAATCTTAATGCGAACAATAGAAAGAAAAGGTAAACAAATAACACTACCTGTAGTGCCGAGGATGATGGTATGGTCACTCATCCATCACGGACACGAAAATATTTGCCATTTAGGCTGGGAGAAGACTTTGGACAAATTATACGAACTTTATTGGTTCCCTCATATGTCAAAGCAAGTAAAGAAATTTGTAGCAAATTGTATTATGTGTCAAACTTGTAAATCAGTATCGAGACCGACGCAAGCACAGCTGCATCCAATAGAAAAAGACAGCATTCCGTGGTGTACGATTCACATAGACATCTCGGGAAAATTATCAGGTCCCTCTGAGAAAAAAGAATACGTTTTCGTGATCATAGACGCATTCACGAAATTTGTAACGTTGAATTGGATAAACCGTTTAGACGCGGAAACAGCAATCAACCAGATTGAAAAACATGCGTTTACGTTTGGGGCGCCGAAACGAATTATTTGTGACCAAGGTGCAGGGTATACAAATGCGCGATTTAAAGAATTCTGCAACGAAAATAATATTTTGCTTCATTTAATAGCTTCGGGAACACCGAGAGCTAATGGTCAGGTTGAAAGAATTATGTCCACGATGAGGAATATGTTATCTATAAGCAAAGCTCAAGGAAAGCAATGGCAGAACGAATTAGGAAGAGTACAGCTAGCAATAAATTCAACAGTTCATAAAACGTTGGGGAAAAGTCCCGCTGAGATTTTGTTTGGTACAAAAGTAAACTCGATAGAAATCGAACGCGTGAAACACGACAGCGTGATAACTCATAGCGTTGACTTGAGCGAGATTAGAACTGCAGCTACAGATAGAATGAGAGCCGAAGGGGCAAAAGAAAAGGCAAGGTTTGATAAGAAGAATAAACCGGTAAACCCATTTAAAATTGGAGATTTTGTGATGGTTAGAAATAATGATAGAATAAAGACAAAACTGGATGCCAAATATCGAGGTCCAGTTGAAGTTGTTGCGGTGTTACCGAACGATAGATACCTTGTCAAGAAGGTAGGCCCTGGATTACGAGGCCGAAATAGTATCAAAGTATCTCATGACAAACTGATCGCAGCTCCAGAAAACGAGGCGAGTCAGGATAGCTATGTCGGACAGAAAGAAAAAGGTGAGAACAAAATTGTACAACAATCTGTTTGATGTGATTTATAGAATTATTTCAGTGCTTGATCGTGAGTGAAAACATGGTGTTTTGCAAAGAGAATCAAGACTATGATTATGAAACGGACGCAGTCTGGTTTTATTGGTTGTTGAATGCTGTTGAAGATTCGCAAAGACTTCTGGTTCTAATTGAGGCGGATTTATATGTAGAAATCCGCAGGGAGCATGAGACTCTTGGTTACCATTGATTCAATTTAAGAGTGCGACTTTGGCCCTCGATGTTCGCTGGACTTGATCACCCAGAACCCTCGAACCCAAAGCCTAAGAGTAACTTAAGAATGATTCAATGTAAACTTGTGGGCATTATAATAGTTAGAAAATGTACGGATGCGCAAGGCATGCCTACAGAGCTATTATGAATAGAAAATAATAGTTAGAAAATGTACGGATGTGTAACACATGCCTGCAGAGCTATTATGAGTAAAATATAATAGTTCGAAAATGTACGGATGTGTGAGACATGCCTACAGAGCTATTATGAGTAAAATATAATAGTTAGAAAATGTACGGATGTGTGAGACATGCCTACAGAGCTATTATGAGTAAAATATAATAGTTAGAAGATGTACGGATGTGAAAGACATGCCTACAGAGCTATTATGAGTAAATGATAATAGTTAGAAATTGTATGGATGTGTAAGACATGCCTACAGAGCTATTGGTGCCTTGGAGATCGAATTTGTGAGGAATTCGTTTTGACATTTAAAAAAAAAATTGCAGTCTGACTGTACAATACTGATGGCAAAAAAAACGGGAAACGATACACATGGTTGCACACGTGAATGGAGACAGTAAAAGCCTGTAGGGCAATAACAGACTTGTAAAATCAGGAAAGCCGAACGTAAACTAACGCTTGTTTGTTCGATGCCTGTTTTATTTCAGAAGTAAACTAGACGGATAGATGCTGGGCACTCGAGACGCGTGCTAGTCAGTATGGCCGTGTCGCATCGCCATGGGAATGGCTTTTTCAACAGTGCTTTCGATTTCTTGACGATGTTTATGGAGAGTCAAGTGGTGGGCATCGAGTGACGAAAAGGCGTCAAGGCGTTCGGAGAAGAACCTACCGCGGTGGTAGTGCGTGGTGTATGACCCACGAGTGTGTTGTGTTGCATAGAGGCCTAGAAGAAGTGGAGTGGGAGACGTATGCGTTTCGGGCCACGAAGTCATTCCTTCTCGGGTCATTGGGTCGAAAGGACTAATTTTCGAAAAGGCTCTGTGTAACACACCTCACTAGCACTGCTATCCGGTGATTATACTTTGTACCGAATATTTTATTGTATCGAGACACCAATAAATCGTGTAAGCCGTGTCACTGCGGCAGTCAGTGAGATAGACATTGTTCTCTAATTCATGAACGGAATTCCTGGCTCTCTCTATATTCTTGATATCTGACATATATATATATATATATATATATATATATATATATATATATATATATATATATATATATATCTGTGGATCCCTCTTTCTTGCCTACGCCTAGCATAATAGCACGAGGAAGGGGGAATTTTAAGGGATTTCGTGGATGATCCAATTATTGAAATAATGGTTGTGAGACTTGTGTTCGATTGACTCGTAATTTATTACAATCATCCGTATGGGTTAATCCTATTATTTTTAGGATATAAATCGGAAAAAAATGAAAGTATGTTCGCTTACATTGGTGTGCCTCGGTGTCGACCCAGTCGCTTGGGTGTCGGGAACGGTCGTAAAACTAAGGGCCCTGCGCCGGTGGCCAGAAGCGCTCGCAGATGGTGTGTGTAAGTGAGACGCATACAGATGTTTAATGACACAGATTCTAATATTCGTGAATTTCACGGATCGAGAATGGAAATTACAATAAAATAATGCGCAGTATACAAAGCCAAGTTTCTTACGATTATCGCGTAAACTGTTACAGAAGTTTCGAAGTACAAGATTTTCTAAGCTTGAATTGTATGGCAACGTTCGCGTTACAAGAAAAGAACAAAGGTTTGACGCGATGAATATCGGTCTGATGACCGATGAACTCTAGGTCTGAGCTCTGCTGGATTCTCATCGGATACTATGTTGGACTCAGCGATATACTGCTGGATTAAAATTAGATGTTGGGTTCGGATTGATGTTGGATGTCGACTGACGTTGCATTCATCCTCTGGGCGTTCCTGCCCTAGAGTCCGTTTTTGGTAGAGTAGGGAAAGAAGGGGACTTTGGTTTTTTAATGTTCCCTTACCCAATCAGGGAGGCGATGCGGGAGACTGTTCTTTGCGTCTCGCGGACCAGGCGCGCGTAATATTAATTGTCTATTGGCCAATCAGGACGGAGGACACAGAAGTCTTCCTCCTGCGTGTTTTTGATGGAAATGCACGCGGAGATGGATTTATTTACGTGAAGTCTGACGCCTCGGTGCCGAGACGCCCCGCCATAACGTAGCAACTAGCCGCGTTGCGGGCCTTGCACGTGCATTCGAATTTTATCACGCTCTGAAGCTTTAGCCGGGTCGAGTAGATTTTTCCGGAGCCCGTGGTCTATCCTTGGTTCCCGTACGGGTTAAAATCGAGACAATGTTACGGTGTACTGGCGGGTGATCTTCGAGTCATCTGCCTCGCTGTTGAGTATATTTTTTGTTTTACGACTTTTAGGAGAAATCGGTGGTAGAACCATGTATTCGTCAGACTTGCGTGGATAAGAGGGGCTATAGAGAAAGTTCAGCGACTGCGTCGCAGGATGTGACAATTCCACGCGATTACACCTAGCCCGTGACTCCGACCATTCTTTGTTCTTCTGACTTTTTTTCTCAAATTGTACCCCATGAGAGGAATATCCACACCAATTTTTAGATTTTTATCTCTTCTCTTTTACGAGTTAGAATTTTCCAATAAATTCCGATCTCAGACATTTTGGACATGTTTAAACGCTCGTAACTTCTGAACTAATTCAGATATCGACAAATGGCACTACATTTTTGTTTTTAATTTTGAAGCATACTTTCTTTAAAAAATGTGAAAAAAATCAATTATCAATGTCAACTTTCTTTTTGTTTGTAAAGTAAAAACTATATTTAATAAATTGATTGCCTTATTTTTACTTTTTCAAAAAAAATCTCTAAAATAGCGTGACCCATTCTGTGATTTTTAAGACTAGTCTCATCGTGGGCCCATTTTTACGTCTATTTTTTTCTAATCGATCATTTTTTTAGCGATTTTTATCATTATAATGTCCATGCAATTAATGCTTAATGCTATTAATGATTTTCTGAATTGCAATCCGACTTTAACAGGTCTGAAACGGTTTATTTTTTATTTGTATTAAATTTAACAACATCAAAAAAGTGATAACGGAAAAACTTTTTTATCGTTAAATTGAGCACAAATGAAAAACAAACCGTTACAGGCGTGTCGAAGCTGAATTGAAAATCACAAAATTATTAATAGCATTATTGGACATTAAAATGATACAAATTTTCGAAAGAAATATGATTCATTTGAGAAAAAAAATTGAAGGAAAAATGAGCGCCGGATGAGACTAGTCTTAAAAATCATAGAATGGCCCGCGCTATAGTAAAGGTTTAAAAAAAAAGGCATTCATATTTTTAAAAAAAGTTCTCACTTTAGATGCAAAAAAAAACGTTCACATTGATGATTGATGATTTTTTCATATTTTTCGAGAAAGTACGCCTCAAAATGAAAAAAATTATATAGTGCCATTTGAACGGGTGCGACGGTCTAGTGGTTAGCGTGCTTGCCACTAAACCTGCGGGCCGGGAGGTCCCAGTTCGAATCCCAGTAGCGTACATTTCGTCGTGAAATGTTTTTCTTCGGCATTTCGCGGCAAAATAAGACTAGTTCCATGACTAGGGGCTTGAAGGAACTTGATGACCGGCTGTATTGGTATAGGTTTTCCGCAGTTTCCCTATACCCATGACAGAAATATCGTTATGAATATGATACAGAGGGGGAAGTCAGCTGCGGCCGCAAGAAGACAGGAGGAACTGGGAGAAAGGTGAAGAAAATGGAGTGTGGAAAAAAACAGTGGAGAAAAGAAACAGTCACAGTGCGGAAAAAATAGGGAACACACGCGAATAGCGTGTACCTTAGGAAAAAACAAATTAAAAAATATATAGTGCCATTTGTTGATATCTCTATTCGTTCAGGAGTTATCAGCGTTTAAGCGTTTCCAAAACTTCTGAAACCGACATTTTTTGGAAAATTATAACTCCTGAAAGAAAAGAGACAAAAATCTAAAGACTGGTGTGGATATTCCTTTCAGGGGGTACAATTTTACAAAAAAATCAGGAAAACCAAAAATAGTCGGGGTCACGGGCTAGCTGAAATGGCGTGGAATATCCCATATACATAAATATTTTATTGTCCATCACTTTTTATTTACCGAGTGTGCGAAAGTATTCGGCCACCTACTGTTGCATGTGAAAAACATAACAAAAATTGTTTTAAAATAATAAAACGAGATTGGAGTTCCTTCACTTGACTCGATACTTGACGAGTGGCCCTCAATATTTGTGTGTTTTATGCTATTATTCATATCGTAGCTCTCGTAAAAATGTGAAATGATCAACGAGTTCAGGAATTGAATATTTGATCGCGTTAGTAAAAAAAATCGCATGGCCCGAAACTTTTGCACGCCACTGTGTGTGTGAGCTGAGCATACCCAAATGTATTGATATAAACGATAGTGGTACGTGTTGGGAAAATATTCCCGTAATAGCAAGGTTCCGTTCGGATTATACGAAGTACCGTATGCATCGTTTGGAAACTTTTTATAAGTAATTTGAAATAAATGACAAATGAGTGAATAAAGACGAAACATCGTGATTAAATGAAATACTTTAAGGGCTGCAAGACGTGCCCAGAAATACATGAAATGCATATGTGACATGAACGTGCAGTATTGGTAACTTCGGCTGTAGATAATTTTACGGAAACTCGCCCGACTACAGGGCTCCTAAGCGCGATATGTGCAGAATCCACCGTTAAGTGGCTTATGATAAAGTTGCGCTAACGTTATTGCCAGCGGTAAATGTGGTGTACGTATTCGTGGTCGGTTTTACCTTAAGTAGATTACTACTTTGAACTGCCAGCAATGGTATTCGTAAAGCATCAGTAAATAAACTGAGCCACCGCAACTTAAATATGTAAAACACTGTGCGCTTATCGAAGAAGAACAAAATCTTCACGGCCAAAACCATCTATGCGGATTTTAAAGCGCGCTCGATTCAACTCCAATGAGAAATGTGGACGTTGAAATGGCCAAGCGATCCCACCTGTCAACATTTATTCAAGAACATCTCGGGCGATTGTAGTTGGCGTCCGTTAGAGTATCTATTTCGTGAATTATATATCAATTGAGGAAAATCTGTGTCGGTAGCGATTAACTGGCGAATGGTCAAATAAGCCACTATAAATTTGATCGTGTCAGAAATTGTGAAAAGTAAAGGCGATGTGAAATGACAAGTCACCAGAAAAGTTCTCAACAGATGCGAATGCAACACGCGGCAGGCTGGAGTTTCTTTAAGTTGGTTTTGTATTGTCTATTTGGGTTCATAATTTTCATTTGCATACGTTTTCCAGGGAAATACTGACCGTTCCTCCCAAGCGTTTGATCCTTTGTTTGAAAACCGAAATCGCCAACAGCACCGCATGTATTGGATTTTTTAAATGTTCAAGCGGTCGTAGGCTTATGGTTTAAGAGTCTTATTTTCGAGGAAGTTGGTGGTAGAAAGTTGGTGGTGCGAGGCGGCAACATCGCGCTGCCAAAATTAATTCATTTTAGTGCTCTGACTCCTCGAGCGCTGTCAAAATATATGCCTAGAAACAAAATCATGTGGAAACGATTCCATTCACTAAAGGAAACAGTTCATATATCGGCAGATGGCAAAGATCGCTGGTCAGACGGTGTTAAATTAGACTACGCGAAAATTACATTCGCTGACAATAATTAATAGAGGCACAGTGAACGCCTTAAAGTGTTAAGTAATCGCAGCAAAAATTAGCTTGACGAAGATGGTAGAGATAGGCGAGAAATGAAATTGGTGGCTCTGCGAAATGATCTATAACTTTACGAGAATATCATACTTGACCACTTTATAGCAAATTACACCGCTTCTAGTAGATAAATGAAGTTCCAACTCAATCGAATGTGCCGTTTCAGAGAAAGTGGCAATCGCCTTTTCGAGGCGGTAAGAGCGTGGGATATGTACATCAAGTGAAGGGAGGCAACAATAGTGCATTCTTGGGCATTCCGCGTAAGCTTAGGTATTTCATGTTTCGAAAAAACCTTCATCTTGACAAGAGTAAATCCGCCGCACATCAGCAAGAATAATTCATCATCACAGTTATTCGATTGTTATAACCACCAGCGACCAACGTTATCTTCCAAAATAATTAAGTATCACAATCTCCAATATTCTGCACGACAGGATCAACCGATATTGTTCTTGAAGTAAATAAAAAATGTCATCTATCAATTGGACGTATCGGAAATTGTCGAACTTAAATTGGATGAAAATTGCAATGTGACGCTTATCACAAATAGTCTTCTTAAGGGGCTACACCAGTGTGACACTTGAAAAAATCGATTTTTTGTTGTTTTTTTCGACAGTTTATACTTTCAAGAATATGAGATGAGATTTTTATACTTTCAAGAATATGAAATGAGATTTTTCAAATTTTCTGACGTTGTAAATCGAAGAGCAATTATCCGATTGACTTGAAATTTGAACTGAGTACTCTTGACTATATTTACTCTACAATGACGTAGGATATTTTTGATTGGATGAAAATTGACGATTTGGCATTGAAAAAAAAACGACCATTTTATAAGCAAGAAAACATACTTTTTTCAGAACTACGCCGTTTTGTTAGATTTTGATATTTTTCGAAAATCCTACGTCATTGTACAGGAAATAGCTTCCAGTTTAACGACATTGTTTTCCTTTTTCGGTTTCAGGTACTCAATCGGCCGGAATCATGTCAGTAGTGGAGGTACTTTTTTTCGGCACCTCCGAAGTCAGCGCATAAGTCGCTTGGATCTCAATATTTCTCTATGAAAAAATTATGTAATATAGGTCAAATATTGCCAAATATATTCTGAATTTTCCGAAACATTTAATTGAGTACTTGTCTTCCAAGAAATTCCCGAAAATCACCCAAATTTTCAGCGTTCAATCGCCCCTTAATACTTGTTTCTTCACAGAAGCACATTTTTGATAGCACAAATATAACTAGGGGATAACAATATGTATCAGTTTCGATTTAATTCTGTTATTTTTACGCTCAACAGTTGATATATTTCATTCACTAATTTCGGCAATATTTTTTGCGGCAAGTGTTTATTATATTGTTGGTTTTGAATATGAGACATTTGAAACATCTTGTGAGATAATTTTAATTTCACAGAATATTGGAGCTGCTAGCTTATTCAATGAACTAAAAAAACTCTGAACTGTTGTATCAACTTTTAAACATCCTCGTGCAGATAAATTATGAACTTGATATTTGAAAAGTCATTACAGATTTTACGGTACAACCATCGAAAATGCGTTAAAGTTAGTCATTGTACAAGAAACCGATCCTCGAAAAATCAATCCGTATGCTTTTATAAAAATAAAATATTTTAGTTGCACACTTTCATAGTCAACTGTTCCAATGAGTTTTAAAAATGCCGACGAGTAAAATTTTACAATACAATCTCATTTAATTTCAAAACACATCCTCGTCACTTGGGACGCAATCTAGAATCAACGGCGGTCAGTTCATGACCGGTTCGCGATTTCGAGGATCTACCATGTTAGTCGGGATTCGTAGGGGCAAATATTTGGATGGGTTGGCTTGCACGCCTATAACAGAACGAAAGCTATCAATGCGAAATTTCAGATGGCAACTATAGTTATCTATATAGGCAAAGGATTTGCACTGTTCCCATGTGCCCTCGTACAAATAAATGACACGAGAGCAGGGTGTAAGACAGCTGCAGGTGCATAGCAAGAGTGATAGGGGGAGCGCGATCCCGAATGAAATCAACACTGGGAAAGATCCACGTCAATAGTAATGTGTGTAAAGGTATTCCTTTCGCAGCGGGTCGTATTTTGTGGGGAAATAAGCCCTCTATGAGTAATTGGTGAATTTCAGTGGCGCTTAAAAAAAAAGAGTCACAATCAATTATTATACCCAACGGTACACGGGAAAAAAAATTGCCCAAATTTAATAAATGCAGACATTTTCTCTGAAAAGTCTGTATTTAATACAGTTAATATTTTCTTTAAACATTCGGCGACTTCCTGTTTTTATCGTCGTTACGAAATCTTTGGAATTTTTCACACGCGCGAGCAGTTCATCTCAGAGATCTAGTTACTTGGTGTTTAAACGATTCGATAGAAATATGGCGAGCATGTCGTCTCCATAAAGTGCCGTTCAAATGAGACAATTGTTGGAGTCGTAATTTTTCGTCAAAAGTTCGGTAACTTGGGTTGAAATTTTACTCGTATACTGGGATGTATTTTTACTTGATTATCGATGAAAATAAGCTAATCGTTAAATATTCGGATTCGTGAAAGGAATACCTTGAAAGGGATAGGCCCGTAGGAATCTGGTGAGAGTATACGCATGAATAGGCAAAACAAAAATGACGAACGAAAACTATTTTGTTCTAATGGCGCTCAATATTTGAAAAATTATTTTCTCCTCTCGAAGGTATTCTCATACCGATCCTCAAACGAGATTTATATCGAAATATATCGAAGATGCCATCAATTCGGGATTTATCATATCTCATTGTAAGTAAATGATTATGGAAATGAACATCAATTTTTTTTATTCCCGATCTGCGATGTTGCAAGCGCGCCGGTTACCAAAGGTGGCTGCTAGCCTGTGTTGAATAGTAATTACTTCCTTTCAGTTTGGTCACTGCGAGTTAATACTCCCAGTGACCTTGCACCATTGATGGTTCGAGGAGCACCGTTACTCTTTTTCGACCAGCCTTGCACTTGCACTCTCTAATTTATTTGCATTGCGTAACAACTCAATTTAATAGTGAACTTGCCAGACGCAACGTCTTACAAACTCAGTCACTCTGGTTTCTATATTCTGAGGTGTTCTCGTGTACAACCCCGTGAAAAGCAAGCACATGCATCATAAAAGTATAAACGACCATCTCTACGGTCGGTCTAAACATTCAATCGAAAATGACACTGTTGCCCCGCAATAAAAGAACGTCCAACTCTATAATAGTGCGAACCATTGAGAAATTTGTCCATGAATGTCCGATCGCTTTGGCATATGCTCAAACCTTCGATGTATCAACACCGAGATAAAAATTTGAGTCACGTCATCTAAATGTTTACATCGACCAATGTATCTTTCAAAGCTACTGAATTGCGGTTTTACTTCTCCAAAACGTTTATTGGACTTGATGTTGTCGTTATACCGGATATCGCATTTTAATATTACACCGGATTTATCTCGAAAAATACTGCTCCGATCAAGTATTGAGTATTATAAAAGTATCAAGTATTATAAAGTGTTCAAAGGGGTACGTTAAAAAAATCTTTTTTCGTCCACAAAGTCAAAAGGGCGACATGTTTTTTTTTGAGAACATGCATTTTTTTTCTTACCAAAACTTTTATCAAGCTAAAACTAACAACTTTTGTAGGAAAGTTTTTTGATAATGTTAATAATTTTCCGGTTAGAATACAATTTTTTTAGCTGAAGTGAAGAGCCGCAGAGACCTAATCTTTGTTTGGCTGTGTTTGGGTTATCGAATAAACTAAAAAAACTCACACCCACACACACACGCCCACTTACGCTAGGGGTGTCGAAGACTTTACTTCCTCGTGGTACATTCTGGATGGCGCATAATTGGAAACAATTATGAATGTTATCAACAAACTTTGCCAACAAAAGTTATTGGTTCTGACCTGATAAATGTTTTGGTGAAAAAATTCACGATCCCATTTTTTTTAACTCGTCGATCATCTTAGCGTCGTCATTTTGAATTTTTGACCGGAAAAGATTTTTTTTTCTAACGCCTCCCTTTGAACCCTTAAAGTTTTCCTCAAAGTTTTATATAAAGTCTCAATACTTGATCGGAACAATATTTTTCGAGATAAATAAGGTGTAAGATTCAGATGGGATACCCGGTATGTGATTCACGGTTCTATCGTAAAATATATTTTTTTTTAAATTTCCACATTTTTTTAAATTTCCAACTCCAATATTTAGTCAGAAAAATATAACGCTCGTATTTGTAAATGCGCCAAAAAATGTAGCGGCGTGTTATTCAATTAAACAAATAGGTCATTGCACTCTATACGCATCTACCGAATGATTTATAGCCATTCGAATGAATGTTGAGTGGCACTAAATAAAAGAAGCGCTCAGGAAGAAGAAAAAAGAAAATTTTATTTCACGTTCCGAAAATCGAAAAACCTCGACCGAAACATTTGTATGAAAAATTGTTCCTCCCCCGAGAATAAAGATGATCGTTGAGTAGCTCGATAAATGACTTGCCTCATACTGTACCGAGGCAGTTAATCACCGTGACGAGCGAAAATAATCGCTGCGACAAACAAAAAACGATGTGATTTCATTAAACTTTTGTCGAACGTTAATGTACCGAATTGTTGTAAGGAAAACATTTATGTTTACCAAAGGGAATAATTCTGTTCAGGCGAAGAAGATGTAGAACTTGGTAGAATTTTATTGGAAACGACAAGAGATTGGTAGGCCGAGTTATAAATATTTATAATAAAACATATGATTGTTTCGCAGTGCCGTGCCATTGCATTAGTGTTGTGTATGTATGTGCTTCGTACCGATTCGCGAGTATTGAAAATAGAATGAAGCGAACCTGTTGAGTTTTTGAAAATGCGGAACAATTTTCTCACATCGACCGGGAGGTCAACAAGCGGGCAAGCGACGGATATAAAAGTGCGCGGCGCTGTTGGTGAATGCCTCGAGCGCCAATTTCTCTGCTGGCTGTGGGTCACGGCCGCCAGAGTGTGGAGTAAAACTCAATAGGCTCTCGTTTCCTCATCTCTTCTCGTTGTCTCCGTTCCTTCTCACATACACACACACATACTGGAACACGTGAATGCGCCGATCATACATGCATCGTCTACAAATAGCAAGAAACGCTCTCGATGGTAACGCCTCCCCACCCTCGAGCTTCGAATATCCCCAGCCGCTCTTTCTTTCCGGTATTTTCTCACACCGGTGTGTATATATAGGGCCAGCATACCTCACCTATGTGACAGTGAAAATCGCTCTGTTCGAGCGTGTTGATCGCGGAAGTCGCCGTCGTATTTATTGCTTACCCGTTAACCAGACGGCTCGCAAATATTGCATTTGCAAAGTTATTTCATCATGGCTCCACCGCTCAAAGTAAGACCGCATATCAAGTTCAATTTATCAAATGAACATTCTTCTCCACATTCAAGTCCGTAAGGTTAATATTTTATCGGCAAATGAATAAAAATTGAGATTAACAAATGAATATTTTTTTCTGCAGTTTTTAAACGGTGTTATCAAAGGAAACCCCAATTGATTGATGTATCGATATCTTTTCAATTTTATTTTCGATTCGGTTGCATTTCAATCTATTTCGTGATTTGTGAAACTACAAGTATCATATGAAATAAGAAAGAAAACGATTTATTTAACAAAGATGAACATTGAATGATTTATTTACACGTTAAATATGATTTCTTTAAATAATATTTTTCACATTGATTTATTATTGTAGTTGAGTTGCTTGCTGCTCGCGGCAACTTTGACATTCGCATCGGCAACTTTTGGAAAAGAACAGTGAGTTTTTCTTGTGACATGTCGTAGTTCGATAGCTCTGGAATCTTACGAATGCATATAAGTCCAACGTTTTTCCAATATTGCCATTCTTACTGTCCTTTTTTCCGCGTATAGTGTCCACATAAAGATACATTTGGCACAGCCTGAACATCACGAAAAACACGTCGTGAGTCATCATCACGTGCCTGAGAGTGGTGGAGACCACATTGAAATAACGAGTCCAGGAATCGATGGCGGTGGAGGTCACGACTTTGGCGGAGGCTTCGAAGGTCATGAAGGTGGCGGTTACGGTGGCGGAGGTGTATTTAGTGGTAGTCACGGTGGCGGGGGTCACGGTAGTGGCGGTTACGGGGGTAGCGACGGGTTCGACGGAGGTCATGGAGGTGGAGATATCGTGGGCGGCGTAGGCCACGGTGATCTTGTGGGTGGACACGTGGACAACTTCGCTAGCGGAGGACATGATTTCGGTAGCGGAGGATTCGGCGGAGGTTACAGTGGCTTCGGTGGAGGATACGGAGGAGGTTTGTTTCAATCAATATTCTCGCATTCTAAATCGCAAATAAGGCTTTCCTCCTTCAGCTGAAACTTCTTTGTACGTCCGAAGCCAGCCGAGTTTTTAGGGTCCCATAGCAACTAGAAACTCTTATCATTTCGCCCTGTTTGTCCGTCCTGCTGCTATGTCAGAGCCCCCCCCCCCCCCCATTTTATTCTTGTGGGCGTTGGGTTTAAAAATCTGAAGTCATATGCCAAAATGGCATTTATGTTGCTATAAAATGATTACCCGTTCAGTAATTGAGCGAGGGTTTTTTTTTAATCCGCGTCACTTATTTACTTTATCGGTTAATTTGGAAACTTAGTTTGGAAACTTCATACGAACCCCCAAAGAGCGGTCGTACTTTTTCACTTAGGGTCCTTACTTCAAAGCCCCACGAGTTTGCCAGGCTTCTAAATTAGTTCTATTGAGTAACTTACGTTCGAAAAATCGTTGAATTTTTAGAAAACTTAATGTTGGGGCACGGTCATAATGCAAATGTAGTACTTTCAATGTTATTGAATAAGATGTTATATTCTGGAAATTTAAAATGGCGCATTAAAATTGAAATCAATTTCTATCTGCTATTTTGGATTCAGAATATATAAAATATTTACGTTCTATATATTGATAATTATCGGTATTCGTAACAAGCTATGGAAATACTTGACTACACCTTTATACGTTTTGCAGGTGGACATGCTTCGATAAGTGTCGGGGGTGGAGGTCACGGGGGCGGTTATAACTCCGGATCGAGCAGCGTAGGGGGTGGATACCACGGTAGTAATAGTCATGCCGGTGGATTTGATACCAGTAGTTTTGGTGGCAGCGGACACGGTGGTTACCCAGGAGGGAGTGGTGGGTACAGTTCCGGAGGAAGTTCATACGAGGGTAGTCATGATGATCACTCGATCGGCGGCAGTGGTTACGGAAATAGCTTGTCTACCGGATTTGGCAACAGGTGCGTCCAGATTAATTTATTTTTAATCAAGTAATTGAAACGCAGTCTTCTTTATCCTTTCGGACCTCGCGCCCCATGAGACTCGCGTTCGATCCCTCTTTCCTACTGTAACATAAAACAAAAACTACATTCGTTGTGGCAAGTCTGTGTGAGTCCGTCATTGATTGATCAAGTACCTGCTTATAATGAAAATGATCGTGTTCGATTGGCATTGACAGAAATATAGAGTAAATTCCTCCAGTACTCAGAACTTGTTTGTACAAATCTCGATTCACGGCGTATTGCAAATGTTATTGCCACACATAGAAAAACGTGACGCTACAAAATGTATTGTTTAGCGAGCGATACATTTAACCCACTCTTCCGTTAGAGCGTACTCGTGAGAAATGGTTGCATTCGTATGAAAATATAATTGTTCACCCATGCATCAATTCTTTTTGAATTCTTTATGTACTCGAAGCAATGCATTTTTATCGATTCGAATATCAACAAAATTATCTCAACTCATTGATTATTTCAGTGGTCACGGTGGTTATTCGGGTGGCTTTGGCGGTGGCCACGGCGGTTCTTCCGGAGGTCTGAAAAATTACGCATCCAGTGGAAGCAGCTCATATTCCGATAGTTACGCGGGAGGTGGACACGGATCTTCATATAGTGGTGGTGCTGGTGGTGGTGGTGGTGGCCATGGTGGTGGTGGTGGCCATGGTGGCGGTGGCGGCGGTGGCAGCGGTGACTCCTATACTGTTGGACATAGTTCTTCTTCGTCCTACACCGGCCCGGATTCGTATTCCATAGTGGGTGTCGGTGGTGGTGGTAGCCACCATAGCGGTGATTCCGGAAGTCATGGAGGATTCGCGGGTTACCCTTGATAGAAACTCTATCCTAACAAAAAAGCAGACATCAATATATATGCCATGACGATTTCCGAATTGAACGTTGAATAAAAAAATAAATATGCAGCAAAGGAAGGAGGCATAAAAGTGCGAAATTGAGCACTGGAAGGTCAAAATAAGAATATCCCTTTCACATGAAAAATAAAATGGAGAAACCAAATTGAGAACAGACACCGAAAAATGTATCGAGTAAAGAACCATGGATAAGTGAATGAAAGGCGAAGCAAGGAATGGAAGGTTCTTAGGTGGTTTAGCATACATTATATCCAGAAAGATATAGAATAATACAGCCCAGATGAGAAACTCGATAGATTTCGGCATGTTAACTAAAAAAAGAACAGTAGCACCTTCCGACGAATCAATGGAGACATAGAAATAACATCACTTGGTATCTTTGATTTGCACAGACGAAGGAACAGAATAGCAGATGTTGACAAGATATTTGACCGTTTGGTAGGCCTCTCGCGTATCTTTGATCACGTACCCCTGCGGAAGTAACAAGGTGACAACAGTAACCACTGAGCATGCATTACTCCAATTTCCGTGTCGATTCGCACGGATGAAAAATATGAAAACACGATAACATCTGCAGTGCAGTTCATTTCCAAAAGTCTGACTTCAAATTCAATTAACTATGCACGTTTTTTCCACTGCTCAAAAAAATACGTATATTTTTCTGTTACGAGCATTAAATATGCCTTTTCCATTATCGAGATGAAGCGGAATATCTCTGCGGAAAATTAGTTCCTTATAAAAATCAATGTTCGCGCTTCGCTATTGTAAAGGAAAGAACTGCATTCTTTTCAAACTCATTTTTTGTTGTTGTAAGATCGATTCTTTCATGTATGATATACCGAAAATGTCTGTAAATAGCATCGTTTTTGTTTTATACTGATACGTCGTTGATAATAAAACTTTTTTTGAAGTGTTTACATTTTTTATATGCAGTGTTATTGTATTTGTATTTGTTATCTCATTTGTGATATTTTGTTATCTCATTTGTGATATTTTTCCCTTGTTCCTGGTTGCATATGTTTTCCCTCAATTTCAGAAACGCGAGACAATATAACCTTGCGGAGAATTGGCAGGCTGTGAAAATCAGTGCTCGCATCCCCCGACTTATTAAAGTAAGGGGGAGCGTCGTACCTCGGAGATTTTTTCGCACGACTGCCAATTTGTTTATGTAAACTTTATTGTTGTGTAATATATTAAACATGCATATAAATATATTTTTCTTTCCATCATATCGAAACATCGTTGGTAATAAAAACTTTAAAACGTTTACTTTTTTTATACGCATCGTCCTAATTTACTGCTGCTTATGAAATCATTCTCTGAATATGCTATATCGTTAAGGGGGGTTAAGGTGAACGCTGAAAATTTGAGTGATTTTCAGGAATTTTTTGGGAGAAAAGTACTAAAATAAATGTTCCGGAAAATTAAGAATACATTTTGCTATATTTCACCTATATTACATAATTTTTCCATAGAAAAATATTGAGATCCAAGCGACTTATGCGCTGCCTTCGGAGACGCCGAAAAAAAAAGTTCCTCCACTGTTGACATGACTCCGGCCGATTGAGTAGCTGAAACCGAAAAAAGAAAAAATGTCGTTAAACTGGAAGGTACTTCCTGTACAATGACGTAGCATTTTCGAAAAATATCAAAATCCAACAAAATGGCGTAGTTATGAAAAAAGTTGTTATGTTTTTTGCCTATAAAATGATAGTTTTTTTTTCAATTCCAAATCGTCAATTTTCATTTAATCAAAAATATCGGACGTTATTGTAGAGTAAATATATTCAAGAGTACTCAGTTCAAATTTCAAGTCAATCGGATAATTGCTCTTTGAGTTACAATGTCAGCAAATTTAAAAAAATCGAATTTCGAGAAAAACGCGTTTAAAGATTTAACTATCGATTTTTGCAAGATAAAATTATATTGATATAAATTATATAAACGATAATGATATTCTTGAAAGTATAACCTGTCGAAAAAGGCAAAAAAACGATTTTTTGAAAGTGTCACCTGGTATCGCCCCTTAAGATCCACCGTATTGGATCTGTTCCATCTATGCCTTCTTCCCCATTATACCCACCTTATTCTAACATTTTTTCTCGACCACGGGGCCGCAGCTGCCCCCTCTCTGTCGCATTCAACTCAACGGCGGAAAACCTATGCCAAAACAGTTGATCCCAGATTCTCTTTCCAGGTCCAAGATTACTTATGAGGCCGTACGGCAGAGGGAACACAAAAGCGGACCTCTTACACGGGAATAAAAAAAAATAATAAGTTTTATAACCGATATAATTTCATTTTGCTCTTAACATAAAATGATTCACTGTTCGTTATACCTTTAAGGGAGCTAGAAAAGTTCAAAATTTCGAAAAATCGTTTGTGTTTAGTTTTTCATAACAACACCACCAATAATATAAAAGTTTTTCATTTTTAGGTGTATTTATAGATAGAAGAATTATACATTATATTATAGAAGAAAAAATTGAGATTTATTCCCAGCTAATTGTAAGTTATATTGACTTTCCGACGTAATGAGACAAAGTATGTTCATTCCGGTTTTACTAAGACTCCATTCGAACGGATGAAAATTTTGGGAAGATCCGGGTGTATTTTTTCGCGGGCTTCCCTCTATTGATTATACCTGAAGCATTGGAAATGAAAGCAAAATAACGTCCAGATAACGAAAAAAATGGAAAAAGTCGAGTTATTTGTTATTACAAACATGTAAAAACATTTTTTTTCAATCGGATGTTATGAATAGTTAATAATGCAAAATATTTTACAACTTCTGTATACATTGTTTTTACCTGAACGTCAGGACCTCACTTCGTATATTTAAGCGTATAGCGCGCTCGACCGAACCATCGGCCGTTTAATCCTTTTTCCCCGCTTTTGTTTATTAAACAGCTGTTTCTCGTTATAAATCGTATAATCCAGCTATATTTTAGTCCTTGAAATATAATATAACCGTAGTTATAAGTAAGTTTTAGGAGAAAAAACGAACATTGAAACATCTCTACCATTATTTCAACATCAGTATTCGCTTAGACTGCGTAGCAGTAACAATGGGTTATGCATCATGGGGAAAAAGAACGAAGCTCATCCAGGAAGAACCAGCAAGCGGAAGTTTTCAGGGAATCAACACTCGAATAAAACTGCAAATTTTGCAAGCAAATCAGCTGAAAAACTGGCAAGTCCGAAGGATCAGAGTTTCGACGTACACACGGATCCAGCTGTCGGTTACAGTATCAGAAGCTTTATTCTCGTTTTTTCAACGTTGTCAAAGTACTTAAAGTGTAAAGTTAGCAATGGAGAAATTTCATTTTCTAAATATGGAGAGCGAGACTTGGGTTTTAAAGTGTGTTTGAGTTGTGCGTGTGGCGAAAAGTACATCAACGTATGCCCGATGATCAGAAGTGGTTACGAAGTGAATCGTTGCCTCGTGTTTGTGATGCGTTTAATGGGCATTTGATTAGCTGGAATCAACTTATGTTGTGGTCTCATGCACTTAGGCTACGGATTACACAAGAATGTTTACTACCAAATCGTTGACGGCATTGCCATAACAGTAAAAACCGTTTTCGATTTAGTAAAGCGCAAAACTGTTAAAAAAGTGCAAAAAGTGCAAAAAGAAAAAGGACTTCCCGAGGACGTTTTGACAGTTTCTGGTGACGGATCTTGGGAAAAAAGAGACTTCTCTTCTCGAATTGGTATAGTTTTACTTATTCTACGATTTACTGGAAAAATCGCTAACGTTAAAACACGATCAAATCTGTGTAATGGATGTGAAAAATGGAAAGGTAAATAAAACACATTAGACTTCATCACCTGGCCTGAGAAGCCAGGTGAGAAGTCTTATTGTACAGCAAATCACTCAGGAAGGGATTCCTGACTGATTTGCTTCTGGCAAAATGGAGGTAGATGGCATAGTAGAAATGTTTTTACGATCGGTAGAAAGATTTGCTATGCGACATGGATTCTGCATCGGCGATGGCGATTCAAAGACTTTCAGAATGCTGCTTCATTGTTTTCCCTATGGTGAAATGAAGCAAGAAAGTCTTTGATTCAGAAGAAAAAAGCTCTGAAGAAGCAGAAGAGGAAAAAATCGCATCGAAAAACGTTACACCTAAAAAAGCCGCATGGAAAAAAAACCGCACCGAAAAAAACTATAGTTGTGAAGAAAAAAAACGGCTACCGTAAAAAAAGTGTCAAAAGCAAAAACACAAACTTTGACGATCAAATTGATGAAACAGTTGTCTGAAAATTACGGGTTAGCTATTAGAAGGAATTTTAATTCTATTAAAGGTATGCGCAAAGAAATATGGGCAGGGTATTACCACAAAATTTCGACCGATGTCAAGCCGCAACAACACAACTGTACCTCAAGTACCTCAAAGTTAAGGCACTTCAGCAACATTACAAACATCCTTCTGCTCTTTCTGAGTAAGTACAGGAAGTTTTTAAACCTACTTACGAGTATGTCACCAAAACAGAACTGCTCGAAAGGTGTTTAGGTGACCAAACGCAAAACAATAATGAAAGTTTTAACAACTGCGCATGGAATATGGCACCTAAACACATGTTTAACGGCCACAAAATCGTAGACATTGCCTGCAAAGTTTCCGCGTGTGTCTTTAATGAAGGATTTCGTCCGGTACTTAAAACAATGGAAATAATGGGGGTCAAACTCGGCCCGATCGCCATCGGATTCGCCGACAATCGCGATAACGAGCGTGCTCGCTCTGCAAACCGCCCCAGTTGTAAGTGCTCAAAAGAGACCAGAACGAAACGAAAGCAAGCAAGACTTGAAGAATCCGACGATGATGAGCAATCAGAAGGGATTTTGTACGGTGCAGGAATTGCCAATTGACTTTAGGTAAGAGTTTTTCATAGTATAAACTTCAAATGCGTTTTTCTCGAAACAACGTTTTCAAAATCTAGTTGCATCGTATCTCTAAAACTAATAAACCGAATCTCTTGAAATTTGAACCACATATTGTAAACATGATTCGCAACAAGATGACCCTCGATGGTTTTAAAATTTTGATTTTAACTCTTTTTTGCAAAAAAGGCGTTTTTAAAAACTTTTTTCGTTTTTCATCTGCCATTTTTATTTTTTCATAAAACTTTATATCCGAGGGTCGTTTTGTAGCTGGTGTCATACTGAATCTAATGGACTTTGATTTTTTTATTTCAGACAAGACGTTGCCGAGTTGTGATGGAGCTACCTAGCCCACCTATTTTTGAGACGTTACGTTAAACTATAGTTTTTGTACTTAAAAATGAATAAAAATGAATTAAATTTTTTTCAAATGTATTTCAAGACTTTATTTATCAAGCCCAACAACTTCCCGAGCAGAAATTTGTTCAGGGTGAAATCCGGGCCGGATCAGGCTGCCACATTAGCAAATCCGGGCCGGGTCAGGCAAATTTAGTCCGGCCCTGATCAGGGATGTAACGCTTTTGCATATTCAGGTCCGGATCAGGTACCTTATCAGGCTCTGATGAGGCGCTTAATCAGGCCCGGATCCAAGCAACTTATCTGGTCCGGATCAGGCATCTTATCAGGCCCGGATCAGGCACCGTATCTGGTTCGGATCAGGCATCTTATCAGGTCCGGGTCAGGCTCCGTATCCGGCTCGGATCAGGCACTTTATCTGGCCTGGATCAAGCAACTTACCAGGCTCGGTTAGGCATATATGGCTCGTATCAAGCAACTTATCTGGCCCGGATCACGTGCCTCATCCAGCCTGAGACATGCGTGGCATATGGCTCAATCATTTGATTAATTTTTTGTTTCAAAATTTCAACATTTATTAAATTATTATTGTAGTTACACGTTATCAATTTTACTAACTAATATGACAAATTTTTTTTTAAGTTTAAGTTTTTATTTTGCTTGACTTCATCGTTTATTTTTTGGTCCGGTTTTGGCGATGACCGTCCCAATCCTTCGCACTGTTTATAACAGCCGCTAGCCCATCTGAAATTTGTTTCTCTTTGATCGAAGTTGCGTGGGGAGTACCATCGTATTCTGTCAAGATTGCATCTGAAATATTTTGAATACAAAGAAAAATTAGTGAATATACATAGAAAAATCATATCTTTACATTAAGAGCATATATCAGTCGGATCTAGGGAGCGCCACCGCTCCCCCGTCGAGTATATCTATATTTATCATAAGTATAGATATATTCGACCAGGGAAAAGTGAGCGATATAGGCTCCGACTGATATATCCTCTTAAAATAATTAAATAATTATTTAAAAATGGTGTACTTCGTATACAAGCATAGAATGCAGTGTCAGTTTTGAATACTTTTTTTCCGCTGGTTTGCCTTACAGCTGTAAACTTCAGAACTACGTCACGTATCAAAAATCTTTGAATGACGTTACGTATCGACGATACAAGATGTTTCGGATTTGAACTGATGAGCAAAGAAATGCCATTTATCTGAAAACAATAAATAGAAAAATTTATCATTTAAAACAGTTATGAATTAAAAATACTCTCATAGTATAAAATGAAACCTACGACGTCACGTCGAAGAGCTTTTTCAGATTTCAGTTTGTCGTCGAATTTTTCAAATTCCTCCAAATTTTTGAAGGGCAACTCCCCAAGTTTGTAAGTATTGATGCTTTGGTCAATCGCTGAGAGTCTCCCTCCGTTTTTGCTTCGAGAACTCGGCATCACCGAATTATAAAAAACTAAACAATTGTAGAAACGAAACAAGGTACTTTTATCCGTCATTTTTCACTATACTTTTTTTGTATTTGTTTTAATTTTTGTTGTTTGTTTATTGTTGAAAATTGTTGTTGTTTTTTGTATTTATGTATTTACTTTATTTTACTTACATGCATTGTTGTTCTTCATGTTCGCTGCCTCCAAATCGATTGCAGCTGCTGCAAACTCATCATCGAGTGATCGTTTCTTACCTACGTTTGCTTTGATTTAGTAGGATTTTATTATTGCACGTTCTTTGGCCTTGGCGTGGCTCTCATCTTCTGTCGAATAAACGTAGGGCTCTTTCTGCAGATCTGTAATTTTTTCTTCGGCTTCAGCGTATGATTCTGACAATGAGACAAATATACAAATATATAAATGTACAGACAAAACAAATATATAGGAAAATATACGAATGTATAAACCGCATACTTGCGTAACCTCGAACAGAAATCTTGTAAAATTGCCATGTATTTGGTGGATCACTTTCGGATTTCACGAGAGTCGTTAACAATTTCGCATTCGTTTTAGAATAGTTCGGGATGAACGGCGTGACAAGATGATTTTGTTTCTTACCGAAAAAAATCCAATTGGCTGGTACGAAATCGATGCTTTTTTCCGGATCGTCGAGAAATAACACCAGCATAAATTTCTTCTTCGCCTCTAGCTCCATGTCCTCTAGCGTTTTTAGCGGCTGAAATTTTTTTGGATGCATTACAATTTGGTCAAATGCTATAAAATATCATTTGCACGATAGTTCCTCAAAATCTTTTCACATGCAAATGTACATACATGTACACATGAGCGAGGACAATGGCGTAGCTCAATCTCTTTTTGTCGTTCTCGCATCATTTGTATATATATAGTGTTGTATATGGGTAATTCCACCAATTACGTGTCAAACTTGTACCGGGTGGTCTGCATTTAGCAAAACTAAGAAGGTCATCTGAAAGGTTATATTAAAACGAGCATCCATGATTTTTTTCGAATTTTTTTATCCAATAGTTTTTGAGTAATGGCGGCTCATAGTTTTTAAATTTTCTAAAACACCAGATTTTCAAATGCCCATAACTTCTTTCCAAATATAGCTAGAAATTTGTTTAAAAAACGATTTTATAGAAAAAAAACATGAACTTTTTGAAAAAAATATGCTGAAATTCTGGGTTGCTTTAAAAATTACGAAAATCACGTTTAAAGCATAAAAATCGATTTTTCGGGCCTTGTCCCATTTTTCCCGGTTTTGAAAGTATTTTTTTCGAAAAGTTCGGAATTTTTTACATCGAAATAGATTTTAAACGAGATGGGATCTCTAAAACATCAGTCTCAAAAAAATTAAATAAATTTCTTTCCCGAATTGTTTTATTTTATTTAATAATAAAAATTATCGTTATTATTATTTATATTTTATAAATTTGCAAGTGAGAGATTTTAAAACCTCAAAACCAATAGTAGCTATTAAAATTAAATGATATTTTTTTTTTTAATTTGCTTATGTGACATGACATTACCTCATAAAAACTCTGAATATTTATTTACGCAATAAAAATGCTATTAATGATTTAAGGTTGATTTAAATAAATGTCATCGAAAATGAAATTCATATCTATAGATATGAATTTCATTTTCCATCATTTCCATTAAAGCTTCAAGGTTGATCTAAATAAATGTCATGGAAAATGAAATTCATATCTATAGATATGAAATCTTTAATGGCATTTTTATTAAGTAAATAAACATTCAGAGTTTTTATAAGGTGATGTCATGTCACATAAGCAAATTTTAAAAAAATTATCACTTAATTTTAATGGCTACTGTTGGTTTTGAGGTTATAAAATCTCTCACTTACAAATTTATAAAATAAAAATAATAATAACAATAATTTTGTATTATCAAATCAAATTTTAAAAAATGGGAAAAATTTTTATTTAATTTTTCTAAGGCTGATGTTTTACAGATCCCATCTCGTTTAAAATCTATTTCGATGTAAAAAATTCTGAATTTTTCGAAAAAAATACTTTCGAAACCGGAAAAAATGAGGCAAGGCCCGAAAAATCGATTTTTATACTTTGAACGTAATTTTCGTAATTTAAAAAAAACCCAGAATTTCAGCATTTTTTTTCAAAAAGTTCATGTTTTTCTCTAAAAAATCGTTTCTTTTTTAATTTTTCGATACGAAATATATTACACTATACATACAAATGGTGCGAGAGTGACAAAGTGAGGTTAGCTACGCCGCATTGTCTTTGCCCATCAAGTCGTGTTTTATATATTATTAATGTGGATTATCATGTGTAGATAATCCAAAGTATAATTGCAAATATACTTTACCTGAGATTTTGTACGCACTGCAGTCTATTGAAGGGCTTTCTTCGGGAGAAATTGATGAAATGAACGAGATTTGTTGATATAGCTACGGCGTGGCTGTTGCGCTTTCTTCTATTACTCGTATAATGGGTAGTCGCGGCCGTTGCTTAGCAAACGTACTCAAAACTGTTCGCACATATATGTGTATATATATATATGACGACACATTCTCACTTTGGTAGAGTGTACAAGTGTGCACGATCGTAATAAAATCTTTCCACGTAAAACACATATACACACACATATTAACACATGAGGAGTGGATACGTCTCAAACTCGCCGTTAACACGTTTCACGTTTTCTCAGAGCTATGCGATATAAATATAACCTGAAAAAAGTTTTGATTCCATATAACAATGATACAAAAAAATTAACATATTTATTTATGATAAAAAAGATTTTGAAACAAATTTTGACGACACGCACTTTCGGTTGGTAACCATTGTTTACATATATTTCGCGTGTCTGCGAGTGCAGCTGTCAAAATATTTCGTATAAATAAGGCCCATGTCTGGCGCAAATCAGGCGTGCCTGATCAGGGCGCCTTATTAATGCCTGATAAGGCCCCTGTCTGGCGCAAATCAGGCGTGCCTGATCAGGGCGCCTTATTAATCCCTGATAAGGCCCCTGTCTGGCGCAAATTAGGCGTGCCTGATCAGGGCGCCTTATTGATCCCTGCTCAGGCCCCTGTCTGGCTCAAAGCAGGTGTGCCTGATCAGGACGCCTTATTGATCCCTGATCCGGCCCTGATGGATCCTCAGGCAGCCTGATTAGATTTCTGCTCGGGTTTTATATTCATATCTTTTATAAAATCCTCAAAAAAATCGCGAAAATAGTCTTTTTTCGTGGCTCCAAAGTGGACTGGCCCCTTAATGTAGCCATCATCGGATTTCGAATCGAATGGTCAGATTACAAATATGTAAAGACCAAAATATAATATTTCTCGAAATTTTAAACCTCCATAGGTTCCTTACTTTTCATGTAATTATCTTTAAATGTTCACACAATTTTTATTGCTACCGTTTCTAGCCAAGTACCAAACATTTTTGTAAGATGTTGGAAAATTGTGTTGGAGATAATACTTTTGAAAAATGTTATCTTGTTTGAAAAGTAATTAAGGACCTCCTACTTTTTCGTTGGATCAGAGCCTCCACACTTTCAAATTCGACCCGCTCATATGCAGGGACCAAGTTGTGTAATTTCTGTTTTTCGACGCATGATATAAGGGCCTCTGAACACGGCGTATTTTCTGCGCACAGAAAACGCGCATTCGTGCGCGCACGAATGCGCGTTCACGGCGCGTTTTTCTGTCCAAAACAGCGCGTGGATCAAGTGCGTGTATATCGCGTTTGTAACGCGATACAAAAAAAATTGTATCGCGACGTCTACGCGTAGAAAATATGCCGTGTGCCGAGGCCCTTAGTCATGCAAGTAAACCCAATCAATGTTATTATACTTCTATTGGTTTCATTCGAAGTGACGAATTTCACAATTGCAATAGTGCAGATGTAGAATTGCAAGAACATTTTGAAAATATTTAAGTCCATTGCATCGAAAAGTATAATGGTGTTAAAATAATAGAAGAAGAAATACTTGATTTCCAAGAATCATTTGAACATTACGAAGTTAAAGCCAAAATTAAATACGCTTTATGCTTATGATTCAGCTTCTGCAGATCCGGAAATTCTTCCATGGATGTAGTCGATTTATAGATATGACGATAAACCAAGCAGCCGAATATTGAATATCCGGCGAGATTAAGAATTGCAGTATGCCTACCGTAAAACGAAGGTGTCAAGAAACTACATATACGGGGCAACTCCGTCGCTGGTCTCATCTAGAAAACCAAGGCGAAATCTACGAAGAGAAACTAAAGCTCGCAAAGCCTTAACTGAACACATTGAAACACTTGCAAACTGATTTTAGTTTATTTCTCACGACATGAGCTACGAAAGCAGGCAGACCTACGAAAGAGAGCTTTGGTAGAGCAAAAGAAGATTCGTAAGAGAAAAAATGTTCGTTTCCATGTTTCGCGTAATTGGCTCTTGAAGTTGAAAATCAATAAATTTGTAACGACACTTTGTCCGTTTTTTCCCCCCTCGGAGTCTCTTTTTCTGGCGTACATCTGTACTGGGTTTTCTTTTTTAATGATCAAACCCGACCAAAAGTAAAAGATGGACAATTTCGCGACCGAATAAGAACCTGGGTGATCCGCTGTCCGTCTACCCCGGAGATTTACGATAGTCGATTAAAGTTGAATGTCAGCATACGTTGGATCATCAGAAATTCAATCAATTTCGGAAAGTAAATGGTGCACAATGTTGGAGGTATGAAAGTAACTTAGGGGCACGTAATTCTGAATGTCAACATATTCTCTGCGCATATTATTAAGTATGCTAGCAACGAAGTGTACACTGAAAAAAAGTTTATTTATAGTAAAGAAATACATTTAATTGTCACTTTTATTCAAATATTCATTATTTGATACAACATTTGTTATTCATTGAGAAATGTATTCGTTTTCTCGTGACAACCTTTTATAGCCATTATATTTCTTAAAAAATAATGATTTATTTGATCACTTTTATTTTTCTTAACTCAGTAGATGTTTATGGTCATCGCATAACGAGTTGAAATTGAGATACGATAATACAGTTCAAAGGAGTAGAGATTTGTTCACAATTAATATATTTAGATTTGGGGTCGTTAACGTATAGTCGCCGTGACAATCCTGTGTTCAATGCAAATGAGCGTGTCAATACAAATGAACAGTTAACTAATCTTCATTCAAAACGACTATCTCGGCCGCAGTTGAGCCCAGAGCCACACAGTTGACGCAACAACTTTTATATTTAACGCAAATACGGATTCATGAACTATTAATGAATCTGTATTTAAGATGTTGGCCCAGTAGTCCTTTGAGATAACAGTCGTACGCTCATGACAAAATGAATATTTGGTAATTATTGAACAATCTTCAGTTGAATCAAGAATAGCCCTGTTAATAGTTAGCAAATAACTGTTAAAAATCGACGACTTGTCTTAAATAATGATTTGTTAATAGTTACAAATCTGTACTTGAGACAAGTATCGTACATTTGGCAAGATCGTTTACTTTGTACGCTAGCATGGTCCTTTCTCCCACAAGTTCGGCCCTGCGCAGATGCGACGTAGATACGATCGAGGTAGACTGGAGACTGTATGTGACCGCATGTCCACTTACCTAGAGGATATCAGTTTGTGACCGTGAAAACGTAAATTTATTCTGATTGAGCCGATGGCATCAATTAACGATCTGCTTGTTTTGTGGGACCTGCCAAATCTTTGGAAAACGTTTAAAAGTATATACAGAGAATATTAAATTATGCATTAGAGCAGAGGTGACCAAGACGTCGACCGCGAGAACGGTCGACCGCCTGTTTTCTATGAGAGTTGCTCCCTGCTCTCCGACGTATTGATGATACCATCTTTGTTGTCCTCTACTAGTAGCAAAGAACAACTCTTATTTTCCATGAAAGTTGTTCCTTGTACACTTGCTCGCTAGCACTATGGTGCTACATCGATTCAATTGCACATTCATCTGCCGACAAATAATTAATGACTTTGTCCATATATTTTTTTGGTAACTATATACGAATCTTGATTTGTGCGAATATCAAATATCGTTCACTCAACTATCCTTTACATTCGGAAAAACTTTTCAACTGATCTCATCAAATAAACGCCTCAGTTATAGGAAACAAGTATTTATAGTAACTGTATATCTATTGTAAGAAGATATTTCATCACCTGTAAGAATTCAAGATTCATCAACTGTAAGAAGATATTCATTTCGCCAAATCGGACTTCACTATTTGTTAATTGTTAAGAAATCCTGGCACATAGAAACATATTGTCTTCTCAGTGTATAGCTGAGAGTTCATTTTTGGTATAACGCAGAGCTAAAAACTATCCGAGATTGACCACATTACAAGAACGCATCGATGCTCACGCTACCTTGTGTGTAGAAGCGGAAGTAACAAGTAATATCAAGTTCGGCGACCTTTCAATAGAATAGGCACGGTTGAAATTCCGTAGAGGTTATTTTCGCTAAAAGGTGTATGCATACATGCAACGAATATGTCACATGCATGTATTCATATTTCTTTGTGATTACTACTCTGGGGCAACGAGTAATGTAGTCTAGTAGTCCAGTAAAAGAGACGAAAACCCAGCACTTTTTAGCGTAGAATATGAATTTTTGACTGAAAGTAGATGGTTGCATACTGAAAGTAACCCCGATAAATGTTGCCCCTCAACTCGCCCCAACCTTCAGAAATAGGGGTTGAAAACTTTAAAATCGCCGTATCTCGATAATTAATAGCCCGATCAAAAATATTGAAAATAGCGGCACAAAAACGATTTAAAAATTCGGGGTTGATACGTGTCCAAGCGGAGTACACATATCGCTGCATGCTTGTCTGGGTCAGTGGTGCTCCCGTGCTTTTGTGCCGCCATTTTCAAAGATAGAGGATTGGACGTCAGGTAACTTTATACTTATTTTATTATTCCAAACAACTTTTGTTTGAAACATTTTTTTCATCATCATTCAAGCAACCATTTATCTTCAGTAAAAAATTCATATTCTACGCTAAAAAGTGCTGGGTTTCCGTTTCTTTTACTGGACTATCGGGACGCCACAGAATGTATTTCGGTCCTGGCACTACGCCCAACCGTCTCGCTACTCCCTCACTACCCTTTTTTCTTTTGTTTTTTGTTTCGAAACTATGCTTTGTGGAACGAAACTATGTTTTGTGGAACGGTGTAGGTAATTCGTATTTTGAAATCTATTAGTCCGATTCACTTGAAATTACGACAGAGCACAGCTCATAACGTTTTCTATCGAATGCGACGGCATGATTTTTTATATGCTTATTCGTTTGGTTATTTTTTTGTACCCCTCGGTATTGTCATAATTAGAAAAAAAGAAAAAAACTAGCCGGTTGTATGAAAGTTTTATTGGTACATTAAAAGTGTATTTTTTTCATTTTTCATTTTAGATCACCCTAGTTGTCAAAACCACCTACACCGATTGGCCATGCAGCAACGTTTCTTTTTAATCACAATTATTCCATTGTCTGTCGATTTTTTTAACGAAGGAATCCAAACTTGGCTACGCTATATATTTTCTACCTAGAAGTCCGAAAAAGATTGCCAAATTACGATTTTTTTTCTGAGAAACTGTTTTTGGCTGGGTTACGCATTCTTTTGAACACGAAGGTACATGTATTGATAGCCTTTACCACTTCGTCTGTAAACCGGGGTCGTTCGTGTCCGGGCGAAAACGACACCGGTTTGTACCTTTAAGGGGGGGAAGGGCGGGCGCTCCTCACTATCCCTAAAAAAAGTTGTGTAGGAGAGGGAACTGACGCCCAACTTTCAAACCATTAGTACCTTCCAGGCAGTAACAGTGAACGCACGGACTTGGCAGTGGACACGAACGACCCCCGTTTACAGACGGCGTAAGTAAAATAGGTAATTTCATGACCCTTTTTTTATATTTCGAATCAGTGGGTCTTCAAATGCTTACTGATTTTTTTTTTTGGATTTTTTTTTACAGTAAACAAACAAATGGAGCAGCGGTCAGATGTCGCGGTGACGCGTACTGCGTAACAAGGGCAAAACACCGATAAACCTGAAATAATTGAATTCTACAACTAAACGAAATATGGAACGGATATTTTCGGCCAATTGTGCAGGAGTTATACGTGCGTCCGTATAACAAACCGCTGGCCCATGCGCATTTTTTTGAGCATGCTGGACCAGGCCACCGTAAATCCCAACATTCTGTACCATTTCTTGCCGCAAAAAGAACTGCAAAATCGCCGAGAATTCCTAAAAAATCTCGCGCTATCACTGATAAAACCGCACTTGCAAGAGCGCATAAATCAACCCGGATTGCACCGTTCTTTAACTACCGCGATCGGAGAGGTCTTGTCGGCTGGCGAGGTCAGAGCAATACCACCGGTAGGATCCGACAAACTGCAAAAAAGAAAGCGGTGCTTTTATTGTAATCATGAAAGCGATCGCAAGACGCAGTATTGCTGTGTAAAGTGTAGGAAACCCGTCTGCGAAAACTATCGCCTCGCGTGCTGTGGACACTGTTTGGAATAACCCGCTCATGCGCCGCCATTTTTTTCCAAATAGTTGTAAGATAGTTGTAAGATAGTTGTAAGATCATTGTAAAAGCTAGTAAAAACAAAAAAAAACCGTATGGTTGCTAATAAAATGCGTGAAATGCATCGTACGCGATTTATTGCCTGTTTTCATGTCCAAAACTTAAGCAATCAGCTTTAAACAAATGGAATAACATTTTTTTTTCCTTAAAGCTACACTATTCCTCTTCAATTTGCTTCTTTTCTTTTGCGCTATCTTCATTGCCCTCTGAGTTGCAATTTTTTTTCGTAATTCAATTTTTTTCCCGATTCATTCATTTGTTCAATGTTTGGAACAATAGCATGAATTTTTTCAGAATTTTTTGAATGCATTAAGGGGGTGAAAAAACGGCAGGACGCGACAGACCCCCGTTTACAGACGGAGTGTATCGAAAATACCATTACAAACGAAGTGTTAAAAAATCACCAAAAACCTTCTTCACCTTAAACGGTCCATCTGAAATCTAAAATCCAAACGCGTTATTGAAGTTGACAATAAATACGAGCCTTTGATAACCGTCGATTTTGCAAATATTTTATTTAACAACGTGGCGACGAATTGAATCTCGGGCATACAAATACTCTGAAAAAATCGTCACTTTTACGTAACTATTAAAAAATTAAGGCCGATTTAAAAAAAAAGTGAGATCGTCAACGACCTTTGAATGCTTCTCACCGTATCTTCAGTAAATATGGAAACAATCCATCAAGTGGTTCTCGAGATGTCATGTCCAGCGACTTTAAAATCACTGTATCGAGAAAAACGCGTTTGGTGATTGAAGTATGGTGCGGCTACCGCTCACCCGGCCGATTGTGTTAGAAGCTGTAACGCATTCAATTTCAGAAATATTTCAACGCAATTTCAGGGAATATAGCATAAAGGTGATACTATCAAATGAAGAAATATTTTTGTAAAATGAAATTTTTTGACCCACCTAGATAGATGTCGCCCGTTAATTGAGTGTAACATCTCAACCCAATACTGTAGTCGAAAAAAAAATTATATTAAAAAAATTGTTTGGCCCTCAACCTTATGCAGACCGATTGAAAGAGAAAAAGACAGAGTTTTGACCAATTGTAAAAAAAAACTTATTTAGGCGTTAAAACGCCTTTGCAACAGCATTCAAATGTGGAAAATTGACTTTTGGTTTCTTCAAACGTGGTGAAATTCCTAATTGAATTTACGTTACTTTGCCGATTTTAGTGATACAATGTTTCTTTCATTCGCATTTCAAAATCGGTTGGCGAAAGTTCTCTTCCGAAATATCGGTCAACAGAGCATTATAATGATGGACTCTGAGAGTGAAGCATTAATCCGAACATGTGGGAATAGTAACACCTGTGTATAAAAATATGATCACGATGATAATACAAAAAGGGGCCAATAGGAAAGTTACAGCCTCTTCACCTATTTGGATTCTGCGTCTGGAAGAACTTTGTGTGAATTTTTCCGATAGTGTATTATTACTGAATCGTGATATAAATGTACACGTAAAAAAATTAATTAAACTCTGGTTTTAAGGCGGATGCAGGAAACGGGCCTAAACAGTACACTTTTTTAGGCCCTATCCAGCAGCCCTATCTATGCCTGAAATTAAAAATTAAAATCCAACGAATTATTAACACAAAAACGAAAGTATCGTAGTATTTTTTGTTTTCATATGCTTGATTCATGCTCCTGTAGATGTGATACCAGTAGTACCTCATGTCCTGCCTCGTTAATGTCATTGGCTACGGATTGGTCTGGATTTGAACCTACGCCCTCTAATTATATAGCTGAGCGGGTTATCTATTAAGCTATCCGAACACCCACTCCTACAATTCAATCGGATTTTTCAATATCTTAGCTAGATATTGATTTATTGTCCATTTCGTATTTCTTTAAAGAGGTTTGCTGAATTAAAGAAAAATATAGGAGGTTAATGATTGATAGCGTGGTCAATGACGCAGACACACACACACACGCACACACACACAAACACACACATTCACGCATGCACGCACGCACGCACGCACACACACACACACACACACACACACACACACGCGCGCGCGCGCGCACACGCACACGCACACGCACACGCACACGCACACGCACACACACACAAACACACACACACAAACACACAGACACACAAACACACAGACACACAAACACACTCACACACACACACACACACACACACACACACACGCACACGCACACGCACACGCACACGCACACGCACACGCACACGCACACGCACACGCACACGCACACGCACACGCACACGCACGCGCACGCGCACACGCACACGCACACGCACACGCACACGCACACGCACACGCACACGCACACGCACACGCACGCGCACACGCACGCGCACGCGCACGCGCACGCGCACACGCACGCGCACGCGCACACACACACACACACACACACACACACACACACACACACACACACACACACACACACACACACACACACACACACACACACACACACTAATCTACACAATAGCTACATTGCAATTCTGCAAAAAAGTGCGTTTGTGTGCCAACTTTTCTTGCATAAATGTCTTTTACGGCAGTATAACCTTCGATAACCGTGCGGGTAAGAAACATTTTTAATATCCACCGTAAACATTAAACGGGGGCCTGAGGCGTCAACGTTTTGCCATGAAAACCATTTCTGGAAGAAAAAAAATCAAGTCAAAATCGAGATACAAAAATGTAACAGTCGATTTGGGGACGGGCTATCGAATTTTGATTCGGCAGCCAGAACACTTACTTACTCGCGTAGAACAGTTCCACTGATCCTGTGGACATACGGCACAGATCAGGCGTGCCTCGCTACGGTATTCCGAGCCGCGGCTTAATTGCAGCATGATCAGGCTGCCACGTCAACATTTTTAGTCGGGACGATGTAGGGCAAGGTACCATTACTACACTTGTGTATATTACATAGAGTATGCTTCTTGGAATTTCGAGACGATGCGTGCGTCGAAAATGATGGACGCGTTCTGGATTTAAATATTCTGGTAACGGCTAGACAGAGAGGAGAAGAATCACAACGGTCAGTCGTCAACGTAAGGGAGGTTGGGGTTAATTGGAACTTTTTCGAGAAAAGCGGTTAGTGTGACTTTATTTTATACCCTATCTGTTTGCTAACGGGTTTTAATTATAGCTAGATTATCTGGCTATATGATAGCATTATTGATTTTGCTTCTAATATGATCTGAACTCAGGTAGGAGCTATTTAGAAACTCTTGGAGAACGTTTCATTTGACCTTTTGTCGGGATCAATCGAAACGGTGCCTGGAGTTGGTTGAAACAGGTGTTTCAGCTGATTGAACTAATGTTTCGACTAAACCCTGGTACTGCTAATGATGTGTATGAAGTGATAAAGTATGTTTGTTGTGAGTAAAAATATACTTTGAATTAAAGTAATCGGTTTTATTGCTTTTCATTCCCGTTTTGGTATCACCAAAGGCATGTTAAGATTCTTCAATATTAGTTTCCTTACCTAGTTTCAATGTACTAAAGCTAATCAGTTAGAGAATAGTTCTTGTTACTAGCGAGCTACGCAATGAGATCAACATAGAGATAAATCAACCTTATATTAATATTTTGCATCATATTAATTTAAGCTAACATACATAAACTCATTAACAATGACCTGTTGGTCCAAAGACAATTCTAATATAAAAATTTATGAGACTCACAAGTTTTCATTTGTTAATGACGATCAGTCGGAGCAGAGAACAGCATTTCTTACTACCGAGCTACTCAATGAGGTCGACTTATTCAAATACATCACTGTTAAAAGTTTTTATCTAATATTTCTTAACTTCTAAGAAATCAACAAAGACCTATTGGTTCAAACACTCAAATTTAGATTTACAATTACGGCACAAATAAATCGGATCACCTGCTGTACAAGCTTTGTGTGCCGACAGCCTGCACCCAGAACATTGCACTCAGCCTTCTCCTGGCCTGTTGTGGCCGTAACTTTCTACTAGCAAACTAGACAAAAGTATTTTTCAGATTCATCATCTGTAGAAAACTCTTCATTTTGACGTTTATTCTTGTTCTTTCTCTTTTCTATATTTTTTCCCCGAGGTTATTTTTACTCTCTTAGCCTGTTTTCTGCGGTCTATCTCTTTAGTCTCATTCCTTCATTCTTCTTTTTCTGGTGTATCGGTGTATATTGTTGACTTTTTCTTTTTCCTGCTCCTATTTAGCGTTTTCACATTTTTATTATTATATATATTTTTTGACATCTTTATATGCCTTTCAATAATTTCCGAGATCGCGGCGTCCGCGGTTCGTAGTTTTCGAATGATTTCTTGGCATCTAAAAAATAAAACAAGATTTTGAAAACTTGCTTGCGCATAAAATGTCTGTTCGAGTCAATAGAAACACGTTTCAATTGACCCCGAACCGTTTGTTTCAACTACCCCCATACCCTCGCTTCTAATGGTTTCTTGGCATCTAAAAAATAAAACAAGATTTGGAAAACTTGCTTGCGCGTAGAATGTTTGTTCGAGAGTCAATAGAAACACGTTTCAATTAACCCCGAACCGTTTGTTTCAACTACCCCCATACCCTCGCTTCAAATAATTTATCAAACAGCAAAGCACCTAAATATTGTAGGTAGGTACGGACCACAATAAACTCACCAGGATATTCATAGCAATGATGATTGTAAACAACGCTGAAGAAGGAACAATAGTTTTGGAGCAATACGCAAAATAATAGTAATAAAAAACTTACTTTTTGTGTGGACAAAGCGATGCACCCACATAAATTGTCCGACGCTCTCGGAGCGGCGACGTGAACTAAGCGACAGGTTCCGACATGCAAAGCAGTTCCTGCCTCCCTTGAGGCCCCGCCGCTATCAATAACCATCTTTGGGTTATTCAACTAGTTTCATTTAATCCATATTTCTATCGAACCCAGCCTACCCAACTCTTGCAGCGCTCCTGCATAACGTCACTCTGAGCAAATTACACTATTCGATTATCTCGTGAAATTTGGTCTCAGAAAAATACAAAAGCAGAGAATTTTAAGACCCGTTTAGATTTTCCTCCATGGTACCTGTTTCATTCAAATATATTCGTATTGAGCTCTAAATGTGGGATCAAATAGTGTGGCGTCGTGGTTAAATCTCTCAAAGTATTTTTTTTTTATTCTACAACGCCTCGTGAGATTTTAATTGCCTTCAATGAGAAACATTTTCGTTTTAGTTGAATTGAAATCGACGAACCGCTACTGTGTAAAACTATATTGGCACCCTTTGATGTGCCCAATATTGAAGGGTGGTTATTTCCAATTAGAACCCCGTAAAATTAGCAGGTTGACGAAAAAACAAACTTTTAAGAGACATTAGTTTGGACGTAATTGGAGGCGAACGCTAAAATAACTGTTTCCTCGTTAGAAGTTTTTCAAGCTGTCGAGAATTTTCTCTTTGCAGCACAACGAACATGGGATCTTTTGCACGAGAAAGAACGACATTATTTCCGATCGGATTTGAATGCTCGTGAGGAGCGCAATTAACTCATTACGCCTCTATTTAAAAAGTTGCACTATTCAAAAAGTTAATCTATGCAGAGTAAAAGTTGTTCCTCGTCAGTTAATACAAAGTAGTATGATATGCAAATGGAAATTTTGAGATGAATTCCTTCTCCAAGTTGAAAAATAATGCACCTCGTAAATATACATACGACGCGTTTCGGCCTGTAAAATTTACTGCATTAAAAAAAAGACGCGGGTAACGCTGTCCTCGTCTTTCTATCATTCAGATGAACAGTCAGGATTACAATCTCTTCGACTCCACGCTGGTTTTCCTGTATGTGCTAAAAAATGACTTTTACCGAGCATTATTAACATTTCATTAACTTAACATGAATGTCGAGAGACGTTTCTTACAGATGCGGAAATGATGATAAAATGATTTTGTTCCGCCTTGTGCTGGGGAACTGCATTGCGACGGGATCTGAAAGTGCACTCTCATGTAGGTGAATGCAAGTGAGATTGCCGGTTTGAAATGGAAAGCTATTATAGTGGACGGAAAGTAAAAGATACTCTGCGTTCTTTAACGGTAAAGAGTGTGCGTATTCGCAGACGCCTCTGTACGTGTACTCGAGCTACAACACGCAGGTGCGAGGCGGAGCTCTCAGTTGCGCTTTCACTGAATCCGTATATATGGTGAAACAAGACGGACGGAGATGAGGCTGCCTAACTTGAAATATACGTGCCCGTGACACGCGTCAACAATTCTAGTCGAGACGACCAGTTCTTCAGCTATAGTAAAACGCAGAAAGTTTAAACCGTAAATCCCGCTGCACAGACTTTCGAGGTTATAAATTATGATCAAGGTTTTCCTTTCGCGGAGGGCCGTATTTTGTGTGTGTGTGTGTGTGTGTGTGTGTGTGTGTGTGTGTGTGTGTGTGTGTGTGTGTGTGTGTGTGTGTGTGTGTGCGCGTGTGTGTGTGTGCGCGCGCATGTGGACGGCCAGTCTCAATCATTGGTTAAATTACCATACCCGCCGATAAAACGGAAGAAAAAAATCCGCCCAAATTTAGTAGATATAGACATTTTTGTTATGATCCTTGCAGAATCGTTGGATTTCATTACGCGCGTGAGCTGTTTATGTCAGGTATGTAGAGTTATTTAGTGTATGAATTACTAGATAGAAATGTGGCCGGCGTGTTATCGCCATAAAGCGCCGTATAAATAAGACGATTTTTAGACTCGTCATTTTTTATTAAACATTCGGTAACTTGGCTTGAACTCTTACCAGTATAGTGCGGTGTATTTTTACTTAATTGTATACGAAAATCTGTTAAATGTCGAATATTCGGGTTCGTGAAAGGAATACCTTAACATGTGTCAAATAATATATTATCATAAGCATCAATATCAATATCGGTATTATGATTGGTTGCTATTTGGACGGCCGATCATTAGTACTGTTTGTATTATTAGTATTAGTAGAAATCTAGTATTAGCAATATTATCGTTATAACTTCATTGTTATACCAGATGTTATTTATTACGATACATAATTTACAAGATAAATTGTTTGGCAAAGTAGAATGCTCATTATTATGTTTCGTAGCTAGTATTTCTGTAGTCGTACCGCGGTTTTATTATCAGCCGATGTGCATTTATTGTTAGTATTGATATTATTGATATACAGTACGCGGGCATATATTAGTAGGTGAATTACGTACAGCACGCATTGTAATATATATTATTTATAGAGATATGATTTATGAGAATGGTTTATCATTGCAGAAGTACCTATCTATCGATCCAAAACAAATTGATCGGTATTGACGAAACAAGTATAATAGTAACGATAGTCATACCTACATTATTCCATTTTCGTCGAGTGCATGTTTTGTCGATTATGCCTAATAAGCTGAATTTATGCCCGTATATTCGAGCCAATGAAATTCAACCAAGACCGTAATACGGGATGAACGAGTAATCATATAATTTTATTGCATTTGCGTTTCCCGTTTTTTTAAACTTTATGTAAACGAATAGTCACATTTACATAAGATGAGAAATATCATTGGAAAAAGATACGAGAAACGAGAATAAATAAATGGCGCTTGAGAGCTCGTAAATCGATGGTACTTTTAACGCAACACCGATGAAATTTCACGGTTCTAAAATATGCGAGAGGGTCCACCCTGGTTTCTCTTCCATTTAATTTATCAATGGCTTTCGAGAGTTGATCGCGGCATGGAAGTTATCTTATTGCCATTACTGGCGAAAGTCGAGTTGACCCATTTTTCAAGCACTACCGTGAACGCTCAATTTTTTCAATGATCCGCAACAAATGTGTTACTCCTGCTTTATCGTCCAGAGCATACCTCTGCATTCCAATTTTTCGTATGTATTTTATAGGGCGAAAAAATGAGATATGAAACTCGCGGTTGCAATGTTCGAAGTAAAAAAACAAAAAAACTAGCTTGTAGAGCCACGTGTATTTTTTATTATCGGTAAACATCTTTCTTCCTTCATTTTGTAATCGCTTTCGAATAAAAAGAGTACGCTTTCAAAAGGCAAATGTGACATGGAATAGATATGCGCGTTCGATATAATTCCAGCCGGAATTTTGAACACAAATCTCAACCGTGATGAGCGCATTTCGGTTTATCGAACCTGTACGTATTCATTGTTATAGGCTATATGTAGAATTTGTCACAAATAAGATATTGCACGATAATAATACCCAATACGCAAGCCAATGAGATATAACATTTCTTACGTGAGGGGGGCTGCTATAATATAAAGAATATATTTTCTATTCAATACAGTGCACGGCGATAAACGACGTTAAATTTGATGGATTTGTCAGTGTTGACAAAATATGAGAATTTGTTTCTTTTTTAAGCTAATGAACTTATTTTTCGTGGACTTTCGAATGACAACAGTCCACTTCTCCTCCTTTCGAATGCACGTTTATTTTCTATTTATCTAGAAAATCATTCACAAATGATAACTTTCCCAATCGCCTTACCACTCAATATATTTTGTACTTTTACGTTTACATTTCGTAAACGTAAATATAAGAAAGGAGATATCCGAGTATAATGTTAAAAGTACCAACTATCGTTACTCTTTTCGAAATATTTTCTCTTTACGTTGCGTGTTGCTCTTTTTTTTACAATCTCAATTGCTGAGTTTTGTCATTAAGTAAACGAGATCGGGTACAGCTAAAATAGTATTTCATACGTTCTGACCATAATAATGAATAAAAACAACTTATGGAATAAGTCGGAACAATGAGCATAACATGGCACCGATAAATATGAGGAGAAATTACCATGTTTGTTTGGTAGGAGTCGTGAATCGTGCAAATAATCGTTATGTTGGGAAGCAAGCATTTTAGAGCATACCCGGAATGAAGTACCCAGAAATTTAATAAAATTTCAACTCCTAATTTGACATCAATCTCACGAGCAGTTGTCCTCCAGATGTGCTTTGTTTGAATATAAAACTTTGATCGGATATCTTGAAATTGACGTGTTCGAGAGTATACCGTCTCGAGCCGTTGCCTGTATAGTATAATATCGCCGTACGATGAAATTTAGCTCGAATTATAAGTCACCGGATGTAAGATAGACCAACGATCCAGGAAAGTTATGGACCGAACCGTGAGAGATCCAACGACCTCAGCTGTTCCGGTACTTGGCCTGACTTTTCCTTTCTTCAGGGGGCAAAAGTGAGAAAGTGAAAAAGGCATATCCTTGTCTAAAGGATATATCTTAAGGCAAGGAATACATTGCTGATTTGGGTTTTTTTTTCTATCCAACTGATGTATGATTTATTACTGCTTTTGGCTCTTACATGGTATTTTTTTTAATGAATCTTTAAAATCTGCCAAGGGTACGGTATGATACGGTCTTCTAAACGGGTTGCGGCGGATGTTGTCATGCGGCGTGACACGTAGTATCGTCGGGATTGATGTGAAACAAAGTAATGAAGATTCTTCATAAGTAAAACAATCATACGCAGAATACGAACCAAGAAAAAGTGAGAAATGTTGAAAATCGCGGAAATGGTAAGCTTTAGAGCAAAAAGATTGAATTTTCCGAAAGAAAATAGCTACATTTAGCAATGAAAAAGGACTTTTTAAAAAACTTTTAAAAACCCTTAGGGTCATGTTTTGAACAATAAGATTAGAAAGATTTGTACCAAATTTCATCAGAATCGATCGATTAGTCTTTTACCTTATATGTCACGCCAGTTTTGAAGATCAATTAAAAAAATACCATGGAAATACCAGCCAAAAGTAGTAATAAAATATCTCTTAAGTCTGAAAAATGGGGAAGAAATGTTTTCTTTTAAACAATCACGAATGACAGGAAATTTCCCCTCGCTCAACGAACATTTTAGGGGGTGTACCCCCCCCATCGTTCGTTGCATGCGGTGACGGTTGGCCGCGATAGCATAGCGCTGGAAAACCGACTTAAAACGATTCCTTCGCTGCAATATTTTTGTCTCCCTTGTTGTTCTTATTTCATTATTCCACGGAGGAAGGAAACGTACAAAAGTGCAGTAGCCAGGAAGTAGACTCACCGTTGTAGAAGGGGTGTGTGCGAAAAGAGTGAGCGGGCCTTTTGACGCAACACTGCGTTTAAACGTCTTTTTATTTGATCGAGAGAGAGAGAGAGAGAGAGAGAGAGCGAGAGAGCACAATGGAAAGCATCGCGTTACTCTATGTTTACGTTTATAAAGGCTGCAGAAGGAAACTTCATTTTAGTCCGGTACTCGAGGTGCACGAAGGGAATAGGCGAGAGTGAAAAGCACACCATCGTAACGGGCGAGTGATCATACGAGGCGAGCATGCTTCAAAAACACGTGGGTGACGTTTATTCAAAATAATTTAACTTTTCGTAGAAATGTATCTGCGGTAAACGCGTGTAAAATTCAAACGTGAACAAGGGATCGAACGAAAAAAAATGCGATGTCAAGGGATCAAATAGTTTCCAAATAAAAGCCCGATGACAGATGAACCCAGAACCGACCATTATCTATCTTCTGAATATTCAACGTATTGCATATTTGAACATGATACGTGAATAAGGAAGGTCAAGCGGCTCGCGAGACGGAACATGAAAATAGAGCCAATCTACGACCGTTTTTTTAAAAGAATAGTCGTCATTTCTGCAGGGATTCAAATGTTGTTGACCGCAGTGCCCACGTTTGCAGAATAAACCGTGGCCAAATTGATGATGTTTCGATGAGAAACTGTGCTAAAATAGTTTGTTTTTCGTCTCGCAACCGATCAGTGGCCCTTATGGAAATACTGCGATGAAAACAATGTGAACATTTCGAGTTTTACGATTTTTTCGAAAAGTGTAGTGACTCCTTCAAAAAAGCATTTTAATCTTCCTAGCATGTTTAAATCGATTATATCCCAAAAACCGTCAGAAAGACTGAAGATTTGTTTTTTTTTCTTCGATTAATACCGTCTTCAACAGAATAATGTCGAATACCATGATTCACAGATTTGTTAGTCGCGCAGTACGATACTACAGTTGTGCTGACGCTGAAAACCCCCGTAATAGGAAAAAATAGCAGAAGGCTTTGCCTTCTGCTATTTTTAGTACTAAGAATAGCAGGTTTGCTTTTGACAGGTGATTATGTAGGTGCCTCGGGTGCTAAATCCCAGTTTGCTTAAGGGGTTTACTTTAACTTTACTTTGGGCCACTGTAACGGCCCAAAAAAAAAGGTTTTTTCACTAATTGTTTGCTCCCAAAATTGAAGGTATTTGAAAAAAAAAATTTAATGGTGTTATCGGGCATACATTAAACTTTATTATAAAATTTTTTTACAGTAAAAAAAAACAAAATGGCGGTTCCACAGCTATCTTCCCGGGACATGTTTTGCTTCCAGGGCTCCGCGGCACACAGCACCACTGGTGCACTTTTGAATCTAGAACAAAAAAAAACCATTAATCTAGAGGGCTATAGCTAGAGAATGTCGATCGGATTTTAAAAAGTATCAATTTTTGTGGATTTGGCGTGCGTTTGAAAAAAAAAATTGATTTTTGACGAAAAAAACGGCAAGTTTTTTGTTAATAAAAAATCAATAAATAAAGTTCTTGAAAATTCCGATCGACATTCTCAAGATAATGTAAATGTTCACATCTGGTTAAAATTTCAAGTAAAAAAAATGAAAATTGTTCGAGTTATGCTGCGTGCCATTTTGAAAAACCATGTTTCGAGAAAAACGCATTTAAAGTTTTGCGAATAGTTTTTTATTGAAAAAAATTTAAAAAAGACGTCGCACAGGACCTTTTTTTTCTTATTCTAGAGGGTTTAAACTATTTTTTAAGCCAATAAAAAAAATCGATTTTTCAAAAAATTTACAGTGGCCTTACCCCTTAAAAATCGGGGTGCAGGGTTTTTTCAGGGGATGAAGAGGGCGGGAGTGGATTAATGCCAAACTACAACCCCTGCGAGGTCGGTGTCGTGAGACAAAATTTTCAGCAAAATCCGGGTTTTAGCTTTGTCTACAGCACCGAAGTCGTGGAAGTTCATTTTGGTGGAGAAAAAGTAGGGTGGAATTTTAAAAAATGAGTTTTAATGCAATAGCTCTTTAGGAAAAACTCGTACACTTTTCGTTCAAATGGGAACGTTGTAGCCCTTCAGTAAACGCGTCGATAGCGTATTTGATCTTCACTCTCCGATAATATGTTCACCCCCAAAAAATGGTTAAAATAAAAAAAAAATGATTTATTGAATAACTCAAAAACAATCGATTTTTCGGGTATCGTTTAAGGGCACGAAATGTAGAGAATAATTTTCTCTATATTTTCGTTTCTATGACCACCCTTGAATTTTGCTTTTTCCAACCCTTCTCGGGAGTTGAAAATTAAAGATGAAATTCTGGGAAAGCTATTCGACCGCACGAATTCGCCGCCGTGGAACAATTTGTAACTTGAACCCTTAGTTACATTTTTGTCCCCAGCGCCAATCTCGTATCTCTTTATTTTCGGACAATGGTATTCCCAGAATTGCATTTCAAATTTTATTTAAGACCGCATAACTATGAAAAATTAAAAAAATAGTTCTTCCTGTACGATCTCGAAGGTGAAGAAATTTGTTCGATTCCTGCTTTTGGTTGTTTAGGAAACAATACTTTAAGGCAAAAAACATTGAAAATGACTATTAGCCGCGATTTTCAAAGATAAAGCTTCGTACTTCAAAATGTTGCTAATATTTTTTTCTGCGAAAATTTTTCCGGCGATATAGTTGTTGTAAGTAGGGAAACAATTTCGCGAATAAAAGTGATCTTTTAATTGTTGCGCTTGATTCATATAACTCGAGTAAATAGGTATATCGTTATTATTTTCGAAGTCGTTGGATGAATCGACTCCAATATAAAATCGAATGATATGAATTTGTGGCGTCATTATTTGAGATCATGATTGACATGATGACGTAAGGAGATGACTAACAAGGAACATCCCTTAAGTGTCCGCCTTCGATTTTGTTGAAACTCATATATGTGATAAAGCATTGAAAAGTATGAGACACGTATTCTTTTTATCGGCAGAAAAACTATTTTAGGGGGGGGGGGGGGGGTAATTTTGCAGTTTCACCCGCAAGCAGTCCATCGATGTAAATGAAACTAAAAGCAAAATTCTTCGAATGTAAAGCGATACGTGTCGAGTATAATATAATAGTTTTCAATGCTTTGTCACATATATGAGTTTCAACAAAATCGAAGGCCATTCAAGTGATGTTCCTTGTAAGGAATAAAAAATATAATTGAATGTGATTGCGCAGCTGCTGATTCTGGTTGTCGTTGTTTTTGGGCTCGTCATTTCGATGCCACATCCCGATGGCGGCGAAGGCGAACAGTAAGTAATTTACATATTCAACGCGTGCAAGGTTAAATATTTCATTCTTTTACTTACATGTTTGTGTGTAAATTCTTGCAGCACTCACTTTAAGATACATGTACCGCATCATTACCACAAACACATGCATACGCATACGATCGTGAAGACGGTTTACGTGCCGTCAAAAGAAGAAGACCACGATGATCATTCGCACTACGCAGAGGATGCTTGGTGATACAATAATATTTTCAAGCAAAAATAGTGCTGCAATTATATTACAGTATTGTTAAATGTTATGGAGGCATAACGGAAATTCAATTGAAAAAATAATCTTCAACGAATCAATATTAAGCATACGTCATGGCACCACAGTCAATGTGCAGCCTACAACTGCAATTGAAAAATGAACTCACATAATGAGGCTGCAGGACAAGTAACTACAAATGTATTTACAATTAAATCATTTGAATTGCCGATATTGTAGTTTCTGTCTCGCTTGATAAATTGTTTATGCTTATAATGTACAACGAATAAACGTACGCTTTTAAATTATAAAAAAAATAATAACTTCGACGGCGCTGCATTTTTAGAACGTCCGCACGAAGCATAACGGCGGTGATCGTAATACATAAATTAACAATTGTAATTCCAACGCGTCATTGCATAATGTGAATACATATATACAAATTGAATACTGGCAGTGGCGGATGGCCTGCCGGCCGGCGTTGGGCTTCGGCTCCGTACGTCAAGTTAAGCAGCTCGTAGATGGCCGATATTCATCGGGTGTTCCCTTTTTCGGGCACTGATCAGGAGCTGGCCGCGAAACAAGCGGAAAATGGCGAGGAACGTCAAAGGATATAGATCGGGAAATAACCGGGACCTCACGAGAAAAGGGATCGGAATATCATTTAGAAATGACGAGGAAGGTGATGGTGTACGGTCAGGTCCTTGCATGGGAAAGAAGCCGCAGCGACTGGACAGAGAAATTATCAGATACTGGAAGGGCTTTTGGCTATATAGGCGAGTAAAATATATAGTATTAGGTTGATACTTGACAAGTATCACAAAATCGTAAGGGCAAGTGCACGCTGTAAGCATAGCACTTCTCTACAGCACTTCGTGGTACAACAACTGGTTCAAGTTTTATCGTCGTACGATGGTACTTTGGTTAAGCGAAAGTGGCTTCGCTTAAAGCCACCTGGCAGATTCTTGTTGGCGAAATATATTTAGATAATCTCTTTCCGGCCAGAACATTGATATTTCCTGACAAGGTGACTTCCGTTCCAAGGGAAGGTTTTGCTTCGTTGGGCCAAAAAATATTCGATTTTTCACCAATTTTTGATGCGAAAAGTATTCAATATAGAATGTTGATATTTGGTATGTCGACTAAGCGGTCTTTAGTGAACATCAACATATTTTTTAAAGTTTGACAAAACATGGTTGTGGGAGTAGGAGGAGCTACGTATGTCAGTGCGCGGGCGATGACATTCTTCGCTTGTGGAAGTCTGTAAGGTGATAAGCGAAATTCAAAATTTCGCGCTCGGCGGGACTTTAGGGAATGAGAGATCGCATAATGTTCTCTGAGAAAAGGAGGGGAAAGTCGAAAAAGCGTCCTCACAGTCGAAGACTCGTGCTCGTCCTCTTTCGCTCCGGGATCGTTCGCCGATCAGCACACACTCTCCGAGCCTCGAGAGAACCCATATCGAGTCCGTCCGGAAAAGGAAAATTTGGCCTGGCCGCCCAGATCTTCCACGACTTCAATCCTGTGACCTGGCTATCGTGAAAATCAGATCCCGGAGCAAGGGAAGAGCCTACGAGCGAAATCTCTCGGCCTTGAGAGAACCCGAATCAAAGCTGAGTACCTCTGTGACCTTATCTCGAATTTGTAAAGAGAAGGCCATTTTCTCAATCGCCCCGAATCATATGTATTTCAATGTATATCTAGTTATTAAATTATCTCCGCGATCCATCGGAACTGTCTCGAGCAGTCTCTCCCATTCTTCAAAGAAAATTATAACCCCATATCTTAATTAAATTATATGCCGTCATATGTAATATCCAAGTAAATGTATGTATTTTTATTTATTTCGTTTATAATCAATACCGAACTCTTACAATGGCGCCCAACGTGGGGCACGACTTCGCGAGCAAAAATTAGATATATAAATAAAATGAACAATTATTTGAGAATAGTTTATGGCTGAAAAAAAAGAAACATATTACACGACCAAATCGGGCAGAGTAGCTAAGCAAAAACTTATTTCATACAACTTCACAGGCAAGAAGACAAGGCAAAAAGAAATGCCAATACTGAGAGAAGAAGTAGAGAGAGACACGAGTACGCCGCAAGGCGTAAACATGGAAGCAGAGTCGGAGAAACTAAGACAAGAAAGAGAGAAATTGGAGCGATTACGCACGGCGCTCGAAGCTCAACAGGCGCGGAACCAGCAACAGCAAATAGGACAGGTGAATACTAGAAGTGAAGGCCAAACAAATGCTGAAACGGTGGTTGAGGATATTTCAACGATTGTGAGTAAAGTGCAAAACATTCACATCGATATTAAAATTCCTAAATTCAATGACGAATGCGAAACGCATCCCGCGGAATTCCTGGAGCAGTTGGAAAAGTTTATGAAAACCAAAAATATAAAAGAAAACCAAAAAATGTCAATTGTGGAACATGCTCTCGAAGGCAAGGCAAATATGTGGTATAATTTAAAAGAAGAGTTCACCAATTTTGAAGAATTTAAAAAACAATTCCTAGAAGAATTCTATTCAGTCCCGATTCGAGTTAGAGTAAAAAAACGATGGATGGAATGTAAATATTACGGGCAACAAGAATCGTTACAGACATATTTTTATCGCCAATTGGCACAGGCGCGTTTTTTTATTCCAAAATTATCGGACTTCGAAGTGAACTATAATATTGTTCAACAATACCCCGGCTGGGTCAGAGAAAACCTGTCAACGATTAATTTTACTGATACGAACGCTATCACCCAAGCTCTGGGCAATATAGACATGGTCCGAAGCGAGCGAGATCGAGATGGCAGACAAGGTCGAAATTATTATCAAAACAAACAAAATGGGCCGAGAGTCAATAAAATCGACACATATATTGGTACGGCTCGTGACAGTGGTAGGATACCGTATGAAAGGGCAGGTCAATCGGGATCGGAGAGAAATGGTCGTAAATATGAGCGAGTGAATAATCGAAAATATGCCACACCGTATCAAAATCACAATAGACCTCAAAAAAATTTCTCTTTACCGGATACTCGATTTCCCCCACCGCGGTTCCCGAATATCATTCCGACGAGCAATTGTAATCATGGGTCGTGTGCGCCCAAGAATTATACTAATACGGAATCTTTAAACTAAGAAATGACGCGCCGTGTGCCGCTCCGACGGCGGGTCAAAATAGTTTCGATTTTGTGGAGGATTTAAGTTTGGGTATCGAAACAGGATCGGATTTAACATCGCGTGATAAAAGGGGAAGTTTCGCCCGATGTCCTCATATAAAAATTGAATTGAATAAAATTGAAATTTCGGCATTGCTTGACACGGGGAGTCAGATCACGGCAATATCAGAGAAAATATATAAACAGTTGACTTTAAATAAAAATAATAGGGTTGAGGAATTACCAGTGTCCAACATGTTTGTATCAACGGCGGTAGAAAAGAAAGTCACGGCGGTAAAACGGCAAGTCTACGTGTACGTAGCCATAGAAGGAATGGTTATTTCAAGTCCATTTTTTGTAATCCCATCCCTCTCATCAGATGTTATATTAGGGCATGACTGGATGTCTCAGAATGAAGCCATTATTGATTATAAACGAAATGTGATTGATACTAGGGGAAAATGTTTATCTCCAGCGAATATTGAATTCGAGAGAGAGATATTAGAAACCCTGGTATACTCGCGCGAGGGAGACAAAGTGCAAGTTTTCGTGATAAAGGTAAACAAGATGAAGAAAGAGTGGGACCGAGATGGACAGTTGCGAGGTATTAGTGAGTTGGTAGACGAGCCCAGGGGGGGGAGAACTGGCAGGTGTAAATGAATTAAACAGTATCGAAATTCGTAATAGCCAAGAGAGCCCCAACGAAACAAAAAAAAGGGGGAGGGATGATGTGAACAGGGCGTTTGAACGAAATTCCAAAAACGAAAGCGCGAATATCGATGGGGGCTCAGAGGAAGCTTTATCGCAAATGATTAATACGGATGTCACGGAACCTCCGTTAATGTTACTGGATCAAGCCGAGAGGTTGAAATTTGTGGAGTTATTGGATCAGTTTCGTGACGTTTTCTCGGACAAGCCAGGATGCACGATAGGGTACGAACATAGAATAAAGGTTATAATCGACAATCCAAAGATCAAGTGTCATTATCCAATTCCATTTCATTTGCGGAAAGCCACGGCTCAATGTATTGATAGAATGTTGGCCGAGGGAGTCATAGAGAGAACCGCGAGCCGATATTGCAACCCATTACGAATTGTAAGAAAGGAGGATGGCTCAGTGCACGTGTGTCTCGATGCCCGACATTTAAATAAAGTGATCGATGATGACCATGAGTCTCCACCCTTGATGAATGAAATATTGCAAAAATTTTGTGGAGCCCAGTGGTTCTCGAAAATTGATTTGACCCATGGGTATTGGCAGGTGCCATTGCATCGAGATTCACGACCCTATACTGCCTTTCTGTTTGACTCACACATGTACCAATTTTGTCGCATACCGTTTGGATTAAAAACCGCGGGTAGCGGATTTATTCGGGCCTTGAGCCTCGCGTTAAGAAGGGATTTTGACACCAATGTAGCCTGCTATATCGATGATATTCTCCTCGGGACGGAGACGGTCGCACAACACCTTCTATTGCTTGAACGGATCTTGAGACGATTACGAGAACATAATTTTACCCTCAAATTAGTCAAGTGCATATTTTTTCAGGAAACCATTCCGTTCTTGGGATATCATATTTCGTCGCGTGGCGTAAGGCCAGACCCGGATAAGCTGCAAATTATTTTCAATTTTTCTGAACCTAAAGATAAGCGGCAGCTACAACAGTTTTTAGGAATCTGTAATTATTATCGTCAATTTAATCTCAATCAAAGCAGCTCGGTTGCCCCATTGCGCGAGTTATTGCAAAAAAATAAGGAATGGCGATGGACGGTGATCCATGCTCATGCATTCAAGCAATTAAAGAGTGATTTCTCAAACTGCATAGCGCTCAATCACGTCTTGCCGGGACGACCGTTTAGATTACAAACCGATGCTAGCGACGTGGGGATCGCTGGGATTTTATATCAAATTAATGATGCTCAGGAGCATAACGTGGTGGGAATCGTTTCACGGTGCCTTACTCGGTGCGAAATGAATTATACCACGACGGAAAAGGAACTTTTAGCCATCGTGTACTCCGTTACGAAGTTTAGAGTTCATCTTATCGGAACTTCGTTCGAAATTATAACGGACCACCAGTCGTTAACGTTCCTTCAATCTGCTGTCTGTCGTAATGCTCGCATAACCCGGTGGTGTCTCTTGCTGCAACAGTATTCCTATTCCATTTCGCACTGTCGCGGAGTGGACAATGTGGTCGCAGATTTCTTTAGCCGTAATCCGGATGGGAATTTTCATGAGGAAATGGAGAATAAATTTGTGATTTCGGCGTTACACCAATATTTCCTACCATTCAAGTGTGATGATGATATGTCACTAAATATCGTGGCAATGCTCGAGTATGATCAAAGTCTCAAGCGCATCCTCAAGAAATTAAGTCAATTACAAAGGGAGGATCCCGTCGCGCAGAAGAAATTGCAGGAATTGAAGGAGAGTAGCGATTTAAGCAATTATGTCGAACATGAGCAAATTCTTTTTCATCGCGAAAATACCTCCACGGTATGGAGAGTAGTCGTTCCTCAAAGTGCTCAGCTACAGCTGATCGAGGGGATTCATGTTAAGCTAGGGCATCCAGGGGTGTACAAAACGCTAGGATACCTTAGGCGATTCTATTATTGGAGAGGCATGCATGCGCAAGTGAAGAAATATATTCTTCAATGTGATTTGTGTCAACGTGTTAAATATTTAACGATATCCATGGAAGGGAGACATGAGTGCGTGACCCCCAACGGTGTGAATGATTTGGTTGCGGTTGACTTCTATGGTCCCCTTCCTATGGCACGCGGGGGCGTCCAACACATTTTCGTTATGCTTGATGTCTTCTCCAAGTGGGTAAGCTTGTATCCAATTAAGAAAGCAACGACTAAGGCGTGTATAAAAAAGATATTTGAGTTATTTATTCCAAAATTCGGCTCTCCGAAACGAATTCTTTCTGACCATGGTACTCAGTTTACGTCAATAATGTGGAAAGAAAAATTGGAGTCTGCTGGTATCAAGGTTTCGTATAGTTCGATACGCCATCCACAATCCAATCCTGCGGAGAGGGTAATGCGAGAGCTTGGGCGATTATTTCGTTCTCTTTGCGCAAACAAACACACCAAGTGGGTGCAATATGTACCGCGAATAGAGGAGATATTAAATGTTACGGTTCATCGAAGTACTGGATTTTCCCCTATGGAGTTGCATTTTGGGCGGCCCATACAAGATGAAATTAAAAGAATTTTAAATTTTCCAAATTCATCGTCACCATCTCATGAACACATGATTGCCTTGGCTCGAGATCATTTTAAAAGAAGTTTTGAAAGGAGGCAGCGACAGCAAAGAGCCATATCTAAGGTGGAACTGAAAGTCGGGGATCTGGTCTTGCTGCGTACGAGGCACCTTTCTAATGCTCTCGATCGTGTAATTTACAAATTTTTCCACCTGTTCGAGGGTCCCTACCAACTTATCCGGAAAATTGGGGAAAATGCTTTTGTATTGGCGGATCCCAGAGATGAGACGAAGGTGCTTGGTACCTATAATCGTTGGAATCTCCGTAAATATCACCGACCAGATGTATCGAGGGCTGTTGGTGGTTCTTCTAAGTTGGGAATGTGACTAAGATAGAAATGTCGGTTTTCCCCCACTCTGTGAGTGTACATAGTGTAAATAGTGTAAATATGTAAAGATGTAAAGATGTAAATATGTAAAGATGTAAAGGTGTAATTATGTAAGTCGGTAAAGATGTAAATATGTAAAATATGTAAATATGTAAACGTATAACTAATGTGGATGATGTTCGAATTAGGAAATAATGTGAATGTTAAGGTGTAAAAAGGTTTAAAGCGTAAGTGACGAATTCACACTCGTAAATGGATGACTACTCTTCGTATGTGAAGAGCGAGATAGAATGGAGTATGGAAGGCGAAGGTTAAGCTAATCAATAAGATGACGTTCATGTATCGATGATTCATTGAAGTGACGTGACTGATCGCGATCTGACGGAAATGATCTGTTTAAGCGATGTCAGACGAATGTAAGCTGCTTTCGTACTCGGTGTATTTTGGGAATAATGACGCCGCCCGTTGTGAAGGGCAGCCACTCTATGTATAGCGGTAGTGATCAGAGAGGTTATTTCGTCCCTGTGTCAGTGCACGGGCCAGAGACGAAAAGGGGGGATTGTAAGGTGATAAGCGAAATTCAAAATTTCGCGCTCGGCGGGACTTTAGGGAATGAGAGATCGCATAATGTTCTCTGAGAAAAGGAGGGGAAAGTCGAAAAAGCGTCCTCACAGTCGAAGACTCGTGCTCGTCCTCTTTCGCTCCGGGATCGTTCGCCGATCAGCACACACTCTCCGAGCCTCGAGAGAACCCATATCGAGTCCGTCCGGAAAAGGAAAATTTGGCCTGGCCGCCCAGATCTTCCACGACTTCAATCCTGTGACCTGGCTATCGTGAACATCAGATCCCGGAGCAAGGGAAGAGCCTACGAGCGAAATCTCTCGGCCTTGAGAGAACCCGAATCAAAGCTGAGTACCTCTGTGACCTTATCTCGAATTTGTAAAGAGAAGGCCATTTTCTCAATCGCCCCGAATCATATGTATTTCAATGTATATCTAGTTATTAAATTATCTCCGCGATCCATCGGAACTGTCTCGAGCAGTCTCTCCCATTCTTCAAAGAAAATTATAACCCCATATCTTAATTAAATTATATGCCGTCATATGTAATATCCAAGTAAATGTATGTATTTTTATTTATTTCGTTTATAATCAATACCGAACTCTTACAAGTCCTAAGTCCCGGACAGGTTATTTGAAGCGAAAAATAAAACATTTCTACTTTGTACAATATTGTGTATAAGTTGACCTAGAATCAACAAGAAAAATTGAAAAATAAAAAAATAGTGAGAAAAAAACTGCGAAAATTTTGGGGAAAAAAACAAACTTCCTTCCGATCGCTCATTATTGTTTATTTTTCAATTTTTTTTATTCTAGATCAACTTATACACAATATTGTACAAAGTAAAAATATGTTCAATTTTTTTCCTTCAGATCACCTGTCCGAGACTTTAGACTTTCGCTAGCGAAGAAGATAATCGCCCGCGCACCGACATACGTAGCTCCTTCCACGCCCACCACCATGCTTTGTCAAACTTTAAAAATTTGTTTGATGTTCAATAAAGACCGACAACATACCAAATATCAACATTCTATATTTAATACTTTTCGCATAAAAAATTGATGAAAAATTGAACATTTTTTGGCCCGACAAGGCAGAACCTTCCCTTAAGACCCACGAACCATCTGCTTTACGTGTGTGCTTCATTGAATAATTTGCTCATTCGAAATGTTCAAATTCTATACTTATTGTAATGTAGGTCTTTATGATAAGCATTTTTATTCTTGTAGATTATCATTGTTGAAAATAATACTTATAATGGTGAACAGAATTACATTCAAAGTATTAGTTTTACGCTCATAAATTATAAATATCTTTGATGGGATAAGGAGCCAAGGAACTTGACTCAGGTCTCAAAGCCAGGCACTACTTTTGAGGAAATGTTAATTTTCCGGCCGGTTGCACATTACGCGTAAGTGTACTTGCTTGTAATGTATCCTTGCCGGAACATTGTAATTTCCAAACATAATTCGTAGGCCGTGAAAATCGATTTTGCGATCTTCACGGTCCCTTCTATGGGAGGGCCCGGTTTGATTAGTGAGACGAGGAAAGCCTGACCAGGGCCCTATACAAAGTAGGGAATGCCCAGTCACATTTCTGCACGGCAGTGTAGCTTAAGACGAAATGACACCCGAAGCAAAACTTCGACGCAGGCCCGGCTCGTGCCGGTAGGGCCGAACTCGATCGAGCTGCTGCTACATACCGGTAGATGTCGCAGCGCGCGCTTGTCATGCACGGGTGGTCGTTCCGAATGCACGTTATGCCTCGACGCAACGCGTGTGCGCGTGTGCGTTAGTGTGCATTCGCTAAGTTCAGCGCACGCAGTTGAAAATTGTTTTCTTCTTGCATGCTGTCCCTTCGCAGCGAACACACACTTCGTGTGGGTATACACGCGTCGTAAAAGAATTTCGTTTTCCTTGTCAACAGCGATTTCGCACGAAATTCGAGATCATAGAGACTCTCAATTTCGCAGCAAGAGTTCTTGCTGGCGGCGCGCGCTTTTCTGCAGCGAGAGAATTATTCATAATTAATTATTTCGACAAATGACAATATATTTTAAAATATCCATTATCCCACGTTCCGAGCAAAATCGAATGCCGGCGACGCACTGCAAAAAACAGCGGTAAACCCAATTTGAGACATTTTAATGAAAATGTTGAAATAATTTATTGTTTCAATAAGTACCAGTTAATCTCGAACCCGTTAGTTTTCGGTAGATGCGAGGGATGTCGCCTCTCAGCCAATGGCTGGTGATAACACACTGCAAACTACAGCGGTAAAAGTAATGCAAAAATAATTACTTAAACAATTATTTTTGCATTTACTCTCGATTACGGGTATGATCGATAGATACGGTACATTCTGTACCTCTCAGCAAATATGATTGCTGCTTACGCGCTGCAAAAACCAACGGTAAAAATACGCTAAAATAATTATTTAAACATATATTTTTGCATGTATTCTTTTAACATCCAGTTAATTTTGCTAACAAAAATCGTTGCCAAATGGACTTTTTTACTCTTAGCGAGTTCATTTGTTATTTTTTAATGAAAAATATACAAACGAGTAAAAGTAAGCTTTGAAAAATAAAATACAGTTGTATTATTAAAAAAAAATGAATTGTTTTTTGTTTTTACGAATTCTCACTGTTCATGAGCGAAAATACTCGTAAATATCGAAAAGCATTTTTTTTGCTCTTAATAAGCGAAATTATCGTGGTAAAAAATAATAATGACCTTTCTTCACTTTTTACCACGCTTTTGTGGGCTCGCTTTCTTGTCTGTCTGTTTGTTTGTCTGTTCGGTACAAATTTCCCTATCGATTTGAAACTAACTTCCGGATCAGCTAGAGACTTCAAACTTTAAACATAGCTCAGAACTGGGTGACAAACAAACAGACAGACAAGATAAATATAAATGTAAAAAAATATAATATATATAATATAATATACAAATAGATATTGTATATATTTAAATACATTTTTTTAAATATACCACGTTTTTAAAACGGACTAAAAAGTATAAAATAATTTCTCCTAACCCCTACAGAATTATAATCCTATACAGTTTCCTAACCTCATACAGATGTGTGAATTTTTAATAGCTATGAAAATACCTGTGAGGTTTAAAACGAAAAACGTGGGGCGCATGCAATAGGTAATTGATGCATAAATAGTTCACCTAAGTCACTAATCATTTTATTGCACTGCAAATGATATGAACTGTTGTGTAGAAATTAATTCTTCTTGAATGCTTACATTTTTTTTGACGATTAAGTCTGTGAAAATCTATGGCGTTGAAGTTTGAATCGTTGGAACGCAACGAGAGTTCCGTTTTACATTTTATTTTTCATATTTTTATTATCATAGGCGATCTTTTTTTTAGATTTATAATACAGATCGCTAAATAAATATCTCAAAAAAAGGTTGAAGAACTTTTGTAGGCAAAATCTGCCAAAAGAAATTAAATTCGTTGCAGTCCAACGATGCAAACTTCAGCATCGTGAAAATCTTTGAAACGTTTCACAACCTCATCAGAGATTCACGACCTCAATTTGCAAAACCGAGACTCTCCATAATAATACAAATAAAGTAATGGAAAATATAAATACATACAACTCCGTTGTACTTGAAATATTTTTGTAGCCAAGTTTCAGTCTCCTCCTCTTACTATCTTACGGTTACAGGATCCTTTTTTTTTAAAGCATCTCAACCATTCCATAGTTTTTCACCTTTTAGGTCCAAACGTTGCGGATGCATTATAGATCAATGTGAACAAGTCTGGCATCAGTTGTTCTACAAAAAGTCATAATTGTTTAAGAACCCCGATGGAAATCCGCTTATTGGAATTCGTCAGATTTTAACAAAAAATGTCAGATTTGATAATATTCCGTCAACTTTCAATGAGAAATAATGTCAGAATATGTCATTTATACGACAGAATCTGTCATATTATTTCGAGATTTGACATTTTCTGTGAGAAGTTCATGATTTCTGGCCGGAAATTGGAACATGCTTTACAGAATTTGTCATATTTTATCAGAAAAGTAATGTTATAATTCAGTAATTTCTGTCAGAATCTTACATAATATGTCATATAATGTCGTAAGAGTTTTCCATTTTATGTGAGATTTTCGCCATTTAATGTCATATTTTTATGGAATAAAATGGAATTCTTCAACATTCATGAAATATTATGACCGAATCTGTCGAATTATATCATTCTTTCTTATTTTTTGTGAGATTTTCATCATTAAATGTCATTTTTTTATGGAATATAATGGAATTCTTCAACATTTATAAAATATTATGACCGAATATGTCAAATTATATCATTCTTTCTTATTTTTTGTGAGATTTTCGTCATTAAATGTCATTATTCAATGGAATGAAATGGAATTCTTTAACATTCATGAAATATTATGACCGAATCTGTCAAATTATATCATTCTTTTTTTTTGTCATATAATGACAAAATGAGGTACATGACCGAACTTGTTAACTTTTGACATTTTGCATTATAAATATATGATATATTCTGATGAATTTTGACATTTAATTATCGATTCTGATAATAAATTGTCAGAATTCGTCAATATTTGGTGGAATTTACATATAATTTTCTAAATTTTAATGACATTTTCCAACACAATGATGACAGAAAGTATCAAATTCTGTGATTTAATGACAGCTGAAATCTGTCAAAATTCAATAAAAATGTGACAACAAATGATGATAAAAATTATCGTTTTCTATCATTTTTTGACATTTTCTGTAATTTTTTTCGATGCAACAATATGTCAAAAAATGGAAAACTGATTTATCATTTTCTTGTTAAAAGATGACATTTTCCGACATAAAGATGACAGAAAGTATCAAACTCTGTGATTTAATCACAGCTGAAATCTGTCAGAATTCAACAAAAATGTGACAACAAATTATGATAAAAATTATCGTTTTCTATCATTTTTTGTCATTTTCTGTCATTCTTTTCGATACAACAATATGTCAAAAAATGGAAAATTAATTTTATCATTTTTTATTAAAAGATGACATTTTCTGACAAAAAGATGACAGAAAGTATCGAATTCTGTGATTTTATGACATTCCGTAAAGTTAACATAATATGTGAGGTTATGTCCGATTTTCATAGATTATTTCCGACAGAATCTATCAAAATATGTACGATTCCATCAAATTATGTTAGAATCTATTCATTTTCACAGTTTCTGACATTTTTTAACAGATTTCAACATTATTTGTCGAATTCCAATAAGCGGATTTCCATCAGGGAAAATGACATTTAGTTTCCTAAAGATAAATAAAATACCTTACATCAGTGCTTATAACTCTGTGGACAGTGAATGCAGAAGCTGTACTGTGCAGTGTGCTCTCGGCACATTGCAAGATGCACAAGCTCTGTGTAGATACTTGTGTGCCACAAATTTCGACATTGTGTGGACCAAAGAAACTGTTCGCATATAAAAATAGGAAAAATCTCACCTTTCACTGTACTTGCTATAGGATCCATGCGAATAACGATAAGTGATGGAAGCAATGTTTCGTTAGATTTTCTCTACAGTCAATAAAAAACTCCAAGTAACATTTTGAAATTTTCTTTACAAGGATTCAGTCAATCATCAGAACTTTTTGCTCGGGGCTGAACAAAATGACAAGTTTGGTAAGCAGCTCGGCGAGTTATTTGCTCTGCCACTACTTGTCAAACTTGTCATCTTGTTCAGTGGCAAGAAAAATCTGATGGATCACTGAAATCCTGTAAAGAAAGTTATGAAATGTTAGTCAGAGTTTTTCACATGGACAGTGATAGTATTGTAGAGAAAGTCTAACGAAACATTGCTTCCATCACTTGGCATTCGTCGCATGGACCCTATTGCAAGTACAGTGAAACGCCAGATTTTCCTAATTTTTACATGTGACCAAAGGTTCTTTAGTCCACATGGTGAAGAAATGTTGTTGGGCCACAAAAGTATACGCAAAGAGCTTGCACCTCTTACAAAGCACCACGAGCACACTGCAGGCTTTTGCACTCTATGTCCACAGAAATATCAGCACTGGCGTGAGGCAATTCATTCATCTTAACGACACGAAATGTAATTTTATTAAACAATAATGACTATTTTTAGAACTGATGCCGAACTAGTTCACATTGTTCTATAATGGATGTGCAATATTTGGACCTAAAAGATGGAAAATTATCGAGTGGTTGAAAGGCTTTGAAAAACATTTGATCCTGAGACGATAGGAGGGGACCAGAACTTGATCACAAAAATATTTCAAATACGATGGAGTTGTATGTATTTATATTTTTCATTTGTTTATTTGTATTATTGCAGAGCCTTTGTTGCAAATTGAGGTCGTAAATCTCTGACGAGGCTATGTAAAAACGTTTATAAGATTTTCACAGCCTGAACTGACAAGAAAAACTTCTTAGGAAAAAATAAATAAGGTATGTAAATAGATAAATAAAAAGGATCGATGTCGCTGGAAGAATAAGTCACTCACGCGGCTCGCACGGTGAAACATCCGCAAGTCCGTCGGACGTGATGCAGCACGAACACTCCACGTTTAACTTATTTTTTTCGTAGAACAAGACAAAAACATTGTCAAAGACGACCGCACAATTTTCGACATTTCATGCACACCCGGTTGAATCGGAGCTGTCAAGTTTTTCGTCTCATCGACTTCGATGTATCCAAAAGTGTATTCGATGTATCCGAAAGTGTCCAAAATGATCTCCAATTCTCTTCTCGGGGGTTTTCGGGGTCGCTGAATACGAATCTGTTATCAGAATTACGATTTTCAAAATGGCGGACCCAAAATGGCGGACATAATTCAACCAATTAGTCAAATAATTCAGTAAAAAATACCCAATCATATTTCTTAAGGGTTTTTGGGATCGCTGATTACGAATTTGTTATAGGAATGTTAATTTTCAAAATAGCAGACGCGATATATAGACGATTCCACAAAAATTTTCAATTTTTAAATATTTTTTAATAGAAAATGTTTCATAATATTTTTAGGTTTAAATGAGTAGAAAATCTCTTGAGCCATGTTTTTATTTTTGAACAATTTCTTGAGTACAGATTTTGCAATAAATCAAATATCTGTTATTTACTTCTAGTAACAAAAATCTTATATGTCATCTTCAATGTTGGAATCATTCGATTCGGATTCTGATGTTGACCCACTTGTATCCAAATCGGAATCGTTCCTTATCTCTTGTCTGGTGACTTCAGGTTGTTTTAACATTTCTATAGCTTCTTTATGTAAAGATTTCGCCGGTCTCTGGGGCAATTTCCTGGTGCTTGAGAGAAATGGATCTGATGATACTAAGAGCCTATAGAAAATGTCTCTCATATTCGATTCTCGAGAGCATTTTCTTGAATGATGTAACCTGTAGTTCTTTATGTCCTTATTGCGTGACTCTTGGGCCTCTTCAGAAAGTTGTCCGATCGGTAAAAGGGCATATTTTACAATTTCTGCTCCGTGCATCAACACTTTGTGCACAGATGTTGGCATGTAATACCATGGATATAAAGCAACGAATAAACGGGCAGTATTTACACAATAGTCTTTGCATTTTTCTTCGTCTATATCATACCCGCTCGAAATTGCCTGCAAAATAACATGAAATCGGTGAACTAAATTTTCATCGACTCCTGTTATTTCAGCAGATATATTAGCATTTTCGAAAAAGCGGCGGGCGGTATTTCCATCGTTTGAGCTGCCATATCCTGGCTTTGGTCGATCAACGATAAGCCCCAGTGTTGTCTTAAATTGAGTCTGTATGTCTTCCTTGCGTACTTTCACAATCTTTTTCACTTCCTCTTCACGAGCTTGCCACTTTTGAGTTGAGAGCTTATACGACAAATGCAAACAGCACTCGAAAAAACGAATCCACGCATGTAATGTAGATATGCCAAATCTTAAATTATCTGTAGTAATGTCCATTTTTATAATTTTGTCGATGTTATTAAAATCTTTAGAGGTGGCTTTGCACAGGAAGCAGCGTTTTGCAGAAGTGGTACCGGTTACAGCGTTACAGACTTTGCCGTCTATCATCGTAAACGACATACAATAGGTTACTGAAATTGATTTTTCATTTTGTTCAGTAGTGTATGTTGCAAGACCCGCAATCTGCTGTTCAATGACGGTAACTTCTTTCAATGTTGATTGTACATCTTCATGTACAAACTGCAATCGTATTGGTCTGCAGAATCGAGGAGATGAAGGTCTAGGATTTTTCCACACAATAGTTCCTTCATCCGTCTCGTGATTGTTGTAGATTAATTGCAAAGGTACCAGAGAAGTATAAAAAATGCTTTCATCAGATTTTCCAGCCTCATCAAATTTTTGCTTATAAACGCTTTGACCGCTGCTTCCATCACATCCCCATTTACAGTGAAGTACTAATTTTTGCAGAATTTCAGAATTTAGAGTATCGATGACATCAGCCTGAAGTTGTATAATTCTGTATGTGGTATGATCAAGTAAAGCCTGTAGTTTAATTTGTGCACACGACTCAGTAATATTCATGTACACAACTGATGGATAACAACGATTTTTTGCTTTTTCTACTTCATGGTATGATGGGTATAATTTGCATTTACGTGCTCTAGCTGCATTTCTTGATAGCTGATAAGAGCGCTTTGATTCTCCTTTCTCGATCATCAAAGAAAGTGCTTCGTCTGGGGTTAAAGGTGTCTCATTTTTTGACCGAACAGCAGCTATATATTTTGAGGCTCTTGTTGGGCTGGTTAATGTGACATCTTTAAGAACTTGAGCAGCATCCACTTGACCAGAAGTCCTTAAGGTCATTTTAGCAGCATACGTCAATTCTTCTGTAGATAAAGTAGAACGTATTTCTTCAGTCTTTCGCCTCTTAGATCTATCGCTGGATGAAGCAAAGGATTTCGAAGGTCGTCCAGATGTTCCTTTCTCATCATTCTTCACAATCTTCTCAGATGTTGATGTTGTGCATTCAGTATCGGATAATGTTGAAAAACATACGGTGCCATTCAACCATTCTTCATTATTTTTTAGAAACTTTTCTTGGCCTCTATTTGCTGCTTTCCATCTGGATCGAAAATTTGCAAATAACAGTCCTAATGACTTTTCATCCTCGTCTACTTGTATCACATGTTCTGTTTTCTTGAAAATTGCATCTTTCAAAACTCCAATAACGAATTTCTGTTCGTTTTTTAAACTGTCTTTCACCATGAAAAAAACATCTCTTCTTGATAATTCCATATTTGAAGATTGGGAAGACTCTGTAAAATACCAATATAAACATGTACAAAATTGAATGACATTATTTTGAAATCATTTTATACTTAACAAAACTATATACGGTGTTCTGACTCGAAATGTACAAAAATAATTTATTACTACTAAAAATGATTTTATATTTATAAAAAAAACGAATATTTATGATATAAATGATTAACAAATATATTTACATACATTCTGCACGAAAAAAACCGAAATTACATGAAATCTGTCTTTACGAGAATCACCTCTGTGTCAGTATACAACAGGTATAATAAAGCCTGAACAGCAGGCGGGCTCCTTTCTTTCATACATGGCTGCTCTAGGAGCCCCTCGTCAGTCCTTGCCGAATCGCCGTCTACACTACGTATACACTATCAAGAGACGCGGCAGCGTCTTGACGCCAAGTAATAAAAAAAAAAATTCGACGCCACTAATGTCGCCACCGATCTCGACGCCACTGACTGACTGACGACACGCCGCGACTCTTTATACAGTAAGATGGGCTTTTAGCAGACGACTTTTAACTTTCAATCGACATTATGCGAAAACGCGGCGACAAATCGAAAATCTAATGATATTTTACCAATGTAATGTGATTTTTTCCTATCGATTTTGTTTGGGTCATTTTTCGACCCATGTTCTCAATCCCCTTGATCTCATAATATTCACCGAATTTCCGACCGAATTCACGACAAGAAATTTTTCCACTCTCGGGAAGTTTTCCGAATCGAATAAAGTCTTTCGGCCATGTCATAAACATGAAACATACGCCCTTATCAGGGTTGATTAACATTTGCCTGTCAACATCCGCATTTGAGGGGCTCTGCGCAGCCGCGAGAGCGCCACATCCGGGCGAACGCAGCGCCTCCGAGTAACATCGCCTGCTACTAACTTTTTCGTTTCAATGTTTACCGTGATCTGACAGCTTAACCCCTAAATAGGGTTAGGCTGTGCAAAGTTAAAAAAAGTTAAAGTGCAAAGTTAAAAAAAAAGAAATGGCCCTTTTTAGGGCCATATTAATTTGACGACGGTTGTGACCTCAAAAAAAAACAAACGGCTCTTTTCAGAGCCAAAATAAATTTGACGAAGGTATTTCAAAATCGCAAATTTAGACCTCAGGAAATTCTCTGACATGGACACAGCAACAATCGACTTACGTGATAACGGAGAAAATAAAGGCCAACCGCACGAAATCGCCTAGCATCGGATACAGGTAAGAAAAAATCAGATACTGGAAAGTGAAGTTAAAGAATAAAGATCAGTTCCCTTCCTTGTACGACACAAAGATCCTCGTATTTTCATTATATGAAGAATTATTCGCGACCATTGGAAGAGTCTTGCGGTATGGGTAAGTTTGAGAGTCGAAAGTATGAAGATTTTCCAAGCTTCGAGCCGTCCCACGTGTCGCAGTCACAGTGACCTACAGCACTGACAAGCTCGAGGTGGAGGCATTTGCGACCCCAAAGAATCATGCGAAGCATGTTTAGGGCCAGGTGATGTTTGACGAAAGCATGACAAATACGAGCTTTAAAAAGCCATATGACCTGATTACCAGCGATGCCCAATAAACTGCGATCGACATCACCGAGCACATGGCGAATCTCAACACGCTGGATTGAACTGTCGATAGCGGTCTGCGAGTCGGTCAGCAGAGCGAAGAACCTCTATCCCACTCTGGTAAATTACAGCGGTACAATGAGAACCCCCATGACAATGAAGCCCAACGCGACACTCCGTAATGCTTCTCTGATTTTGGAAAGTAGCTATGAGCCACTCCTCAGGTTAGCCGCAGTTGATTTATATTCATAATATCGAAAATCAATTCGATACACTAAATTGAGCAAAAAGCCAAAAATATGAATTGTGGTATTTCTACCACAATTCATATTTTTGGCTTTCGATAAATTGATAAATTGCAAGAAATAAAAAATGTTTCAGGTATCGAGAAGCTGCAAAGATGAATTTGGCATCAACCATGGGCAATGAAAATTACCTTACGCTAAACAGCACAGGATTCCAAAAATCTGGATGTCGTTGGGCTGCCCGCAACAAATGAAAAATGATTTCAGGCGTCGGAAAGAGGCAAAAGAATTCTTATAGCCTCGCAAGTAAAGCAGACAAGTGCCTGCTCAATATAACATTTGGGATCGTTGGTAACTTTCGACGATGCGGCACCCGGAAACACGATAGAAAACTCGTCAGTCCAGTACCATGGATGTGTGGTTCAGTGTGTGAGCCAGAGTTGGGCGTAATTCTATTTATAAAAACGAATACAAATTTATTTACATCCTGATTTCATGTGATTTATTCATACTTCACTTAGTTGTATTCGCATGCATGCATACAAATACAATTATCGTCACAAATATTCTGAACATACAAATCAATTCACATCAAAATCTGTGAATGCAAATATATTCACAAAAAATTATAAATACAAAAAAATTCACAAAATTAATTGTGAATTTTTTCGTATTTAAGACAAATTAAAATCAAATTCACAATGATTAGATTAAAATTTGCACCAAAAGTGAGTTGGTACGTATTTTGAGAGAAAACATTGCTTCGAGGCAAAGAAATTTTTGCACAAAACTTTTTGTGCGAAAATTTCTTTGCCTCAACACAATGTTTTCTCTCAAAATACGTAAGAACTCACGGTTGGTGTAAATTTTAATCTAATCATTGTGAATTTGATTTTAATTTGTCTTAAATACGAAAAAAATCACAACTTATTTTGTGAATTTTTTTGTATTTACAATTTTTTGTGAATACATTTGCATTCACAGATTTTGATGTGAATTTTTTTAATTCACAGGATTTCTTGTAAATATTCACATTTTTTGTGAATATTCACAATTTGTTCTGTAAATTTATTTGTATGTTCAGAATATTTGTGAATACAATTGTATTTGTATGCATGCATGTGAATATAAATAAATTCGTATTCACACTTGTGAATACGAATTTATTTGCATTTATATTCACATGAAAATCACGATGTAAATAAATTCGTATTCGTATTTATAAATAGAATTACGCCCAATTCTGGTGTGAGCGATGTTTCGTCGCATCTCTACAGAAAGTTTTGTTGACTCCGGTGATAAGATCCTTTGAGTTTGAGGTACCGAAGAACAAAAATATTAATTTTCTCTTGATCAGTCACATGAAAAATGTAAATGGGTACTTCTGATATTGAGTGATATTGACTGATGGGTTTTCCTGATATTCGTTTAACACGCAAATAAAAGAATGCAACTAGTGCTGGATTTTCAAAATTTTATATTTTTGTAGATTTTCTCCTGCTGCAACAAACAAACCCAAACAAACATGGAAATGGTATATTAAAATGTCAAACATTAAGCAGTAACATTACGGTGGAAAGATTTTCCAAAATGTATATTTAATAACATTTTTTAAATTATACTTTGGGATCTTAAGGCATTCCTTTCACGAACTCGAATATTCAACAATTAACTAACTTTTGTCTATAAACGAGTAAAAATACAATCCCAATTTACTGGTAAAATTTGAAGCCATGTTATCGATTTTAACGAAAAATTACGTCTCTGAAAATCGTTTCATTTATACGGCGCTTCATGGAGATGACACGTTGTCAACATAGAAGAATTTGTGTAGCTGCGATTTCTCAGAGAAATGTAAAAATGCCTAAATATACAAATATGCACGAACTTTGTCATTTCATCGTTAGATATTATTTTTAATAAGTGCCACTTTAATGTAGCAATGATCCAGAAGGGCGCTCCTAATGCCCTCACAAAATATGGGCCTCTGTAAAAGGAATTCCCCTTCCAAAAAGATATGAAATCCCCCTTAAAAACTTTTAACAAGTAAAAAAAACGCCAAGTAATAAAAATCCGTCAAAATCCTTATCGCTTGTTTCACTATATAAAAAATTCTGATTTATCTCAAATATCTCAAACTATACTTTTCATTTAAGTTCACAAAATGGTTTTATTTTACTTCTTTAATGCAAATGTACAAAAAAAAGTGAAATCACTTTCATGAAATAGCCAAGTAAGTTTACTACACATGTTGTACACAACATTTTTAAAGCTTAGGAATAATATTTTTGAAAATTTATAGTTTGAAAGAGTTTTAGCAAACCATTATAGCAAAAAAAATAATATCACCATTAGTTAAAAGTACAAAGTAGGTACCACACAAGTACACTGGAAATGCTGTGCAACGACTTGGCGTGCATGGTTAAGAAAAAAGCTCGGGAAGTCAGAGAATTTTCCGTTCCGACCGCGCGCGAAAATAACTTCTGCGTCGATATATATATATATATATATATATATATATATAATTTTACATAATAACGTGGCATCGGCTACCAGGAGTATTAGCAACATTTCAAATTATAACGTTCCATTAACTAGCAGGGCTATTACCAATTATGTTCTACTGCCGCTCGCGCTAGTGCCATTCGTACAGTACGAAGCTACGTTATATTCGCTTAAAAGATGACTCGATAAATTGTTTTTATATAATTATCTTGTATTATGCAAATAAAATAACATTTCAAATGCCATATGGTCGAAGGATAGATCACTTATTTGAGCCGTACTCTACATAAATCTGGTTTTCACTTGCATAATAAATCGTGACGATTTATGTTTTGTTAACCCGAAAATTGACATGTTGAGATGACGAAATCCTTCGCCGAGCTTTTTTCTTAACCATGCACGCCAAGTCGTTGCACAGCATTTCCAGTGTACTTGTGTGGTACCTACTTTGTACTTTTAACTAATGGTGATATTATTTTTTTTTGCTATAATGGTTTGCTAAAACTCTTTCAAACTATAAATTTTCAAAAATATTATTCCTAAGCTTTAAAAATGTTGTGTACAACATGTGTATGTCACGTCCTGAGGGGACGTGGGCATATATTTTATCGCGGTTCCCTCTTTTTAGCCTACGCCTAGCGCAATAGCTCGGGATGAGGGTGAAAAAGGGAAAGGTGCATGCAAAGATGGGAGTGACGCAGTGACTCGATTAAGAAATAAATTGATCTATAAAAATAATTAACAATTTGGGATTTATTGAAATTAACCAATTTAGTTAATTTCGTCAACATGAAAATACATAGAGGTTCGCTTACATTTATGATGCGCCGTGGATACGATAATCGGTTTACAGCGGTTGGGTTCGGGCCTCCGCAGACAGGTCGGACCCCTCGGTTGCGCACGCTCCGTGACAATGTTAAAATTACACGCTGATACAAATTTTCACACATGCGAGTTTCATACGTACACACTCAACAAAGACAGTTAAACGATTTCTTACAGTTCGCGGTTTTTATGAGGAACAATTTGGAAGTTCAAGTTTCGCGTTTTTATGAGGAACAATTTCAAAGTTCAAGTTCCGCGTTTTTAGGAGGAACAATTTCAAAGTTCAAGTTCGCGCTTGTTGTCAGGAGATAGATGTTCTACTTATTCCGATGAAAGTTGTTGGGAGACTGAATTCATAATTTCCTTCTTCCAGGATGTAGGAAAATTGGGATGGTGAGGTAGTGGGAGAATGGCCCCCTGGGAGAGTGCACATTTGGGGGTACATTCTTTTGGATTGGTGGAAAATATGTATAATGTTGAAATAAGAGTGGGAGCGAGGGGTGGGTTGCGATAGCCACAACCGTCGCTCTATTTCCGGGAATTGGAGCTGCGCTTCTTTTATCTGGAGCGCGGAAAAAATACAGAGGAAAAAGGGGCCTTGTCGCCGCTAAGAACGCACGCTCGAGATAGGGCTTATTGACCGAGGCCCGCGAGTCCGCATGGGATATACCAGCCGTTTTATGACTGGGTCAACTTCCTGGGTCGGAGGATTTTCTCCTAGCGAGTGTATATTTTAAGGATTTGGGCATTTTTCCGCTCTTGGATGGTCGTTGGCATTCGGCATCGTTGCGTCGTTATATATTTACGTCTTTACGAATATCATTACGGACTTCTTGCGTATCGCCTCACGTGTTCGTCATCCTTGTAACCCGAAGGTTTCCTTTGTGTATTTTTAGTCTTAAGGACACTCTGCGATGTACTCGGACTCTGTTCGGATTACAACGAGACTGTTCGAATTTTTCCCGCTTGTGTATTTGTTCTCGATATCGTTAAGACCGCTACGCTTTCGCGTGGGAAGGTACGAGAAACGCTTAGTTATATTATTATGGATAAGCTACATTTCCGCCGTGGTAGGCCTAGCTCTAAAGAAAAATATTTAAATCCGTCGAAAAATGGGAATGCCGCTATCGTGCTATTAAGCTTAAAAATACATTGTACGCATTTGGTCACGACGTGACATGTAGTAAACTTACTTGGCTATTTCATGAAAGTGATTTCACTTTTTTTTGTACATTTGCATTAAAGAAGTAAAATGAAACCATTTTGTGAACTTAAATGAAAAGTATAGTTTGAGATATTTGAGATAAATCAGAATTTTTTATATAGTGAAACAAGCGATAACGATTTTGACGGATTTTTATTACTTGGCGTTTTTTTTTACTTTTTAAAAGTTTTTAAGGGGGTGTACGTATACACTAATACACCTTTACTGCCGAAAACCGTTACGCCGTACAAACATAGGGGAAACACAGTTCTAGCTACTGAGAGTTCTTGCAGGAATATTTTATAAAATGTTGAGATTTTCGTAAAGCGTACATTTAGAATAATAAATTACTGTATTAAAATTTAAATGATCTATGAATATTAATCAATAAATGAACATACTACAAATGGAATTGATAAATAAATATTAATCTATGTTAATAGACAGAAAATATACCAACGCGCTGTAACGTAATAATCAATGGATTACATTCACACGTCCGTTAATGTCGCGCCACGTATTTCTCCCTAAAAATTAGTCTAACTATTCGTTGAGCACTCCTGAGCAGCCGGGTTTTTTAGTATATTATATTTAGTACTGTACACTATCAGTTTCTTGTTGAAACAAGGTCGAGACTCGCGAAGACATTTTTAAAACTACTTTAGAAAATCGATTTTCGAAAAAAATGTATAATTTTTTATGTTTACTTGTTGCAAAATTTAGATATTTCAAACATAAAATAAGCAATAACTGTGCATAATTATATTTTCTGCATACCTTCAGAAAGTTTTTCCATTTTGCAGAATTAAAATTGAGACAGTTTCGTCCGTTTCACAGCACTTCGAAACAGGCAAGAATTTTTCGACGCGTACGCTTGTTTAATGCGTACCGAACGGCGGCTGAATGTCGACTGATGTCGAGGCGACCCTAGAGCAGGTATAAACCTGCCCGGTCCGGAATTTCGTCCTAGGACTATCAGTAAACAAGATCTGAACATATATAGACGAATATATACAACTCAAAAATTTGACTTTTGGCCAGCTTTTTGGGATTCTGCCCCACTGTGCGTCGTCTGCAGAATGCGTCACGAGCGCCTTGCCGGAATTCGCGGAAACTAGCTCTCGCGGACATCGTGCGGGATTTGTTTGAAATCGTCCACAATTACCTATTAATTGTAGGCACCTACGGATTTCCGAAGATATGCGAAGGAATGAAATGATCGAGGTATCAAAAAGTGTGTTTTTATGTGGCTACGCGGCTCTACTCTTCTCCAAGTCGTAGCATTAGCCAAAATTTTCATTTTTCATGATTTCAAACACGCATTTGGCATGGTAAAACAATCTACTTTTTTTCTTCTCAAGTTCAAGAAATTTGACGAGCAGCCAGCCGTTTGTCTATCAATTTGACGTCTTCTGATTGAATTTCATGAAATGCTGAAGAGCCGTTGCGGAAATCCGTGGGTATCTATAATCGTGTTCTGCCATACCGACGGCAATGGTGTATCTAAGGAGACTAGAGTAAAGGAGCCCGAACGCATATGGCGGAATCGTCGAAAACCGGTATTAAAAGTATTTATCAAATCAAAACAGCAAAAGACCATCCAATAAAAGTAAGAACTGAACCTTAATACTATGTTTATGCAATTAATTCGCAAATTAGCGAAAATATTGACAAATATTGAAATCGGCATGTGCAACCACATGTTGATTTATTTTGTCAAATCGTTTGTATTTTTTTATTGCATGTTATCGTCGCCGAATTTAATTTTTTTTTTTTTTTTATTTCAAGTTTTACTTGCACAGCCTTTTCGGCTTTTTACAAGGCTCCACTTATATGTCCACCGCTCTACACTTGTTCTTTCTCTCCATCATCCCCCCTCCCCATTGCGGCCGCAGCCGACTTCCCCCTCTGTATTATATTCATCATGACATTTCTGTCATGGGTATAGGGAAACTGCGGAAAACCTATACCAATACAGCCGGTCACGAGTTCGCTTCCCAGCCTCGGAGCTAGTCGCGTTTCGTCGAGAAATAGCTCACAGGCTACAGCCATACCCATCCGACACACACACGTACCGGTTCGTGTGCGCGACATCTGTGTACAACTGGAGCTACGTCACGCCTGTGTTTTTATTTCTCGACGAAACTACGAGACGGTGATTCGAACCCGCGACCTCCCGATGTGTTGATTTCAGAGGCAGGTACGCTAACCACTAGACCAACACATCGGTTCTCGCCGAATTTAATTATAATTGCCATTAATTTGTAATGATGTTAGAAATTTCCTTGATACAGCAAAAATGTAATGCACGATGCTTGGACAAAAAAACGTTTTTTAGGTTAAGTATGCAAATTCTTTAATATAAATTAAATATAAAAACCCCTCGCTCCCATTTCGTTATAATGTATTACCTATAATATGTAATTGGATTTGTTGTTTTCAGCTTCGCGATGGGTAAATATTGCGCTTACCCCGCGTGATCCTTCCATCACTAGAATAGGTAGTTTTCTAATATTTAAGTTGTTACCCCGCCTGGGGTTTAAATTCGGTTTGGTTTGTTGGTTGGTTTGAGGTTTGGTGTAAATTATTTATACTTTTATTTATGTTTGTAGCGACAAAGAAAAATTCTTGGAAATCCAGTATGCAATATTCACAGTATGGCTGTTTAATCGTATGACACCTTATAAAAGTAAAACATTTACAGTATAGATCACATCCAAGTAAAAAATACTGAAATATTATAATTTTATAATTTAAACAAAAGCACATCAATATTACTTTTCAGTATTATAAGTTGCGCTAATAAGAAACAAATGTACGACAAATTGCGGATCGACGATTCAAAATCACCGCGCGAACGGAGTCCGCAGTGGTAGCGCCGCCAGGCGGGTACAATCCGCGGATTGTTCATCACTTTCACAACCATTTCGCCAGCATTGCGTTCGGGCTCCTTTAGTCTCTATGGGTGTATCATTCCGTCTTAAGACGGCTGTAGATGCAACGGAAGTTAGGTGAGTTTGGCGAAGTGCTGATAGGGAATGATAGAAGAGGGTTCAATTGGGATGGATAATATACTATAAATGGAAAATTTTCTTTTTAGATGAACATACATTACGAATCGCATTTCTAAATTAGATTATTCAAACGCAAATCGAAATTGTTATTACCATGTTGATAAAACAATCTACAAAACATGGATCCGGCTTGTAAATTTGCCACGTACATAATAAATGACAGTCATTATTTGGTAACTCACAATTTACTCAAAAGAATCTTCTAAATGTCACTAAAATTTGTCGAAAATTGCGTTACTTGTTTCACAAAATAATGTATACAGAATATTTGGAAAAAAGCAAATTCCTTGTGCCCACTTGTAAAATGAAAAGCCACTTTCTCAACGTACGTTAAAATAAATAAATGCACATGTCCGCTTTATCTTGTATTTCAAAATATATATATATATATAAATCCGATAGACACAAAGATAATTTGCATTGAACGTCAGGTAACAGGTATAACAGAGTTCTTCTATGTACATTTATATTATCTGACCCGCAAGCGCTTCTTACATTCTTGTATGTTACAAACATGGGGAATCGTTCGAGACTAAAGCCTCTTGTTGTCACTATAAAAATCAATCTGCATGATTTCACAAAATTATTTTTTCGTTTACTATGTTACGTATTTACATTTTCGTCACAATCCTTAACATCGGGACGTTTTTATATTGATTAACGAAAGTGGTTTATCCGTGGTTGCATCATTGTTGCGCTATTTAAAAAAAAATTGGTTTCCCAATGTCTTAAAACGTTTGGACACATTAGGCCGTGATTTTATTTATTAGATTTAGGCGATAGAGAGAATGAAAAAATTGTGACGGATTGTCCGGTTATACGGAATGTACTAGAGGGTAAAATGTACCAGAGGTCGTGCACTCTTTTTTTACAAGTACACTCTGTTCTTCACCACCACTTTTCCTCGTGAATAGGTTCGTGAACTTTCTCGTGAATCTTTTCGTGAACGGGCACGGGCACGTGAACCTTCTCGACATGATGAACCGGATAAGGAACAGGCACGTGAACTTTCTCGTGGACGGGCACGTGAACCTTCTCGACGTGATGAACCGGATAAGGAACAGGCACGTGAACCTTCTCGACATGATGAACGGGTACGGGCACATGGACCTTCTCAACATGATGAACTGGATAAGGAATCTTTTTCACGTGATGATGATGCACCGTATGCACATGATACGGAACGTGAATGCGAATATGGTGGCTGTAATGGACATTATGATTTTTCTTTTACACATAAAACATTATACATCAATTGTTTGCTTTTAATGTGTGGAATGGAGAACTTATAATAATGAGCTCAATATAGTAATGAGATCAATGGAGGAATAGATTCGAGTGATTTAAAAAACCTGCCGTTCGTGTTGCGACGCAAGCACGATAATTTTAAATAGGCGATATTATACTTAGATAGAAGCGCTGAGTAAAATATTTCAGAAACTACTGAATATAGCGTAATAAGTCAACAATTCGGGAAACGAACTATGTGAAACTACGTTCCAGAACACCGTTCGGAAAGAACAGAGTTATTCGAATCTATCTACATTTAATCAGTTTCCCCTTAAACTAGTGGGCAGACATTAATCCGCTATCGCGAATCGACTGGGATGTACTGTAAATCTCTATTTACTTTTGTCGTAGAAATTGGCTTCTCCTTGTTGAAGACGCTTATGTAATTGAATTACAAACTCTATATAATAATAGTGCTGCCAAATGTCTGTAACAATTACTCAATGTGACTCTACATATAGTTTCTCCTTCTCGCTGATACTGGGATTAGAGCCCACGGCTGAGTATTTGCCGGAAGATAATATACCAAAAAAACACACCGATAATATATCTATCATAGGCCGAATCAACTATAGGCAGAAATAAGCCGGATCAACTATGTCTACTCACTGACATTCTGAATTTTTTTTCTCGCGCACGCATATACTACTGGCCCTTTTGAAAAGTGAAGATTATAAACATGAATTGTAAATGAAATTGAAGTTTGCAACGTTGGAATGCAACGAAATTCTTTTTCTTCATATTGCCACATTTTTTTCCTTACACATTTAAGCCGCAAATATCACGGAAATATGTTCAAAGATCCTTATTGGGGATCCATAACCTAAAAGTGCGAAAGAAGAGTTTTGGTGGCAACCAAAATAAATAAATTGAACAATAAAGAAGGATTTTCGTTGCATTCCAACGATGCAGCAAACTTCAACACCATAATTTAAATCTTATTTATATCTAATTTATTTTTATAATTGCTGGCGTTTGAAGTCAATTGATACCTAAGTACTAACTCATCTATAAAGAGGTTTTTCGAGAATGAAATAAATAAGTATTCCAATTTCCACATATTTATATGAGGGGTAACAATAGGCCAGGCAGAAGAAACGATGTTTTTATTGTACGTTTAAACCGTAGTCGAGGATCTTGAAAAAATGTGCACTTGGTCTGTTGCCGAAAAGTTGATTTTTTTTCACTGATAATGTTTTATTGCTACGCTCATAATAAGATGAAATTAAACTTTAGGGGCGTTTTTCCCGAAGCAACGTTTTTCAATTTGGCTCGCAGCGTAAATCGAACAAATTTTATCCAATTTACTTTGAATATTCTATAAATCTTCTAAACTTATTTTTCCCCAGAATTACATTGGGATTTGGTATGTGGTCAATTTTTCTTACTCTTGCAATTGTTTACTAAATGTTTTTTTCCGAAAATAAAACGTTTTTTTTTCTTTCAAATAGTTTCTTTTTCTATGAAATACAATATTTTACAAATAGCTTACATATTTATCTAGTGAAATAATTAAAGAAAGTAGAGAATTTATAATAATGGGATAATCTATAGTAAAAGAATGATAATCCATGCAGATTATGAAACACTTGATCTTTTCTTCACTTATTATGCAAACTTTGATTTTTCGTTATAAAGTTGCGACAATTGTACGGTAAACACGTATCGCAAAAAACATTTACTGTAACAAGGCGCAAATCGCTTACTTTCGAATTTTTCCGGATTTTTCATAAATATTTACCCTTGAAAATAATCCTTCCACATATGATTGAAATATTTACAAAATTGTTGGATTTATCGAAGAAACGGGCACTCAAGTAGAAATAGCATGTGAGTTTCGGAGCGGGCCAAAGCTCTCTAAGCTGTGGTAAAGGTAAAAAAAGCGCTGATGCTTAAGGTCAACTGGAAAGTTTAAAATATAATCCGTTATTCAATAAACAAGTTTTGCAAGTTATTCGACGGATCGAGGAGGATTGGCAAGGGTTGCTAGAAAGCTGCCTTCGGACCTACACACAATGTAGCAATGCATCCTACAATGATCTACTCTGGCGAGTGGCACCAAAGCACCTCAATGGTGGATAATCTTTCACTACAAAATTACCGCATAGTCAAGCGCCTTGCGTTTGGAACTATGGATTCATCCCAGTGTTGCACACAATTTTAGCGATAGATATTCGTTCAGACCACGAGACAGGAATTGATCGCCCGTATCGAAGTTTGCATCATTTTTTTTTCTTCATATTGCCCAATTTATTTGTTGGTGCATTTAAAATACAAATATCACTGATATTTTTTGAAAGATCTATATTAGGGATCTGTGACCTGAAACTATCAAAGAAGATTTTAGATTGTAATCAAAATAAGGAAATAAACAAGGATTTTCGTTGCCTTCTAATGATGATGCAAACGTCAACACAATAATTCATCAATTGGGTTTTCCATAAAAAGAAAAGCGTAAAGCCTCGTACGGAACGCGCGTTCCAGTGTCAGCGTAGTCCGGTACGCGTTCCCTGAAACGCGCTGTTCGTACCTGCAGCCACGTGTACACGTTTAGACCGCGTGTGTCGCACGAGCTAGGCTCGCGACGATCCATTAGTAGTCAGTTTTTTAATGCGCATCAAAGGGGACATATACACGTTCATTTGGACGACAAAATGGCTCACGCGTTCCGACCGGATTTCAGCAACGAAAATTGCATTTACTTGCGAATACTCGCACGATGTGGCTAGTGGATCGCTTCACCTCGCGTTCAGACTTGCGGCAGTCCGTACAAGTGTTGTACGCGTATCCAACTGTACGCGTGTTCAACATAGCTCGACTACGCGTACACTGAAACGCGCAGTCCGTACGAAGTTTAACAAGAGGTAGGAGAAAGAACGTCAACAATCGAATTTGTTGATTAAGTGTCAATTGCAAAAATTAATGATTATTGCTATCGCGACGGCACGATTTTTTTTTTTCGTAACTTTCTTTTCAAAATCGCGACCGTGATATCTCAGCAATCAATGGATCAACTGACACCAAATTCCGATCGCTTTGAAAGTGATTGAAGAAAACCTATCGGACAAGCTACGGATAACTTTCGGATTAAAAATGACGATTAGTGGCGAATCCGCAATGCTGAAAGAGAATGAAAAAAATGTAATGTTTTCGAAATAGTGCTACCACGTTGTTATTTTTAAAAATACTATAGTAATTTGTATGGAGGAGACGGAGACTTGTCGTCCGGATATAATGCCTGATGTTTCTCAGGTTTTAGTCGTCGCAATCGTGATCAAGGTCATGAAGTTGCAGAGCGCCGCTTATACGACCTTAAGCTTTATATAGTTTTCAACAAAAATGCCTGCTGTATGCGGTAATATCAATAAAAATGTAAAAACGAAACTTTATCCTTAATACATGGATCATAAAATGATTTAAGGATGTTCGGTACGGGCGATACAATGTTCCCATGCTAAACCATGTTAAAAACATCAAAAATTTCAAAAAGTTCAGAATTTTATAAAATTTGGTGAATATATTCTTTAGTGCCAAATTTGACAATACAAATTTTTTCAGATTTTTCTTTTGCACAGTTATCGAGTAGGTTAACACTAAAGTTCACATGTATAGGCATAGCGTTTCCATATATGTAGGTATACATTGCGGGCATGAGAAATCTGCTTTAATGCTTAATTAATCGATGACTAAGTAGAAGAAAATTTTGAAAAAAATGTGTTTTCGCACTTAACGTTGAAGAACATTATCACCGAATTTGAATAATTTCTTAACATTTTGACTTGTGTACCGAAACTCCTTAAGTAAAAGTTTGATGTATTTTAAGTAAAAAAAATCATAGAGTTTCACTTATTTACAGTGCCGCTCGAATTCTACTACCCCTTCAGTTCATGCCATAAACATTTGGCTCCCATTTGCACTTGATTTAATACGGCTTTTCACGCCGTGAAAGTTATACTTAATACATATGCTTAACATAACCACTAAAAAAGCACGATTCAATGAAAATGAAAACAATATATTCATGGAATGTTTTTCTGTGATTAACGTACTCGTTTTTCAAGATTATCCGGTGACGAAAACGTATCCGTATAAAGCAATGATAGTTACCTCAATTAACGTGAATGAGTGATTATGATTAGGCTGCACGCAAATACCTCACCCCTACGCTAATCAAGAAGGAGCATTTAAAACCAAACCATATACATTTGTTATGAGCTGATATATTTCTGAATTTCCATTATTTTCTACCGTACAGCCTACTACTGTTCTAATGTAATTCCCGCGCGATGAAAAATACGTGTATATATCTGTATATATAAATATATATGTGTGTGTGTGTGTGTGTGTGTGTGTGTGTGTGTGTGTGTGTGTGTGTGTGTGTGTGTGTGTGTGTATATTGAGACGTACGGGTCCGTCTCAGGCGCCATACCCCCACCTCAGGACCTATCAGCCGGTAAAAGATCGGTCGATAGGAATAGGGGAGGGGGAAGTAACGAAATGAGGACCTCGGGAAAACCCAGGTAAACTGAAGGTCATGAAACAATAAGCGAAAGGTATAAAAAGTAAGAGAAGAAAAAACAAAAAAGAACAAAAACAGTCTAAGGTTCGAGAGAAAAAGAAAAACAAAAAATAAACAAAAACAGTAGAAAAAAGTAACGACAGTTAAAAAGTAAGGGAAGGGGAAAAGTCGTTGGAAAGAAAACAGAGAAAGTAACAAAAAAACAAAGGAAGCATAACTTTATTAAATATAAAAAAGTTAACAATAAAAGGAATGATGGGTAATTGGTAAGGGAAGGGGAACAATAAACAATAAAATATGGGTATAAAAGAGGAGGAAAGTTGGAGGAACGTCACTTCTTTTTTCCTTCGTGGATCAATAAGTACCGCTCAAGAAAGTACCCCGGTAAGGGTGGAAAGCTGAGAAAGGGAACCTTAAGAAACTTAAAAAGGAAGAACTACAATATACATTTTTTTAAGTCAATAAAGGTGGAAACCAAGACAAAGATAAGAATAAGAAAAAGGAGCACTAAAAATATTAAAAATAAACGAAGGAGGAATAAATTACGAAAGGAGAGATAGAAAATTAGTATTAGGAGAATAGAAAGTGCGAGGAGGTATCCGAAATACCAGGCGACAATACACACAAACTTACAAACACCTGTAAAACACGAAATATCTGCAAGGGCTCCCGAAATTATCAGAAGAACCTGAAGGTCAGAGAGGCATCGAAATTCGAGACACCACACCGACACAACACACATCACACGCGGTACATTATCATAAGCGGGTACGTGGCGCCATCCGACGGCGTCAGCCACAGTCAGAGTAATCAATTACCGACGCGCGATAATCGATTACGTTCACGGGGAGTAATTACAAGAGAGTGCGCTGTAGCGCGTCAGTGGAAAGCGCACCGCAATCCACCGCGTCGGGAATCGATAGAATGGGGGACCCAGAGACGGCAAGTAGCACGAGAGCGCACTCGGCACCGCGCGCAACGAGCGACAGTAGAAAGGGAGGGGATAGCAGGACATACCGAGATACAGCACGCTACGGTCGATACCACTAGGGAAAGTGGACTGCGATAGACAGCGCCACGCGCAACCTAGGGAAAGGCTCCCGGCAGACTCCTCGCGCCGTAACTTACGCACGCCGCGAGCGCCAATACACGTAGGGGAAGGGGAAGAAAAGTACCAACCTCTGGTAAAGCGATGGCGTACAAACATATTTACCATCCGAGCGAATCCACTACTCGAGTATTATACCGACCGAGACACGATACACAAAATACACGTTAGAAACACAAACAACATATCACACCTGTACACAGAAAGCTTTTAACATTATATCGAGTCAAAAATATTGAATAAATGCCATTTTATTAACAAATACCTCCAAAACAAAGAGTTTAAATTAATTTCTTCCCTGATCGAGTCCCGGACAAATAAAATTAATTGTAACGAATATCAACCCGTTACAATATATATATATATACTACTGTGTCCAAAAAATAAGGTGACATTTGAATTTAAACTGCGCGCGTCGAAGGATTTGAAGAATTATTTTTTTTTTTAGGTTGGTAGTACTGTCAGTGACATCTATGTCAAATTTACATGTCAAAATATTCATTAGTGTTTGAGATACGCGTCGTTTTGTGAGCTGCTAAAAGTGAGTTTTTCGTTTTTTGCGATGTCGAAATTTGTTGAGCAAAGAATTTGCATTGAATTTTGTTTGCGGAATAAATTTTCTGCTGCGCATACGTTTCGCCAAAACTCAACCCATATCGTTCCGCAACCACCGTATTCACCTGATCTGGCGCCGTGCGACTTCTGGCTGTTCAGCAAGCTCAAAAGATCGCTCCGGGGACACCGTTTTGATACGATAGAGGAGATTCAAGCCGCAGCGAAGACGGAACTGAAGGCCATCCCGGAAAGTGACTACAATCAGTGTTTCGAAGATTGGAAAATCCGTTGGCATAAGTGCATTGCATCGGGAGGGGATTACTTTGAAGGGGATGCATCGGGAGGGGATTACTTGCGTGCGTGCGTGTGTGTGTGTGCGCGCGTGTGTGTGTGTGTGTGTATGTGTGTGTGCGTGCGTATGCGTGTGCGTGTGCGTGTGCGCGTGTGTGATTTGGAAAAATAAATAAAGAATTTTCGAAATAAATACAATGTCACCTTATTTTTTGGACACAGTAGTATATGTGTGTGTGTGTGTGTGTGTGCGCGCGCGCGCGCGCGTGTGTGTGTGTGTCTGTGTGTGTGTCTGTGTGTGTCTGTGTGTGTATTTTTGTTTATTATTATTATTTTGTATTAGTTACTTCATATGACTTGACTGATATTATTCGAACAACGACCCAGTGACGCCGTTTCATAGAGTTTTTATAAGTCTGTCGGAACAGACATTCGCATGAGAACTACGACAATGCGCATCATCTGCATTCGCAAAGATCGTAGCTTTATCTCTGAATTTCAATCACAATATAATCTCCGGAAACCTCCGCAAGGAATTATATCGGTGATGTAAGCGCGATCATACCCCTTATAGATTTCGAATCAAAGCGGGTTAATGCTACCAATTATTCGCGTTTCAGAATAGCAGGATATATGCTTTCTGTTTTCTAAATGTCAATAAGGAAAAAAAAGATTCGCGGAAACAGCTGTCCTTGCATTTATGGCGGTTTGATCGGTCGAATGGTTATTCTAGGTAGGTAGGGCTAGGGCAAAGGGATAAAGTTCCCCTTTGAACCAAAGTATAACACTCAATACTTTGGTAAGGCAAATTTATTTTTCGAAGTAATTTACTCTTCGAGCGTTCTCTCCCAAACTGCTCCGTCGTTAAGGGTTCAGATTACAATACTACAACCATTATTAGATGTGTTCGGCTCATATTTGTTGAGCAGCCGAAAGCAATAGTAATAATAACTTACTAGATAGTACTTGCGTTAGACCAATAGCACGATGAATCAGCTAACTGATTCTAGTAAGTTGCTAAAATACTACTGCTGTTTGCAGCTCATGAAATATTATTGTACAAGTCACCTTTTCATTCGTAGGATGCGGTAACAGCAAACGCCCCTTATTAGTGCAAATTTTGCAATACACGACGCAGGAGATTAATCATAATCAATTCAAGTGATTTGAGCGAATAGCAACTGACTGACATAGCGATTACATTACATTTGAACATTTTCATCTCAACTCTTCCTACTATGACTTTTTACTCGGAGCATACAGCAGCAGCAGTAGCAACTTCGAATCATAGATATATTTCTTTTTGCGACCCTTGTTGCTCTGCTATCTATTGTTTTGGCAGTTAATGTGCATTTTCTTGTCCGTTTGTGAAAATTGATGCGTCATGCTTCGTTGAATGAAATTCCCAGCAGCAAAATGGATTGGAATATCCTGTACGTTTACTAGTTACATAATTTTTACCAAGAAAGAAGAGAGTAGGGTTGCAGTAACTTACTAGTTATCACGAATAGCAATTTAAGGATTAGGCACAGCTACTGCGCGGTATGTCCAATGGGTAGAGCTGCGGTCCTTTCATGTTGAAATTGAGAAAGCAGAACCTGGCGCCTATGGTGCGTTACCTCCCTAGTTACCAGGATGCTGCTGCTGTTTATCATCCATGAGATTTCACCGTAAAACTATAATTGCACGGTGAACACCGTGCTATTTTGCCGTCGCCAGTAACAATTAGTAGCTAACTAAAGCGCTCCTGCCGTTGGATCCTCCGAAATATCTCATTAAATTATTACGAGCACAGTCGCTAATAAAAAGAGTTTTACTGTTAGCATTTTTAAATTACCCTGATCCCATATCGAAACAATAGTTATATGATAAACGATAAATAATCACATAACATTTATTTGATCCTGTGCTCTGAAATGTATTCACAAAATGTTAAAGCAGGACCAATTTTCGCCCATATTAATTAAACATAATAATAATTGAATACGTTGACGTGCAAGAGGCTTTTAAAACTAGCAGCGTTATGTCACCAGAATTCTACGATTGACTATCAATTTAAAAAAGATTACTTATTTTCATACGGTCTCTAAGGCAGACGCTCCCAAACACGAAAAGCAACAAGCAGTTTTCAGAAACCCACAAGTATAGGATTCATGCTAATAGACTAATTCTTGTACCAATCAGCAATGATGCTTGTTCAATTAAAGCGTGCCCAAGAAGCAAAATATTGAATGAAATTTACAAGCAACTGATTGTTTAAATTTATGACAAGGAGTAACGACAGCAGCGGACAAAGATCAAACTTGATGAGATAACACTCAAAAATTATATCCTTGAAATATTCGAACGAGATTTAGCAATTTTCATTAGTATCCATACGTCATCTAGCGAATGTCGCATAACGCAAGATTATACTTTAGTAGTTAGATCAGTGCTATAAAACACGAAAGGAATTAGTTGAGAAACATTATGTTTAACTATAAAAACTTCGAAATTTTTAATCACAGACGAATTTCTTTCTGCGACCATGATTCTTTCAACTTTACAGCGCCGACACTACAGATAGTGTAAATACGTTTTACGTAATCTAATTACAGACTTTTAATCGACGAGAGACTATTTCTGCTAATACATGCTGCAAATGAAAATACACGCTAAGCGATGCGATATCATAAAAGGGTTTTTCGTTGTTGAATACTCAATGTACTAGGTGCTCAACTAAGTTCCCGAGTTTCAGACATGGATGGCGTTAGCGACACATGTAGTCGGCATACAGGTCTTAAATTGGGTGTCTTTATAGCTTGGACATTTGTTAAGAATACCCATTCGCAAAATAAATCAACATTGACACACAGCGACCTTTTTTTTCTAACCTCGAAAATGACAGTTTGTGCCAAATAAACAGCATTTGCGGGAAGTATTGCTTTCTGCATTTTTCTGCAATGGAAAATCGACGAGCCACTTCCGAAATTTTGCTTTTGCGGCAGAACAGAAAGAGTTTCCTGCATCGAATTGTTACTGGCGATGAAAAATGGATATATTTTGAGAATCCCAAGCGCAGAAAATCGTGGCTTTCACTTCGCGAAGCGTCAACATCGACGGCACGGCCAAATCGCTTCGTACAAAAGACAATGCTCTGCGTTTGGTGCGACTAGGGAGGAATCGTGTACTATGAGCTGCTGAAACGGGGCGAATCTGTCAATGGACATCGCTACCGTCAACAACTAATAAATTTGAACCACAGATTGCTCGAAAAATGGCCAGAATGGGACACGAGACACGAACGTGTAGTATTGCAGCACGACAACGCATCTCCATCGTCTAGGACGCCATAAAAACACTGAAATGGGATCTGCTACCGCACCTGCCGTATGCGCCAGACCTGGTCCCTTCAGGCTATCACTTGTTCCGGTCGATGGCGCATGGCCTGGGTAGGCTATACTTGGCCAATTACGATGCAGTACAAAATTGGTTGTACGAATGGTTTCAGTCCAAAGACGCGTCTTTATAACGTCGCGGTATTTATGTAGTGCCAGAGAGATGGCAAAAATGTGTAAATAGCGAGGGACAATATTTCAAATGAACCATTTTTAGTATTTGGCTTGAATTTTTTAATTTTTCATTGGTAAAAAAACCCGGAAACTTAGTAGATACCTACGGGAGAAAATTATGAGCCCGGGTACAAAAGCGCCATAGAATTGAACTTTAAGTTGACAATATTGCTCACCCGTCAAAATAATAGCCGTTTCACATGATGCTTAAGGTAAGGTAAAACCTCCATTTTGTACTTAATCCCCAGAACTATTTTTCAAGAAGCATTGATTTTTTGAAAATTAACCACTTTCATCGTACGTTTTGATGGACCATTTGATGGACGTAGCCCTTAAATTGAGGGCCTTTCAGCCAGGTCCCTATAAAAATGCAACGATAGATATATTCGTTATCCATTGAGGATTTAGCAGGTCACTTTAAGACGGACGATCGCCAAAGTGGCACGGTGAGCATGCACGTATGACCCTTGATTCATTTTGAATTGTAAATATTGCACCACATCGTTCATTGGCTAAAATATATATGCTTTCTTCATGACATATACGTATCATTTACTCATCGAATATTCTTCGTTGTTTTTTAACTTATTTTTATTCAAGGCACGCTCTACGTACGAAGGAGGTTTTTTTTAATACTCACTGGCCATGTCCGCCTGGTACAGGTGCAGCAATAACTGCGGCAGCTAGGACACCGAACACGAGAAACTGAAAGACAATCGTGCCAAGTTTGTAAAAATGGTAGACACTCACGCATGTGCCCGGCCGTTTTTCTGTTTACTAGGTGCATCCCAGTATATATTACTATAAGTGTATATTACATCCGAAGCACGGGATAGCTCTTTAAAGCTGTAACGAACGATTGACTCGTTTCGGCTTTTGCATTTCGCTATTCGCGACTTTATAGCTCGTTCATTATTAAACGCTTTCATCGGTCTCGTTCGTTTCCATCTTTTTGTCTTTTGTCTCTTTTTGATAAATATGTCAAACCGAGGTTCCGACCCAAAAACGGTCGAGATATTTTTTGAACTACGTTTATCACTTAACATGTCATAACAATTAATATTGCAGAGAGGCCAGGGACTCTTAGAGCATAAAATACTGGAACAAACTATTACTACTACTACTACAACTATTTGTAGAATGCGAGACAACACGTCAGGAATTACCTACTACTGGTAATTTGTATATCTTTCCCAAGTGTTAAAATTTGCAAAGAAAATGTAACGGATTTTGTGATAGACCTAAATTTCACATATTTACCTTTTTTCCTATACTTTTGCTTTCAATTACGCGGTTACAATATAGAAATTTCCTTCGAGAGATGCATAAGTGCGTCATCACCACGAAATTCTTAATCATAAGTGATATCAGGCGAGAAACAACAAATCACATAAGCCTGTTGCCTGTTGCTGCGTTCTGACAATAAGCTGCGATGCAAATACCCATTCGAGAAGTAATGAGATTTATTGTTGAAAGTATGTAAGCTAAACCTCGTACCATCGACACAACTTATATGTAGGAGCGAATGTTGATGAATGTTTATCAATTCGCGTAAATTATTCTACATCATTAATCGGATTTTAATAGAAGTCGGTCGAATTAAACTTGCATTCTCATCGCTTCAAGCCAATTACGAGTTTTCCCTTCGACCCAGTCGTTTTCAGAGTAGCGAATTCAGCGAATAGTGACATCTTTGTTGGTGAAATGATGATGAGGTGAAAGCAATATGCAAGCGCCTAATTTGTTTGATTTTTTCTAACCGAACCCTCCTCCCGCCCACTATTTAGAAGAGAAAAAAGAAGAAAAGAACGCGATATCGCGAAAACAAACGGCAAAAAATCGGTGACCAATTATACTCTATTCGTATAAAAAATGAACCCGCTAACATTTTAAAATTCGTGTAATCGTGAAACGTTTACTAATTCTGTGCGAAATCAAAGATTCTTATATTCATAAAATTGACCTCCTTGCCCGATTTCACTTGAACAAACCTAATGATTCGTTAAGTGCATTGTATAGATATTAAAAAATCCACCCTAACTTCTCAGAATTTGCAAGACCTTTCCAACTCTCCAAATGGTGAATAACAAAAAAATCAATGCGAGCGCTTTCCAATCCTTTCAAAGGATTAAAATGTATACAAAATCTAAACCGTGACGCCCATTCTCGGCAAATTCAGTACAGACGCTGTTCGAGCAAAACGGTTGGTGTGTAGTAAACTCATTTTGCCATCTGAATATTTATTTGACTTATGTGTGAGCAAGCAGTGAGTGTGAGCAAGAATATTTTTTTTTAAATATAATTTTGATTTGAAATTTCAAACAAATATCCACGAGAATGAACCTTCCTTAATGAGAAACCAAAAACTATACGAATCTTTATCTCTCAATGATATCATTATCATAAATTATTCACATTTTGGTTCGCCGAAATGGATATATAACATAAACCATATAATTAGGCAGGACGTCAAGACGTATTATGACCCGTATGGTTCGATGGGAGCAGGAGTTATAATCATCAATAACTCTCACATGGTATCGAGGCAAACCTCGCTCATTGCCGTAGTTTTACTATCGATAATAAGTAAGGAAATAATTCATTCACACATGTTTACGGTGCGCAAATGGACGTTTCTATATTTGTGCCAAACATACAGGGGCAACCCAATTACTTGGGGCATATTTCTAGCTTTTTCATATTCACAAAGAATGACTGGTTCGTAAATTAATTTCAAATACGAACCTCGGAATGTTTGTTCGTGTACCCGGAAAACCGTCGGTAGTACAATTGAATTCTCCGTATATGTGGACTATTCAAAGCTTATTAATCTTTTACACACGTAACTCGAAATAAAATAACCCTAAATCGAAGTTAAACTGAAGCGTGATAAATCGTTTTTCAGAAAAAAGGTCAATCTGTCGACTTGTGCTTTGGTTTGCATAGTGTATGAGGCCGCTACTCTCGCTTGAGTTTTTCTAGAAATACTTTAAGGGGTTACCCCTACTTGTGATTTTGAAAAAATGAATTTTTTTTATTGCATTTTTTTGAAGTATAAGTATCTGAGAATATGTCCTGAAAATGTCGAGCCGATCCGAACAAAATTTACTGAGATATAAGCATTGAAAGAGAAGAATCCGTTGTGTAAACGACCGGAAATTGAAACTTTAAACGCGTTTTTCTCATAATGGCATTTCTGAAGTCGGTGACCAAGATTACTCGAACACTAATGAACCGATCTTCTTGAAATTTTGCAGGCTTATTTAATACATAAAAATGTAGTCTTTAATCGTTCGATTATTTTTCGAAAAAATGGCCGTTTTATAGCCAAAAAACGGCCGTTTTGTTTCGTTAAAATCGAACCATTAACTTTGACTGTCCGCATTTTGTGAAATTTTGTGAAAAATGAATATTTTTTAAAATCCTTCGATTAAAGACTAGTTTATACTTATATTTGACTAAATCCATCCGCATTTTTTTTCAGATGATCCACTTCGCCGCAATGTTGGTCACCGCAAACCGTGTATATAAAAACATTATTTCATTGACGGCCATTTGCCACTAAACAATGTAATATTTTTCAATAAAAAATTACTGAAAGTTCTTCAAGATGTGTTCTTTAAGATGGTATATTGATCGATCAAAAAAGTTTTGTAGTTTTCTTTAAAAAAATTCATGAAAAAGGCCTTTTTTGTGCTACAAGTGGGGGTAACGCCTTAAGGCACTAATCACACAATGATTAGTGCCTTATCGAGCTCTATCATTCGTTGGTCCCTAACTACGTAAAGTAGTTAGTGGATCGGTGTATAAACAATACAGATGAATCCTAAAGACACAAATTCTCCCCCCCCCCCCCCACCCGCTACCCAAAACTGTAATTCCCGACGCGATGTTCTCATTGCACTTAAATGACCGAAAGATTAATTTACTGTCATATGAAAATAATTCAATCACCATGCATTCGATGCTTAAATAAACCTATAAAGCAACTTTGAAATCCACGTTTACTCACAATGAGGGTGTGAGAGTACATGCTGACAATCTGGTTTTATTCTTTTTTTTTGTTCGAGGTGTGAATCGTCGCTGAACGAAAGCGGATACAGTTGTGACTTTGGCGGTCGACGATGGGTTTATAAAGGTGGCGTCGGGCGGCTAAATTATCCGGGGAGACGTCACAACCTGCACGCCTCCCTCAGGGTGGGAGCGAAAAGGTGACTCCCCTGCTCTGTTCTCGTAATTGCGTGCATTGGTATACACGACGTATTCAGGCACACGTGTACATGCACGTATACATTTGCCTTTGTATGCTTTGAATGTGCGATTAAATCCGTTGAAAATCGTTACATAACGATTAAGGAAACGGTCTCATACACGCGCTCCAGACAACGACCGCAGCGAAGACGGGAAGTACGTGTTACGTCATTGCGTCCGCCGCGCTCGCTACTCGTATTTGATATACAATATATGCTGTTTATAATAGAAATATGCTCTGTATTACAACTATGAGTCATGGAGGGTTGACATTTATAAATGTAAAAAGTAGCTTGTACAAAACAATTGTCTGTTAAAAATGAGGAAGATGTGCTATTTGTGATCTACATTTGTTTATTTTTATTTTTATAAAACTGAGCAAAGTTTCATATTAATAAATAAATGAACTAATAACAGTAGCTGCTAAGTTATTTAATATCCATAAACTTGTCATTAATCACAACGTTCAGCAAAAATTCTGAAACGGCTCATGTGCATCTTGGGATTCGGAAATTCGATAGTTTGACACGCGTGTGCTCTAACAGAAGAGATTGAAAAGAAATGCGACACGTTGTCAATTTTTCGTCGACGAGGCATTCTCATCTTGCAAACTTATAATCCTTCTAGAACTCGATGTGACGTTAATAATCAATAAAAGTTTTAACGTTTTGTAATCAGGTTTATTCTATTTCATGACTTGAAATGCTTCATGAGGAATAATAATAACATCCACAGAGAATGACTTATCTTCATTTAAGTAATACAATTTATTTCATATCTACAATCGGATATGGATCGGAACCAGATCGTTAAGAGGATGCTGAATATTGCTATCCATTAGAATGGAAAAAAAAGAATCCTTCCTTGCCCGTAGATTAAACATTCAATCTAAAGTAACGAAACAATAACGACACCTGTAATGGCCGGGATTGCTGCAATTCTCTAGACTTAAATAGCACCAAGGCACCCTGTGAGGGTATTAAACGTATATGTGAAAACTTTCTTCCCTCTGGTCTTACAATTAGCCGAGAAGTTGTCTTTCAGATTTAATTCTTCATTCCGCAAATCTTCATAAGGCGCGGTGGGACACCGACTGACTGGCCATGAGTGCAAGGGAGAGAGATGCCTACTTGCAGATTTTCAATGTGCATCGAGATGGCTGATATTTTGGCAAAAAAAGGAATTTGCTAAACACTTGTGCACTGTTGAAAGATGAACAACGTCTATCTCTTTGTTAGCTCGAAATATAATTACTCTAGGAAAGAACCTGAACGTAGGATTTTTCAACGGTTCAACAGAGCGGAGATTGTTTCTTTAATTTTTTCAAATAAAATAAACCGATCTGGAGAACACTGGAATTCTGCAAATCAGCTATCTTTCTCACACTCGTCGAGGCTGCTCGGTGGGAGTGACACTGTGACCCAAGACTCGACAAATTTGTTGCATAGGTTGAGTTATCAACAGATACACGTTACCGCATTCGACAAGATTATCGTAAAGGTCACACGTGACTTTAAGAAAGAAGAACGAGTAAATGAGATCGAAAAGAAACATGAAGAAAAAGTAAAGAAAGGAATCGGGTCCTAGAAAGAAAGGGGGTTTTGAATTGTCAACGACCATTTTTTATGTGGCAACTTTAGAACCTATATTTCTCACGATATCTGAAAATTATATGCAAGTACACGCATTCAGCTAATAATAACTGATGTGTTTAGTGTCAAATATTATTAATTTGACCAACAATACAGATTATTTACGAGATTAAAATTATTGCATATGAATGCTGTATTCTAACATAATGGTCATACTAATAGTTATTTTCTTATAAACGTCATAGCGAAAAATTCCATACTTCATTGGTGCTAGTTGCCGCAGCATATATACCATTGATGTATAATCAATAGTATATATTATAATCAATGGTATAAGTTATAATCAACGAATCTCGACAATGAAATTATCCTATCCTTCCTGTACTTTTACTCGTCAACAGGTTTCATCGGGTCAATATGAGAAGGGGAAACATAAACATTCGCCAAGCAACGTTTGGATGTTCGTCAACGTCAATAGCAATAAACGATGAAAGCAAGGATTAATGATGAAAGTATGGTTATCGGAATACCGTATCTGGAAAAAAAACCTAGCCGGTTGTTTCGAATTATAATATTAGACTCAGCATTGTTATTTGCAGAAAAAAGAATCTTGTAGTAAGTTTTAACGTTCACAAATGGAACAACAGTCGAACATTCGAGGTAACATGTTTTTTATGGTAAAGGTAAAACTAAATATAAATAATTATGGAAGTAAAAAAGCTGATATATCCACCGAAAATACTGGAAACTAACAATTTGTCAGTGTTTCAAAAATTGTTTTATCAAGTAAATTTATTTTGTAATCTTTTCGTTAGTTATCCATTGTAGCACATTGTATCGATTATTTGAATTCATCGTAAAAATTGAAAACGGAACGTAACCCATACAATTCTCGTTTTTAGCTTGCACACGTTTATTTTTATTTATTTCCTAATCTGCCAAGTTTGTATAGGAGTTCGATGTTCAGATTTTCCATTTCTCGGTTATATTTAAATTCAGGCAGTGGATTTATTCGTCGATGATACAACTTTCGATTACCCATCCTCATACTTTCAGCTTGCCCTACTAAGGTATTTTACGTAATCTACTATGACCGCGAACTTCAAGGAATTAATGCGAAAATAGGAAGTTGAAAACGACGAAACAATACTTTAACGAGTGATCTTAAAAGAAAAAATTCTCTTGTCAAAATAAATGCCGTATTTGCACTGCATTCGTTTTGTTTTATTTCTAAAGATACAGTATACTGACATGAAATAGTACAACAATATTGCAACTGAGCTGGCATTGTGTGTATTTGATCAAATAAATATTACTCAACCTAAAAATAGACTCATAGAAAACGTGAACGCAAATGCTGTTAAATCATACGATTATATTGAATAATAGCTCATACCTGCATAAAATATGAATGTACAATACCATGGCAATGCAAATGAAGTCGCGCGTATTTAAAATGGCATAACTACTGTTACTGGGACCATGAATATTTTTTTTTTCACGGTCTTCCATATGTTTTATTGTCGACTATTTCATTTACGACTCCAATGCTACCGCGGTCCATTTCTATAGTACTCCTAAAATGTAGTAAAGTGTAGGATAGAAAAATAGCAGATATGTCTATAACGAAAACAAGGTTTAATGAGAATCCGATAAAAGTTGACACATCGCAACATATAGTTTGTACTTCTGTATTTACAACTGCAAGATGTCAGGAAATGGTGCAGCTTGAATATACCTCATCGTTACACTCCAGAAATAACCATCATACGTATATGCCTCTTCACATGCAACAGTGAAAGTGTTTCGTAAGCTTCAGGTGTGTATTCTTTGTACACAATAATCTTTGGGTATCCATAAGGCGTGTCCAGTCGTAAACGCGAAGATTCGGTATAACGAGTAAAAGTAAGCACTTTTCGGGTTATGTAGCCACCACAGTATTACTGAGGTGCACTGGGCATGCATAGACCGGTTGGAATGTTTCCGGAGAATCTTCCACTAAAATTGCACTATGTACGCCACTCATATTATCTCACACCCCACTCATATTATCACACTCAGATTCTCATATTATCAAGGGGGGAAACGACAAGGGTGTCTCAGAACGTACTTAATCGTGGAAGTCATCGCGTCACCGTGAAGTCATGAAAGTCAGCTCGTAAACCCGCGTTTTTATATCTACACACGCATACACATTCTTAAAATAAAATGTAATAATATCTAAAAATATCAACAATCCGACCGTCATTCATAGCCGCTCAAAAACTACGCCACTATAGCGAGGCTTAACTTTTCCACGTCTAATTTCCATAAATATTTCTTTCGCGCATAATTCTGAGATATTAATTTATAACCAGATTCCGATAGAAAATATTTCTGCCATTGCAATCGCGATTTTTCGTCAATTAGAAAATATAAATTGATACGCGTAATATTACACACAATTTCAATCAAACTTTCACGAAAAGAAACGCAGCGGTACTGTCTGCTAAACTATTTGCTGTCATAAAACGGGTTAAAGTTTTTTGTTCCAAAGCCAAGTTTCCTCCATATGAAGAAAGATGTATTCTACTGAAACGGTAGGAATATTAATTTTTGGTTCCATTAATTCTATATTTGAATTAAAAAATGCAATAGAACTAAGCATACTTGAAATCAATAATCAATATTACAGGAGATTAGTCGCTGGTTTATAAGTTCGTTTAGATGGACTCAGAAAAAATAGGGTGCTATAGTCGGCCACGAGAGCAATATGAGCAATCAGTCTCGAGCCACGAGAGCAATAAGAGCAATCACTTTCTTACAACTCAATTTTTTCAATCTCGTTTTATAGAGAACCAAAACAAGTCGAAATTTAACTGAAAAATAAACTTAAACGAGTAGAAATATTGCATTTGAAAAAAAATGTGTTTGTATGTCTGTCTTGTATGAAGTGTTGTCAGAACTTCTTAATCAGTATATTAATGAATCTTTCACAGACACACAGCTTGAAGATCGGAATGTGACTCAGGCTACTGAATATTACCTCATGTAGTAAATTACAATTTAAATAAACAAGCATAAAACAAATATCATATCAAGCAAACAAACGCCAACAACAAACGAGCATAAATCAATAAACAAATAAATGAACAAACAAACGAGAAAAAATCCAACTCGAAAAACGAAATTAACCAAAAATTACAAATAATGAAACGCGCGCTGTCAGTAAATTCGATCGTTAAATCTTCATCTCTTCTCTAGCTCTACATACACTGCCGGCCAAAAGTATGGGTACACCTTGAAAAATTTCGCGCCGCACTAAAAGTTTGATATCTCGGTGAAAAAAAAGGTATCCGGATTTGCAAGGCGGCATTTTAAAAGGAACGAATGAAGCTTCACTCTACGTTTTGGCAAGAAAATTCGTTTTTTTTAACCCAGGGCGCCATTTTGAAAATGGCCGCTTTTGGCTTTTTTGGGTGTTTAAAATCGGCTGCAAGTCTTCAGGACATTTTTTTGGCATTTTTTTTTCAAAGAACCTTAAAAGATAGAGCAATAGATATAGTTTCTTTTTTTAGAAAGTTTCGTACGATTTTTTTTACCGAAGTATCGCATTTTTTTTCTCAAAAAGATAATTTTGAAAAGATGCCGCTGAAATGAGAAACTTTGAGGTTTAGAGAAAATTGCCAAAAGGAAAAGAAGTTACGTTACATCGTATTGAATCGAGCAGAATTTTTTCAAATTTTTTTTTCAAAATTTTTTGCTCCAACATTGCATTAATTTTTTTTTTCAATTTTTTTTCTCAATTTTTAGCCGCACAAAACATCCACCTCTTACCTCTTACCTCATCTAAACACAAGGAGTGGAAATAAAGCTTCTTGTCTTTGTTTACATTTTACCGTTGTTGACATAAAAAAGATTCTATTTCTCGCGAGTCGATATTCTATTTCTCTTGTGTTCTTTTTTCTCGCTCTCTTTTTCGCTCGTCGTTTTTGTTTACATTTTTGATTCTTTGGAATAATGTGACGAGTGCCGCGCTAACAAAGCCTAAGTTAGTCGTGCGAAAACTTCGAATGCGAACAAGTGTGGTCTACAATCGACAAGTTTTTACGCAACTTTTTTTTTTCGTAACTAATCAAAATGGCACGGAAAAAAGAAATTCCACTGTATAAAAGAGGAGCTATTATCGCGTTGCGCGATAAGGGATTGTCGTACAGAGAAAGTGTCGGACAAACTCGCGTGTCTTTGAAAGGAGTGCAGACGACCATCGGGAGATTTAAAAAGTCCGAGACGTATATCAATCGCAATCGTCCGGGTCGACCCAAAATGACAACGTCCTCAGACGATAAAAATATCGTCGTTACCCGCAAAAAAAAACGTCGATTAACAGCAACGGAAATCTGTGCCAAATTTAACGAACAAAGGGAAACCTCGATATCATTGACGACAGTGAAACGTCGTCTCAACAGTGCTGGCCTAAGAGGCTGTGTCGCCGTGAGCAAACCTTTGTTGCGTCCGGCGAACAAAAAAAAACGATACGCATGGTCCCTGGAACACAAAAAGTGTACGATTAATCAGTGGAGAAATGGACTCTGGACGGACGAGTAAAAATTTTTAATCTTCGGCATTTGCGTTCGAAGAAATCCTTCGGAAAAATGGCACCACAGTGTTTGATACCATCTGTCAAGCATGGCGGTGACTCCGTTATGGTGTGGGGTTGCTTCTCCAGTCATGGTGTCGGAGACTTTGTGAAAATTGACGGCATAATGAGAAAAGAAGAATATAAAGAAATGCTCATTAATCATGCGATTCCATCGGGGCTAAGAACGATCGGGCGTGGTTTTACCATGCAACAAGACAATGATCCGAAACAGAGTTCCTGTCTCTGTTGAGAATATTTGGAGAACGAGGCAAAGAAAAAAAATAGTGAATCTGGTGTGGCCGCCACAGTCACCCGACCTAAACCCCATCGAACTTCTCTGGGAATAGCTCAATCGAAAGATACGAATGACCTGCCCCACATCAGTCGAATATCTGTGGTAGAAACTGCAAGCTGCGTGGAGATCCCTCAGCTCAGCTCAGCTGGATTCAATAATCGATCGGATGCCACGAATCGTTGATGCAGTGCTGAAAGCCAGAGGTGGGTTTTCTGACGAAAAGGGCATTTAAATGAGGTAAGAGGTAAGAGGTAGATGTTTTGTGCGACTAAGAATTGAAAAAAAAAAATGATTCTTTTTATTCAATGTTGGAGCGAAAAATTTTGGAAAAATTCTGCTCGATTCAATACGATGTAACGCAACTTTTTTTCCTCTTGGCAATTTTCTCTAAACCTCAAAGTTTCTCATTTCAGCAGCATCTTTTCAAACTTGTCTTTTTGAGAAAAAAAATACGATAACTCGGTGAAAAAAAATCGTACGAAACTTTCTAAAAAGGAAACTATAGCTATTGCTCTATCTTTTTAGGTTCTTTGAAAAAAATGCCAAAAAAATGTCTTAAAGACGTGCATCCGATTTTAAATAGCCAATTCTCAAAATTGGCCATTCTCAAAATTGCGCCCTGGCTCTAAAAAAATCGAATTTTTTTTCCAACACGCAAAGTGAAGCTTCATTTGTCCCTTTTAAACTACCGCCTAGGAAATCCGGATATCTTTTTTTCATAGAGATATCAAACATTTAGTGCGGCGCGAAATTTTTCTAGGTGTATCCATACTTTTGGCCGGCAGTGTATTTACTTATAATAAAACTGGAAGGGGTGTTTTGTCTGCAATTTTTTTACATTTTCACAAACTTTTTTTTTTCGATTGTTTATGTTAACTGAAACAAGTAGACTGATCGTATTTTAAATAAAAAAATTCTCTTCGTACGTTTGCGTGGTTCTCGTGGTGGTATTCGACAACCATTGGATCATTTCCGACGAATCTTTCCCAAAAACACAGCTTACGAGGGGACGGTCCGCGAGGTGCATCGAGTTACGGGTACCGACTTGGCGTGGTTATAGTGTGGGCAAGTACTAATCAAACCTCATAACCATTAGATGCTAATACGATCCCGTTTCCAAGAAATCGCGCGTTGAAGTTTACCAGTCTCTTTATGATTCGTGCAAGCGATAAAGCAACAGAGCGAGTAGTCGAGCGGCCAGCAAACGAGACTCTCATCCGAGCGGCTCGGGTTCAAAACGCGTCCATTGGTTTTCAAATTCCTTGTAATTTTTTCATTATTATCGAATACGTGAGCCAATTTGACGATTGTTTTTGGTTTTTGTTTGACTGGAGTGACTGGAGTGAATGCCTGATGAATATTCCGCGTAAGTGGTTCGGGTAAACCTTGTGTTCACTTTGCATGGATGTTTCTCGTCATGTTCATAACAATGTTATACCTGTCAGGCTCATGGGGCATTGATTCGCCGAAATTCGTCGACTGCGACCGCTGGTATGGTGGGAGGAGGGAGGAGGGCGGCAGGAGCGAAGGGGAGGGAGAGAGAGAGTCAGGGAAGGGGCAGGAGGGAGGGAGGGAGGGAGAGAGAGAGAGAGAGTCTTCGGTGGTCCGAGCCAGACTCAGTATCTTACAGAAGTTTTCACAAATCGGGTGAAAGTTTATATTGAATATGTTTTCACATGTAACATTGAGGAGGTGCATGTGATGTCCGTAGGGTTTCACCGCGGCCGAAGCCGAGGGTACTGCAACTTTAATATTACTTACGAAGTCTGCCGGGGTCATGCGAGGATAATTGCGTTATTCAACTTCAAAGGTAGTTCAACTTTCAGATAAGCATAGGAATTTCTTCATAAGACGGATGGGAAACCGAAAATCGCGCAAACGATTTTCTTATCTCTCGTTGATAAACTCCACTTGATTTTCTCCAGTTGATAGGCTGGAGATAATCAAGACGTTTGGCGCGATTTTTCGGTCTCTCACCCGTCTTATGGACAAATTCCTATTGGTGTCAACCACGTAATAATTGGTGATAACCATTCCTCCTGGTGATAACTAGGAGCTAAACGATTTGCGGAATTTCTTGCTTTGCCCCTTTCTTTAGCCACTATTGTAAAGGGTAAGAATATCGTTTCACTTCTCAAGAAATTGTAATACTAAAACAGCCTGAGCTGGATCGAAATGTCCGTTTATTGTTCACTATTCACCTACGAGGGAGCGTCCGGACGGGGTCAAATGAAAGTTTGGTTTCAATTCTCCAAAAATTTGGATGCCTTTATCAACGAGTCGTATGGCAGGAGAAACAAGATAACTTTGGTTTGCAGTCGAGAGCTGAAATGTTGATATGGGTTCTACACGTATGGAAGCTCAAAGAATTTGCCATCGTCGGTCAGGCCTGGATATACTACGAGGAGAAAATGAAACAAGGAACGTGGCCGAAGAAAGTGCTCGTTTCAGAAAGTGAGACACATGTTGGAACAAGTCCAATAACTGGTATACATATACTTCGTGTATGCATGCTTGAGCAATATGTCAGTATGTATGAAGTTTTATATTGCAACTTATGTGTCGGTGAATGCGCGTACCCCGGCGAGTTCCGCAGTAATTACAACGATCGATCTTCAATGCGTGCATACGTGCCCGATTATATGAAGGCCTTAGGCCGCAGTAACGGGTATAAAATCATGTGCGAAATTTACAATTTGTTTTCGTATGCAAAAGTGATTCAGTCATAAAATGAATTACATATCTATACAGTATGAAATCAAGCTGTTAGAATTTTTTTTCGATGTACAAAATGGCCGGCTCCTAATATTTTATTTGTTATATTTTTTTAGGCGCTTCGCGGCGTGACATCTAGCATCACAATATTTTACCTAGAACAAAAAACAAAAATTCTCGTCAATCTACATTAGAATGCCTAGAGAAGTACGTACGGAATTTAAAAAATATTGTTTTATTCAAAAGTTGTAGGTATTTGAACTTAAAAAATGTATTATCAGTGAACAATTTCGTTATAACTGCTCATAAACTGCTCATAAAATGAAAAGTTTTCGATGAATCAGAAATTCTGTACGTACTTCTCTGCGAAATGCAATTAGGAACATAACTTTTTGACTACCCTTGACGCGCGATGGTCCTTTTTTGATGAAATCTTTGATGACTGAACTTTTAGAAAGAATCGATTTTTTGTTGTTGCAAAACTCGTCTAGTGCTCCAATCTTAGCCAATTTTAAGATATTTTAAATATTAAATTATGTGCAGGGCGGTTCAGGTTTAGATATATGAGAATCAATACCGACAAAGAGATTTAGTAAAAGTTAAATATTTCTATTCGAAAAGTTCTTATTCTTACCGAATGTATGATAGACCCGACTAATGTTTTGCTTAAATTACGATTTATTGTTACACTTACCGAATTCAATACCTATTTACGAAGGTCTTGAATTGCGATACAATCGCTTGAGGGAACCGAATGTTAACAAATTGTGTATTTGTAGAAATTATTTACTTTAGGGTGTACCTTCCACAAATTTCACGATATCGAGGTGTATATTTTAACATAGATAATGAGTAAATACGGAATGATTGAGAAACAAACCATTAGAAAGTATTTTTTCTTACCATTCCTTTTCAACCTTAATAATATTCAAAATAAGAAAATATGGTAAAGAAATAAATATGAGACTTTTACATGGCTTATTTATCTTCATGGAAACTTCATGAGTGTCTGATCGACAACCAGAGAGTCAGTCAGTAAGAGTTAGGGTAATCAAGTTAAACCGTTAATTAATGTCCGTTGTCGAACTTTAAACGGATAATGTGATGAAATGACTCCATTCGCTTTCATCAAATCAACTCATTGTACTTGTAAAAGTCTGACCAGCGAAATATGAGTATTAAGTAAAACATTTTATTTTCCGTGTAACCAAAACTGAACCGCATATTTCGACATTGATACCAAGGTCTCAAAGCGGCTGTTGGAAGAGGACATTTCTTGAACCAAATCATGCAAGGAAATCTACTGAATCCTTTTAAGATAGTCGAAGTGTATTCGGGAATCACGAACCCGCCTAAAAAACTCATTGCGAATTCTCAATTACATTGAAATAATTTCCGCTCCAGCTCAGAGGCTCTGTAACGGTACTAGACAAAAAATGTACGTACCGCTATAATTTTAATATTTGTGCTAATTGGTATACAATAACGATTATTAGAATATAGTAAGCATCAAGCAGTCTAGAGGAAAGTTAACTATTCTGCTTCAAGGTTTACACAGAAATAATATTTAAAACATCTGAAAACCGAGTAAGACCGAATCAGACCCGTAGAGTGCCAATTTTACGTTTGACAAAAAAACCGTACACACCGTGGTGTTTACTTAATTTTATAGGTAAGGTAAATATCCCGATTATTGAACAGCTAAGGATCTGGGGGATTGAATTCGATGAGAAAAAAATATAAAATCAAGAAAAAACCATCGCTTTCATGTTCAAATGCTACTTTGATATTTTTGCTTTTGAAAAATCACCCTTTAAATTATTTTTAAATTATTTCAATTGAACAAAAGATTAACAATGTGAAGCATGCAAATCTCCCAATTATTGAACACTGGAAGTGCCTATGTCCCTAACATTGAACAGGCATGTCCCAGTTATTGAACACGCTCGAAAATTATTTTTCTGTTCTGAAAATATTATTTTGGGTACTATTAAGAGATATTAAAGGTTTCATTTCAAGTTTTACTTGCACAGCCTTTTCGGCTTTTTACAAGGCTCCACTTATATGTCCACCGCTCTACACTTGTTCTTTCTCTCCATCATCCCCCCTCCCCATTGCGGCCGCAGCCGACTTCCCCCTCTGTATTATATTCATCATGACATTTCTGTCATGGGTATAGGGAAACTGCGGAAAACCTATACCAATACAGCCGGTCACGAGTTAGCTTCCCAGCCTCGGAGCTAGTCGCGTTTCGTCGAGAAATAGCTCACAGGATACAGCCATACCCATCCGAGACACACACGTACCGGTCCGTGTGCGCGACATCTGTGTACAACTGGAGCTACGTCACGCCTGTGTTTTTATTTCTCGACGAAACTACCAGACGCCACCAACATTTTCACCCCCAAAATGGCGCTTTTCACCCTCTGAGTGACACGAAAAATTTCACGCTCGGTGTCCCAAATGAAAAGTAGTTGGATTTGGACGAAAATTGGTACTCTGAGGTTTTTGAGGCCGTTGATTACGATTCTATTCTCAAAATTCCGAAATTCAAAATGGCCGATCTAATATGGCGGACACAAATGCAAAAGTTCTTTTGAATTGGATAAAACGTGGCACTCCGCGGGTGTCGAGGTCGCTGATTATGATTCTGCTCTCAAAATTCCGAAATTAAAAATGGCGGATCCAATATGGCGGACACAAATGCAAAAGTTCATTTGAATTGGATAAAACGTGGCACTCGGGGGTTTTCGAGGTCGCTGATTATGATTCAGCTCTCAAAATTCCGAAATTAAACATGGCGGATCCAATATGGCGGACACAAATGCAAAAGTTCATTTGCATTGGATAAAACGTGGCACTCGGGGGTTTCCGAGGTCGCTGATTATGATTCTACTCTCAAAATTCCGGAATTCTAAACGGCGGATCCAATATGGTGGACACAAATGCATAATGTTCATTTGAATTTAATAAAACGTGCCACTCTGGGGTTTTCGAGGTTGTTGATTATGATTCTGCTCTCAAAATTCCGAAATTCAAAATGGCGGATCCAATATGGCGGACACAAATGCAAAAGTTCATTGGAATTGGATAAAACGTGGCACTCGGGGGTTTTCGAGGTCGCTGATTATGATTCTGCTCTCGAAATTCCGAAATTAAAAATGGCGGATCCAATATGGCGGACACAAATGCAAAAGTTCATTTGAATTGGATAAAACGTGGCACTCGGGGGTTTTTTAGGTCGCTTATTATATTTCTGCTCTCAAAATTCGAAAGCCTTTGGGTATTTAAATACCTGGTATTTTCAGGTATTTAAATACCCAAAGGCTTTCGAAATTTTGAGAGCAGAATCATAATCAGCGACCTCGAAAACCCCCGAGTGCCACGTTTTATCCAATTCAAATGAACTTTTGCATTTGTGGCTGACATATTGGATCCGCCATTTTTAATTTCGGAATTTTGGGAGCAGAATCATAATCAGCGACCTCGAAAGCCCCTTCGTGCCACGTTTTATCCAATTCAAATGAACTTTTGCATTTGTGTCCGCCATATTGGATCCGCCATTTTTAATTTCGGAATTTTGAGAGCAGAATCATAATCAGCGACCTCGAAAATCCCCGAGTGCCACATTCCATCCGATGCAAACGAACTTTTGCATTTGTGTCCCCCATATTGGATCCGCCATTTTTAATTTCGGAATTTGGAGAGCAGAATCATAATTAGGGACTTCGAAAACCCCCGAGTGCCACGTTTTATCCAATTCAAAGGAACTTTAGCATTTGTGTCCGCTACATTGGATCCGCCATTTTGGATTTCGGAATTTTGAGAGCAGAATCATAATCAACGACCTCGAAAACCCCCGAGTGCCACGTTTTATCCAATTCAATTGAACTTTTGCATTTGTGTGCGCCATATTGGATTCGCCATTTTTAATTTCGGAATTTTGAAAGCAGAATCATAATCAGCGACCTCGAAAACCCCCGAGTGCCACGTTTTATCCAATTCAAATGAACTTTTGCATTTGTGTCCGCCATATTGGATCGGCCATTTTGAATTTTGGAATTTTGAGAACAGAATCGTAATCAGCGGCCTCAAAAACCTCCGAGTACCAATTTTCGTCCAAATCCAGCTACTTTTCATTTGGGACACCGAGCGTGAAATTTTTCGTGTCACTCAGGGGGTGAAAAGCGCCATTTTGGGGGTGAAAATGTTGACAACAACGAATTAAAAAAATTGATTGTTCAATCGTCACTATTCTATGCACCCATGGTTGAAAAAAAACTGGACTTTTCAACGGCTTCGAGGTGAAAAAAAATTTTGAAAAAAAAGTGTCATCGATTATTCCTGTTTTTTTTTGTTTAAAAGCCGCCATATTTTTTTTCCTAATGAACAAAACCCGATTTTGATCTCAGATTCTGAAAGAGCACCCTCGAAAATACTAGGGAACGTATCTCTTCATTTTTTATGATTTTTTTTATATAATAAAAATCTGGCTTGAAAATGAAGGAAAAAATCGCGATTCTTGGGCGTTAATGGGTTAACTCTCTCGATGTTGTGATGGGTTTAATGACGCCATCTTGAAAAATTCGAGTGTTCAATAATTGGGACACACCGTATTTTCTATGTCACAATAATCGAACACCGTACTTTTTAAAAAATAATTAATTTAAAAAATAATTAATTGTTATTTGTAATAAAATTTTCTGAGGAACCTGAAACGCCTTTACTTTTTGAGATGCTACAGTTTTTGAATTTTTTATGCCCGTAGGCATGAAGCGGCGCGTCTTAACAAAAACGATAAGCAGTTACCACGAGACGTCAAGTCGGGTCACCGTTGCTGATTAAATAATTTTTTTCTCTATTAATTAAAGCTTTTTTTGCACAAGTAAGGTAACATTTTGATGGCTAAAAGTTCCATATACGTAATGATTTTTTTTATAAATAAGTAAATGCATGCAGGTGAATGAGAAATAATAAAAATACAAGACAGTGTTCAATAATTGGGACCTGTTCAATAATTGGGACATTTACCTTAACGACGAAACGAATTTTGTCCAAAGTTGCCCGAAAGAACAGGCGTAATGTAAAGAAGTAGATTCTATCAACTTTCTGTCAGTTACCGTTGCCTTGCGAAACAGAATGTTATTAAGGGACAACACCACTGTGACGGCTTCAAAAAATCGATTTTTTGAAAACCATCTAGAAAAATCTAAAATACATTTAAAATTAAGATGCCGTTGGACCCAGGTCGAAAAATAATTTTCGGCGATATTGAATATTTTGTGGAGCGGTGCAGTGCTCCGTGACGCTCGGGGTCCCGCGCAGCTGCGCGCCTCAGGGTCGGCAGGTATACCTGGCCTTTCCCAGGTCCTGCGGATCTTTCCCAGGTATTTTTTGTCTCCCTCCACAAAAATCGGCTATTGTTATAAATATAGTTTCGAAAAAAAGCCATAGGTGGCGATAATTGAAAAGTTTTCAAGGCAGGTATAGGGATAGCGTCATAGCGTCAGTTTGCGAATAGAAGCGACGCTACTCGTGTCTAAACGCTCCGAATCGTTTCGTTTATAAATATCGAACACTCAGAATTATTCTTTGCACATCGAAATGGATAATCCGAAAGTGTACGCGGGGAAAAAGGGAACAAAACGGAGCTATGTGACGAGGAGTCGAACGAAAATTTGGAATCGAAAACCTCCGAACCGTTATAGCTCCGAAAATAGTTCTGCAGAGTATGTGAGCACGTCGGCGAAAAAGTTAAAATCGTCGGACGATTTAGAGGTCGGTGTTACTAACGATTTCGGTTATCGTATAGTACACCTCGTCAATGCATTGAACATTATATCGACGTTAGTGAAGTGTAAAGTGTGTGATCGCGATATAAAGTTTACTGAAAAAGTTTGCGCGGACTCGGATTTAAAATCGAGGTCGATTGCGGCCATTGTGAAAAAGTGCAAATCAATTCGTGTCCTATGATTGACAATGCATACGAAATAAATCGTCGGATCCTATTCAGTATGCGTCTTCTTGGCGTCGGTTTGAATGGCCTGATGAAGTTTTGTGCATTTATGGACCTACCGCGCCCCATATTTCAGTCTTTCTACGATCGAATCTTAAATTCGATTTCGATTGCCACTAAAGCTGTGAGCACAGTGAGCAAACAAAAGGCTGCACTTGAGGAGGAGACAATTTCGTTGGAAAATGGGGTGGAGGACGGAATTATCGTTTCAGGCGACGGATCGTGGCGTAAGCGCGGTTTCAGCTCGCTTTTCGGCATGACATCGCTAATCGGCTGGTACACTAAAAAAGTGATCGACGTTATGGTGAAATCGAAATATTGCAAAGCTTGCGAGCATTGGGAAAATAAAGAAAGCACCGCGGAGTACTGGGAATGGAAAAGTACCCACGACGATGAGTGCCAGGCGAACCATACCGGCTCCTCCGGAAAAATGGAAGTCGACTCAGCTGTCGAAATGTTTCAACGGTCTGAAGAGCTCTATGGCATAAAATATAAATATTATATTGGTGATGGCGATTCTAAAACGTTTCTGGGCATATTGAATAGCGATCCATAGGACGGTTTCGAGATAAAAAAAAAGAGTGCATCGATCATGTCCAAAAACGTATGGGGACGCGCCTCCGCGAAATCGTGAAAAAAACAAAAAGGATTGAGAAGAGTATGTGGCTTCCGGATGGAGGCCGTGTTGAGGATCAGCGTTGTGCCGACGTTTCGCAAACGTTACAGTCTGCATCATCAGGGCTGAGAGCTCCGATACTGAAGCTCTCGTGTCTCAGGTATTCCTTATATAGTTGCAGTTATCGTTCCGGATCGCTGCACTAGCCAATCAGATGTTTTAATTGATCAGCTGGTCAATTAAAAAACCGGGAGGACGGTGTGCCAAGTAGGATTGACGTGATATCCTGATGATGCAGACTGTAACGTTTGCGAAACGTCGGCACAACGCTGATCCTCAACACGGCCTCCATCCGGAAGCCACATACTCTTCTCATTACATAAAGAGCCGTGAAAGCCTTAAAACTAAAAACAAAAAGGATTGTCTGGCAGAGGAAAGCTCACCGGAAAATTGACTGACGAGTTGAGCACATATTACGGCTTGGCTATTCGGAGGAACAGCGATGATGTTGAAAAAATGAGGAAGGCAATTTGGGCAACTATCAAACATAAAATATCCACAGATAGTGGGCCACAACATGACGATTGCCCAGAGGGAGCCGAGTCGTGGTGTTCATGGGAGCGAGCGGTCTTCCTGAGGAAGTATTGGAGGCAATTACGCCAGTCTTCGAAAACATGAGCAGAGACGATTTGCTGCAGCGTCGTTTTGGCGGCTTCACGCAAAACAACAACGAAAGCTACAACAAATCAGTTTGGGCAATAGCCCCCAAGTGTCAGTCCGGGAGCAAAAAAATCTTCGATATTGCAGCTGATATCGCGGTATTATTATTCAATGATGGCCTGAGAAGCCTCATGAAAGTTTTGGAGACGTTGGGGATAACCATCGGCCCAAATTGTTTCAATTTTTGCGTTGAAACCGACGCAGCGCGGATCGAGCTGGCGGAGCGCTCGCTCACAGACGCTGCAAAAGAGGCAAGAAGAGCCTCTACAAGTTCGAGAAAAGATGCTAGGGACAATGATTTACTTCTTGAAGGCCAGCTATATGATGCCGGCATCGCTGATGAAAGGTAAACATTTTTTTCCCCAATTTATCGCATAAATTAACAAACCTAAAACTTTGAACGCGTTTTTCTCAAAACCACTTTTTTGAGTGCGGCACGCAGCAGAACTCAGACAATTTTTATCCGATCGACTTCAAATTTGGACTGCATCAATAGAACTAGATTATCTAAAGAAGTACATAGGATTTTTTCTATATCTCAATAAGAAAAAAAGTTATAGCCTATTTGCGACGAGAAATTTTGCTCGAAAATCGTCCTTTAATTTCAAAAGCGTGCTTATTTTTTAAAAATCAATATTTTTTCAAATCTCTGTGTACTTCTCTTCAAAATATCATATTATTAACGAAAACACTCGATATTTTTTTTTCAGATCGACTTTGAAGAGAGTTCTGCTGCGTGCCGAGAACCACTGCAGAGGCAGTACCTGACGCGGGAGCTTCCCCAGCGTCACCATGGGGCGCGAGAATTTTGAATTTTTTTTTTTTTTTTATGTATCTTCAATAAACAACGAACAAAACAAATTTTTTTTCGAATATCTCTTTTTTTTCCCACTAAAAAAATTCTTGAAACATGGCAAAAAAACAGGGGGTCACAGTGGTGTTCTGCCTTAAGACGGAATGGTACCCGAAGCAAAACTTCGACCACGGTCGAATATACAGGTCTGGGTACTCCGTTCAAAAATGCGTGACTCTAAGTGACGCCTCTATTTGCGCATTCCACCGCGGCGCTAGTGAAGGGTAGGCACTTTTGTTTATACCGCGTTTACGCGGCATGGCATGCACATTGTATGGTGACGGTCGTATGTACGTGTGGCCTAACCTCGTTTTGGCGGGATGATTTCGAGTGTATCGTAGCCACGGTTTTTGTTCAATACGAAATAACAAAAGATGAAGTGTCCATATATTGCGGTGCCGAAGCGGTGCATGATTCCGGGATGCAGAAGTGGATATATAAATAACTCAGAACACGTCTCATTATTTAAAATTGCCAATGATGACTACTGATATTTTCTACTACTTTTCTACTACTACTACTAATGAAAGGAATGCGTGCTACACGTAAATTTCGAATGTTCTTCTTTTCCGTAAACGAAAAAAAATGTAATTGGATTGAGCGATAGTTCAATCGGCATGTCCATGTCAAAGACGATGAGTATCATTAACTAATGGCTCATTGCTCATATTTTCGGCTTATGCTTTTAGTTTTTGTGTTCGACTAATTATTTAGGATGTATTAATTTTTCATCACAGCCGCGTGAACGGAAAGACAATTCGCATACGCGCATACATCGCGCTCTGTCGCATATGCCTCCGAGATAGCAGCGCTCCACGCTTTTGCGGCTAGTTCCACAAATAAAGGCGTCAGATAGAGGCACGCTTTTGGGTATACGGAATATACGGGAGTGGCCAGACCTGTATATATGACCGTGACTTTGTCGCAGCCCCGGCTCGAGGCGGTAGGGCAGAACCGTCTCAAGCGAAGGTCGTCGCTCACTTATCAATCCAACACCCGACCAGCAGCGCCTCGCCTCGAGCGGGTGTCATTTCTTATATGGACTTTCCATACATATGCACTCACTTGTCAACTCCGCAGCAACACCGGATCGGCTCGCTCGCAAGAGTTGACAAGTGAGTGCATATGTATAGAAAGCCCATCTAAGAAATGATAACCGCTCGAGGCGAGGCTGTGCTGATCGGGTGTCGGGTTGATAAGTGAGCGACGACGGTAGCAGTAGAACCTACCGCTAGACGTCACAGCGCGCGTTTGGCACGAACGTAGGTTGCGACAGGGTCGCGCGTCTTCTTGCGTCCAGGCATACATTGTTGGGCCTCGGCCCAACGCGTGTGTGCGTGTGTGTCAGTGTGCATTCGCTACGTCGGGCGCACGCGGTTGAAGCTTGTTTTCCTCTCGCATCCTGTCCCTTCGCAGCGAGTACACACTTCGTGTGGGTATACGAAGGTGGACCATTTGACGTGACCACTGCAAATATCTCCGTTGCCTTTAGAGTGACGAAAAAAATGCCACGAGGTAATTTGATTGATTTCGAAGGGCTGATACAGTGGTGAAATATTGATTTTTGCCAAGGTCATAGTTTTTGAACTATCAAGGTCTTCAATGGTTTCTTCAAATGGGCGCGTGTTTGTTTTTTATTAAGACGTTTCAGCTGATATTCCCACGAATCCAACGACCTTGACCTTCCGATGACCCTGAAATTATTTTTCACCAAAATATTTTGGTTAAACATAATTGCAAGGCCATGATATCATAGGTTGTCACTCTTTCGTCACTATATCCCGACGGAAGTACCTATCCTCCCGGTTGCTTCTCACGCCCGCTTGGCGGACCAAAGGTCCAACATGCCGCTCACGGGGAAGATTGTCATCCAACTCTACGTCCAGGGGTACCCGCTCGAAGTTGAAGCATGGGTGGCACCTGAGTTCCGAGAACCCCTGATCCTAGGCTTCTTGTGGCTCAAGTCACAGAGGACCATTATAAACACCCACAATGGCCGGCTTTATCTCGGCAATACGGAGAGATTTTCGTTCCAGGTGATCGACTCTCCGATACCTCAGAAACAAGAAACCAACTTCGATGTATCATCTCTGCAACATGGTTTCCCCAAAAACCGGATCTTCGAATTTTACAAGCTCCTCATAACTTTCAGGGGTCTTTTCAACAATTCGGGCTCACTGAAACAGACGTAGGACACTAAGCATGTGATCAAACTTACCCCACAACGCGCTTTCCGGTTACGTCCGTATAAATGCTCCTACTTCAAGAAACAAACCATCCAGGAGAAAGTCCAGAGCATGTTGGCTGAAGGCATCATCGAACCTTCTTCATCGGCCAATAGTTCGGCAATAGTCATCGTAAAGAAAAAAGACGGTACCCCCAGGTTTTGTGTCGATGACTGGTTAAAACGCATGAAGGACGAAAAGAGAAGCTCAGCCGCTGAGCCATCTTACTAGAAGAATTGAATTTTACCTTGGAACATGTAATAGGAAGAGCCAGTGATTTCCCTGGTGCTCTTTCCCGACATTCTGAAACAACTGGAGGTGGAGTACTGGAGGAAAAGGAACCCCTCCATCCACCCGAACGAGCTAACTTATCGCCTCAACAGAAACACCTAAGATCTTCGTTATACAATAATACAACATAACTTACGAGGTCATGGAAGATCATCAACCAGATAAACGAGCTTCGTAACATACTCATAATCCTCAAAAGTCAAGAGCACATCGACGACTAGGAACTATAGGAAGGAACTGTGTTCAAACGAATCCACGACACTTGGAAAATGCTAGTACCTCAGAACGCGAGAGCCAAGGTACTCGAGTTCTATCACTACTACCAAATGGCGGGGCATCCGGGAATGGATGATACCGTTAAACTAAATCAAGCTGACTTTACATGGGTAAACCTCCGAAGGGATGTACGGACACACGTGGAGAATTGTCGCATGTGTGCCTGTCTTAAATCCATCTAGCCTAAACACCCTGATCAATTAAGACCCCACCAACCCCGACAACCATGGGAAACGGTCGATCTAATGGGACCATACCTACGGTCCGGTCGTGGAAAACTATTTATTCTGGTAGTCACAGATGTATTTTCGCAATGGGTAGAGCCTTCCCAATTGTATCTTCCTAAGCAACCCGCGTGATTAGCCTTTTAGCAAATGAGGTTTTTAGTCGATGGGGATATGCAAAAACCATCTTATCAGATAACGGTTCACAATTCTCTAGCCAATAATGGCAAACCGCGTGCGCCAAATGACAAGCGCGTATCTTGACTACCGCTACAGATCATCCACGCGCTAACCCCACTGAAAGACGCAATCAACAAGTGCTTAAGATTGCATCTGTGGGACAGACGTGATTGGGAATGGGATCTACAGCTACCTTAGATCTTGTTTCAACTAGGAAATCGACAGAACGCGGCTACGGGTCTCTCCAGCTACAGGAAGGGCCCAGTGTTGTCAAGTTAGGAGATTTGCGCCTAGATTTAGGGGTATTTCACATGGGTTAGGAGAGAAACAGGGGGAAAAAATGTGTAGGAGAATTCTGAAGCGTGAAGGTATTTTTAGGGGATTATAAATTTCCGAGGTTCTTTTCTCAAAACAAGTTTAACCCTTAGCGGCCACATGGGGTAACTAGTTACCAGAGGCTCAGAAAAAGTGAAATTAGAGGTCAAAAACCTTTGAAATTGATAGAAGTAACGACATCTGCCTGTAGTAGACAAGTGTGAGATATGACTCCATTGCATAGGAAGCCGAAAAAATGCGTGGCGGCGCCCTAAGCGTTCGTTTTCTCGGCGTGGGGTAATTAGTTACTACAGTGTGGCCGCAACCGTTGCTCGGGACAGATCTTTTTTTTTCAAATCGAACTGTTTGTGGTGTCAATAGACAAAATAAACGTAAGTTTTTGATAGCCTAGTGAAAAACAATTTCAATCCTAGTAGTTATGGATTGACTGTTCATGTAAAATAATTCAGTTTTATTTTTATATGATATTGTTTATTGAATAAATCTAGTGTACGTTCATTGTAGGAAAACACGTGAGTTCTAGGTTATGAAAATACGATGTATAAACTTAGTTTCATATATATTGTAACGGGTAACCCCTAATTACATTAAATTTATTGGATTCGGGACTCGATTAGGGAGTAAATTAGTAAATACCTTTTTCGCATAAAATAATCGTAGATTTATTGAGGAATTTCTTCTTGTACAATTCGTTGTGAACCAACCTGTACGTTTAAAATTCGTCGTTGGTTGCTTTCCTTGCCCGATATTTTGCCTATTTGTGTGTGTGTATGTGTAGAGTCTCGCTCGACTCACGCTGCGTGAGGCGAATATGATTTACCGCGTGTGTGTGTGTGTGTGTGTGTGTGTGTGTGTGTGTGTGTGTGTGTGTGTGTGTGTGTGTGTGTGTCTCTGTGTGTCTCTGTGTGTCTCTGTGTGTCTCTGTGTGTCTCTGTGTGTGTGTCTGTGTATCTGTGTGTCTGTGTATCTGTGTGTCTGTGTGTGTGTGTGTGTTTTTTTTTTAAAGAGGCTTAGCGGGAAAATGCCTGCGCACCGTAGCAAATAATTGCCGTGCGTCGGGCTTGCACCGACTAAAAACCCCCGTTCCTCTGTGGCCTTACAAATTCTCCCGCGGGACGACCGCTAGGTATTACATCGCGGGAGAGGCCATAGCCGTAGCTCTTTCTTCAGTGCTATCAGACGACGTTACATCCCCCGTTCCACTCGAGATGGTATGAGTGGTTTAGGGATTCGTGTCGCTGATTTCATCTATGACTGCCTGGTCTTCCGGCGTCGTCTTCTTCCTCGCGCGTTCTGCACGTCGCAATTCCTTCATTACTGCGGCAGCATAAGCCGATATCGCTGTCCATGCGTCTGCTGACTTCAGCATCAACTCAACCAGGTTGTCCGGGGTGATGCGTGTCTCCAGCTGATCCTCGACTATCGCGCGGGAGGCACTAAAACGTGGACATTGGAACAATGCATGTTCAGCGTTCTCCTCGACTGCTACACATGCTGGGCAGTCCGGGGAATCTTCATAATTAAACTTATCGAGATAAGCCCGGAAGCAGCCGTGTCCTGAGATCACTTGAGTGAGATAATAGTTGAGCTCCCCATGTAGACGGTTCACCCACATCTCAACCTTCGGGATTAGTCGATGTGTCCACCTTCCCTTGGTAGAGGCATACCACATCGTCTGCCACTGGTTGAAACTGGTTGCTCTCGTTTCTGTCCTTGCATAACTGGGATTTCTAGCTCCCTTCTGCTGGTGCATCGATCTACGCTCCCCAGCGAGCACCTCAATGGGCAGCATTCCCGCGATAACGTTGATAGCGTCCTCGGAGACAGTGCGAAATGCACAGGCTACCCTCAAGGCGCTGACGCGATACGTTGCTGCAGCCTTCCTGCGGTACTCCTGGATTTTCAGTGCGTCAGCCCATATGGGTATGCCATAGGTGAGCACTGAGGTCGTCACTGATGACAGCAGTTTTCTCCTCTTCTGTCTGGGGCCACCAACATTAGGCATGAGTCGCGCCAGTGTGGTAGCCACCCGAGCGGCCTTTCTGCTGATCTGCTCGGTTTGCTCTTTGAAGTTCAGCCTCGCGTCGAGAATCACACCCAGGTACCGAATGAACGGTTGGGATGTGATTTCGGCGTTTCCAACCCTGAGCGTTACCGTTTCCATCACCTTCCTGCTGGATACGAGGAGTACTTCTGTTTTGTGGGCTGCAAGCTGCAGTCCAACAGAAGACATCCATTCCTTTATCTTGGCGAACGCTTCGCCGAAGAGTGCGGTGATTTGCTCCAGGAATTTGGCGATGACAATCAGCGCCGCGTCATCTGCAAACGCTACGACGGACACTCCTTTCGGCAATTGTAATAGCAGCAGATCATTGTACATGATGATCCACAGAAGCGGTCCAAGTACAGAGCCCTGAGGAACTCCTCCAGTCACCCTATACGTCTTCGGTCCATCCTCTGTGTCGTACATGAGCCACCTATTACATAGGTAACTCGCCACTATTCTCCGTAGGTACCATGCTACACCTAATGTTTTTAGGGCATCCATGATACACTTCCATATCGCCGAGTTGAAAACGTTTCTGACGTCGAGAGCGACAACTGCGCAGTACTTCTTGGACCCTCTTGTCCATCGTTTCCCCGCAGTCAACTCCTGCGCCTGCTTCACCACTGTGTTAATGGCATCCAGCGTAGAGCGCTCCTTTCTGAAGCCAAACTGGCCCTCCGCCAGTAGAGGGTCCACGAACTTCTCAATCCTGTTATGGATGATGCGTTCGAAGATCTTTCCGGCGGTATCCAGCATACAGAGCGGACGATAGGATGAAGGTTCGTCCGGCGGCTTCTTCCCTTTCGGGAGGAGCACTAGCTTTTGACACTTCCACTTGTCCGGGAAGATTCCTTCCTTGAAACACCCAGTACATGCCCAGGAATATTGCCGGTGCCAACTTGATCACTGCCTTGAGTGCGATGTTGGGTATCCCATCTATGCCGGGGGCTTTATTGTTGCCCACCCTGACAATCGCCGTAAGAAGCTCTACTTCAGTAATGGCTGGGATGTCCTCATCGACGTCCTCCGCGAGCTGGTAGTCCTCCTCGGGTTGCTCAGGGAACAGATGTGTAGCAATCTTTTCCAGCAGGGCTGCGTCCATAGGCGATGGCATCGGCTGGCTTTTCAGCCGAGTCATTACTACTTTGTATGGCCTGCCCCAGGGAGCATCTTCCACCTCGCTGAGCAGTTAGCCCCAGCTTTCAGCTTTACTCTGCTTGATAGCCTTTTTAAGCTTCAAGCGCGCCTTCCTGTGCTGTTCTTCCAAATCGGGGAACGAGCATTTGCCTCGAGCTCGTTGCGCTCGGCGGCGAGTTCGATGACACTCCCTTCGGAGGCCGGCAATTCGTTCGCTCCACCAGTGTACCGCTGGTCGGAAGTCGACATCACGTTTCCGTGGCATTGTGGCATCGCATGCTTCGGTGACCCTCTGCATGACCACCTCGACCTTCTCGGTTGCACTTTCTGCTGCGAGGGGGCTGGTGTCAAAAGTTTCACGAAACAAGTCCGCGTCAAACATTTTCGCTTTCCAGCCCTTCCCGTTTGTCTTCGGTGCCTTCGCTATTCTGCTGAAGTCTCCGCGAATCTCCCAGAGAATCGCTTGATGATCACTGTGAGTGTAGATATCACTGACTACCCAGTGGCACTGGTTGCCTCTGGCCAGGCTACTACTCACAAAAGTGAGGTCCACTATAGAGGAGGCTTCACCTTTAACAAAAGTGGGCTTTGTACCTGCATTAAGTAGTACTACATCTAATAAGGACATAGCCTCAAGCAGAGCTTGACCCTTCCTGTTCGTCACTTTACTACCCCATTCCACAGCCCACGCGTTGTAATCTCCGGCTATAGCTACCGGGAATCGTTGTTTAGCGTCTGCAACTAGGTTGTCGAGAAAATTCTCAAACTCATCAGTCGTCAGGCTAGGCGGTGCGTAACAACTGTAGAAATGAACTCCTTTGGCTTTTATTCTCACGAAACCAGTTTCCATCCGACTCGCAAGATCCTGAAATGGAAGCTTTCCGCAAGACCAAATTGCGGCCTTCCCACTTGCGTCAGATTTCCAGGGTTGCGTGTCTAGATGTCTATATGGTTCCGAGAGTATCGCCAAGTCAGGCTTCAGCTCGCGTACAGTCTGCATGAGCAGGTCCTGTGCGGCTTCACAATGGTTGAGGTTGAGCTGGAGTACTCTCATTTGCATCGTTTTTGGAGTGCCTGGAGAGCCTGGAGAGCCCGCGTATACGCTGGACATCGGCTGCTACCTGCGATGTGGGCTGTGGGTGCCCCATCTCCCGCTTCTGCACATATGACACACTTTGCGCTTGCTGTGCATTCGGCAACTTTGTGGCCAGTGATACCGCACTTGATGCAGTCTTTAGCCCGGTCGACACTGCTCTTGCAGTTCCGTGATAAGTGTCCAAATTTCCAGCACTTGAAACACTTTAGTGGCCTCACCACCTCTCGGATTCTGCAATTACACCAGTCGGCACTCGGATGATTCCTGTATCCAGAAGTTTCCGGGCAGCAGGCACCATGATTCGCATTACCGCGGTCTGAGTCCTGCCATATGGTTTACGCAGAGACTTAATGTGTGTGTGTGTGTGTGTGTGTGTGTGTGCGCGTGCGTGCGTGTGTGTGTGTGTGTGTGTGTGTGCGTGTGCGCGTGTGCGTGTGCGCGCGTGCGTGTGTGCGTGCGTGTGTGTGTGTGCTTGTGTTGCTCGCAGATCTTGTATGTGGGTGCGTGTGTTGGTGTTCGCTCGCAGTCGATATTGTATATGTGTGTGTTTGTGTGGGTGCGTTTCTGTCGCTCGCAAGTATTGTATGTGTGTGTGTTTGTTTGTGTCGCTCGCAGGTATTGTATGTGTGTGTTTGTGTGTGTTTGTTTCGCTCGCTGATATTGTATGTGTGTGTTTGTGTATGTGGCGCTCTTCGGGTGAGCCGCAGTATTTAAATGTGCATTTGTGTTGATGTGTGCTGTTATATTTGTTTCGCTCGCGGATCTGTCATTTTCGACAGCTCGGCCTTTCGCGGCCCTTGCCCGTGTGTTATTCGTTTCTCTCTCTCTATCTCTCGGTGCGAGCCTACTGTTATCTCCCTCCACTTCTTTCGTTACTTCGATGTTTCTTTTTCTATCCTCGCGACTTTAAATTTCTCTACTCCTTTTTATCTCTTTGCTTTTTATTATTTTCTGAGACTTTCGTTTTCATTTCTCTCTTAATCGCAGCATTTTCATTACTCCGGCGCATTCACGTCTCCCTTTCGCTACTGGCGTTAATTGGCACGTCCCTTAGTCGGGTATCCGTTAGGACTCCCTTTCGCTACTTGCGCCTAATCACACGTTCCTTAATCGGGATTATTGAACGCTGCCTTTTCACTACTAATGCCGCAATGAGCAGTGAAATGTCAACTACTAATGTCTCTTTTATTTGGCTCCTCTTTCCTTCCTCTTTCCCCTGACGCTTTTCTTACTCCGATATCTTCCTCGCTTTGCAGCTCGTACCGATACCTTCTTTCGCTACTTGCGTCAGGGTTGGAGGTCGAAAACAGAAGACCTTTTACTGGCCCCAGAACGGCTCTTTTATACTGATCTTTTGCCGCGTTTTTGTTCCCCTTCCCAAGTGTCGTGGTCGTTCGTCGAATTTTCTCGAATCTTTTTCCCCCACTTGCCTCTTTTCGATTTCCAATATTCCCCCCGAGAGATCGAGGATCGCACGAAGGCAATGACCGCCCGCAATAACACTGTTGGCCTTCGCGTTTCGGGAGCGCTCGCACCTGAGACGTACCTATACGTCTCAATATGAACAATTTTTATGTCTTAAATTCCCATCAATACAAAAATTGACAAGATACTTTGTAAACAATTTTTTTACTATAAAAGTTCCGAGTCTACATGTTAGAAGTGAATTTTTTTTTTTCGTTTGATTACTGCACGTTGGCTTTTTTGTCATCTATTTCCGCGTAAGAATGTATAAGTGTCCACCGGTTTGCGAGGAACATCGGTTCCCTTTGTGCATGACGTGTGCTGGACCATGAAATAGGATGCAAAATCATTTTTTTTGTTCCAATATATTAAAAATTATATTTTTCACTTTTCTGTGCGTAAATACCCATTTTAAAGCTAATAAGACACAAACAATTTTATAATTTGTAATTTTTTTCATTTTGCACTCCAGTAATTTTGCAAAATAAATATACTTTTTAATTGATCGACGGCTACTGTTATTTTTTTATGGTAGAGGTATATGATGTGCGTACAATCCTAAAATTTTAGCCCTTAACATTGAACAATGACGGAGTAATGATTTTTTTCTGCACAAAGCCATTTTTGCTGAATTTTCAGATATATGACCAGTTTTTAGAACGCCATCTATAAATTGACCAATCAAAATCATTAGAAATGTTGAAGAACTCTTCAACAAACATGAAACAATCGGGTAGAAGTCTTAAAACACCCATATGTCTCGTACAACTAGGTTCTTCAGCGTGGGGTAATGAGTTACCCCATGTGGCCGCTATGTGGCCTGGCTGAGGTGTGGCCGCTAAGGGTTAAAAAAACCAACCACAAGTTCACCAATTCCGAGTGAACGCAAACAAACGAAAACAATCATTCAAACCCAACCGATAAAATTGGGGTACAATAACCATAAGTCGAATTTCCATAACCGCATATCCATAAGTACGAATATCCACAAGTCGAATATCCATAAGCCGAATAGCCATTAGTGAGTATAGTATATAACCCAAACAAACTTGAACTTTCACCGAGCATTCTCTTTATTAAAAATGTCTTAAAATGCTTATCTTTCTTCGTCTTTATATCTACCCTATATCTATCTTCAATTTTTCATTTTTTCGTTCATTTTTACTCTATGCTTACCTTCAATACTAACTATATTTGTCTACTTCCCGCCATTTCTGGCGCTCATTTATACTCTATACTCATCCTCTATATTCACTTATCTCTACCTCCCGCCATTTCTCGTACTCATTTTTACTCTATACTCACTTATGGATATTCGACTTCTGGATGATCGGTTTATGGATATTCAACGATAGTGACCGATACAAGCTGCGAAACAAAATGTCGGTCGCAATGGTCGAGGCTATAATGCACGTTCGACTCATGCTCAGCGTTGATTGCTGTGACTTTAAGTCAACAGCTCAGATGTTGAAGCGTTTCAGCTCTGAGAATATTTATAATAATATAAATGTCAGCGATGGTTAAACCCTCTATATATTTCCTGACAATTAGGGCCGAAATTTATCTATTCATGCATCAGTGAATTCTTCATTGCAATAAGTATCGATCTGATGGGGAATTCACTCTGTGCTTATTCTATTTGTTGTCGTTTTCGCTTTAAAATGCCGCCTCGTCCATCGTGCTGCGGGTATTTTTCGATTTTTGGCAGAATTTCAAAGAGGGACCATCGATTTTAGCAAATTTTTCCACACTTTTTCAATAAAAATTGAGGGATCCGGGGGAATTAATAGTGAATTTGTATTCAGGGGGCAAAAATACGTAAAATGGACTTGGAATGGACCGTCGTCAATAAGTATAAGATACACTATAGAATAGTTCAAAGTATATACTCGACTAATAAGTAAAAAATTGTCACAATAAAAAAATATATAGACAAATATCAAAGCGGCAAAGCGGGGTTCTTGTAATATGCAAATTGAAAAAGGAATAAATCCCCTCCAAAGTTCAAAGACAGATTACCATACGACGATAAATATTTTTACCAACCGTGCGTTTCAGCTAACTACAACAATTACATACATAAGAAAGTATCCATCTTCATCTATAATTCGCACTGATCGCAGCAAATAAGTTTCAAAACAAAATACTCAATACACAAGTAGAAAATGCATTTTGAATAACAGTTATTTGACAACATTTGACCGATCGCGAAAATTACCCTTCATTTACAGCACTGTTCAGGCCAGTAGCTCGGTGGGGGTTACTTAGGAGATTTTTAGAGGGGACCAGCGATGGTCTAGGGGGAAGCCGCCAGAACCATATGGCAACACTAGAAGGGCCCCCAACAGCTCGGTGACTGGAGGTGTCCAGTAAACGCTGACCAAATTAGCGCGGAAAGAGAATAAAGAGTACAACGAGTTCAACGGCATTAGCACGTTGATATGCTCAAAACAACAAGTAAGTATGCTCAAAACAATGACGCCGCACCTTCAATCCAACGCCGTGGAAGGGGCCATGCCGGTTTTGCGGTGTCATGGGATGGTACGCACACGATCCTCAAGAATCTCGGAGGCGAGATTTACCTCATCTGGCAAGGTCGCCGGAAGGTTAAGGTACATGGCGGTCTACTAAAACCCGCCAACAACGCCTCTCCAGGAGAGGAGACACGTTCGTCGGTGCTAAACCCTACGGCCCCGATGAACGATCAATCAGATAAGCCAAACCTTACGGCTTCAAACACCAAAGTACAGTCATCCAAGCCAAACCCTACCACCCGACTAGATGACGAATCGGACAAGCCAAACCTTACGGCTTATTCTCAACCACCAGCCGGTGAGTAGTAGAGCTAGGGCGGTTCTGACGCAAGGGGAGGTGGTGTGTCAAGAGTAGTTAAGCCAAGGTGGCGCCACCGTCGAGGGAGGTCGCCGGGTGTGACGTCACAGAAAGGCCTATGTGGAGGGGGGTCATGTGGTCCGTGGAGCGACTGGTGGGGGGGGGGGGGGTCGATGAGTGTTTTGTGTGTATGTGCGGTCGTGGGGAGGTCGGCGTGCGTGCGTGCGTGCGTGTAGGGAAGCCAAGGTGGCGCTACGGTCGTGGAGAGGTCGGCGTGCGTGCGTGTAGGGAAACCAAGGTGGCGCTACGGTCGTGGGGAGGTCGGCGTGCGTGCGTGTATGGAAGCCAAGGTGGCGCTACGGTCGTGGGGAGGTCGGCGTGTGTGCGTGCGTGCGTGCGTGCGTGTAGGGAAGCCAAGGTGGCGCTACGGTCGTGGGGAGGTCGGCGTGCGTGCGTGCGTGCGTGCGTGCGTGTAGGGAAGCCAAGGTGGCGCTACGGTCGTGGGGAGGTCGGCGTGCGTGCGTGCGTGCGTGTAGGGAAGCCAAGGTGGCGCTACGGTCGTGGGGAGGTCGGCGTGCGTGCGTGTAGGGAAGCCAAGGTGGCGCTACGGTCGTGGGGAGGTCGGCGTGTGTGCGTGCGTGCGTGCGTGCGTGTAGGGAAGCCAAGGTGGCGCTACGGTCGTGGGGAGGTCACCGGGGTGCGTGTGCCATCACAGAGGAGCCTATGTGAAGTGGAGGGGGGGGGGGTGTAAAAGAATGCATCGAATGGTCAATATTAGGATAATTAAACAATAGTTTATTCACAATAAAATTAAATAACGGATTTACATAGTATGTATTGTTAAATCGTATTTGTGTGTGTGTGTGGGCGATGTCCGGGAGGGGAGTCGCTGGGCGCGAGTGACGTCACAGAGTGGCCTCTGTGCAGGGCCATGTGGTCCTTGGAGCGACTGGTGGGGACGCCGTCTCAAAGCTCGCCGACAGACAGGTCCTGACAGGTTTCTCGGGAAAAGCGTGCGTGACAAACATATATGGGTCGGGAAATTTTCGGTCATATGGAAACGCTAGGCGCCACATGAAGGGCGGCGCCTTTCAAAGCCCATTATTTATGACATGCAGCTGGTTCCATGCCGAAAGACAATGTCTATTGCATCCGTCCCGTCCCAAATCTCGTCTCGAGACAGGTCCTGACAGGTTTCTCGGGAAAAATCTTTAGGGATCAAAGGGACCGCGGATGGACCACTTGAGCGCAGCTGCACTCTTGCGCTCTCCATGGTTCTTCGAACGTGTTCAAACCTGTTTTCCACGATTGGGGGGGGGGGGGGGGGGGGTAAAAGCATGCATCGAATTTCTCTCGTCAACACTTTAGACAGGTCTCGACAAGTCAGGATTTTCTTGGAAAAACTATAAACTTTAGGGATCAAAGGCGGTGACCGCCGATGGACCACTTGAGCTGCAGAACCCATAAAATCTTTTGACCCGATGCATTCCGACTTCCTGTTTTTTGTCTCATGTTCCTCGAGCAATCTACGCGTTATCGGAAAACTCTGTTTTTTTCCGAGAGAGGGCCGAACTTTTTTCCCCAAGAGCCTTTTTAATGATCCGCTCCGCTCAAATCTGGCCGCACTTTGCATGAAGCAGTCAGTCTGTTAACATCGTGGAAGTTTTTTCGTACTCGTCAACATGGAGCAAATCTTGCATGACCAAGCCGTGCTTTTACGCTCGATCGAAGATTTTGCCGCGTGGGAGCAACGATGCGTCGAGTTCATCGAAGGGCTGGAAACGCAAAGCCGGATTAAGCGCCCACGATTATTAATTGGGCATCAACAGTCCCTTATAGCCCAAATAGCGCGGCTGGAAGGATTGAGGAATTGTGTGCGGAATCGTTTCATACACACGGGCGCAGGACACGGCGATCATGAGTTAATCTGGCGGGAGATTGAAACATCCTTCGAGAGTCGGATACTGACCGGATCCATCATCAATCGCAGCCACATCGAGCCGAGACACTTTCTAAATGATGCTCGCGTCCTAGTGCTTCATCATGTGCAAAATATCATCGGCAAGCACAACAGCATCAAAGTTAATACAGTGTTTAATGGTGAATTCGCGAGTGGTGACAAACATGCGAATAAAAGTATCAACACGCGAAACTGCGAACTATTTAGCACAAGCGATTTGGGTGAGTGGTATGAACAGCGCGTTGTGGAGCCCACTTTAACCTCGCTCGATGAATTTCAAGAACGTGAAAGTGGCTGGGCTCTGCAGAAAATACTTAACCTCACGATAAATGTGAATAAGTATAATCCGATGCGTGCCGGGTGCTCCATATCATTGCCGCGTGAAATAATGTTGAAGAAGGCCGTCGTTAACGTCAAATCTGAGGATAACGCATGTTTCGCATGGGCAGTTGTCGCTGCTCTATACCCAGCTGAACGAGATAGTGCCCGTCCATTTTCTTACCCTCATTATTCGACAGTACTGAATCTCAAGGATATCGAATTCCCGGTGACGATACATCAAATAAAGAAATTTGAAGCTCATAACAATGTATCGATAAACGTATATACCACCACCGCCAAAAAGGACATTCTTCCGATACGCGTAACTCAACACAAGAAGGAAAAGCACATCAATTTGCTGTATCTGCAAGATACCGAGGACAGCAATGTGGGACACTTCGTATGGATCAAGAACCTGTCGAGACTCGTGAGGGCACAACTGACCAAAAAGGAGCATAAAAAATATATATGCGATCGGTATGTAGTTACCATAATATATATAAAGGTAATTATATATGCTAGACGAATTAAACAAAACAATCTTGTTTTTTTTTACAGATGTTTACACTACTTCGGGTCAGAGGAAAAATTGCAATCACACGAGATCGATTGTGGAGCAATAAATGACTGTGCGATCCGGCTACCAAACGACACCAACAAGTGGCTCCAGTTCAGCAACTTTAGCCGGAAAGAGCGACATCCCTTCATCGTGTATGCTGATTTGGAGTGTGTTCTGGCAAAGACCGATGGGGAGAACCTAGCGAAAGACATGTATCAACACCATGAAGTATTTAGTATCGGATACTATGTGTGTTGTTCATATGACGATTCATTATCTTCGTATCGCTCACGCCACAGTGCTGATTGCGTATCATGGTTTGTCGAAGAACTAAAAAATCTAGCACTGCAGATAAAAGAAACTTTCTGTGATAATGTACCAATGGTGCATTTAACACCGAGTGAGTGGGACAGTTTTCGAGCAGCGACTCAATGTCACATATGTGAGAAACCATTTGCGCAAGAAGATGTACGCGTTCGAGATCATTGTCATCTGACTGGGCGCTATAGAGGCCCGGCCCATTCCAACTGCAACCTAAATTACAAGCAGTCATTTTTCATTCCAGTAGTTTTCCATAATTTATCCGGTTACGATGCACATTTTATAATCAAGGAAGTAGCCACAGCGTTCGAAGGCAGAACCGATGTGCTTCCAATCACAAAGGAGAAATACATCTCATTCACGAAGCATGTTGACATTACAGACGATTCAAAGCACAAGATCCAATTGCGCTTTATCGACTCATACAAATTCCTCAACACCAGTCTCCACAAATTAGCGTCATTCTTGACCGAAGACAAACTCAAAATTTTACGCATACAATTCCCAACTCTCTCGACAGATGATTTCAATTTGCTGACGCGAAAAGGGGTCTTCCCTTATGAATATATTGATGATGTGACCAAGCTAGAAGACACTTGCCTACCACCACGTGACGCATTTTACAGTTCCCTGACAGATGCTACAGTATCCAAGAGCGAGTACGCACATGCTGAGAAAGTTTGGGAGCGGTTCTCCATTCGAACGCTGGGTGACTATAGCGATTTGTACTTGAAGACAGATGTCTTGTTATTAGCCGATATTTTCGAAAACTTTCGAAATACATGCGTTGAGTGCTATGGCCTAGATCCCGCGTATTACTACACATTGCCCGGATATACCTGGGATGCAATGTTAAAACACTCGAATGTCAAGTTTGAATTACTAACTGACATCGACATGGTTTTATTCGTTGAGCGGGGTATACGCGGTGGTCTGAGTCAATGCTCGAACCGATATGCATGCGCTAATAACAAGCACATGGTGTCGTTTGATCCATCGAAAGCATCATCATACTTGATGTATTTTGACGTCAATAATTTGTATGGATGGGCAATGTGTCAACCCTTGCCATATGCGGATTTTCGATGGGTCAACGACGTGTCCAAGTTTGATCCATCATGCATTGCGCTAGACTCACCTATAGGCTACATCCTTGAAGTCGACTTGGAATATCCTCAATCTCTACATGATGCGCACAAAGACCTGCCGTTTTGTCCAATACATGAAAAACCGCCGGGTAAGCGGGAAGAAAAACTACTAGCAACTGTTTGCGATAAAAAACGCTACATCATACACTACCGGAATTTGCAACAGTGCTTACGCCATGGGCTTCGCCTCACGAAAATCCACAGAGTCCTACAGTTTACACAATCCCCATGGCTGCGTTCGTATATTGAGTTGAATACCCAGTTTCGAACGCTTGCCAAAAACGATTTCGAAAAGAATTTGTTCAAATTAATGAATAATGCGGTCTTTGGCAAAACGATGGAGAATGTGCGCAATCATGTACATGTAAAGCTTTTAACAAAATGGGAGGGCAGATATGGCGCAGAGGCAATGATTGCGAAGCCAAACTTTCACAGCCGAAGCGTTTTTTCGGAAAATCTCGTTGCCGTGGAATTGCGCAATCTCGAGGTGAAATTCAACAAGCCAATATATGTGGGTATGTGCATACTCGACATATCCAAAACGTGTTTGTATGGATTTCATCACGAGTATATGGTACCTCTGTATCGAGATAGATGTAAAGTCATGTATGCCGATACGGACAGTCTCATATATGACATTGAGAGCGATGATGTATATGCCGACATGAAGCGCGACGTTTCAAAATTTGATACGAGCGATTATTCGGCGGACAATCGGTATGGTATACCGCTCGTCAACAAGAAGGTACCCGGTCTCATGAAGGACGAATGTAATGGAGCAATTATGACCGAGTTCATTGGACTTCGATCGAAAATGTATGCGACACGTGTCGAGGGTAAGAAGGACACGAAAAAAGTTAAAGGTGTCAAGAGTAGCGTTGTGGCGAGAACAATCATGTTTGACGATTATGCTCAATGCTTGAAGGAAAATATTGAAATGGAGCGTAGTCAAACGTGCATTCGATCAAAATTACACCAAGTCTACACTATTCGCGAGACGAAAATTGCTCTGAGTCCTCATGACGATAAGCGGTATATCATACCTGGGACCTCGGATACCCTACCATGGGGGCATTATAGAATACCGTCATGAAAAGTTTTGTAATTTCTTTCCCACAACCTTGATGTAAAATTGTGTACATTTTTTTGTGAATATCAATGTATAAAATTTGTGAAAATCGATGTATAAAATTTGTGAAAATTATATATTTTGTTCACTCGATGTTAAAATTATGTTTGTTGTTGTATATATTGTGCGAGAATGAATTATTTTCCATAAATAAAGAAACTGACTTTTTATAATCCCGTGTGTTTATTCACTCTATCCATCTCCTCACGTTCCATGAAAAAGGGCGACAGCGAGTAGGGGGGAAGCCTGCTGTGGAGGCCTTGGAGGGATGCGAGGACGACCAGCAGGTCAAGAGTCATAAAACATACATATTTTTCCACTTTCTTTATTGTCGGCTACAAATCGGATTTACTTATCCAACTATTGTGGCTATTGTCGAACCCTAGCCATTTTACAAACATTCGATTACCGCGCTTCTTCAATACCGCTTCAATGAGATAGATATCGGGGTGCTTGACTCTGAGAAGCTCTTGTTCGTAGAAACCACCGGCGATCGTTTCATCTTTATGGTCCTTCAAGTGGTATGTGACGAGATGAGTTTTTTTCACACGATAGATTGTAAATATTTCCGTTGTCCAGTTTGGGGTGTAACCCTTTTCGAAAACAGTCTTAAATTTGCTGATTCTCACTTTATCACCAACGGCGAATTTCGGCGATCTTTTCATTGGGGGCTTATTGAAAATCTGCTGCAGTTGCTTCTCATTTTCCGCGTTGACATTTCTCGGCTTCATCTTAATGGTGCGGTGTACAGAATAGTTGTACTCGGCTACTAGATTATCAAGAATATCGATCCACTTATAATTACCACGAAGACTAAATTGCATCCACATCTTGTTCTTCAATGTACGATTGAAACGCTCGCAAATGGATGCCTTCAAGTTGCTATATGTTGAATACATGTGAATATTGTACTTTTTCACGACGGCCTTAAAGTCACAATTGTAGAATTCTTTTCCCCGATCAACGTGTAAGTTCTGTGGTATGCGTCCCTTAACGAGGATCGACTTCATTGCTGCTGCTGCATCTTTACCACTCTTACTCAGCATTGGCACGGCCCAGGCGAATTTTGAGAACGTATCGATGACGGTGAGGAGAAATTTGTGTTTGGAGTTGTGACGCGCGTATGATGACATATCGACGAGATCAGCTTGCCAGGTCTCGTCCAAGCCACGGATGTCCACATGTCGACGCGGATAGTTTCGTCGAGCAGGCTTATGTAGCTCCAGCACGAGAGCGCCCCTTTTTTCGCTCATTTTCCAGTCCACTCAGTCGTGCGTCCAATTCAACAATGACGTTTGAATTACGAATCACCAAATCTTGTAGAGTTTTGACATCGGTCTCGAGTGTCCTCACAATGTCCCGTATCGTAGCTTCAAGTCCATGAACCAACAACTGACTACTCTCATTCATTTCTTTGCGTATGTTCTTAATGATAGTTCGAGATTTCTTTTGTAACGCACTTAGAGTGATGGCGTCATCTTCTTCTTCCGGATTTGCAATGTTACACAATCGTTTCTGCCCCAAGTCATAATGACCATCTGCGGTAATTCTAAAGCCAATCCCGGGTCGACCTGGAGCACCTTGCTTACTGTGGAGTACACTCCTACTTGAATGACGTCCAAACACATCGACACTCATGATGAGAATGCGTAAATTCTCCGATGTCGAGTTAATAAATAATTTCAGCTTCACGCAATTCCTCGATAATCGATATAATTTCATTCGCATGTGATGAATTCCGGCTGCTTGTGATGCCAGAAGTAAGCGAAGACGATCCACTAGCTCGTTTGGATTGTCCCAATAAATGTAGCCCAATTGGATGTTTTTTCTAGCTAGCTTATACTTTGGCATGCCCTGTCCCACATGATGATCGACTATATTTGCGATATAAGTGTTAAATTTGTGGCTGGTGTTACGTCGTATAGCCTCACTAGGCTTGTACAATTTTTTGTGCGCATTCGTCGAGATTACAATCTTTTCGTAGTTTTTCAAATCATCCGGTGTGAGAGTTTCGACATTAGGCACTTTTTTAAACAACAGCTCCGTTAATCCAACAGTTTTCGCATAATTCGCATCTCCCACGCGAATATGTTGAGAGTCAAAAATTATCGGAGAATTGCCAATCATTAACTTGTTGTTTGCGAGATTTCGTACACCTTATAATACATCCAAGCCCGCCTTTCTATTTGTTTGTAATAGCAGGAGATATTCGTTGATTAATTCATCAACATTTTGCGAGTCATCATCATCCTCATATATCAATTTAAACGAATCTTGTGTTTCACTCTTCAAGGAATCATGTGCCGCATTTTGATTTACCACACTATTCAACGCATCTCCTTCTTCAACATTATCACCCACTTTTTCATCCTTAATTTCCTCCTTCACCACCTCACCGTTTTTATACGACACCAATTTCTCCAATGGCCCCACTATAGGCTTAAAGACATCCTGCATTCTCTGCTGATCGCTAACTTTCCCAAGTTTCATCATTCGATGCTTTCGTCTGATTGCATCGCGCGCCTTAGCAATTTCACGCAACACATCCTTTTCACGCAACAATTGTTCACTCTTCATGTTGTCACTACCACGGCATGTGCAATACTGTCTCTCCAACCACCAGCGATGAGTAATTTATCAATAGTGAGAAAATAATCAAAACCTTGTCTATATCGACCTTCGTTAATATCGCTATCCTTATCAATTGTGATAAACGCATACTTGTCGGAATTCCAGCATTTCACGCACATGTTTTTAAAGCACGTATAAGTCATGTCCGTATTAACATGATCATTGTACACGTGTTTGAGATTCACATCATCCTGCTTGAAAAGCACCACGAAATTTGCATTATCCCTCACGAGATGTTTGGGAATACGAGTGTACGTCTGACAAAGATAAAAACTGTCAACAATCTCGTGTCGTCCCATGGAAAAGAAGGCACGAACATTATCCTGCTTTTCGCATGCTATATCATCAAAGATAAATATAGAGTTGGATCGTGCATCACTTGGTGCTATCACTTGCTCATGCGCCTCGAATGGATGATATTCAACTCCACTCACAGGTTCGAGTAGGTGTTCGAGCAACTTATACTTTGGCTGCTTGAGCGATTTGGAATACAAGTAAATGTTCTCAAATCTCAAACCATTCGGATGGATGATGAGAGTGAGCAAAGCGTTGGTTTTCCCACAATTCGATGGACCGCAAAACAGTGCACGTATGCTATCCGGCAATAAATTCCCATGACGTTTCTTTTTTCCCCCACGGTCTTCGACAAACTCGTCGAAATTTATCACGGGAAGTCCGCCTCCGATAGTTTGCTTCCTGGACGTCATCTCACACACGACTAACGACGGAATCATATAAATAGGCTTCTTATAGGTACTATCCGTCAGTCGCGTATTGTCTTTAGACATGATTGTGCATGGGAAGAGTGGTAAAGGGTTGGTCAACCGCCTAATCAACAAACTCCCCGTTGAACTACATTTGCCTGGCTATCAGTATTGTGGACCAGGCACAAAGTTGGCCAAGCGCCTTGCTCGTGGTGATCCGGGCATTAATCCATTGGCTTGCAAACAGCACGATATTGCGTATTCGAAAAATCCGGATAATCTCGAGGCGAGGCATTTGGCGGATAAAGTGTTGGCCGAAGAGGCTAGGCAACGTGTTAGCGCGAGAGACGCTAGTATCGGTGAAAAAGCCAGTGCTTGGGGTGTGGCAAATATTATGACGACAAAGAGAAAATTTGGCTTGGGAATGAAGGATCGCAAGGGTGGCGTTTGCTTGAAAAAGATAATTCACGCTGCAAAGAAGACAATGATTCAGAGTAATGATCCGCATAAGATTATCAAATCAGCTCTAAAGGGAGCTCGTGCGGCGGTAAAGTTGGAAGGTGGTAAAGTGCGCACACCTCGCGTTCTACCTGTACCCCATAAAATTGGTGGTTTATTGCCCTTCCTCGTGCCCATTTTTGCGGGTCTTAGCGCTGCGGGTGCTTTGTCGGGTGGTGCGGCTAGTATAGTTAAAGCTGTAAATGCTGCTCAAGCAGCTAAGCGTGAATTGGATGAACGTAAGCGTCATAATCGGACAATTGAAGCAATTGCATTAGGTCGGGGTCTACATCTGAAACCGTATAAGCAGGGATTGGGCCTGAATATTAAGCCAAAAAACTAGAAGTAACGCTACCACACCGACCCCTCACCGACCGCGACCTACTCAACTACGCAAAAATCCTAAAGATTCCACATTTTCGTGGAGTTTACATGCGCGATACATTGCCAGCGAGTGGACCCCTCAAATGTGAAGCAGCAATTGTGAATTTGGATGAAAATATCGGTCCTGGCACGCATTGGGTCGCTTACAAAAAGACCGGATCGAAAGTCATGTACTTTGATAGTTTCGGCAATCTTCCACCACCATCCGAGCTCATGAGATATTTCCGTGTCGGTAGCGTTCATTATAATTATACTAGATATCAGGAATATGATACGATTGAATGTGGACATTTGTGTCTCAAGTTTCTTTGTCGGCAGCTGCAGCACAAAGACAAATATACACTATATATAGGGGGGAAATGACGAGAGGAATTCAGTTGTCAATTTACCACCATCATGGATGAAAGTTTAACATTGACCATATCTGGCCAATGCCATATCCGTCTATCCTCGAGGCGCAATACTTTCCCCCCATCGAACTCTCGCCACACAAAAATTATACTCTCGGCCTCGTGGAATTGTTAACCTTCAATTCTATTCCCAATATCGACGTTGACCACGATAAACTTTACGTGGGAGATGAGGTGTTGACGATACCTACGGGCAGTTATGAAATAGAGGATATTGAGACGTTTGTACAAGCAGAGCTCGCGCGTAAAAACATCAGCATCAGCATTAAACCCAACAATAACACGCTACGCAGTGAGATCGAGTGTGATCATGATGTAAATTTTGAGCCAAAAGATTCTATTGCGCATCTACTAGGCTTCACCGCACGCAAATTGGAAGCCAATAAAAGACACGAATCCGATCGTCCAGTAGCCATTCTCAAAGTGAACGCCCTACGCGTTGAGTGCAACATTACCGCTGGCGCCTATATTAACGGACAAAAAGTACACACAATTCATGAATTTTTTCCATCTGTGCCACCGGGCTATAAGATCATTGAAGTTCCCTCCCACGTAATTTATCTGCCAATCACGAGCCGAACAATTGACACGGTACAGCTTCGCATAGTGGATCAAGATGGTGATTCGGTAAATTTCCGCGGTGAAGTAATCACCATACGCCTGCATATAAAGTCGTGATGGGCATTGTTTTCAACAGATCTTCCAATAACAATAAACGGCCATGGATGAAAACAATCAGTCGTCGACCAGCGCCCAAAGTGCTAACACCTCAAAACGTGCTACTCTTGAAGAATTTGGGTCTCAAAGTGCGTGGCGAAAGCGTGTAAAAAATTATTTAGTCTGTGCTCTGTGCGTCTGTTGTGTGAAATGGAAGAAGAAATTGTAAACATTCAGGCGCCCGTGGTCTTTGATGAATCCATCGTCCATTGTGAGATTCACGCTCATCAGCCATATGCATCTTCAACCTTCAATAACAGCGATGAAGTCCGTATTGCCATCCAACATCAAGACCTCTCCATCCTGCCGAGCAAGAGCTCCCTACACATATGTGGGAAATTAACAAAGCGAGATGGGATGCCGACCGCTGCCACAAGTCTCGTCAACAATGCCATCTGCCATTTGTTCGAAGAAGTGCGATATGAGTTGAATGCCATAGAAATCGATCGTAATAAGAATGTCGGTATTACGAGTGTAATTGAAGGATATTCGTCTCTCAGTCCAGCTGAGAGCTCTATGCTCGAGAACACTGGATGGCTCGATGTCGAAGAGACTAAGCAGATTGTAGATGTATCGGGAAACTTTGTTGTCTGTATACCGCTCAGCATGCTCCTCGGATTTGCCGAAGATTATCGGAAAATTGTTGTAAATGCCAAGCACGAGTTGATTCTCACGAGATCAAAGACCGACGACAATGCCATTGTACAAACAGCGCCCGAAGACTACAAACTCGCATTGCATAAAATAGAACGGCTCGTGCCGTATGTGACAGTCTCGGATCAACGAAAAATTCAACTGTTAAAGTTTCTCGCCAAAGACGCACCAATCTCCATGAGTTTCCGAACATGGGAAATGTATGAATATCCGTTACTGCCTGTCACCTCCAAGCACGTGTGGTCTGTGAAAACTTCGAATCAGCTGGAGAAGCCACGATATGTCATACTCGCGCTGCAGACGGGGCGAAAAAATAAGAAAGCACAAAATGCGAGCCACTTTGATCATTGTAACCTGAGCGGCGTCAAGCTATACCTCAACTCCCCAATGTTATCCATATGGAAATTTGAATTTGAACATTGATCAAAATCAATATGCTCTACTCTACGAGATGTATGCGAATTTTCAACCGACCTATTACAACAAAGAGGCTGAACCATGGCTGAGCAGGGTGGAATTTTTAGAAAAAGCCCCCCTCGTTGTCATTGACTGCTCAAAACAAAACGATTCGCTCAAGTCCGGCCCTGTTGACGTGCGCCTTGAATTTGAATTGAAAAACAATATTCCACCGCAAACTTCAGCGTACTGCCTGATCCTCCATGATCGTATTGTCGAGTACAATCCAATCAGTGGTGGAGTAAAAAAAATTGGTATAAAATCATGCCGATGATTCGCGTCCACTTCAGTCAGCATGGAGCTTATCGTCGATATGCAGGGCTTCAAGAGACCCGTCAACGAATTTGTCCTGAAGGAGATGTCCATCGTCAAACTCCGCGAGAAGAATGCTGAACCGCTGACATTCTTCTTCGATGCACCATTCGCCTGGGACGCTTTACCGGCCAAGTACAAAATGACAAACAAGTGGCTGGAACGCAATTATCATGGAATACGATGGGAACACAGCGGCATACCATACGAGGCAGCTAGAACGACAATTCGAGGAATCTTGGAAGGAGCTCCTACGATCTATGCCAAGGGATTCGAGAAATGCGCATGGTTATCAAGATTCACGGATTCAGCAACAAAAGTCATCGATCTGGAGACTCTGGACTGTCCATCGCTGCAGAAGTTGCCGAAAATCGCAAACGTTAAATGTCCCCATCATTCCTTCAATACAAAATACAATTGCGCCAAAGCGAATGTAGAGTCGTTGAAAAGCTGGCTCTCTGTGTACGAAGCGTGAGCGAGGGATTTTTAATGAATAAAAACATTTTGATGAAAATGTCATTTGTATTCTTTATTCTACGACGAAAACACCCATCATTTACAATTCGACTAAACATATACATTTTTTTACATAATCAGCACTTTGAAAAAAAAACCATGCGAACAGCCGCTCAACGATGGTGCTCAATTTTGTCTCCACGCTTGGAGACGATGCAGCTCGACACTGTTGTAGTTTCCATCACTGCGTTGACCAGTTGCAGCATACTCTCGATGATGCAGACAGTCGTTCGGCGATGGTGTTCCAACGACTTTTTTTTCTTCCACCATGTTCAGAGACGACGGAACTCGACACTGTTGTATTTTCCACCAATATACTGCATGCAGAGCTGACCATCGCGTGCCACTTGCAGCATACTCTCGAACATTGTCGGATCTTGGTCGACGGCCTTCACAAGTCGCGCCGGTAAGAAGACGGAGAACTCATCTGCGATGTCCACGATGTAGCGTTTCCCAAATTTGGTTTGTACGGCCCTTATGTCGGAGATTAGTCGTTCCGACGTAACGGGGAGTTCTGACAGCTTCTTCGTTGGGAGGAATTCTGCCATCCGGCCGACTTTGTTGATACTCGAGAGATCCATTTTCGCCGCACTTTCAAAGTTCTTTTAGATGTTGATGGTGCAGTGGAATCGTGCAGTCTGAGCCTGGTCCACAAAATTATAAGCTCCCTCGTAAGCCTCCCACTCAAATCCCCCCCCCCCCCCTCAATCGTGAAAAACAGGTTTGAACACGTTCGAAGAACCGTGGGAATCCCCCCCCCCCCCAAGCGTGCAGCTGCGCTCAAGTGGTCCATCCGCGGTCCCTTTGATCCCTAAAGATTTTTCCCGAGAAACCTGTCAGGACCTGTCTGTCGGCGAGCTTTGAGACGGGGCGGATGCAATAGACATTGTCTTTCGGCATGGAACCAGCTGCATGTCATAAATAATGGGCTTTCCCATAGCGTTTCCATATGACCGAAAATTTCCCGACCCATATATGTTTGTCACGCACGCTTTTCCCGAGAAACCTGTCAGGACCTGTCTGTCGGCGAGCTTTGAGACGGCGTCCCCACCAGTCGCTCCAAGGACCACATGGCCCTCCACAGAGGCCACTCTGTGACGTCACTCGCGCCCAGCGACTCCCCTCCCGGACATCGCCCACACACACACACAAATACGATTTAACAATACATACTATGTAAATCCGTTATTTAATTTTATTGTGAATAAACTATTGTTTAATTATCCTAATATTGACTATTCGATGCATTCTTTTACACCCCCCCCCCCTCCACTTCACATAGGCTCCTCTGTGATGGCACACGCACCCCGGTGACCTCCCCACGACCGTAGCGCCACCTTGGCTTCCCTACACGCACGCACGCACGCACGCACACACGCCGACCTCCCCACGACCGTAGCGCCACCTTGGCTTCCCTACACGCACGCACGCCGACCTCCCCACGACCGTAGCGCCACCTTGGCTTCCCTACACGCACGCACGCACGCACGCCGACCTCCCCACGACCGTAGCACCACCTTAGCTTCCCTACACGCACGCACGCACGCACGCACACACGCCGACCTCCCCACGACCGTAGCACCACCTTGGCTTCCCTACACACACGCACGCACACACGCACGCACATACACACAAAACACTCATCGACCCCCCCCCCCCACCAGTCGCTGCACGGACCACATGACCCCCCTCCACATAGGCCTTTCTGTGACGTCACACCCGGCGACCTCCCTCGACGGTGGCGCCACCTTGGCTTAACTACTCTTGACACACCACCTCCCCTTGCTTCAGAACCGCCCTAGCTCTACTACTCCGGTGATCCCTTGCTGGGTCATCTCCAAACCGACAAGCCAAACCTTACGGCTAGTTCTCAACCACCAGCCGGTGAACCATTGCATTACCAAACAAATCAAGGGATACACTCAACACCCGCGGTGAACGCGGGCACCAAACGACCTTCTAGGCCGACGACAGAGCCCTTCACCAGAGCAACCTTCGGTCTAGCTGCACAGTCAAGACCTCGACGCACCACAGCTTTATCTACGAGAACGTCCGAGCGTCAATAGGCATCATTCTACGATTTGTGCCCCCGCCCTTCAAAACCCCACTCCAAATAACACCGACCTCGATGGATATTCCAATCCCCTGTTGTTTCCTTTATCTGGGAATCGTATTAATTGGCATAATTTTCGCGTACCATTGTTCTTGTTGGTACAACGTTCATTATTTATATAACTACCCTACGGAAAGGAGTTTAAGACTGCATCCGTGCATCAAAAACCAAAGTTTAATGTAATGTTTTATTTATAGTTCTATTTCAGTTTATGTTTCTCACACTCCATACACTGAAGCAACATTAATGAACCGACGCCCAGACACTTGTACGCCACTTTGGAACACTAAACTTTTTTTCGTCATCTTCGCCCTTGTTCCTTCAGAATAATCTGCAAGAAAAAACAAACATTACAATGATAATTAGTTTATATACTACCGAGAAAACAATAGCATCCCCTGTCCTTACCGTACCAATTTCCCTCCGCTGGTCTCCCGGCGTCTACTTGTAACATTCAAAATGAATATTTTTTACATTCTTCTAATCTGTACTGTCAATAAAAAGTGATCTACCAACCAATTACTTCACCTAAGAGTTACTTACCTGCCACAAGATGTTTCTTGTCGTCCGAAAGGTCTGGTCTCCGTCGAGTCTCCGATGGTCTTCCGATTCCTACCTGTTAAAAGAAAAAAATGATTTGTCAAGTTGTGTTGAAGACTCGGCTTCAGTCCGGCCAATAGGGGATTTTCCAAGGTCGCGATGGAAATAAATGATGTTTTTATTTTCTTTACTTTGCGGCCCTCTGGTTCGGGTCCTCTTCAGAAATTATATTTTTCTGTATAAATTATGATACACAAATTTTACCAATCATGTTTGAAAGAGTTATATACATGAGCGTTTTATGTTATGATTGCGTTATAGAATTGTTGTGTCATTTTGTCTAACAATTATGTTAATTCTGTTTTGGTTATAGCTATATTAATATGATATGAATAATTTCTTATGTTGCGTTAATTATTTTTATGTATCAGTGTTTGAAATGTGTGATGTGTGAGAGAGAGGGTTATTATATTATGCAATTATAAAGAGAGGAAATATGAGAAATAACTAACCTCGATGTTGTTGATATTTAAGGCTTTTGCGTATATTCGGAAAGTTATTTCGAAAAACAATATTTATGGGAATAAATAATGTTTCGCTGGAATATAATATTCAATAGATAGAGATTTTATCGTTTTTCAGCGATTTTTATTATTTGTAATGGATAAATAATTATAAAAAATTTTTGTGTTTTATTATTGACAATTTAAAGCAAGTGATTGATTTGAAAGAAATTTTAGTACAAAATCGAAAGACTATGTTGATTACCTATTGAGTTAAGTTCTTAAGAATTTGTTTTCCTTTCCAAAATAAGCAAAAATTCGAAATTTACATTTTTCCGTTACATGTTGAGTTGTGCGGTCACAGAAAGTTCGAGAGAAACTGAGTGGTGTGTCACGTACGACGTTATTCTCTGATTTCTTTTTGACAAACACACACATAGTTGTACACGTGCGAGAAGCAATAGAGTCAGCTACGTTTATTTTTCACCTCAACCAAAAATACGAGGGTGGGGTGAAAAGTTTCCGGCCTGACCAAGAAAAACGATGTTTTAACATTTTTTTTTGCTTTATTTTTCAACATAATCTCCATCAACACTGATGCATTTCTCATAACGGTGTTCTAATTTAGTTATACCAGTTTTAAACGTAGATTCGTCAAGCTCCTCAAAATACTGATTTACAGCTTCGATAACTTCTTCGTTGCTCTTACATCTTTTTCCGTCAAGCCATTTTTTGAGGTTAGGAAACAGGTAATAGTCGCTGGGGGCTAAGTCTGGAGAGTAGGGAGGATGCAGCATCTATTCAACTTCAATTCGTGGATTTTGGACATGGCAACAATCGACGAATGCGCTGGTGCGTTATCGTGATGAATCAAAACTTTTTTCTTCGCCAAATGAGGTCGTTTAATTTGCACCTCGTGCTTCAAACGTTGCAATAACTCTGCGTAGTATTGACCAGTGATAGCCTTACCCTTTTCAAGGTAATCAATGTATATAAATCCTCTCGCATCCCAAAAAACAGTAGCCATAACCTTGTTTGCCGATAAAATTGTTTTTGCCTTCTTTGGGGTTGGTTCCCCTTTTCCAACCCACTGTTTTGACTGTTCTTTATTTTCAGGAGTGTAGTGGTGGACCCAATTCTCATCAACAGTTATGAATCGACGCAAAAATTCGTTTGGATTACGCCTATACAGCGCAAAATTGTCGGTAGAAATGGTTTTTCGAAGCAGTTTTTGGTCGAGCGTTAGCAAACGCGGCACCCACCTTGCACACAGCTTTTCCATGTTCAAATGGTTGTGCAAAATACTTCGCACACGTTCAGCTGACATCCTACAGGTCTCAGCTATCTCATGCACGTTCAACCTGCGGTCTTCCAACACTATTTTATGGATTTTTTCAATCATCTCTGAAGTTGTAACTTCAACGGGCCGTCCTGAGCGAGGCTCGTCAGAGGTGCTCACACGACCCATATTAAATTCAGATACCCACTGCTTAATAGTTGAATATGATGGGGAGGAGTCTCCTAGTGCTGAATTCATCTCTTCTTTTATTTGTTTTGGTGTAAAACCTTTCAAATGGAAGTATTTGATGACAGCCCGTTTTTACAATTTTTCCATTTTTACGAAAACAACGGAAGCGTCTCGCGCAATGTGCTCTCAAACGCGAGCTAACGTAGCGATTGGGCTGAAACCGTACATACAAGCTCGGTAGGAATGGTACTGTAGGACGCCGCTCCAAAACTAGACCTAGTGGCACCATCTCTTGGTCAGGCCGGAAACTTTTCACCCCACCCTCGTATAAGCGTTCGAGATACCTATCACAATTATATTGCTTCTCACACACCATAGAAGCGTGCATCATACACCATAGCGAAGATATACGCTTTCCTTGTTTATCAACTGGTCACAATACCTAATGCATGTCTTTTCGTGTAGCGAGCCGTTCTGCTATTTTTTCCCGCTCTGCATGAGAGCAGTAATAAAAGTTTTCCGGCCGGAGCCTCAAGCCCTATGATAAATCATTCAAGAATCTCTTCGCTTGGATCATCTCAGAACGACAGCACGTTTTCGATCTTGTACACGAAGAACGACAGCACGTTTTCGATCTTGTACACGATTTTTCACACCTATTTTATCTGCCTGGTGATAAACTACCGGCCACGTCAGAAATCAAACATAGCATACCTACGACGGACGAACTACCTGTGACAGTTCGACAATACCAATACCCTCCGGTACATAAAGAAGAAATTAATAAACGAGTGAAGAAACTTATCGAAAATAATATAATTATCGACTCGGTTTCTCCATATAATTCGCCTCTATGGATTGTTCCCAAGAAACCAGATTCAAAAGAGATTAAACGATGCAGGATGGTAATCGATTTTCGCGCATTAAATGCAAAGACAATAAGCGATGTCTTTGCCTACAGAAGTCTTTGCCTACAGAAGTCTTTGCCTACAGAAGTTATCTATCTCGGACATGTAATCAGTGACGGAGGCGTTCGCCCTGATCCTAAAAAGACCGAAGCGGTCGATAAATTCCCGATCCCTAGGACAGTAACGAACATCAAACAATTCCTTGGCCTAGCGGGTTATTACAGAAGATTTATAGAGAATTTCTCGGGACAAGCTAAGCCGATGACAGATTTATTGAAAAAGGGTGTAGAATTTAAATGGGGACCAGAAGAACAGAAAAGTTTCGACTAGTTGAAAAGAGCTTTATGCTCCACTCCAATTTTGCAATATCCGAATTTTGAAGAACCTTTTATTTTAACGACTGACGCATCAATTTACGCAATCGGTGCAGTATTGAGTCAAGGAAAAATCGGGGAAGATAAACCAATCGCATACGTGTCGAGATTATTTTATTGGTTTTTTCCTTAGGTACATGCTTTTTCCGTTTGTTACCTATTCTTTTCCCCTCACTGTGCCCGTTTCTTTCCTCTACTGTTTTCTTTCCTTTTTTCTCACTGCCCCCCCCCCCTCTTGCGGCCGCAGCCGACTTTCCCCTCTGTATTATATTCATCATGACATTTCTGTCATGGGTATAGGGAAACTGCGGAAAACCTACACCAATACAGTCGGTCATCGAGTTCGCCCCCCAGTCGTGGAACTAGTCTTATTTCGCCGCGAAATGCCGAAGAAAAACATTTCACGACGAAATGTACGCGACTGGGATTCGAACCCGCGACCTCCCGGTTCGCTGGTTTAGTGGCGAGCACGCTAACCACTAGACCATCGCACCGATCTTACATGTCGAGACTATTAAATCCAGCCGAGAAAAATTACGGAACGACTGAAAAGGAATGTTTAGCCGTAGTATATGCAATATTGCATTTCAGACCTTACTTGTACGGACGAAACTTTACGCTCGTAAGTGATCACGAATCGTTGAGATGGATTGATTCAGTAAAATTGCCAGTTCAGCGATTGATCAGCTGGAGAATAAGATTACGCGAATACGAATACACATTTGTATACAAACCAGGGCGACTTAATTCAAACGCCGATGCCCTTTCCCGAAATCCCGTTACCACCGATACGATTATATTACCAATTTCATCTTCCGCTAAGAAAACATCAATGACAGTAAACCCACGGATTGCAACTTTTTCTAATCCAATAATGAAGCGTGGCCGACCATTGGGCAGTAAAAACAAACCGTTACCTACTCTTTTTGAGGAACCAAGCATTTCTGGTGCAACAATCGGAGGAAGAGTACGAAATCGTAAAACTACCCCCAATGTTCCAGCAGTACAGGAACTGAACTGAGCAGTACAGGAACTTAACTGAAGGCACTGCCTTCAGCATTAACTGAAGGCAGTGCCTTCAGTTAATGCCTGGACTTGTTGTATGAGAGCTAACTTCAAAGAGCGGAAATATTACCGTTCTGTGAAGTTAACGTCATCGGTAGATTTTCGAACGAATTTCAGACTGGTGTGTCACGAGTCATTTCTAACCCGATGAACGTGAACGAATCCGATGATCGGCGTGGCATCCTCAGATTGTAGGGATTATTCCGTAACAGAAACACTTGCATGCGGACTCGGATTCGTTTTCCAATCTAAAAGTCGTCGACTCGAAACGAAATTCACGTGAGATTCGACGTTGATGAATACGCCTGTTTCGACAGTGTCTTTTATATGATCAAGAAGAATCCCAAATGAAAAACGGTCCATTTAAATCTTGTTTTGGGTTTCATTATCGAAATAACCTCGAGATTATTCCGATTCGTTCCCAGGGGATGATTTTTTAAAATCTATCACCCTCGGCACGACAATAGCCATTGAGGACTACTACTGCTGCTGTGGACGATGAACGTGAACGAATCCGATGTTCGGCGCGGCATCCTCAGATAGTAGGGATTATTCCGTAACAGAAACACTTGCATACGGACTCGGATTCGTTTCCCAATCTCAAAGTCGTCGACTCGAAAATAAATTCACGTAAGATTCGGCGTTGATAAATACGCCTGTTTCAACCGTTTCTTTTATCGGTTCGAGAGGAATCCGAAATAAAAAACGATCCATTCAAATTCTGTTTTGTATTTTATGTCGAAATAGCCTCGAGATTGTTCGGTTTCGTTCCCAGTAGGTGATTTTTTAGAATCTATCAACCTCGGCACGAAAATAGCCATTGAGGACTACTACTGCTGCTGTGGACGATGAACGTGAACGAATCCGATGATCGGCGCGGCATTCTCAGATCGTAGGGATTATTCCGTAACAGAAACACTTGCATGCGGACTCGGATTCGTTTCCCGATCTAAAACCCGTCGACTCGAAAAGAAATTCACGTGAGATTCGGCGTTGATAAATACGCCTGTTTCAACCGTTTCTTTTATCGGTTCGAGAGGAATCCAAAATAAAAAACTATCCATTCAAATTCTGTATTGTGTTTCATTGTCGAAATAACCTCGAAATTGTTCGGTTTCGTTCCCAGTCGGTGATTTTTTAAAATCGATCTCCCTCGGCACGACAATAGCCATTGAGGACTACTTCTGCTGCTGTGGACTATGAACGTGGACGAATCCGATGATTGGCGCGGCATTCTCAGATTGTAGAGATTATTCCACAACAGAAACACTTGCATGCAGACTCGGATTCGTTTCCCGATCTAAAAGTCGTCGACTCGAAAAGAAATTCACATGAGATTCGACGTTGATAAATACGCCTGTTTCAACCGTTTCTTTTATCGGTTCCAGAGGAATCCAAAATAAAAAACGATCCATTCAAATTCTGTTTTCTATTTTATGTCGAAATAACCTCGAGATTGCTCGGTTTTGGTCCCAGTAGGTGATTTTTAAAAATCTATGAACCTCGGCACGAAAAAAGCCATTGAGGATTACTACTGCTGCTGTGGACGATAAACGTGATCGAATCCGATGATCGGCGTGGCATCCTCAGATTGTAGGGATTATTCCGTAACAGAAACACTTGCATACGGACTCGGATTCGTTTCCCGATTTAAAAGTCGTCGACTCGAAAAGAAATTCACATGAGATTCGACGTTGATAAATACGCCTGTTTCAATCATTTCTTTTATCGGTTCGAGAGGAATCCAAAATAAAAAACGATCATTCAAATTCTGTTTTGTATTTTATATCGGAATAACCTCGAGGTTGTTCGGTTTCGGTCCCAGTTTGGAATTTTTAAAAATCTATGAACCTCGGCACGAAAAAAGCCATTGAGGACTACGACTGCTGCTGTGAACCTGAACGAATCCGATGATCGGCGCGGCATCCTCAGATTGTAGGGATTATTCCGTAACGGAAACACTTGCATGCGGAGTCGGATTCGTTTCCCGATCTAAAAGTCGTCGACTCGAAACAAAATTCACGTGAGATTCGAAGTTGATAAATACGCCTATTTCAACAGTGTCTTTTATCGGATCAAGAGGAATCCCAAATGAAAAACGGTCCATTTAAATTTTGTTTTGGGCTTCATTATCGAAATAACCTCGAGATTATTCCGATTCGTTCCCAGGGGACGATTTTTTTAAATCTATCATCCTCGGCACGACAATAGCCATTGAGGACTTCTACTGCTGCTGTGGACGATGAACGTGAACGAATCCGATGTTCGGCGCGGCATCCGCAGATAGTAGGGACTATTCCGTAACAGAAACACTTGCATGCGGACTCGGATTCGTTTCCCAATCTCAAAGTCGTCGACTCGAAAAGAAATTCACGTGAGATTCGGCGTTGACAAATACGCCTGTTTCAACCGTTTCTTTTATCGGGTCGAGAGGAATCCAAAATAAAAAACGATCCATTCAAATTCTGTATTGTGTTTCATTGTCGAAATAACCTCGAGATTGTTCGGTTTCGTTCCCAGTAGGTGATTTTTTAGAATCTATCAACCTCGGCACGAAAATAGCCATTGAGGACTACTTCTGCTGCTGTGGACTATGAACGTGAACGAATCCGATGATTGGCGCGGCATTCTCAGATCGTAGGGATTATTCCGTAACACAAACACTTGCATGCGGACTCGGATTCGTTTCCCGATCTAAAACCCGTCGACTCGAAAAGAAATTCACGTGAGATTCGGCGTTGATAAATACGCCTGTTTCAACCGTTTCTTTTATCGGTTCGAGAGGAATCCAAAATAAAAAACTATCCATTCAAATTCTGTATTGTGTTTCATTGTCGAAATAACCTCGAAATTGTTCGGTTTCGTTCCCAGTAGGTGATTTTTTTTAATCGATCTCCCTCGGCACGACAATAGCCATTGAGGACTACTTCTGCTGCTGTGGACTATGAACGTGAACGAATCCGATGATTGGCGCGGCATTCTCAGATTGTAGAGATTATTTCACAACAGAAACACTTGCATGCAGACTCGGATTCGTTTCCCGATCTAAAAGTCGTCGCCTCGAAACGAAATTCACATGAGATTCGACGTTGATAAATACGCCTGTTTCAACCGTTTCTTTTATCGGTTCCAGAGGAATCCAAAATAAAAAACGATCCATTCAAATTCTGTTTTCTATTTTATGTCGAAATAACCTCGAGATTGTTCGGTTTCGGTCCCAGTAGGTGATTTTTAAAAATCTATGAACCTCGGCACGAAAAAAGCCATTGAGCATTACTACTGCTGCTGTGGACGATAAACGTGATCGAATCCGATGATCGGCGCGGCATTCTCAGATTGTAGAGATTATTCCGTAACAGAAACACTTGCATGCGGACTCGGATTCGTTTCCCGATCTAAAAGTCATCGACTCGAAAAGGAAGTGACATGAGATTCGACGTTGATATATACGCCTGTTTCAACCGTTTCTTTTAGCGGTTCGAGAGGAATCCAAAATAAAAAACGATCCATTAAAATTCTGTTTTGTATTTTATGTCGAAATGACCTCGAGATTGTTCGGTTTTGGTCCCAGTAGGTGATTCTTTTTAAATCTATCAACCTCGGCACGAAAATAGCCATTGAGGACTACTACTGCTGCTCTGGACGATGAACGTGAACGAATCCGATGACCGGCGCGGCATTCTCAGATTGTAGGGAGTATTCCACAACAGAAACACTTGCATGCGGACTCGGATTCGTTTCCCGATCTAAAAGTCATCGACTCGAAAAGAAAGGCACGTGAGATTCGACGTTAATAAATTCGCCTGTTTCAACCGTTTCTTTTATCGGTTCGAGAGGAATCCAAAATAAAAAAACGATCCATTCAATTTCTGTATTGTGTTTCATTGTCGAAATAACCCCGAGATTGTTCGGTTTCGTTCCCAGTAGGTGATTTTTTAAAATCGATCTCCCTCGGCACGACAATAGCCATTGAGGACTACTACTGCTGCTGTGGACGATGAACGTGAACGAATCCGATGATCGGCGCGGCATCCTCAGATTGTAGGGATTATTCAGTAACAGAAACACTTGCATGCGGACTCGGATTCGTTTCCCGATCTAAAAGTCGTCGACTCTAAAAGAAATTCACGTGAGATTCGACGTTGATAAATACGCCTGTTTCAACCGATGCTTTTATCGGTTCGAGAGGAATCCAAAATAAAAAAACGATCCATTCAAATTCTGTATTGTCTTTCATTGTCGAAATAACCTCGAGATTGTTCGGTTTCGTTCCCAGTAGGTGATCTTTTAAAATCGATCTCCCTCGGCGCGACAATAGCCATTGAGGACTACTACTGCTGCTGTGGACGATGAACGTGAACGAATCCGATGTTCGGCGCGGCATCCTCAGATTGTAGGGATTATTCCGTAACAGAAACACTTGCATGCGGTCTCGGATTCATTTCCCACCCTAAAAGTTGTCGACTCGAAAAGAAATTCACGTGAGATTCGACGTTGATACATTCGCCTGTTTTAACCGTTTCTTTTATCGGTTCGAGAGGAATCCAACATAAAGAACGATCCATTCAAATTCTGTTTTCTATTTTATGTCGAAATAACCTCGAGATTGTTCGGTTTCGGTCCCAGTAGGTGATTTTTAAAAATCTATCAACCTCGGCACGAAAAAAGCCATTGAGGACTACTACTGCTGCTGTGGACGATGAACGTGAACGAATCCGATGATCGGCGTGGCATCCTCAGATTGTAGGGATTATTCAGTAACAGAAACACTTGCATGCGGACTCGGATTCATTTCCCGATCTAAAAGTCGTCGACTCTAAAAGAAATTCACGTGAGATTCGACGTTGATAATTACGCCTGTTTCAACCGTTTCTTTTATTGGTTCGAGAGGAATCCAAAATGAAAAACGATCCATTAAAATTCTGTTTTGTATTTTATGTCGAAATAACCTCGAGATTGTTCGGTTTCTGTCCCAGTAGGTGATTTTTAAAAATCTATCAACCTCGGCACGACAATAGCCATTCTCAGATTGTAGGGATTATTCCACAACAGAAACGCTTGCATGCGGACTCGGATTCGTTTCCCGATCTAAAAGTTGTCGACTCGGAGAGAAATTCACATGAGATTCGACGTTGATAAATACGCCTGTTTCAACAGTTTCTGTTTTGTGTTTCATTATCGAAATAACCTTGGGATTCTTCGGATTCGTTCTCAGTGTGTGATTTTTTAAAATCTATCACCCTGGATACGAAATTAGCCATTGAGGACTATCACTGCTGCTGTGGACTATGAACGTGAACGAATCCGTAAAGCAATTCGATCAAATCATGTCCTATTTTTATTTATCGAAATCACGTTTGCAATGTTTGGATTCGTTTTTCTGATTGATTTAAAAAATGTATCCTCTCTCGATATTGAGAACATCGTTTTGGAATCACTATTGCTGCGGTGGACTGCGAAAAGACAAGAAACCGAGGTCTTGCGCAATGTTTTCTGATTGTCAAGGTTGTTCCGCAACGAGACCACTTGCATTCACACTTGGACTAGTTTTCAGCTATGGAAAACATTTATCTACATGGACATTTACGCGAGGTCCTAATTGGATTTTTTCAACTTTGAAAAATTCGAAGATGTTTTTGTTCAGTACCGAGACGAATCCAACGTGCGGAACGATTTGTTCAAATAATGTTTTACGTTCGTTTATAGAAATCATGTTTCCAGTGGTTGGATTCGTTTCCTTTTCATAATTTGGAAAAAAACATACACTCTTCAATTCTCCAAAGTGCGTTTTTCAACCTCTACCGTTGCATTAGCCAACGTAAAGAAATAAATCGAATGCGTTAGGCAGTGTTTTCCGGTTGTAGGATTTATTCTACACAAGAACTACTTGCACTCCCATTTGGATTAATTCCCACCTGTAACAAACTTTCAGCACAACAGAGATCGTCACGAGATAGGACTCTTTTTTCCTGCAAACTTTGAGGCCTTTTACGTAAGGCGTAAAACTCAAACGTCTATCGTTTTTAATCAATAACTAGAGACGAATCTAATTCTTTGCGCCATCGCTTCGGTAATGCGAGCCGAAACATGATTTGACGAAATCTTCTGTTACCTTGCATTCGTCGTGATATCCAAAAGATATCCACCAGGAGTAGTTTTTTTATAATTTGAAACAATCAAACGTCACAATATATGTTTTTGAACAAATACTTGTTACGTTCGTTCAAAATCGCATGCGTTAGGAAACCCGCTTGAAGATAATATTTTCTACGGCAATATAGAGTAAAAATTACATATATTAAAAGCCAATACACAATGTATTTTATCGTGGAAACTCCTTTATGTTGGTGGCTAACAATTAAGATATAAATGCGAAACCAGATGTCTATAATTTATCGGTATTCCATGTTCAGAAGGACCAAGTGTTACAGTGAATTTCTTTTTAGTTCGTATTTCTGTTTCTCCGGCACTGACTCCGAAAATATTGCATACAGAAACAGAATGTTCCGCGTCGGCTTTTTATTTATTTCTCCAGTATTCTCTTTACTTTATTATTGTTGCTCCGGATGTATTTACGCATCAAATTAATGTTTTATATTTCTTCTGAAATGGGCTCCGTATCTTCTTTTTTTCCAATTTCGCATTCATATCTTGCATCCTTTCGAGATTTCCATGCCTGCATTCACAGTGCAGTTGCGACGCATAAGCGCTGTCATTTTTTCGCGAGGCTGTATCGCTTCACAGGTTAGAAATGACTCGTGACACATCAGTCTGAAATTCGTTCGAAAATCTACCGATGACGTTAACTTCACAGAACGGTAATATTTCCGCTCTTTGAAGTTAGCTCTCATACAACAAGTCCAGGCATTAACTGAAGGCACTGATAGTACCTATCGAAACCTCGCGAACCACGCAAAAACAACATTTCTCTGCAATTCCATCAAACACTGAAAGGGCACCTCCTGCCGCACGTGCCCGACACAGCGCATTTCCTAGCCTTGCCCCCAAACGGACATTGCCACAAGTACGTTCGAACGAGCCATCATCCTGACCGATGAAACGAACTACAAACGCTTTAAAATTTGATTTTGACATCGACGAAAGGTTCGTCAGACTGATGAACCTTCCGAAAACGAAAACTTACCCAAGGTCTCAAAGAATAAATATATAGTTGAAATAAATGACAATGAAAGCCCGAATTCAGACACTAGAGATAAATATTGGTGCCCATTTCTTTCCTCTACTGTTTACTCTCCTTTTTTCTCACTGCCCCCCCCCCCTCTTGCGGCCGCAGCCGACTTCCCCCTCTGTATTATATTCATCATGACATTTCCGTCATGGGTATAGGGACACTGCGGAAAACCTACACCAACACAGCCGGTCATCGAGTTCGCCCCCCAGTCGTGGAACTAGTCTTATTTCGCCGCGAAATGCCGAAGAAAAACATTTCACGACGAAATGTACGCGACTGGGATTCGAACCCGCGACCTCCCGGTTTGCGATCATCATCGGTTCGGGATCATACCCACGGAAATTCAGGCACGAATAAAACATGTGCCACCCAAACCAACGAACATACTGACTCCGATGACGCTGACGATGAAGTAGCGAACCTTGGTGAATCCGCAATTACGTTTCGACATCCCACGGGTAGATCGACTCCCGCAATAAATAATAATATCCAAACCAGTACCGATGAAGACGCATCTAACTCACCAAGACGACCTCACTTCAATAAATTGATATCGAATCCCGATTCTTCAGATAGTGTTAGCGAAATCGAAATTGAAAACGCGGAAATTGAGGAACCTCCGAATACAAGGTTCAACAAAACGTTTTCAAGTACAATTCCACCTGCATTGTTTTACGCTAATATGGAAAAGGATGAAAAGAGAATACAAATAAGTATTACTAATGAAAACTTAACCTATCACAAAGGAAATGATTTGCACTTTATTGCGGCCGATTGTGAATTTACAACTATGATTTCACGATTGCTTATTGAAACGGATAAAATTTGCCCACAAGACATTAAATGGAAAAAGCCTAAATGCAATCAAGTCTTAGTTACGACAAAAGGCAACAACAACATTTTTAGTGCTGTACTGAAAAGTAAACACTTTGAAACTTTTTCAATCCAAGACCTGAAAAACGTGCTTCATACTGTAAAAGACGTGATAACCGAGTATCAAATCAAATCATTACGAATATCAAAACCGGGAGACATGCTGGAAACTTACAGTCACGCTTTTATAACGGAAATACTCGAAGAATGTTTAAACGATTGCGATTGTTATTGATCTTTGCCAAGGTAACGTTGTAATACCAGACGAAGAAATAAAACGCGAAATAATTTCCGAGTATCACGAGAGTTTAGTAGGCGGACATAAAGGAGTAACTAAAACTTATCGACGTATTCGGGAACGATTTTATTGGTCTAACCTCAAAGCTGAAGTAACGGAATACGTGAGAACTTGCCCCAGTTGTCAAGAACAAAAACTGACTCGGATTAAAACACGCGAGCCTATGATAATTACTGATACGCCAGCAGAACCCTTTGATGAAATTTCATTTTTGATTTTTCGAAATAACCCTCCGAATATACGCGAAAGCCTGAAATATCAACAACATCGACGTTAGTTATTTCTCATATTTCATCTCCTTATAATTCCATAATATAATAACCCTCTCTCTCACACATCATACATTTCAAACACCGACACATAAAAAAAATTAACGCCATATAAGAAATTATTCATATCATATTAATATAGCTATAACCAAAACAGAATTAACATAATTGTTATATAAAATTCTATAACGCAACCATAACATAAAACGCTCATGTATATAACTCTTTCAAACGTGATTTGTAAAATTTGTGTATCATAATTTATACAGAAAAATATAATTTCTGAAGAGGACCCGAACCAGAGGGCCGAAACGTAAAGAAAAGAAAAACATCGTTTATTTCCATCGCTGACCTTGGAAAATCCCCTACAGGCCGGACTGAAGCCGAATCTCCAACGCAACTTGTCATCTACACGGCCGCACACATCCTTGATTCATTTGAAAAAAAAATAATATTAATACCTCACAATGAGCACACATGTTTTAAGTACCTAAAGATGCTTCAAAAGGGAAAAAATACAGTGGGTCGGGACACTCATTTTTTACCTTGACTCTCGGTGTACCAGATTTCGGGTTTCCAGCGAACCTTTGAGCCACTGGAAAAATACCAAAGTTATAATTCAGCACTAAACACACTCGCGACCGAACAAAACATAGTTACATTTCTTGTGTACTTACCGCATAATCCACCAGAGGCTATACGTCAAATATAACCCGTACACTGACCGGTCAGAAAAACCTTCCGAACCATAGGCCTTGGAAATCGCGGGTCGTTACTCCGGCGCCGCGATCGGCATCTCGCGAGACCAAACTTGCCCAGCGTCACAACACTAGCACCGCGATTCGGGACCCCAAGAAACTACGGCCAAAATCATACCAACACACCGGGTCTCGCGCTCCGATACGCGTGCCGAAAGTTCAAACATGGCAAAACTTGTTATAGAATCGGCTTCGATTCTGCCAATGAAGGTTTCGAAGATCGCGATGGAAATAAACGTTTTCCTATTTTACGTTCGGATCCTTGATTCGGATCCTCTTCAGAATTTTATTTATTCTATAAATTATGAATTACAAATTATATAAATAGAGTTTACAAGATTTTATATAATTGTGCTATGCGTTATATACGAGTTATAAATGTGTTATAATGACTTGTGTAAATTATATGTTTGTTTTGTTCTAAAATGAATAATTGTGGTATTGTATGAGGAATTTATTGTAATATGTTAATTTATGCTATTTGTTGCGCTAAGTTCAGGGAGTAGCCTGAGATTGTATGATCAGAGAAGGAAAAATGATCTCGGCGAATAAAAAGATATATGTGTAGTGATGCTCGTAAATATAAGTATTATTATACAGCTCTTTGCGTGCCTCACCTGGTCACGACAAAGCGAAGACTGAAGCAGCGCTGCTCGAACGCCGTTTTGTGGGCACGCATGGAAGCTTTGAGAGAGAGAAGATTCCATGGCGTGGCTGCGCGCGCATGCGAGACTTGTTACAAGTACGCTAGTCATATTTAACAGTATTTATTGCGTGACAAGAGTGGTGTGTGAAAGTGTGATATTATCTATTATAGATTTTTAGGTTAAGAAATATGTCAAATGACTAACCATAATATTGTTGATATTTCCAGTTTTATGTTTGTCATTGGTAGATGATTAAAATAGACAGTATTGATACTGGTGAGTAGTAAGGGGGCCACTATGGCGACCCCCACTCCTATCCCCACTCCTATCCCGACTCCTCGGCCCGTGGTGGGGGTAGCCGAGGTGGGTGTAGAAGTGGGGGAAATTGTGGTGGCTCGCCATAGTGGCCCGCTACGATTGAGAAGAGGAAAGAGGGAGCTATACTTACGTGCGTGTGTCGCCTCTTCTGCGGAGTCAGCAAACGCCTTGGCATAGGGGCTATGGGCATTTCGAAGTGAACAAAAAAAAAATCTGACAATACGAGGAAATTTTTTATTTTCAAAACAAAACATGCCGTTAATTTACAGCCAAGGCGCTGCGATGTTTGCGCTGGGGAAGAGGGCCGGTAGCCATCACAGCCGTACACGACTGAGCCACCAGCCCTCTTCAGGGGCTACGTCGTCGTAAAATAAACGACACAGCCCCAAAATATCGGCTGGTTCCCAGCCCCACTCCATCATCGCAGCTTACAGCGCCGTCTCCTCACCCCGACGGCGTGGGCGACAAAATTTTGCCGCCACGAGCAAAACCGTCTCCGCTGGCCCCCGCTCCGACGAGGCCGCGACGCCTGTAAATAAATTTGAAAAACATAATTTTTAAATATCAAAGAGAGAGAGAGAGAGAGAGAGAGAGAGAGAGAGAGAAAGAGAAAGACCGCGCTGTGTTTAGCGCGAAAGGACTCTCTCTCTCTATATATATAATGCTGCATACATGAGCGGGGAGGAAGTATACCTATGCTTTATGGCCGCGCAATGCAGATACGTACGGTGAGAGAGAGAGTCGTCTATATAGTAGGAAAGAGAGGGCGTACATATATGTATATAACAGCGTTAAGGCGACATGGTTAAGATGTGTCACAGTGTCTATGCCCTGGGAGTGCGGTATATATATATACATATACATACACACACACACACGCGCACACACACACACACACACACACACACACACACACACACACACACACACACACACACTCACCACGCGCCGCGTGTCTGCATATATATATATATATATATATATATATATATATATATATATATATACCACACCCTCTCTTTCCTACTATATAGACAACTCTCTCGCTGTGCGACGTGTGCCGGCGTTGCACGGTCATAAGGTATAGATATACTTATAAAGAGAGAGAGTTCTTTCGCGCTAAGCGTCGCGCTGTCGTTTTTCACTTTATATATATAATATATATATATATATATATATATATATATATATACATAAAGCGAAAAAAGACAGACCGGCGTTTAGCGCGAAAGAACTCATATATATATTGAAACGTTTCGCGTTTTGCCGCGAAACTTTTTATTTTGTTTTCCCCGATCGTTCGTGGGATCACGACAAAACAATTTTTGGAACGGCGAATATTCGGCCGAAGGATGAATTTTTGGGTCTCCCGTAGCCTCCTGAGGGGTGATGTACGTGACGTAAGCCGGAGATAATGATCAGGATTTTGAAGGTATTTTCGGAGATGCCTCAGTGATTTTGAGAGTCTCAGGGACACCTGTCATAATCCTTCATCATCGGCATTTGATGTTTAGGATTTTCGTTTACGTGGAAGGGTAAAAACATAGATGTTTGTTAGTCCTGTTAAATCGGAGATTTGAACGTTGTTAATTTGGTTGTATCGACGATTACCGGGATGTGGAATAGGTCGCGAGAAGCGCGACCGTGGTTGGAGCGACTACGATGGAAATGATATGGTGAGGTCGCACACGATGGTTAGAGGCGCTGACTCAATCACTCACTCCTTCTCTCTCGCTCGCTCGCGCTCGCACAAGCCGTGAGCGTCGTCGTATACGCGTTATGCCGGATTTGGGCTCGCTTCTGAAACAGAATGCGATGACCCTTGGATTGACGGATATCGAGATTTGTGTGGCGGTACAATCGGTTGGCACAGGTTGCAAAGTGCAACTAAGTTCACGGTTGCCAACCCGTGTAACTCATGCGCTAGATAGCTAGCGTTCAAATAATGCGCTTGCTCAAGGCGGATTCAATCCCCCCGAGTGCACATAGCGGGGCCGTCCGGAAGGGACGGCTGACCTCCTCGGTGCCAAGCGAGGAGGACGAAAAACCAGTGAAGCTGGTTGAGAAGTGTCCTCGTGTACAGCGAAGCGCGTTCGGCCCTTCACGGACTGTACACTCCGAGTCTCTGTGCGTGCAGAGCTAGGTGGCGATCGATCGTCCTAGGGACGGTCGATCGGATGTTTTAATACGTTAACCCTGTCTAGCAATCACCACGAAGACTCTATTCTCGCGGTCGGATATCCAGCGCAATGCTGGGACCTCCCACGAGAATAGAGTATCTAACCCGAAGCTGAGGTCGTTCTCGGATGGGACCAAGGCAACGGCAGCAAGGCCTACATCCTGTGATCCGCGATGACGGATGACGGTGACTCCACGTAGTTTGAAGAGAATTTGCGAAGAGTGCCGCTCTGGCTCGTGCTCGCCCTTAAATAGCCTAAGGCCCGTCAGGAGAAATTCCATTTCTCCCGCGATTCTGGAGACCTAGGTGGGAAATCACGCCGCCGAGGAACACTCCGTTGGTGGGGTTGACTGCGTCGGTTATTTTGAGGACGTTGGCATATTATACTCATATCGAGGATTAAAATATACCCGACGGCTCCTCTCTAGGATATTAGGCGAGCATGCGGTGCGAAGAGGCGTCATGATGAATTTAGGTCACGTTCTTAATGTGATAGGAGTGGTCGAGCACGGGAAGCGAGAAATTCGACTAAAGGCGGCGATTTCCGCGAGTCCGCGGTGGTCTTGCTCCTCGCGGTGGGCGGAGCTCCTTGCGAGATGTCGCGGGCTCGCCCCAATCTCTTAACTCAGGAGACCCTCCCGGCCGGCGGCATGGCCGGTTGCTCTGAACGCTGGCCAGAATACGCAGGTGTCTCGTGAACGGTTAGACGCTATCGTATTCGGTGTGACGGTGGCTTACCCATATAGCCGAAACGTTACAATATATATATATATATATACTATTTTTCCTATTTATTAAATAAAAACAAATACAACTCACCACAATAAATTCTCGCTCGGCCGTGATGTCGTACACGACGAGGTTGTCATTTTCAAAATAATACTCCTCCATTCTGAAAACAGACGGAGGCATATAAATTATTTTATTCTTTTAAAATATATTTCACGGCTATTACACGGTGAAAAATCGTACTTACGTTAACGACGGTGGCTGCGTCTCGAATGAAGAAAGATGAACATCTTGTGACAGAATTACGCATAGCCACATTTTTGCTGAACCATCTTTCTATTCCGCGCGCATTAAAAAGAAAATGATATAGAAAGAGAGGCATGAGAGAGAGGAGTGCGAGTGCCAGTCATTGACACAGAGGAGCCTTCATGTACACGCAGGAGCGAATAACAATACATTGGGAAAGAGGTTGATATAAAGATGTAGTAGCGAGCGTAAAACAGCTGACCATATGCACAACGACGAGACACTGTGTAAGTGAACGTACGGTCTGCAGCGCATCTAAAGAGAGAAAGAATATATATCTGCAACGCAACTGAAGTGAGAAAGAATATATAGCTATACTGTGCTGTCTTCACGCAGCGGAGCACGTTATATATATTTTCTATTATAGCTATACCGATCACAGGTACAGCGACGAGGCCTCTGTGTGTGCGGGCGGCAGTGCAATCTCTTGACCACAAGCACAACAACGTTGAGCCGTGTATGTGAGCATGCGGCCTACAGCGCAAACGAAGAGAGAACGAACTATATATATATATTCTTCTTCGCGCTCTACCGCTATAAATATATTTCATCGCCGCCCACGCGCGAGCTACGCGTATAGCTTTACTCTATGGGCGTGCGGCATATATATATATATATACCGTACCACATTTACTCCGTGGTTGAGCAGTATATATGTGTATATATATTGTGACCGCAAAATCGAGGGAACTGGGGGAAAAGGACCGAGAGAGTCACAAAACTCCCCTCCTCCCGTCCCGACAATTTATATAGGGCGCCAGCCGAAAATCGGCTTGTCGGGATGAGAAAAGGGAACGCAGTGTCCGGCCAAACTGCAGCCTCGTGGATAAGGTAGAGGGGATGGGTCAGGTGTCAATCACGCGCGGCAAGAGAAATTTATCGGCAGGGAATTTATTTTACCTGTCGTTAATAATTCCCCTCCTTCACAAGGAACACGGGACAAAAATCAGAAAACAAAATATGTACAATATGCGCGAATTCTCGCGAAACAATTACTCTCTCGCGCGCACACACACACACTAATTCCGACCGGGGCCTACGCACACACACAATACACGTCGAGCTCGTCTTGGCCTCTCCTCTCTTTCCCCTACCGGCCACACTAATATTTCAAAACCGGGCCCCCGCTAATCGGTTACCCGGTCGAGCGTTAAAATAAAGACAGAAATATCCCGGGAAAATTACCCCCGTCGTTACTAACGTGGACGTCGATGCTCAGCAACCTCTCCCCCACGACGAAGCCGGGATAAATGCCCACACTGGGGAAAGGGGCACCCGGTAGATACTGTTAAGGTAGACGGGAGTCCGCACGGGTTCGAACCCGCGACCCGGCGATAAACGGGAGGCTAGTTCTCCGTGAAGATGTCCCGACCTAAGGGCGATCTCTCCCCCTTTCCCCTTGCACATGCCTCGCCGCAGGCCAAGGGATCACCAAGGGCGACACGTCCCAATTTTTGCAGGCACACATTCACTCACACTTTTTACAGACTAATCGAGCCGAAGCTCGTCGCAAAACGGGATTGAGCTTCCCGCGCGCAACCACGACACAATTTACCGACAATACGCGCTAGCTACGTGTGACGGAGTTTATAATTACGGAAACGCGACAGAGGCCGTGGCCACGAAAAAGGTACCCGAGATCGAGGATCGACCTCGCGGTCAGAGAACTACGTGAATTACTGCAACGGGCAACGCTGAGCTCACCGGGAGAAAACAACTGGCCGTTTTACGGTGGTCGTCCCACGTCCTTCCGGCTCGGTACCTCGCGAGAAGCTGTCCGGCAAGCCGGCCGGCGTGCGAGACGCGTACCCCTGCCTCTCTCCGCTCCTCATCTTTATCTCTAGCTTCGCGCGAGAGGGCAGTCTCGTGCCGATTGTTTCGGGAGTTCGCCTACGATTCTAGCGCGAATTTCGAATTTCGTAACTCCCGGAACGAAAGAATAAAATCCGCGCGCTAGCTCTCACGAATCTAGTGAGAGCGCGATTCGTGAGAGCGCGATTCGTGAGAGCGTTTGGGTGAGAGCGCTCACTAGAGCACTAGATTCAGCGCTAGATTCATATCTAGCGCTCACTAGAGCGCTCAATCTAGTGAGCGCTCTAGTGGGCTCTAGTGAGCGCCAAGAACTTGGCCAAGACCCGCCAAAGGTCTTGGTTCCCGCCAAGACCCTTTGGCGGGAACCAAAGGGTCTTGGCGGGAACAATAACCGCAACCCTTTTTATCCTCCGTTTTACACGGGCTGAGAGAAACCTCGCAGGGGGGAGGGGGACGAAAAGTCTGCGCGTGGATCCGGCCCCGATAAATTATTTTCTCCGGATAATGTGGGAGTCGCGAACGTTGGAATTTTCGCATGAACCTTGGCCGCTCCGATCGTTCAGTCGCTTAAGGGCCTCCTGCGTTTTCCCGATTTTCAGCTCAGGGTGAACGTTCTACTTCGCCGTCACCGCTGCCTCGGATGTTTCCTTTCTTGACGGTGCGTCCTTCATCCCGCGGAAGAAACCTCGACATCGGGTTTACATTACATAATAAAAATAAAGAGAAATCCAGACGGAATTAGTAAATAATATACAGCTATTCAGGACCCTACGGAATCGTGTCGTGGCGGCGATGGTGGCCCCGAGCCAGAGGACGCCCTCGCCGGGCATGCCAAGGGGCCCGGCGGGCCAGCGAAGTGTTACCAAAAAAAAACACGTTACAATATATATATTCTTCTTTGCGCTCTACCACTATAACTATATTTCATTGCCGCCCACGCGCGAGCTACGCGTATAGCTTTACTCTATGGGCATGCGGCATATATATATATATATATATATTTATATTCTTCTTCTCTCTACCGCTATAGCTATATTTCATCTTCGCACGTTTGCGAGCTACACACACACACACACACACACACACACACACACACACACACACACACACACACACACACACATGGCCGATCGTGCTCTACACTATTCATATGCACAATGTAATTTATCCTAAAGCTATAACATTTATAAGGAAGCACGGCGAAATACAGATGCGCGTAGGGCCCTTGAAAATGTCACGCTTTTAAAAATTAATATTATGCGCCGATACTTTATAATGGTCATAACTCTTTCAGCACCCGTTTTTCGAGGCTAAGCGGCGAAGGAGGGGAGCGTGACGGCGCAGTTTTTTCCTCTGAGCAGACTTGAGCGGTATATTGCCTCGAAGAACGTTCAAAGCACACTCGCAAATGCAGCGTATCATGCGAGGGTCTGCTTTTCGCAAAATGGCCTCGCGCTGTTCTTTGCTGAGATACTGAAGGGCGTTCAATATCGCAATGCTCTTCCTGCAGAAAGACGATCTGTTGCGTGCCATTACAGACGTAGAACTGGCAATTCGCCTCTCGTGTTGCGGCTTTTAAATTTTTTTCGCGGCACGTAAACGAAATGATGAGGGTCATCGGGAAGAATACATGCGCGGAATCGACAATTGTCGGGTGTAGATTGCTTCAAATCTAATAGCAAATAACCATGAGGCTTAGACGTTGCGTCGTAATAAACCTCTTGCACAAAGCGTGGGTTCTCAGGACATACCTGTCTCGCCAGATGCTGTATTTGGGCACGGTCGCGAGGATTTTTGAAAATAACGATATAACCTGCGTTCAGAGAGATATCTCTCTGCCCATGATCCTGATGGAATAAGTTCTGCGTTATAAAAATAACACTCAAATTCTTATGATGACTACCCTTGGTGAAGAGATCGACAACGCTATTGTTCGATGCTTCACGCATCAGATCATCGAAAATTAAAAGCTTGGCGCGAGGGTCGTTTGAGTAATCGGTAGACTGGGGTAATCCCTCGCAAAATTCAATAGAGGTGCCGTACTCCGCATATGCCGTCTGCTGCTCGGAATAATAGAATATTATCCTCGCAAACGGCTCGCTGCTCATACGTGTGAGGAACTTTGAAAATTTGTTTACAAAATACGTCTTACCGCAACCTGTAGGTCCGCAGATCATTGAAGTCCACGGATGCGTCCACCGCACGTCCATTGTGATGAATGAGAAAAGGTACTTCTGAAGTAGCAATAAATACTCTACGGACGTGGCGTTTCTTTTTACAAATATATTTGCAGGTAAAATATATTTTACAATTTCTAATGACGATAGCCGTAAGGCAGCGAACCGTATTCGCCATCACGCCTTCGCTTAACACTCGACGGTTTACACGATTTTGTTTCGGAGCGTGTAACAACATGATGGAACTCTGTACGTCTAATAGCATCGTAGCGCAACACAATAGGATCCTCTCTGTCCCCAACAATGAAGGACCGTACAGATTGGTAATTTATTAACGCATTGTTTGCAAAATTAAGCGTGATACCCTTAACCTTACAAACTTCGCTCTCCGACCCGTCAGGAGCACGTAGTATAAACCCGTAAAATTTTGGCCCACCGGAAATGAAGCTTTTGATATAGCTACCCTCCCCATAATCACTCAACTCATCCGTTAAATCACCTAAGAGCTGGCCTACAGGAGGTTCGTATTCATTAGGTTGCTGTCTCGTTACATAAATAACAGAGTCTGTGTCGCAGTACAAGGCAGGCCGATCGAGACGTTCCAGATAGCTGTAAAGCTTTAGACGCGCCTGTGCCGTGGTGTATGCAGCAATTACAGCATTCGCTATATTCGAGGGCATCACAGCCTCATTCGTATTAGTATAGCTTACATACAACGTTTGATTATTCACAGGAAGCATGCCGGTAATTTCGCACCCGGGGTCGGTCAATAATTCCATAAGTTTTCTTCGTGTCGATACCACGACTGTTTGCGGGAGATTCTCGCGTTGGCCGAATTTTCCCCAGAATGAATTTAGACAAAGCTTTGCGAGCGAGCGTAACCCGGGGTTTTTGGCTATCGCCTGCCTGTTCAAGCGAACACCCTCAAATCGTTCAAAATGCGCGATATAACGTTCTTGCTGTGTTTCATCGTCTGCGCAGTTTTCAGGCCACCCGCTCGCCTCTTGCTTGATTTTCAAAAATGTATTGATGTATTCGGCGAACAGCCCGCCTGATTGCGTATTACGGTCGAATTGTGTTACTTTGTATTGCCAAATTTCGGCTATAGAGAGTATTGTGTAGCCGCATGAAACAGCTTTACGCAACTCGTCAACTTCCCATGTGCCCTCGAACACGCGGTCAGCGATATCATCGTGTGTGCACTCTTCCTGATTCATTATCTCGCATTCCCAAATCCCATTATCACTCGCATTCCCAAATCTCCACCAACTGGTAACCGCTCGAGCGAATTCTCTGTGATATGGCTATGGTTCATTCTAGACTCTCGTCCATAGACAGGCTATTGCGCTGTTTACGATCTCTATTAAAGATGTAGCATTTGGCGCAGCCGTGCCAATAGCAGCCGTGAAACTGTAATACATGTGCTGTGCCGTTTGTTTCGTAGTAGCCGTCAACTAGTAAATTCTGAGGTAATTTAAACTCGCGTGATCGGCCTGCGTGTATAATGGGGTGCCCGAGAGAATGCTCCATCCAGACGAGCCATGAGATTGCTTTTTTCGACTGATTATGAGCCCATCTATAGCCACCTAGAGGTATAATACCGATCGTGTTGTCTTTTAGGAAATTTTTACGAAAGACGCGAAAACAGGCTGACGCTATTGTTGTGCTCTCGTCAAAAGGACAGACGCGACCGTTGGCTACATAGAGCGAAAAGCCATGCACGCATGTCGTAATATTGTAACATCGTCCGTCAAAGAGCTTACAAGCTCTTTCGAAAAGTCGAACACGTAATTGGCGTCTTTTGACTCCCTGTACCAGGCTAGAAATTTTTCGCGCTTTGCAGAGCGCATCGTGTCAGCGGAGTAATACTCTATAGGCGGCAGTGGCCCGACATAATTTTGATTTTCCGGCCTGTTGAACAAATGGGGAAAAATACCTTTAGTGATAGAACCTGTGAGGCCGAAGGCTTTAGGTAGTGCGCTAAGAGGCATGTGAAAATAATTTAGGCTGTCGAGAAATACCAGTTTTTCAAGGCGCATCGAAATGATCTTTGTACCGTTCATAATTATACACGGTAGTTGAGTCTTTTTTTCCTCGATCAAATAACGCAAAATGAATTGCGCGTCAAAACCCCCGGCATTGTGAGTAATACAGATCGTATGCGAAAAATTATTGACCCGCTGCATAGCAAACTCGACCAGTTGACCCACAGGATGATGACTAAAGACAAACTCATGGGGGCCGCAATGTTCACATGGCTCATCGATAGAATCACGCGTGCAGCAATATGTGCAAACGCGCTGTGCTACGCACAGGTTTGGCTCGTGTATAAAGGTACCAGCATCGCCCGCAGCTTACAGCGCCGTCTCCTCACCCCGACGGCGTGGGCGACAAAACTTTGCCGCCACGAGCAAAACCGTCTCCGCTGGCCCCCGCTCCGACGAGGCCGCGACGCCTGTACATAGCCACATTTTTGCTGAAGCATCTTTCTATACACCGCGTGCATTAAAAAGAAAATGATATAGAAAGAGAGGCATGAGAGAGAGGAGTGCGAGCGCCAGTCATTGACACAGCGGAGCCTCCATGTACACGCAGGAGCGAATAACAATACATTGGGAAAGAGGTTGATATAAAGATGTAGTAGCGAGCGTAAAACAGCTGACCATATGCACAACGACGAGACACGCGCGAGCTACGCGTATAGCTTTACTCTATGGGCATGCGGCATATATATATATATATATATATATATATATATATATATATATATATATTTATATTCTTCTTCTCTCTACCGCTATAGCTATATTTCATCTTCGCACGTTTGCGAGCTACACACACACACACACACACACACACACACACACTCACACACACACACACACATATATATATATATAGGGCTGCTCGTGCTCTATTCATATGCACAATGTAATTTACCCTAAAACTATAACATTTATAAGGAAGGACGGCGAAATACAGATACGCGTAGGGCCCTTGAAAATGTCACGGTTTTAAAAATGAATATTATGCGCCGATACTTTATAATGGTCATAACGAGTCGATGGAGAAGGTATGATGAGCTCGTTCACGATTTTCACAGCTCAGCAAAACTGCTGCTGCTGCTGCGAAATATCGTCTTACATATCGACCCCCGAGAAATCTCAAGATTTTCAAAATGCGTATCATTTGCACATACTGTGATGTACGTGTATACATGATTCACAATATCATTGGTACTCGCAAAATTGAAGCGACTATCAGCCGTGATTCAACCAGCTAACAGTACATTTCTTTACCGCGATAATGGCCGGCCGTTACCTTCGCGCATCTATTTTAGATCTTTTACGGGTATCAAAAATTCAAAGCAGTCAGCTTCGACGAAGGTGCAATGATAATTGGTGCAGTGAGTTACGCTATTTACCGGAAACCTCTTTGTTGAAACGCTTGAAATATGTGCTATGGTGGTCACCGCTCCGATCCATCGTTACGGCTTACAACAGAGGAATGTTAAAGGGCTACCGAGTTCTTACATGTGCATTCGAAGAGTTACAGCGTAGAAATCTTGTGAACGTGCCGTGTATTCGAAAGCTCGTTAGCGAGATAAACGGTAAGCTGTACCTAATATACAGGATGTCCCAAAAAGCATCGCGAATATTGCAGATGCTGTTATTTTTTCGGGCCGACTTTTATCTGCCTATTAATAAAACATCGTACTACCGATAACAATCAGCAGCTACATATTCAGGGCTAATTTTTGTCACTTAATATATTTTGTAAAAAATAATAATGACATTTCCAGCAGTATTTGCAATATTATCATTGGCTTTGGGTCACCCTGTAACGTAAGACGTCTTCTTGTGAGGAACGCATAGTGACAATATCTATGCGACCACAGATTATCGACTCTTAGATGCGTCGAGCGATGAAGAAGCTATGCTTATTGAGGAGGCGCGTGTCGTGGAAGAAGAAGAAGCTAGGACGGTTCAATGTGCTAGAGCGCGCCCTGATTATCAGCATCTTTCACCTGTGTCAAACGATGATGATGAAGGGGAAACACAGCGGGCTGCCTATCCATCAAGCACCTCTGATATATTTGCGGATACCGAGGAGCATGAGTCTACACCAGGCATACGCGAACCATCCGAAATTTTTACGGGCGGCAATGAGAGTAAGTAGGGATAAATAAAAATGATACTAAATATTTTTGAACATTTGATAACAGAGCGGAAATATAATTAGATTTACAGAGCCATGCGAGCAGTGGAGAGGTAAATAATGACGACTGCATTGACGATGATGAAACTGTAAGTGCTAGAAGTAGCATTATAGAGGAGCACTGGTCGCGCGACCGACCCGTCGGTTATGCATCACCTACATCGAGCATGTACAATCCTGTCGAGATATTTACGGGCAGTAATGAGGGTAAGCAGAAAAATAATCATAATAATTTTGAACAGATGATTAATAGAGCGGGGGGCACATACACAGCTTTGCACCCGGCGAACAACGAAGGGAACGATGTCGGCGACAATGGTGACCCTCAGCAGGAGGTCAATCCCATTGAGGAATATGACCACCGCGAAAATCAAGAGTGGGAGTCTCCTATGGGTCTCGGATTGAAATACCCGTTTGAAGACGCGAATATACAGAATATCATTGAGCTCAACGATAATTGGATAAATCGTCTCTTAGATTCTACCATTGACTCAGGTAAAGGGCGTCTATTTTCTCGCAACACATCTATTTTCATATTTCCTCTTCTTAATTATTGGTCTATTTTATTCTTTGTATTTCTGGGGATTTAAAAAGAAAAGTGAGCAATACTATTTTATGGCAGGTTATGCATCGGCGTCCGTAATACCTGATGAAGAGCTCTTGTAGACGCCCATGGGGGGATAAAATTAACAATAATAGCAGGTACATTGTAGTAAAATTAACGATAATATCAGTTGTAGGTTGCACGCCCTTATCCGCTAGTGTTAACATTTTTTAAAACAATCTTACCCATTTTACAGAAGTACAGGATGGCGGCGGAAGACCTAGACGCCAGCGCGAGATCCCTACCGATGAGCCCTTTGGCGATGTGCAGCCGCCCGGTACCCGCATCGAAATCATCGGGGATGCTCGCCGCTACTTCAAGCGTTTCAAGCTCCGCGGTCGGGAACTGACCGTGCGCATTTGTCAACCGCCGCCAGACTGCCACATTTTACAATGGCTTGAAGGAGCGTTTCGCGATCTCCTGACGCACATAACAACCTCCTGCGAAGCTAGCGATTATATAGGTATATCGTTTGCCTCAAGTAACCTACCGCACGGTCCCGTATGGCTCTCCTTTCGGCCCGTCAGAGACGGCACTTTTAACGATATTTGGCAATTAATAGCTAGTGTTGCCCAAAGTGCAGCATTGTTAAATATCGCCGATACATGTACGATAAAAGTTAGTATTATACAGGGTGTCGAAGGTTCCGGTAGAAAAAAACTAACACACGAGGGTGTTGCAAAAAAAGCTATTCTCACGATTAGGAATAATGATAATTTGTGTTTACCGCGATCGCTGGTTGCTGCGCGCGCCTACGTCGAGAGGGGTGAAATACGCTCGGGTAACTTACATGCAAATTGGCAGCGTATGAGACAGATTAACGGTTCACTGCAGAGAAACGCAGCTCTTGAATTAACGAACGCCGCTCATGTTACAGTACCCGCGAATGGCTGTGGTATCCGGGAGGTTGCTCTATTTCAAAATTATTTAGCGCAAGACGGTATTGCGGTAGTGGTTTACGAATTGTTAACTCTGGGGCGCGGGGTCCAGCCTTTGTTCGATGGCACGCAAAAAGCCTTGAACACTTTTGGTAGCATCCAGCACACTCTGTACATATTGTATTACGAGCGCTCGCATCACTTTCAGCCGATATTAAATTTACGAGGTGCTGTCGGAAGCCGCGATTTTTGCTCCTCGTGTAATTCGCAATATCGTAGACTAAGTCATAGATGTTCAAAAAAGAAGTACCCTCGCTGCATGACGGCCCCGCCTTGCAATCCCAACGTAAATGCTACACTCGAGTGTGAAATGTGCGCTCGCACATTTTACGGTCGGCAATGCTTTGAAAACCATCTGGTTGTTAAGCAGACCCAAAGACGAAAATCAAATAGTGTTTGTGCCTCTCTCAAACGGTGCCGTGGATGCTTGAAAACACTACGGCCGTTGGATAGAAGGAGAAAACATGTTTGTGGCGTGATCTTTTGCAAAATATGTAGAACAGACCATTCCTATAACGACGCGTGCTTCATGAAGCCCATCCGCGGCGACAAAGAGGCGGCTAAAATTCTTTTCATATTTTATGATTTTGAGACGCAGCAATGCACGAATGTACACGGCGATGCTGGTACCTTTATACACGAGCCAAACCTGTGCGTAGCGCAGCGCGTTTGCACATATTGCTGCACGCGTGATTCTATCGATGAGCCTTGTGAACATTGCGGCCCCCATGAGTTTGTCTTTAGTAATCATCCTGTGGGTCAACTGGTCGAGTTTGCTATGCAGTGGGTCAATAATTTCTCGCGTACGATCTGTATTGCTCACAATGCCGGGGATTTTGACGCGCAATTCATTTTGCGTTATTTGATCGAGGAAAAAAAGACTCAACTACCGTGTATAATTATGAACGGTACAAAGATCATCTCGATGCGCCTTGAAAAACTGGTATTTCTCGACAGCCTAAATTATTTCCACATGCCTCTTAGCGCATTACCTAAAGCCTTCGGCCTCACAGGTTCTATCACTAAAGGTATTTTTCCCCATTTGTTCAACAGGCCGGAAAATCAAAATTATGTCGGGCCACTGCCGCCTATAGAGTATTACTCCGCTGACACGATGCGCTCTGCAGAGCGCGAAAAATTTCTAGCCTGGCACAGGGAGTCAAAAGACGCCATTACGTGTTCGACTTTTCGAAAGAGCTTGTAAGCTATTGCACGGACGATGTTACAATATTACGACGTGCGTGCATGGCTTTTCGCTCTATGTTTATAGCCAACGGTCGCGTCTGTCCTTTTGACGAGAGCACCACAATAGCGTCAGCCTGTTTTCGCGTCTTTCGTAAAAATTTTCTAAAAGACAACACGATTGGTATTATACCTCTAGGTGGCTATAGATGGGCTCATAATCAGTCGAAAAAAGCAATCTCATGGCTCGTCTGGATGGAGCATTCTCTCGGGCACCCCATTATACACGCAGGCCGATCACGCGAGTTTAAATTACCTCAGAATTTACTAGTTGACTGCTACTACGAAACAAACGGCACAGCACATGTATTACAGTTTCACGGCTGCTATTGGCACGGCTGCGCCAAATGCTACATCTTTAATAGAGATCGTAAACAGCGCCATGGCCTGTCTATGGACGAGAGTCTATAACGAACCATAGCCATATCACAGAGAATTCGCTCGAGCGGTTACCAGTTGGTGGAGATTTGGGAATGCGAGTGGGATCGTCATGTAGAAGCAAACTCTGAAATTCGTGAGCTCGTGCGGGATCATCCTCTAACGGCAAAAGATCCATTGAACCCTCGTGATGCGTTCTTCGGCGGGCGTACAGAAAACATGGTAACACTCTATGATACAAGGGAGGGGGAGCGTATACGCTACGTAGATGTCTGTTCTCTGTGTCCGTATATCTGCAAATTTGGTAAATACCCCGTGGGCCATCCAAAAGTATTTATTGCTGAAGAGTGCTTAGAATTGACGGGGAGAACTAACGATTTAACGCGCGTTGAGGGGTTGGTCAAATGCACTGTGCTACCGCCGCGCAATCTTTATCATCCTGTATTACCCATTTGTATGCATCAGCGGTTGCTGTTCTCTTTATGCCGTAGCTGCTGCGAGATAATGAATCAGGAGGAGTGCACACACGATGATATCGCTGACCGCGTGTTCGAGGGCACATGGGTAGTTGACGAGTTGCGTAAAGTTGTTTCGTGTGGCTACACAATACTCTCTATAGCCGAAATTTGGCAATACAAAGTAACACAATTCGACCGTAATGCGCAATCAGGCGGGCTGTTCGCCGAATACATCAATACATTTTTGAAAATCAAGCAAGAGGCGAGCGGGTGGCCTGAAAACTGCGCAGACGATGAAACACAGCAAGAACGTTATATCGCGCATTTTGAACGATCTGAGGGTGTTCGCTTGAACAGGCAGGCGATAGCCAAAAACCCCAGGTTACGCTCGCTCGCAAAACTTTGTCTAAATTCATTCTGGGGAAAATTCGGCCAACGCGAGAATCTTCCGCAAACAGTCGTGGTATCGACGCGAAGAAAACTTATGGAATTATTGACAGACCCCGCGAGCGAAATTACCGGCATGCTTCCTGTAAATAATCAAACGTTGTATGTAAGCTATACTAATACGGATGAGGCTGTGATGCCCTCGAATATAGCGAATGCTGTAATTGCTGCATACACCACGGCACAGGCGCGTCTAAAGCTTTACAGCTATCTGGAACGTCTCGATCGGCGTGCCTTGTACTGTGACACAGACTCTGTTATTTATGTAACGAGACAGCAGCCTAACGAATACGAACCTCCCGTAGGCCAGCTCTTAGGTGATTTAACGGATGAGTTGAGTGATTATGGGGAGGGTAGCTATATCAAAAGCTTCATTTCCGGTGGGCCAAAATTTTACGCGTTTATAGTACGTGCTCCTGACGGGTCGGAGAGCGAAGTTTGTAAGGTTAAGGGTATCACGCTTAACTTTGCAAACAATGCGTTAATAAATTACCAATCTGTACGGTCCTTCATTGTGGGGGACAGAGAGGATCCTATTGTGTTGCGCTTCGATGCTATTAGACGTACAGAGTTCCATCATGTTGTTACACGCTCCGAAACAAAATCGTGTAAACCGTCGAGTGTTAAGCGAAGGCGCGATGGCGAATACGGTTCGCTGCCTTACGGCTATCGTCATTAGAAATTGTAAAATATATTTTACCTGCAAATATATTTGTAAAAAGAAACGCCACGTCCGTAGAGTATTTATTGCTACTTCAGAAGTACCTTTTCTCATTCATCACAATGGACGTGCGGTGGACGCATCCGTGGACTTCAATGATCTGCGGACCTACAGGTTGCGGTAAGACGTATTTTGTAAAAAAAATTTTAAAGTTCATTCCGCGTATGAGCAGCGAGCCGTTTGCGAGGATAATATTCTATTATTTCGAGTGGCAGACGGCATATGCGGAGTACGGTACCTCTATTGAATTTCGCGAGGGATTACCCCAGTCTACCGATTACTCAAACGACCCTCGCCCCAAGCTTTTAATTATCGATGATCTGATGTGTGAAGCATCGAACAATAGCGTTGTCGATCTCTTCACCAAGGGTAGTCATCATAAGAATTTGAGTGTTATTTTTATCACGCAGAACTTATTCCATCAGGGTCATGGGCAGAGAGATATCTCTCTGAACGCAGGTTATATCGTTATTTTCAAAAATCCTCGCGATCGTGCCCAAATACAACACCTGGCGAGACAGGTATGTTCTGAGAACCCGCGCTTTCTGCAAGAGGTTTATTACGACGCAACGTCTAAGCCTCATGGTTATTTGCTACTAGATTTGAAGCAATCGACACCCGACAATTGTCGATTCCGCGCATGTATTTTTCCCGATGACCCTCATCATTTCGTTTACGTGCCGCAAAAAAAATTTAAAAGCCGCAACACGAGAGGCGAATTGCCAGTTCTACGTATGTAATGGCACGCAACAGATCGTCTTTCTGCAGGAAGAGCATTGCGATGTTGAACGCCCTTCAGTATCTCAGCACAGAACAGCGCGAGGCCATTTTGCGAAAAGCAGACCCTCGCATGATACGATGCGTTTGCGAGTGTGCTTTGAACGTTCTTCGTGGCAATATACCGCTCAAGTCTGGTCAGAGGAAAAAACTGCGCCGTCACGCTCCCCTCCTTCGCCGCTTAGCATCGAAAAACGGGTGCTGGAAGAGTAAGAAGAAGTTTGTCGTTCAAAGTGGTGGTTTTTTACCCCTTCTACTTGCCCCTATACTAGGTACTGTGTTGTCTAATCTGATTGCTGCTCGTGGATGATGGAGCATGCCCGAAAAATGGTTTTGGTACCTGAGGAAAACATATTACAGCTCAGTAGTCATAGGCCGCATAATTTTACCAATGATAACGAGGGGTCAGCAAAGCAAGCAGAGAAAATAATCGAGGCGGCTCTCAGCAGACTAGATGCGGAGATGAATGAAATTTTGAAATCTAACGCGTACGCGGATGAGCGTGAAAAGTGGCTGGCATATTTTAGTGTACTGCAACGGTACTTGCATTTCGCTGATGAGGAACGAGCACATCAGTACCATACTCTTATGAAAAAGAAAGAGGGTAGTGCGCAATTCACCCCAACCAAAAGCGACATCCCTACGGCCCGAATGAATTGATTCCATTATCATTGAGAGTGTACCGTTGAAATTTCGCAATAAAGCAAAGCTTTTATTGCGACGTTTGCATGATACACCTCCGTCAGATTTTTCTTGGGATTCGGCCGGTGTGGTTTCGGCCAGCGGGGAACCGATCAAGGATTTAAACATCATTGATCTCGTGAACGACGCAATGCGCGCGCGAAAAGTAGCCAAGCCAGCGGGCCAAAAAGTCTTTGCAAAATTTTTGCGATCCATACAGACACCTCGAGAATTTGTGGGAAACGAAGAACTTTGGCTGGAGTCTCGAGCAAATTCAACATTACAATCGCGCTGTGATAGTGCCACCGATGAAAATGACGGGGCTATCAGCGATATTGGTCATTCTGAGTTTTACAGCGGCAACGAGAGCAGTAAATCCGAACGCAGCATACAGAACGGCTCCGGCGGCGGTTGCAAGAGGAGACGAGTGACCTGGGCTAGTCTCAAATTATCAGTATGAAAGTACTCGAAAAAGTATACTTTGATCCTTCCCATGAAGCGTCTTTCACCGGAGCTGCTGCAAAGCTGTTACACGTGAGCCGCAAAAAAAATATCTCCCCTGCTAAAACGACACAGTGGCTTGAAGCTCAGGATGCTTCTACCAAGCACAGACCTGTGAGGCGTCGGTTCCCACGTCGGTCCTACAGCGTATGGACCGTTGATGATGTATGGGAAGCTGATCTTGTAGATCTTCGCTCACTTAAAAGTTATAATGACGGTTATGCTTATCTTCTTGTGGTCATAGATGTGCTCAGCAAGTACGCGTGGGTCGAGCCCTTGCGCGATAAGTCTGCTACGACAGTGGCTAAAGCTCTGACACGCATACTCTCCCTAAAGAGCACAAATGGGCGATGTCCCGTTTGTCTGCAATCAGACAAGGGCAGAGAGTTTACGGGCGCCGTCTTTCAGGCGTTCTTGAAGAAAAATAATATCCAGTTTCGCGCGACACGCAACCCCGATATAAAAGCCGCCACTGTAGAGCGATTCAATCGAACACTGAAAGAAAGAATGTGGCGGTATTTCACGTACTCTCGCCAAAAACGCTATACTGATGTTTTGCAGAATATAGTTTCTGCATATAATCATACACTACACAGCGGCACTAAAATGACGCCCGTATCTGTGACGCTTCTTTCAGCGGCCAAAGCGCGAAATAATCTTTTGCAGCGATATAATCAACCCAAACGATGGCCACCTCCTAAATACAGGGTGGGTGACGTTGTTCGTATCAGTAGTGCAAAGGCGGCCTTTGCAAAAGGATACGAGAGTGGGTGGAGCAGTGAACTGTTTAAGATACACCGCCTATCATTGAGTAGCAGACCTGTCGTATACATCTTGCGTGACCTTAACAACGAGGATATTGACAGTATTTTTTACGAAGCCGAATTATCGAGAGTCCACGTGAGCGCAAAAGGCCGTAGGAAAAAGTGAGCGAGATGAAGGATGAGTTCTATGTTGTTTTACCTAGCAATAGTAGCATGAAGTATTATCCTGAAAACAGGACCACGCAGTATACGACGCATTTGCCGCAAAGCGTAAATCTGCAGGGCAAGTGGGCTGTTTCTTTAGCCGAGATACACATACCCATGACTATTTTGCATGTACCGCCTGAAGGTGAAAAAAACTTTGTCAGCGTGGTAACGAACATTACGACACCCGGTGCGAAGGCCGACATCGATTTCAAAGATGAGCGTGCATGCGTGCCAGCTGGAGTATATCGCAGCGTAAATGCGTGACTCGAGTCATTAAACGAAATCCCGTGCGTGATGGGACACTTGACGTTTCAATACACGCGTAACGGCTATGTCTCGGTAGAGCGTATCTGTACCGCGTGTAAAAATCTGGAGCATTCTTTCTACTTCTCTTCGATATTAAGTAAAATTTTAGGGTTCACCCATAGTACAGGGATTGTGGCGATGAGTGGTTCTAAGTATGTTGCACCGCAACCGGCCAGTCTCACCAACGGGATCCCTAACATGTTGTTTGTTTATACCGACATTTGCGAGCCATACATCACAGGAGATGTGCACGCACCCTTGTTACGTGTCGTTCCTTCTGATGCGGATAATAATTATAATTACGGCTCTGTGAAAATCAAAAGTTTTTCACCACCTCGCTACGTGCCTCTTTTACGCACAAGCTTCCAAACAATAGATATCGATATAAGGGATCAGTTTGGGCAACCGGTGCCATTCGAGGGAGGAACACTAACCGTGACGCTACAGTTTAAGCGTATAGATTAGCCGCAGCATCACAGAAAGAGAAAATGGATTACTACGATGTGTACTTTGATACACAGACGGGTGGAGCTAGAACAGGCTACGGCGGAATTAGTCAGGTATACATAGGCTCGCCGAATCAAAGGGGCCATGGCATCGGTAGCTTTCTCGGTGGTCTTTTTCGCCGAATTTTACCACTTCTAAAGCAGGGGGCACGCACTGTTGGCAAAGAAGCTATACGCTCGGGAATTAATGTAGCAAACGATATAATAGATACAGGCATGCATCCTAGAGAGGCCTTTAAATCACGTTTGCGCGAATCGGGTGTGAATTTGAAGAGAAAGGCTGAAGAAAAACTCAATAGCCTCATGCAGGGTTCGGGATATAAGCGTTCGAAAATTCGCAAACTTGTGCATTCGGTCAACAGCTACGGTACGCGTAGGGTCGATAAAAAAAAAAGAAACCCGCGACATCAAAAAAACACGTCGGGCGTGTTAAAAAGAAGAAGAGAACAACAGTGAAAAGAGCAAGTAGAAAGACGTCGAAAAGAACACAGAAGAAGAAAAAAACGTCACGACCTAGAACCGTGGCCGATATCTTCTCGTGAAAAAATGGCTTTCTTACACACTCATTCGTGTGAGTGCTTGAAGTCGGAACTGGAGCTATTTACACTACCGCCTACTCAAACTACCATCGAGGGGACACAATGGTTACACTACAAACCGATCTCATCTCTAACAGACGATTCACCTATCGAATTCGTGGTACCTGGCCAGGGTGACGAGTACATTGACCTTGCACATACCATGCTAAGTATGCGTGTTCGAATACGCTCGAACTCTATAAAACCCGACCCTACAGTCAAAGTGGGGCCTGTTAATAATTTACTCCACTCAATGTTTAATCAGGTCGATGTATTCTTGAATCAAAAACTTGTATCACCGCCCAATAATGCTTATGCATACAGAGCCTACATTGAAACATTATTGAATTATGGGCAGGGCGCGAAAACCTCTCATCTCACAAGCTGTCTATGGTACGGTGATTCAGCCGGTAAAATGGACGATATAGCAGACGCAAACATTGGTCTTTCTAATCGTCGAACGGTTTTAAATGCGCGCGGGGAGATTGATCTGCTCGGTCATTTGCACTGCGATATCTTTAACCAGAAGAGATTTCTGATAAACGGCGTTGAGATGCGTTTACGTCTTGTGCGTACCAGTGACGCCTTCTGTCTTATGACGTCTTCAAAAGATTACAGTATCCACATTACCGAGGCGTCACTCCTTGTGCGTCGTGCAAAAATTGCCCCGGGTATGCTTTTAGCTCATGCGAGAGCATTGGCCAAATCGACGGCAAAATACCCGTTGACGCGCGTAGAGGTTAAAACTATATCGATGCATGCTGGTGTACACGGGGATACCCTGGACAATGTAATACTAGGACAACTGCCGAAGCGCATAATTATCGGTTTTGTCGATAATAAAGCGTTCAACGGTAATCGGGCCCTCAACCCCTTCAACTTTCAGAATTATCAAATTAATTATCTTGCTTTGTACGCTGACGGTGTACAGATATCGTCAAAGGCTCTCCAGCCCAACTTCACCGATACCGCCCTATATGTGGATGCGTATCATACGTTATTTTCCGGTACGGGTATTCACTTTCTCAATCAGGGGAATTCAATCACACGCACCGCGTACCCCTACGGTTATTGTCTTTTTGCGTTTGATCTTACGCCCGATCTTTCGGCAAACAGCGCCAGTCATTGGAATCTGGTGAAACACGGTAGCGTCAGGATAGAAGTACGATTCGACGAAGCGCTAACATCAACGGTTAATTGTGTCGTGTATGCGGAATATGATAACGTACTGGAGATTGATGCATCCAGGCAGGTCATTGTAGATTTCAGCGGTTGAGCGCTGCGATGGTCTTCATTTCTCGTTAAGCATTCAAAGCGTAAGCCCGGATCATGAATATCGCGATTGACATACAAGGTCTAAGGGATTAACATAATAATTTTATACCCAAAGAAGTGGCTATCGTTTCATTTGATTCATCGTACTCTCATCATTGGATCGTTGCACCACCTCACGCGTACCGTCAATTACCCCCGGATGTGAAAAGAACGAACGAGTGGGTGACGAGCAATCATCACGGGATAGCATGGTTCGAGGGCTATACACCGCTATGGACGATCGCCAGAATTTTGAGGACAACGGTCGCCGGTTCTAGGCGGGTATTTGTAAGAGGTGCCGATAAATCATCCTACCTGGCCCAACTCACCGACTGCTACATTATAAATTTGGAGGAAGACGACGGCGATACGTCATTTGAACATCTCCCAGGAGCCTGTACACGTTGCTCGTACCACTCTGTGATACGCAAATAAAGGCATACGTGTGCTCTGGATAATGTGACGAGAATCAAAGCATGGTTCTGTCATAGCGAGCGTTACGACTCTTTATGGGAATATAGGACTACCGCCGCACTGTCTCCAGGCCTGACCGACACCCGCCTGTTATGAACAGTCTTCAGATTCTGGCCTCTCTTCGCGATATACAGAACCACTCTGTGGGTGTGTACCCTGCCGACCGCATACCAAAGATCTGGACGAAACCAACAGCGTTTGTTGTGAACACCGATGGATATAAACAACCGGGAACCCACTGGATCGCTATGTACGTCGATCGAGCTGGACACGGATGGTACTTCGACAGCTACGGATTGCCCCCCATTGTCCCGCAACACCTCATTCGACTCCGTAGAAACTGTAAACTCTTCCAGTACAGCGCTCATCAACTTCAAGCTCCGGATTCGCAATGTTGCGGACAGTATTGCATTATGTTTCTTCATTATATGTGTACTGGCTTCGCTATGCATAAGTTTAGAAGTGTATTTTCAAATGATTTATCACGGAACGACAAAATAGTCAATCGCTATTACAATGCTTTCGCCAATAAGAACGATAAATATAAAGATGCAGCCGGTGCCGTCGGCCGTGGCAGCCGTCGCAATAATTGCGACTCTTTTAATCATAAAAGTTTACATTGTGTACAAGGCTGCTGTTCCCGTACGCGCTAATTGTAACCCCCTCATGTTACTTTAAGAAATAATTGTCTTCAAATATTCTGCGTATTTATTCTTATAGCTTAATCGTTTCAGCGTACAGCTTTAGCAGCGATGGAGAGTCTTGCGGTGATTCACACGCCGCGAAGTCAGCAGATTTTGCGAAATCGCCGAGAAACAGTTCTCTTGGCGAGGCCTTACTCACACCTCCTCTCGTGATGGTGGGGGGTAGCGGTTGTAGTGGGGACAGTACTAGAAATAGGCCATCCGTTTCGGTAGTCAGGCTGCAATTGTTACCGAGCCCCCCCCCCCCCCCCCAGTAGAGCTTAATGCAGAAAAAAAAGACGCGAATTGAAAGCACGTATAGAAATTTTCTTGCAAAATATTGCAGTTCTTCAAAGGCTCATAGAAACGAGAAGTGCGTTAAATATTTTAACACGAAAAATCGCGAAACTTCAAATCAGCGATGGACTTTGCGCCACCTTCTAAATACAGGGTGGGTGACGTTGTTCGTATCAGTAGTGCAAAGGCGGCCTTTGAAAAAGGATACGGGAATGGGTGCAGCAGTGAGCTGCTTAAGATACACCGCCTATCATTGAGTAGCAGACCTGTCGTATACATCTTGCGTGACCTTAACAACGAGGAGGTTGACGGTATTTTTTTTTAAGCCGAATTATCGAGAGTCCAAGTGAGCGCAAAAGGCCGGGCGAGGCCTTACGCACACCTCCGCTCGTGATGGTGGGGGTAGCGGTTGTAGTGGGGACAGTACTAGAAATAGGTCATCCGTTTCGGTAGTCGCTGCAATTGTTACGGAGCCCCCAGTGGAGCTTAATGCAGAAAAAAAGACGCGAGTTGAAAGCACGTATAGAAGTTTTCTTGCAAAATATTGCAGTTCTTCAAAGGCTCATAGAACCGAGAAGTGCGTTAAATATTTTAACACGAAAAATCGCGAAACTTCAAATCAGCGATGGACTTTACGCGCATCAACAAGATCGGAGCGATGGCCGACTTCCTGCCGACGAAGAAGGTGGCAGAACTCTCCCTAAAAACGGACTACAAAATTTCCGATATACGAGTGGTGAAAACGCGCTTCGGGTCACGTCTTATCGTGGAAGTGGACAAGACTTTCGTTTGCTTTCTACCGGCGAGATTCATGAAAGCTCTTGACGAAGACGAGGCGTTGTTCAAGCAGATGGTAGCAGCGGCCCATGCGGATAATCTCGTTATAGAATACCTTGGCTCCGAATACAATAATGTGGAGTTCAAGCCAGCTGTCAAATAACTCTGCGCAACAGCTCGCGTATACTACATCAGATTTGTCAGAGTGCGTCAGTCTGCAGGGAGAAGCCATGCCGGGCAAACGTTCATCTTCCACGCTCTCAAACAAACGGGCCTATAATCTACGACCATTGGTGCTGCAGACGTTTTACAGTCTGAATAGTCAAATGACGAAAAATGTGTGGCTAGGCATAGATGTCGACGACACCGGCCAGCTGCATCCCGTTATTCGTTTCATGTGTGATACCAACGGCTGGACAACCCTAAATACAACGTCATGGCTGGCGTTTCAAAAACAGCTCAACACCACCATCGCTGCATACTTCGACGAAGAAAACATTGCATGCGCCTCCGCCTACCCTACTGTTCATACGGTGGTCGCTTGTGATGACTACATTCTGGAATACGGCGAATGTTACGCCCAGCCCTCCGTAACGATTCAAAATTTCAACGACTACGGCGTACACGCTGTACACCGTGCAGCGCCATACTTCACCTTCGGTAAAGATGACTTCATCGCATTGAAATTATTGGAGGATCGTATCAACGCGTACGCAGCATGGCTTAACAATGCTTCGACCGACGTGGGTAAATGTAAGGATGCGCTTGTCACCGCCATTGCAGCGGAAATTTACAACACCAGGCTGTTCACCACACGTTATCCAGTGCCTCCTGCAACCTTTCCACACACACCAGAACAATCGTCACCGATCATCTCATAAATCATCAATTGAAACGCATAATCAATATAATGGATATTTGTAAATAAACCTGTATGTATATGTAACAAAAAGAAAAAATAAATAAAGAAAGGGGCCACTATGGCGACACCACCGTTCCTCCCCACTCTTACCCCCACCACCTCGGCTGCCCCACCCCGGGCCGAGTAGTGGGGATAGGAGTGGGGGTCGCCATAGTAGCCCCCTTACTACTTTGGTGCAATACTGTCCTATGGAGGCGAATCGGAGGATTGATTCGGAACTCTTAATTTCAATCGATTGAGAGATTAGTCGTTTGTTGGCGGTTTCCATCATCTGTGAAGGTTTAATATTATTTAAACTAGAAATTTTCAATGTTCTACATGTCGAGTAGTGAAGTCTCTGAGAGTTCGAGAGAAACTAAGCGCCGAACTTAATTTTTCCGGAGCGAGGGAGAATGATCCTTTTTGGCAAGGCCGTGTCAAGAGTTTTAAGGTAGGTTTACACTACGACACTTTGGTGTATACACTCAATGTATACATCGAGTGTCTGTGTGTGAACCCCACTGTCTGATCTCGCGACATTTATTGCGACATCTCGCTAGGTATCGCGCCGAGTCCCGTGTGAACAGATTGTGTCGGAGTGTCTACCGCAGTGTTCAAGTTTTCGAACCGGCGCGAAATTATCCAGACACTCGCGACCCGCGTTAAATCAAAATGGCCATTGCGTGGAGCAAGGAGAGCATTAAAAATTTGATATTTCTTGTGGAAGGACTGCCTGAACTTTGGCAAATATGTTGTGCTGATTACAAAAATAGAGTAAAAAAAAGGCAGCACTTCAATGCTTAGCGGACCAGTTTGGCACAATATCGGCTAAAGTCGGCAGAAAAAATTATAATTCAAGAACACAGCTTGAGGGGCTATACCACTGTGAACGCTGGAAATTTGGGTGATTTACAGGATTTTTTTGGAAGATGAAACCGGAAAAGGAAAAAAATTTCGTTAAACTGGAAGGTATTTCCCGTACAATGACGTAGGATTTTTGAAAAATATCAAATTCTAACAAAATGGCGTAGTTATGAAAAAAGTCTGTTTTCTTGCCTATAAAATGGTCGTTTTTTTCAATGCCAAATCGTCAATTTTCATCCAATCAAAAAAATCCTACGTCATTGCAGGGTAAATATATTCAAGACTACTCAGATCAAATTTCCAGTCAATCGGATCAATTTGGGTTACATTGTCAGCAAATTTGAAAAATCTCATTTTGAGAAAAATGCGTTTAAAGATTTAACTATCGATTTTTACAAAATAAAATGATATTGATATATATACATATATATATACAGGGTGTCCCAAAACTCAACGATAATCTGAGACCGGATGAAAGGCCAAGTTATACCAGCTCTGGGAAAAATAAAAAAAAATCCATATCATTCAGTTCAGCGATAATAGACATTTAAAAAAAAAAGTTGAAATTCGACACCTTTGGTCGCATTTTCAAATCCTGTGATTACCAATGTCACAATTTCGCTGTGATTTTTTTAATTTCGTGATCTTCATTAACGATGCTATTAATCGCAACTACAAATTAATGCAAAAAACATTGTTAATTTAATAAAGTAAGTTAAGTTTTAGTGAGTCATGTTTCACAAAAATATTGTTAGTTAACTTTGACACTTCATTTTGAAAAAAATGTACTACACTACCCTTGGCAAGTTGTTTCAAAAGATGGCGCATTTAATCAAGATTTCAAAATGGTGCAACACTTGCCACTTTTCTTGCCATTAAATTTTTTATTTCTTATTGTAAAAAACATATGTTTTTTACAATAAAAATTGGTTATTAACTGACTCAATTACCTCTTTACTAAAAATAATAATTTTATTTCAGACCAGAAACAAAAAATCACAAATTTTAGTAACAAAAAATCCTAATGTTGAGTTGTTCAAAATGAGCTCAATTTGAAAAAAAATAAGAAATAAAATTTTTAATGGCAAGAAAAGTGGCAAGTGTTGCACCATTTTGAAATCTTGATTAAATGCGCCATCTTTTGAAATAACTATTATTTTTAGTAAAGAGGTAATTGAGTCAGTTAATAACCAATTTTTCTTGTAAAAAACATATGGTTTTTACAATAAAAATTGGTTATTAACTGACTCAATTACCTCTTTACTAAAAATAATAATTTTATTTCAGACCAGAAACAAAAAATAACAAATTTTAGTAACAAAAAATCCTAATGTTGAGTTGTTCAAAATGAGCGCAATTTGAAAAAAATAAGAAATGAAATTTTTAATGGAAAGAAAAGTGGCAAGTGTTGCACCATGTTGAAATCTTGATTAAATGCGCCATCTTTTGAAACAACTTGCCAAGGGTAGTGTAGTACATTTTTTTTTTAAAATGAAGTGTCACAGTTAACTAACAATATTTTTGTGAACCATGACTCACTAAAACTTAACTTATTTTATTAAATTAACAATGTTTTTTGCATTAATTTGTAGTTGCGATTAATAGCATCGTTAATGAAGATCACGAAATTAAAAAAATCACAGCGAAATTGTGACATTGGTAATCACAGAACTTGAAAATGCGACCAAGGGTGTCGAATTTCAACTTTTTTTTTTAAATGTCTATTATCGCTGAACTGAATCATATGGATTTTTTTTATTTTTCCTAGAACTGGTATAATTTGGCCTTTCATCCGGTCTCAGATTATCGTTGAGTTTTGGGACACCCTGTATATAATATAAATGATAATGATATTCTTGAAAGAATAAACTGTCGAAAAAGGGAAAAAATCGATTTTTCTAAGTATCACACTGGTATAGCCCCTTAATAACAGCGCACAAAATTACGGCTGCCGCCGGACGGCGTTTCTCCATGGCGTGTGAGCGGGTACTGCAGACGTGTCAGTAGTTTTATGTGTGAACATCTGAGACACTTGTGTATCGACATGACAGTACAGACACTTTCTGAGACACCGAAACCGTCTTATGTGTGAACAGAACGGACATTAGTGTCAGACATTTGTGTTGCAATAAGTGTCGTAGTCTATGCAGACCTTTAAAGTTCCTGTGTCATGTTAACCCATTAACGCCCAAGTATCGCGATTTTTTCCTTCATTTTCAAGCCAGATTTTTATTATATAAAAAAAATCATAAAAAATGAAGAGATACGTTCCCTGGTATTTTCGAGGGTGCTCTTTCGGGGGTCAAAATCGGGTTTTGTCCATTAGGAAAAAAATATGGCGGCTTAAAAAAAAAACAGGAAAAATCAATGACACGTTTTTTTTCAAAATTTTTGTTCACTTCGAAGCCGTTGAAAAGTCCGGTTTTTTTCAACCATGGGTGCATAGAATAGTGACGATTGAAGAATCAATTTTTTAAATTCGTTGTTGTGAACATTTTCACCCCCAAAATGGCGCTTTTCAGCCCCTGAGTGACACGAAAAATTTCACGCTCGGTGTCCCAAATGAAAAGTAGTTGGATTTGGACGAAAATTGGTACTCGGAGGTTTTTGAGGTCGCTGATTACGATTCCGTTCTCAAAATTCTGAAATTCAAAATGGCCGGTCCAATATGACGGACACAAATGCAAAAGTTCATTTGAATTGGATAAAACGTGGCACTCGGGAGTTTTCGAGGTCGCTGATTATGATTCTGCTCTCAAAATTCCGAAATTAAAAATGGCGGATCCAATATGGCGGACACAAATCCAAAAGTTCATTTGAATAGGATAAAACGTGGCACTCGGAGGTTTTCGAGGTCGCTGATTATGATTCTGCTCTCAAAATTCCGAAATTCAAAATGGCGGATCCAATATGGCGGATACGAACGAAAAAGTTCATTTGAATTGGATAAAACGTGGCACTCGGGGGTTTTGTAGGTCGCTTATTATATTTCTGCTCTCAAAATTTGAAAGCCTTTGGGTATTTAAATACCTGATATTTTCAGGTATTTAAATATCCAAAGGCTTAATTTACATTTGTGTCCGATATATTGGATCTGCTATTTTTAATTTCGGAATTTTGAGAGCAGAATCATAATCAGCGACCTCGAAAACCCCCGAGTGCCATGTTTTATCCAATTCAAATGAACTTTTGCATTTGTGTCCGCCATATTGGATCCGCCATTTTCAATTTCGGAATTTTGAGAGCAGAATCATAATCAGCGACCTCGAAAACCCCCGAGTGCCACGTTTTATCCAATTCAAATGAACTTTTGCATTTGTGTCCGCCATAATGGACCGGCCATTTTGAATTTCGGAATTTTGAGAACGGAATCGTAATCAGCGACTTCAAAAACCTCCGAGTACCAATTTTCGTCCAAATCCAACTACTTTTCATTTGGGACACCGAGCGTGAAATTTTTCGTGTCACTCAGGGGCTGAAAAGCGCCATTTTGGGGGTGAAAATGTTGACAACGACGAATTTAAAAAATTAATTCTTCAATCGTCACTATTCTATGCACCCATGGTTGAAAAAAAACCGGACTTTTCAACGGCTTCGAAGTGAACAAAAATTTTGAAAAAAAAGTATCACCGATTTTTCCTGTTTTTTTTGTTTAAAAGCCGCCATATTTTTTTCCTAATGGACAAAACCCAATTTTGACCCCAGATTCTGAAAGAGCACCCTCGAAAATACTAGGGAACATATCTCTTCATTTTTTATGATTTTTTTTATATAATAAAAATCTGGCTTGGAAATGAAGGAAAAAATCGCGATGCTTGGGCGTTAATGGGTTAAGAATTTTTTAAATTCGACAAAGCCCAAAGCCTGGCCCCATCAAACAGCTATTTTTCCAGGAAACACCGAGACGGCTTGGAAATCCGAAAACATCCGGACAATCTAAACAGAGATGGAGGATATCACGTCAATCCTATTTGGCACACCGTCCTCCCGGTTTTTTAATTGACCAGCTGATCAATTAAAACATCTGATTGGCTGGTGCAACGATCCAGAACGATGACTGCAACTATATAAGGAATACTTGAGACACGAGAGCTTCAGTATCGGAGCTCTCAGCCCTGATGATGCAGACTGTAACGTTTGCGAAACGTCGGCACAACGCTGATCCTCAACACGGCCTCCATCCGGAAGCCACATACTCTTCTCATTACATAAAGAGCCGTGAAAGCCTTAAAACTAAAATTTTTTAAATTAATGTGTCGTGTCAAGAGTTTAAAAGTTTAAAATTCTTGAGTCATGTTAAGAATTTTTTTGAAATTAATGTTTCGTATCAGGAGTTTTGAAGTTAATTTGTTGTATCAAGAGTTTTTAAAATTGATGTGTATAATTATGGTTATACAATATTATTATAATTATATTATTGAGTTATATATCGAGCTTAGTTTATTTACGTCTGGTCTGAAATTTATGGCATTAGGATGCGTGCTGTGCTAGGGCTGTGTGTATTTTGGTAGTGTGTTTTAGGCTTATTTTGTATTCATTGATTCTGTTTTTAGGTATCTTTTTGTTTGGTCTATATATGTAGAAGTGCAATCATTACCATCGATTTTGTAAACTATGTTAAATTTTTTGTTGTCATCTGTTTTGTCTTTTGTAGAGCCTGTAATCGATAAAATGTTGTGTTTATTGTTTGTGATTAGTGTTATATAATATTGTTGAAAAAGACGAATTAGTTGGTGATGGGTGTTTTTTGTGTATGGTAGGTTTATTAGTCTAGAAGAATCAAAGTTTTTATTTTTCTTTTTTTGATTGTTGATTGTAGAAAGTCTTTATTTATTATTTTTTCAGTGAAAGATTTCGGATAACAATTTTGTGTCATCGTGTTCCGAATAAGTTGCAGATTTTTTTTGCCAAATATGGATGAGATAGTTTTATTGCTCTGTCAACTAACATGTAAATTATGGCTTTTTTGGGAGAGTGGATGGTGTAAAAAGAAGTTTATGAATGTGCCAGAGCAAGTAGGTTTCCTGTACCAATTGGTGATGATTGAATTTTGATTGCGGATTAGAAGTATATCGAGAAAAGGAAATTCTTTACTTTCTTCTATTTCTGATCTAAATTGTAATTTTGAATTATATGAGTTGATAATTTTGATAGTGGATTCAATTTTGCCTGTTGGCAGAGCAATAATAATGTCATCGACATATATTTTGTATAATGGCAATGAAAAGTGTAATTTTTCCAAACAATTAGTTTCTAAATGAATCATAACAATGTTAGATTGTATCGGAGCAAGAGGTGAACCCATTGGTAATATAGAAATTGGTTGATAAATTTTGTTTTGCCATGTAAAATAAATTGAGAACATGATATATTCTATGGCTTTAATTATTTCATTTAATGGAAATGTTTCAGAAAATAGTTTTGATCTTTTTTAAAGACTTTGAATAACTAGTTGTAGTGGAATGTTAGTATAAAGGGATGCGACATCGAAAGAGACAAGTTTGTAATTGAGTGGAATTGAGATATTTGAGACTGATTGTTTTAGGTAGAAGCTATCTTTGACGTGTGAGTTTGTTGTATTTATTAGTTTAGATAGTTTTGATTGGATAAATTCAGCTAATTTATGTATTGGGCTGTTCATTGAAGATACTATTGGACGCAGTGCAAAGTTTTTTTTTGTGAATTTTTGGAAGGCAATAAAGACGAGATAAGTTGCAATTTTCTGCATTTAGGTATTTGTATTTTGTTTCGTCAATGATTTTCAAGATTTTCCATCTAGAGAGAATATTGTTTATCCTGTTTTGTAGGATATTGATAGGATTTTTATTTTTTAGTTTATAAGTTGAGGAATCTGCGAGTAAATTGTATGTTTTTATTATGTAATCTGATTTGTTCAAAATGACTGTTGAATTTCCTTTATCAGCTCGTGTAATTAAAAGTTGTGGATTGCTTTTTAGGTATGAACAAGTATGTTTTATAATTTTACTGGTGTTAGAAAATGATGTTGGTATACTCATTTTGTCCATGATTTAAGTGATTTTTTTTCTTATTTTATTTTATCTAGGTTTGACAAGTATAAATTCTAATTTGGATTGAAGTTTTGATGTAGAATTGTGGATGTATGTTTTTATGTTTGAAGGTTTGAGATAAGGAAAGCAAACATTTTCACCAAGAGATAAGAATGTAGAAATGTATGATGGAATGTCAGTATTGGAGAGATTTATAAGCCATTTTTTTGTGTTTTTTAATGTAATTGTTGAATTATTATTATTCAGAGGATCGGTAAAAGAATTATTATTTGTGTCCTGTTGCCTATTAGTGAAAGTTGAGTTTTAGAAACTGTAATTTGTCATCTGGAGAGACAATATGCTCTCCAAATGGAAAAGCATGAAAATCATTGACGAAACAAAATTCAAACACCTAAAAGCAGAAAATTGCAACTTATCTCGTCTATAGTGCCTTCAAAAAATTCACAAAAAAACTTTACGCTTCGTCCAATAGTATCGTCAATCAACAGCCCAACACATAAATGAGCTGAATTTATCCAATCAAAACTATCTAAACTAATAACTACTAACTAAACTAATAACTAAGCTAATAACTAAAACTATCTAAACTATTACAAACTTGTCTCTTTCGATGTCGATGCCTTTACACCAACACTCCACTACAACTAGTTGTTCAGTCTTCAAAAAAGATGGTATCTACTTTCTGAAACATTTCCATTAAATTAAATAATTAAAGCCATAGAATATAAAATGTTCTCAGCCTATTTTACATGGCAAAACAAAATTTGTCAACAAATTTCTGAATTATCAATGGGTGTACCTCTTGCTCCCATACTATCTAGCATTGTTATGATTGATTTAGAAACTAAGTGATTGGAAAAATTAAAATTTTCATTCCCATGATGCAAAAGATATGACGATGACATTATTATTGCTCTGCCAACATACAAAATTGAATCCACTATCAAAATATTCAACTCATATAATTCAAAATTTCAATTTACATCAGAAATAGAACAACATTTAAAAAAATCCTTTTCTCCTTTTCACACTTTCCCAAAAAAAGCCATAATTTACATGTTAGTTAACCGAGCAATAAAACTATCTCATCCATCTTTTCGCAAAAAAAGTCTTCAACTTATCAGGAACACGATGACACCAAATTTTTGTCCGATCTCTTTCACTGAAAAAATAATGAAACGAAGACTTTCTACAATCAACAATCAAAAAAATAAAAACTTTGATTCTTCTAGACTAATAAATCTACCACACACAAAAAACACCCATCACCAACTAATTCGTCTTTTTTAACAATATAATCTAACACTAATCACAAACAATAAACACAACATTTTATCGATTATAGCCTCTACCAAAGACAAAATAGATAAGAACAAAAAATCTAATATAATTTATAAAATCGATTATAATGATTGTAATTCTACATATATAGGCCAAACAAAAATATACCTATAAAACAGTGTCACGTACGACGTTATTCTCTGATTTCTTTTTGACCGACACACACATAATTGTACACGTGCGAGAAGCAATAGAGTCAGCTATTTTTATTTTTCAACGGAACCACAAATATAAGCGTTCGAGATACCTAGCACAATTGTATTGCTTCTCACACACCATAGACGCGTGCATCACAGACCATAGCGGAGATATACGCTTTCCTTATTCTTCAACTGAGCACAATACCTAATGCATGTATTTTCGTGTAGCGAGCCGCTCCACTATTTTTCCCCGCTCTGCATGAGAGCAGTTATAAAAGTTTTCCGGCCGGAGCCTCAAGCCCTATGATAGGGATCGGCAAGGGGACATGGTAGAGATCCAAAATATCCAACCTTTATTGCTTCTCCGAGGAGGTCGAACTTTCGGATATGAGACGAAAAATAATTCTTCTCAGTGCCCAAATTATGAGAGCCCTTCTGGCAAAGTCATCGCGCCTTTATAAAACCTCCTTGTCTCGACGAGCAGTATAGCCGAAGTTTTTAACGTCGATACACTGTTCGTAATCCAGGTCTTCCATAGAAGAGAGTGATCCGACAGTAGTATCGGTCGTATATTATAATGTGTTCAGTCTCAATCAAAATTTTCACGCGTCGTTACGCTGTCCAAAATTCGGGTCTTCTGTAGAAGATTGTGATTTGGCGTAATTATTAAAGTCAATTTATATTGTTTTATAATTAAAAGGGTCAAACGACCAAATATTTCAAGTACAAATTATTGTTAATCCGCGACCAAATCTCTAGAACATTGTGAGAGTACGCGTGTGTGTTTAAAGAAATATTCAATGAAAGCAAGAATACGTTATTGTAAAGCGACGACACCGCTCCTGATTGTCAAAGGTATTTATCACATTATAAATTTACTTGGAATATATCAAATTATTATTCCATCGAGTGTTTATTAAACTATTGTGTGACTCAAGATATTGAAGTCCCTTTATTACCAATTTCCTAAATCCATAAAAGTAACAAGATCTCTCGAGGTCTCACAGCAAACGTTCCCACATAATTATTATCCCGAAGAGCACGCGTGACTCATTAGGGTAGTAATCGGAGTAAAGCGTTTACCGCTCGACGCTTCTAACTCTAGAAATATATATCTTTTCTAAACGACTTCGGACGTAACAACAGAATCAATGAACACAAAAATAGTCTAAAACACACCTCCACAATACACACAGCCCTACCGCAGCACGGAATAGAACAAAAACGCGATTTTAAATTTGATGAAGTACACATTTTTAACAATGAAAAATGTCTCAAAAAAAGATTGTGTTACGTCCAGAAGGGACGATTTTATTTTATGTTTGGGTTCCTTATTTGTTAATATTTTCAGGGATAGCCGCACGTCCCATACGGGCCCGGCAACACTCCTGTGGAGGAAGGATTAGTAGGGGAAAGAATTCTAATTCGCTGCAATTTGATTAAACATGTTTATTGTGGTTCTACTTACGATCGTAGTCGCTCCGTTGCGCGGGGACAGGCCCGCCGCGCTATTCACTCTCTCTCTCTCTCTCTCTCTCTCTCTCTCTCTCTCTCTCTCTCTCTTCCGCGGGGACAGTTCCCCCGCGAGTCACTTCCGCACACCGCGCGCCGCACTTAAGGGTCCTCTAATTTTTGATCGGGGGCTCGTCGTAAGCCTCGATCCTCTTTTCACTATAAAGATGTACGATAGGTTATGATAGGTTATGATAGCACTGGTGTCTCTGTGCGGGTCCGCCGGGTCGTTAACCTGGGCTTATTACACCGCCGCGAGACCGGTGCTATTAGGGCTTTCTAATAGAGACTCACGATTCTATGCGGGTTCGCCGGGACGTTATGCCGGGACTTAGTACACCGCCGCGAACTCAGCTCTATTAGGAGTTTTCTCCGACTCCAGGAGCGAACCGTGGACAAATCGGAACTAACGATGTTGGTTGCCACCGGACCGACATCGGCTCAGGCGGCTATCAACCCGGTGGGCGTTTTTGTCCACGATCACGGAAACTTGCCCGCTCCCGGGGTCCCACGGTCGAACTCCGCGGGTCAGGTGATTTCCGATCAGCGGAATCCGACCGGGCACATCCGGCCTCACTTCGGCGATTTTACCCGACACCACACAGAGACACGAGGCGACGGAGTCGCCGGAAAGCAAAGAATAATAATAATAATAATAATAATAATAATAATAAGATGGCGTAGGGAAGCTGGCGTGCCCATCGCCCGGGGGAGCGCAACTCCCCCGCAATAGCCACCGACGTGCCAGGCCAACCACCTGGCACGCCGAAAACTAGGTTCGAACACCACCTAGTCAAGCCCCCCACAACCGGTCCCTCTCGGATGGGGACCAAGGATCAGTTGGGAGGGGCACCCGGATAGGATCCACGGTAACGACCACGGCTCGAAATCGGCGCCTCGAGTGGACGGAGGAACTCAAGGAAGACCTCATCCGCTGCTGGAGGGATAGCGTACCGTCGCGGCGGGGCTACATGGCGAGGTTGCAGGCCCTGTGGAGCCAAGAGCACCCAGAGCTTGCACACCTCTCGCAACAACATCTGCGAGACCAGGCTGCCCGCTTGCGACGACAAGGCTACGATCTCTTGTTACTACCACCAGAGCTGTCCGGCAGGCGCTCTTCCGCGCGTTCCGCACGGAGCTCTGCCGGACGGCCTCAAGATCGAACCCCCCGGCAGTCGGAACCCCCCCGTTGGCGCGTCGATTTGACAGAGGACTGGGGAACAAGGAGGGAGAGAATCACTGGGAAATTTTCTCTTCAGCCTGGTTGCCTAGAAGCGGCAAATGAATCCCTCGCGTCAGCAATCCCCGAGACCGCTGATCTCCTCAGCTTGAACTGGGCTGTGTATCGCGCTGCTGTTGAGTCGAAGCCTCAGACACGCAATGATAAGGCGGCGTTTGTGGCTAAGACTCGGCGGCGCGTTGCACAGCTCCAGAATAAGATCAATGAAGCGCGGAGGCAGGCATCCCGTGTTCAGTGTGTGTTAGACTTCATTACGGCGGGGAGGGCGTTTACCCCTAAAATCCGAAAAATCAGCTCGGAACTGAAATGCCGTCACCACACATTGAACAAAGCTATCCTTCTTATTGTGAAGGAACGCTACGTGGAGAAGGTGCGGAACCTGGGGGTTGCGAAGCAATCCCTAGAGAGGCGGCTGGGTCGGGCGTTAGACAACGCCCTCTTCCGTTCTGACCCAGGCCGCTGGTTCCAACCACCTACGCCTGCCCCCGACACAGCGCCAACAGCTGTTCAGGTGGAGCGGTTTTGGGGAAAGTTGTATAGCGAGGCGGGTCATTTTGATGAAAGCACTCCAGCTCTGGGACGGTTCGACACGTACTGCCGGCAACAGCCGAGTCAGCGTGGCGACTGTTTTCCAGTCACGCGGGGTGAGGTGGAGAAGGCGGTGAGTAGCATGAGGAACCACGCCGCTCCCGGGCCGGATGGGATTAACATCTTCTGGTGGAAGAAATTCACGTGCACCCATACCCATCTGGCCCGCATCTTCTCATCGTTCATCGATGGGACGGTGCCAATCCCTACGTGGCTGACAGAGGGAAGAACGGTGTTAATCCCCAAAAAAGGGGATCTGTCTCATCCGGAGAACTACCGCCCGATAACGTGTCTGAATGCGCTCTGTAAGATCTTCACAAAGATTCTTTATGAGCGTGTTCTGGGCGAGATCGAGCCTGCATGGCGGGAGATACACGAACAAAGGGGATCCAAGAGGGGACTGGGAGGTTGTAAGGAGAACCTGCTGGTGGACCGCTGCATCACGCAAGACGCGGTCCAGCACAAGCGTAACCTCTCAGTCGCTTGGATAGACTACCGTAAGGCGTTCGACACTGTCAGTCACAAACTGATTATACACCTACTCGAACGCCTTTCGGTGAGTCCTTACATAGTGGGATGCATTAGGCAACTCATGCCGCTCTGGAAGACACGCTTCACAGTTAAGACTAGTGAAGGCAACGTGTCGACCGGAGTGGTGGGGTATAGGAGGGGGATTATCCAGGGAGATTCTCTCAGCCCCCTCCTGTTTTGCATCTCACTATTACCCTTGTCAATCGCCTTGCGGGCTGCACGCGGGTACGAAGCGGGGCCCCCCGGGGAGCGTGGGCGAGGGATCACCCATTTATTTTATATGGATGACCTCAAGCTATACGCTCCGGGGGAGGGGGGGCTTAAGCTCCTCTTGAACATCGTAGCGACGTACACGCGGGCGGCGGGAATGGACTTCGGATTGGACAAGTGCGCTGTTCTTCATCTCAGGAGAGGGAGAGCAGAGGGTGTCGCGGCTGATGTTCGGCTGGTGGACGGGAGCGTCTTCAAACACCTGGACGCCGGAGGGTCTTATCGGTACCTTGGCATCGATCAGCGTTCTGTACAAGACGCTGAGGGTGTCAAGGAGGCCCTCCGCAGCGAGTATAGGCGGCGTCTCAGACGGATCTGGAAATCAGATCTGTCTGGGAAAAATAAGATCACTGCCACCAATATGCTCGCTGTCCCGGTCCTGCTCTACTCCTTTGGCGTCGTCAAATGGCGCAGAGACGAGCTTAAACAGCTGGACCGTAATTTGCTGGACGGATAATTTATTTTTAATTTTTTTTGAATTCTCTCCTCGCTCTCGTTCCGTCGCATTCGTCCGACGGGAGGGAATAAATTCCCCGATCCCGACGATCCGAAAAATTCGGATCGGAAGAAAATAATTATTTTTTTTTGAAATTTTTTTTTGAAATTTTTTTCGTGTTCTCGCCCCGTCGAATTGTCTCCACGGAAAGGGGAGTCAAGCCCCCTAGATCCCGTTCTCAGTCGGTACGTCGACGCCCTCCGGGTCTCCGAAGGCCATCCCCATGGCAACCGGAGGTGCGATACCGAAGGTCCCGCCACAGCTCTCGGACCCCGCTGATGATTCAGCGGATGACGTGATCCCGATCGGGGACCTGATGCTGGGTCCACAGGTGCGCACCGTGGAACGACCGATCCGAATGGATCGGACCCGGGTGGACGACGTGCGACGCCCAGCCCGGCCCCGAAGCTCCTGGTGGAGCGACCCGGTGTCTGTCGCCGACAGGGACCGACGCTCCTCGGTGAGGTTGACGAGGGGTTTCCCCTCGACCGCCCCGGGTTCCCGAGGTGACGAGAGACCCCGGCCTACCGGACCAGGTCGTAGGGTCGTCACTCTGAACCGGAGTGATCTCGAGTCGTCAAGCGACGAGCGGATCCCGCGTCGGGGTAGGAGGTTTTTATCTCCTCACCGAGTCCTCCCAGAGGTACGCCGATGGGAGGCCACGTTCTCGGGCCGTCAGGGTGAGAATGTAGAGGACTTCCTCTCCCTCATCGACGAGGGGCGCGTCCTAGCTCGTATTCACGACGAGGACCTGCTCCAAACGCTCTCGTTCTGCCTCAAGGGCATCGCGCGGATTTGGTACCGCCAAGTCCGAGGCACGTTGTCGAGTTAGCCGGTCGCGAAAGCCGCGTTTCGCGAACGCTTCGCTGACCCCGACTACCAGATCGCCTTGCGCGAGGAGATCTCGTGCCGGACCCAAGGCGAGTCCGAGTCCGCTCTCGTGTATTTGAGCTGCATGAGCGGCCTGTTCTCCCGTCTGGATCCAGCTTGGACGGAGCGGGAACAGGTGCGCTACGCGCACCGCGTAGTAAAAAGTATAATTGTAGGCTGGACCGTACAATTCAAATAAACTTTTGCATTTGTGTCCGCCATATTGGAACCGCCATTTTTAATTTCGGAATTTTGAGAGCAGATTCATAATCAGCGACCTCAAAAACCCCCGAGTGCTATGTTTTATCCAATCCAAATGAACTTTTGCATTTGTGTCCGCCATATTGGATCCGCCATTTTGAATTTCGGAATTTTGGGAGCAGAATCATAATCAGCGACCTCGAAAACCCCCGAGTGTCACGTTTTATCCAATTCAAATGAACTTTTGCATTTGTGTCCGCCATATTGGATCGGCCATTTTGAATTTCGGAATTTTGAGAACAGAATCGTAATCAGCGACCTCAAAACTCTCCGAGTACCAATTTTTGTCCAAATCCAACTACTTTTCATTTGGGACACCGAGTGTCACATTTTTCGTGTCACTCAGGGGGTGAAAAGCGCCTTTTTGGGGGTGAAAATGTTGACAACGACAAATTTAAAAAATTGATTGTTCAATCGTCACTATTCTATGCACCCATGGTTGAAAAAAAAACCGGACTTTTCAACGGCTTCAAGGAGAAAAAAAATTTTGAAAAAAAAGTGTCATCGATTTTTCCTGTTTTTTTGTTTAAAAACCGCCATATTTTTTTTCCTAATGGACAAAACCCGATTTTGACCCCAGATTCTGAAAGAGCACCCTCGAAAATACTAGAGAACGTATTTCTTCATTTTTTATGATTTTTCTTATATAATGAAAATTTGGCTTGAAAATGAAGGAAAAAATCGCGATTCTTGGGCGTTAATGGGTTAAGGCGGTCCTCCAGTTTCTCGGCTGTTTTTTTACGGCATTTTCAATATTTTTTTACGGGCAAAGCATCGAAATAATCAATCTCATTGTTATTGCATAATCTTTATTAACATTTAAATAAGCTTTACAAATTTTCTGAAGTCAAAATATATAATAGAATAAAAATTATAGTGGCCGACAGGAAGACATCAAGTAAAAGAGGTGCTTGACGGTGACCAAGATTGCGGCTGTTCTGTTTATCTGAAATCAAAAAACCAAACGGCATTTTAATCTTCACATTTAAGAATAGCGATTGAACTAGAGTGAATACTAAATTACAAAAATTGACTTTTTTTATACACTTTTGAAAATTACATTCTATTTTTTACTCATTTTTTCTTAAGTTTTTCGCTCGCACAAAAAAAACTATCGTAGCAATCATGATAATCCTAGTTCAATCGCTGGCTTATAACATATTAAAGATGCTGTATAAATTTGAACAAGATAGGTGCAGTAGTTTTTTAAATATCGTGGTCACCGTTTCGAAAAATGGTGTTTCGAGAAAAACGCGTTTGAAAGTTCGCGCATGTGATTTATACTAAAAATTTCATCTGACCGTCAATCTGCTATGCCTGGACCATACAATAGGCCTTCCTCTTCTTCTTGGACGTCACGCAGAGCTGCTCCGCCTTCCCTTTTCGCGATTCGGGCCTGTTTTACATCACTCGTCCGCCTTTCTGAACGGTCGATCCGAGAGCTATCACGCTGTTGAACATATCCTTTAGCTTGTGGGCCGATTTTCACTCCCATGGTTTCCAAGGTCTTCAGGACAGATTTGAATCCTTCGGCTTTACCGATTTTTGGGCATGAATCTATTTCTTTTTCTTTCTCACAGTTGCACGCCATAGAAATTTTAAAGCCCAATCCTCGTATATCACGTTGATGGAAAGTCACCGTACTTTTGCACTCTTTACAAATAACAGCCGAAGAAATAGTTGAAAATACACTCACAAAATTCAAAATACAATACAAAACAGTCTGTTCAACGTTCACGTCAAAAAATTTATTTTGACGAAGTTTCTTCGCTGACGCCGATGTAAACGACTTGTCTTGCTCAAAAGTGTGTCGGTTGCATGCGAATTTTTGCTTTTAAGTCGATCGTCACGAGCCGGGGCGTCTCTACTTTCTTTCTTTAACATTTTGAAAATTATTTTCAAGAAAACAGCTACGTGCGACTCGCAAGAGAAAATATAGTACGCTTCGCAACTGCCACAGCAAAACTGAACTAACCGACGCTTCACGGCGTCTTAGTCTATATTTGAAAGCGTCTGTTAACGGTCTCGGCTGCCCTTTACTCGGGCCTAATTCACAAAAGGTTCAGGTAGCAGTTAGATTTAGGGATATAGATACAATGGTCAGCGCCGCTCGGCTTCCGGAGCAGCCCGGCGCGCGCTCCGTATACCTGCTCCGTTCCAGGGCCGTAACTTGTGAACCACTTCGAATATCGAAAAACCCTTTGGCACACATTTTCTACACATGTTGTAGATGTGATTTATGAAGAAAAAAATCGATTTTTTCGACCCCAGAAACTAGAGGACCGCCTTAAGGCACACTCCAACGCTATACGTTTTAGACCTGACATACAAAAACTAAGCTCAATCTACAACTCTATAATATAACTATCAAAGCATTTCACAGTATTCTACCTCACATAACAATTTAAAAATTATAGACACTATAAACTAATTAATACCATGACATGATAAGCTAATTTTAAGGACATTATATATTAATTTTAAATACCCCTAACATGACACACCTATTTTATTTTCCTTGACACGTCACTGCCTAAATGATCTTTCTCCCCGGATTCGTAGTACAGAGACTCGAATAAGGTTTAAGAAATTAATACACCACTCAGTTTCTCTCGAACTTTCGTTGACCACACAACTCAACATGTAGCGAAAAAAATTGTAAATTTCGAGTTTTTGCTTATCTTGGAAGGGAAAACAATCTCTTAAAAACTAACTCAATAGGTAATTATCATAGTCGTTGGATTCTTTACGAAAACTTCTTTCAGATCAATCTCTTACACCAAATCTTCGATAACAAAACACAAAACTCTATTCTAATTAATTATCCATCACAGATAAGAAAAATCGCCGATAAACGATAATATCTCTATCGATTGAGTATCTTCCCACTAAACATTATTTACTTCCATAAATAATGTTTTTTTTCGAAATAACCTTCCAAATATCTGCAAAAATCCTGAAATATTAACAACATCGAGGTTACTTATTTCTCATATCTCAACTCTTTATAACTCCATAATAGAATAACCCTCTTTCTCACACATCTTATATTTCAAACACTGATACATAAAAATAAGCAATGCACTATATGAAATTATTCATAATATACTAATATAGTTATAACCAAAACAGAACTCACATCATTGTTATACAAAATGACATAACACTTATATAACTGAATCATAACATAAAACGCTCATATATATAACTTTGTCAAACGTGATTGTAAAAATTGTGTATCATAATTTATACAGAAAAATATACTTCTGAAGAATACTCGAACCAGAGGGCCGAAACGTAAGAAAAACATCCTTTCTTTCCATCGCTGACCTTGGAAAACCTTCATTGGCCGGACCGAAGCCGAATCCTCAACGATTAACTTATCATTTACACGGCCACACACATCTTTCATTCATTTTTCATCTTAATGGTGCGGTGTACAGAATCATTATATTCGGCTACTAGCTTATCAAGAATATCGATCCACTTATAATTACCACGAAGACAAAATTGCATCCACATCTTATTTTTCAATGTAGGATTGAAACGCTCGCAAACAGATGCCTTCAAGGTGCTATATGTTGAATACATGTGAATATTGTACGTTTTTATGAGGGCCTTAAAGTCACAATTGTAGAATTCTTTTCCCCGATCAACGTTCAAGTAGTGCGGTATGCGTCCCTTAACGAGTATCGACTTCATTGCGGCTGCTGCATCTTAGCCATTCTCGCTCAGCATTGGCATGGCCCGAGTGAATTTTGAGAATGTATCGATGACGGTGAGAAGAAATTTGTATTTGGAGTTTTGACGCGCATATGATGACATATCGACGAGATCGGCTTGCCAGGTTTCGTCCAAGCCACGGATGTCCACATGCCGACGCGGATAGTTTCGTTGAGCAGACTTATGTACCTCCAGCACGAGAGCGCTCCTTTTCTCGTTCATTTTCCAGACCACGCAGTCACGCAGCCAATTCAGCAATGACGTGCGAATTACGCGTCGCCAAATCTTGTAAAGTTTTGGCATTGGCCTCGAGTGTCTTTGCAATGTCTCTCATCGTAGCTTCAAGTCGCATTCATTTCTTTGCGTATGTTCTTAATAATAGTTCGGGATATCTTTTGTAACGCACTTAGAGTGATAGCATCATCTTCTCCTTCCGGATTTGCAATGTTACACAATCGTTTCTGCTCCAAGTAATGATGACCATCTGCGGTAATTTTAAAGCCAATCTCAGGTCGACCTGGAGGACCTTGCTTACTGTGGAGTACACTCCTACTTGAATGATGTCCAAACACATCGACACTCATGATGAGGATACGTAAATTCTCCGATGTCGAGTTAATAAATGATTACAGGTTCACGCAATTCCTCGATAATCGATATAATTTCATTCGCATGTGCCGAATTTGCGGCTGCTTCTGATGCCAGAAGTAAGCGAAGACGATCTACTAGCTCATTTGAATTGTCCCAATAAATATGGACCGATTGTGTGTTTTTTCTAGCTAGCTTATACGTTTTTGCTTAAAATTTTTTGTGCGCATTCGTCGAGATTACAATTTTTCATAGTTTTTCAAATCGTCCGGTGTGAGAGTTTTGACATTGGGCTCTTTTTTTAACAGTAGCACCATTAGTCCAACCGTGTTTGCATAATTCACATCTCCCACACGAATATGTTGAGAGTTGAAAATTATCGGAGAATTACCAATCATTAATTTCTTGCCTGCGAGATTCCGGACACCATATAATACATCCAAGCTTGCTATTCTATTTGTTTGTAATAGCAGGATATATTTACAGATTAATTCATCGACATTTTGCGAGTTATCATCATCCTCATATATCAATTCAATCGAATCTTGTATTTCACTCTTGAAGAAATCTTGTGCCTCGTTCTTCAATTGATGTTTCACACTATTGAACGCATCTCCTTGTGATCCAGGCATTAACCCATTGGATACGGCTTGCAAACAACACGCTATTGCGTATTCGAAAAATCCGGATAATCTTGAGGCGAGACATTTGACGGATAAAGTGTTGGCTGAACAGGCTCGCATGATACAGCTTCGCAAAGTGGATCAGGACGGTGATTTGATAAATTTCCACGGGGAAGTGATCACTATACGCCTGCGTATAAAGTCGTGATGGGTATAGTTTTCAATAGATCTTCCAATAACAATAAACGGCCATGGATAAAAAAAATTAGTCGTCGGCCAGCGTCCAAAGTGCTAACACCTCAAAATGTGCTACTCTTGAAGAGTTTGAGTCTCAAAGTGCGTGGCGAAAGCGTGTAAAATGATTTAGTCTGTGCATTTCGATTTTGATTTAGATTAGATTTAGATTTAATCTGTGTTCTGTGCATCTGTTATGTGAAATGGAAGAAGAAATCGTAAACATTCAGACACCCGTGGTCTTTGATGAATCTATCATCCATTGTGAGATTCACGCTCATCAGCCATATGCATCTTCAACCTTCAATAACAGCAATGAAATCCGTATTGCCGTCCAACATCAAGGGCTCTCCATTCTGCCAAGCAAGAGTTCCCTACACATATGTGGGAAATTATCCAAGCGCAATGGGACGCCAACTGCTGCTACAAGTCTCGTCAACAATGCCATTTATTTTCTTGAGGAAGTGCGATATGAATTGAATACCATCGAAATCGATCGTAATAAGAATGTTGGCATTATGAGTATAATTAAGGGATATTCATCTCTCTCACCGGCTAAAAGTTCTATGCTCGAGAAAACTGGATGGCTCCATGTTGAAGAGACGAAGCAGATTGTAGATGTATCGGGAAACTTTGATGTGTATATTCCGCTCAGCATGCCCCTCGGGTTTGCCGAAGATTATGGAAAAATTGTCGTGAATGCCAAGCACGAGTTGATTCTCACAAAATCAAAGACCGACAACAATGCCATTATACAAACCGCGTCCGAAGACTACAAACTCATATTGCATAAAATAGAATGGCTCGTACCGCATGTAACAGTCTTGAATCAGCGAAAAATTCAGCTGTTAAAGTTTCTCGCCAAAGACGCACCAATCTCCATGAGTTTCCGAACATAGGAACTGTATTATTATCCATTGCTGCCTGGCACCTCTAAGCACGTGTGGTCTGTAAAAACCTCGAATGAACTGGAGAGGCCACGTTATGTCATACTCGCGCTGCAGACGGGACGGAAAAATAAGAAACAACAAAATGCGAGCCACTTTGATCATTGTAACCTGAGCGATGTCAAACTTTACCTCAACTCACAATGTTATCCATATGGAAATTTGAATTTGAATATTGATCAAAATCAATATGCTCTACTCTACGAGATGTACGCAAACTTTCAACCGACCTATTACAACAAAGAGGCCGAATCATGGCTGAACAGGATTGAATTTTTAGAAAAAGCCCCCTCGTTGCCATTAACTGCTCAAAGCAAAACGATTCTCTCAACTCCAGCCCTGTTGACGTACGCCTTGAGTTTGAATTGAGAAATAATATTTCGCCACAAACTTCAGCATACTGCATGATCCTCCATGATCGTATTGTCGAGTACAATCCAATCAGCGGTGGGGTTAAAAAATTGGTATAAAATCATGCCGATAATTCGCATCCACGTCAGTGAATATGGCTTATCTTTGATGTGGCTTATCCACTTTAGTCACTATGGCTTATCTTCGATATAGAGGACTTATCCACGTCAGTCAATATGGCTTATCTTCGATGTAGAGGACTCCAAGAGACCCATCAACATATTTGTCCTAAAGGAGACGTTCATCATCAAACTCCACGGCAAGGATGCTGAACCGCTGACGCTCGCCTTTGACGCACCATTTGCATAGGACTCTTTATCGGCCAAGTACAAAATGACAAACAATTGGTTTGTTAGACATTTCGCGCCGTATCTGAGCGGATGTTTGCGAGAGGCGCGACACGGTCGTGGTGTCGTCCAGATGGCGGAGGCGCGTGGCGAGCGCGAGCGTTGCGGCCTGCGAGCACCGGGGAGATGCTATGCTTCCTTCTTGCCCGAGACGCAAGACGAGGCACACGTGTTAAAGTTTTGGAGCGTGTTCGCGTGAGTTAGTCCGCGGTAAAAGAGAAAAAGAACGAGTGCGTACGCCGATGGTCGGTGGCTTGCGGCGAAGAAAGATACATTGGACTCTGGTGCGAGAGAGTTGCTGTGTAGAAACGCGAATTTACTCCAATCGTAATTTATAATATTATTAATCGGATCGTGTGGATCCCTATCGTTTCCTTTAACTGTTATTTCAAATATAATATATTGAGACGTATAGGTCCGTCTCAGGGTGATACCCCCCACCACAAATTCAAATAAACCGACACATTGGGGAGTAGGGGAGGGGGAATAAGAAAAAGTCAAATGGGCAGGTACGACCTTCAAGGTCACAAAACAGTAAGCGGAAGGAAAGACGAGTGAGAACGGAAAAACAGAAAAGAACAAAAAAAAAAACAAAAAATAAACAAAAACAGTAGAAAAAGTTAACGACGGTTAAAAAGTAAGGGAAGGGGAAAAAGTCGTTGGAAAGAAAACAGAGAAAGTAACAAAAAAAACAAAGGAAGCATAAATTTATTTAAAACATAAAAAAAAGTTAACGATAAAGGGAATGATGGGTAATTGGTAAGGGAAGGGGAAAAATAAACAATAAAATGTGGGTATAAAAGAGGAGGACATTTGGAGGAACGTCACTTCTTCTACTTTTTGTGTGGATCAAACAGTACCGCTCAGCAGAGTACTACCTTTTAGGAGAGAAAAGCTGAATGAGGGGAGCCTTGAAAAACAATAAAAGAAAGAAGTCATTAGCATAGAGTGAGATTTTTTATGTGGATTAAACAGTACCGCTCAGCAGAGTACCACCTTCCAGGAGGGAAAGGCTGAAAGAGGGGACCTTCTATTATTAGGGGAATAGAAAGTACGAGGAGGTATTCGAAGCACCAGGGGACAATACACACACACACATACAACTGTAAAAACGCGAAATATCTACAAGGGCTCCCGAAAATATCAGGAGAACCCAAAGGTCAAGGAGGCATCACGAAATTCAAACACCACACCGACACAATACACGTAACAAGCGGTAATATCATCATAAGCGGGCACGTGGCGCCATCCGACGGAGTCAAACACGGTTAGAGTAATCGATTACCGACGCGCGATAATCGGTTACGCTCACGGGGAGTAATTACAAGAAAGCGCACCGTAGCACGTTAGTCGAAAGCGCTCCGCGATCCATCGCGTCGTGTTCGATAGAGTGGGGGGACTCAGGGAGGGCGGTTAGCACGAGAGCGCGCTCGGCACCGCTCGCAATGAGCGAAAGTAGGAAGAGAGGAGGGAGCGCGCCGTATTGAGATCGAGCGCGCTGCGATCGATACTGCTAGGGAAAGTGGACCGCGACAGACAGCGCCACGCGCAACCTAGGGAAAGGCGCTCAGTAGACTCCGCGCGCCGTAGGCGAGAGCGCGCCGTAACTCACGCACGCCGCGAGCGCCAATACGTGTAGGAGAAGGGGGAGAAAATCATCGACCCCCGGTAAAGCAATCGCGCTCGAACACACTTACCATCCGGGCGAGTCCGCTATTCGAGTATTGTACCGACCGCGACACGACACACTAAAACACACAAAACACACTCCAGCGACTCATTAAAACACACAAAACACACTCCAGCGACACATTAAAACACACAAAATATACTCCAGCGATACATTGAAATACACCAAATAAGACAACACACCACATTTGTACACCGGAATCTTTTAATATTATATCGAGTCAAAATACTGAATAAATGCCATTTTATTAACAAATACCTCCAAAACACAGAGTTTAAATTAATTTCTTCCCTGATCGAGTCCCGAACAAATAAAATTAATTGTGACGAATTTCGACCCGTTACAATATATTATTCCGCGTGTTCTCGTGTTTTCGCTAAGTCTTGAACCTTTCCCCCTCCTCGCAGTGCAGACAAATCGGAGACGTGTTCCGAAAAAGACAGAAAAAAATATAAGTAAGATAAAAGATACAACTAACATTCAGAAGTGGGATCTGAAGGACTGCGTGCGCGAAATAAATAAATAAAACATCCGTGTGCGACGAATGGTGGATGCAGTGGAGTTTGAGGATTTCGCGCTCCGGTGCGATATGCCGCTAAACCATTCGGCTACGTTCGGGAGGGGTCGGGGACGGGCAACCGGCGCGGACAGCCGGCGACGAGCGCAAGATGGCGGTCGGGCGACGCTGGTCGGCCATGCGCGGGGAGCCGACGAGGGAAGCGAGCCGTTGGTGTACGCGGCAAGCATGTTGACGCCATTTGCACAGCCGACTGAGGACGTTAGACCCGTTCAAAATACATCGGGTGAGAGCAACCCGTCGGAAGGACGCGCCGTGCCGCGGGAACAGTCGTCGGTCATAGAGGGACATACTAGTCCACCCTTGCTCAGTGTGTCAAGGCAAGCGTTGCCACCCGAATCTCACGACCAACTGCTCGAGCTCCTCGCAGGAATTTTCACCAACCGACAACCACCTCCGGCAGCAGAGACCTCGTATCCGTTGACAACCGCGGCGCCGATGCCCGCGTATCATATGATTCCGAACCTGACGCGCGACATCGAGGAATTACGAGGTGAACCGGACGGCATGAGGGCTCGGGAATGGCTGGAGAACCTCGAGTCCTTGCGAGACATCCACAACTGGCCGGAAGAGTATCCCCTCGCGTCAGCCAGGATGCACCTCGCAAATGGTGCGAAGAACTGGTTTCGGACTCGGGTGAGTGAATTGCGAACTTGGGCGAGTTTTCGAGAGGCATTTATGGCCACGTTTGGGTTGCGCGACGACGTGTCGAGCAAATGGGCTCGAACGAAGGCCCGACGTCAGGGAAAAAACGAAACGATCGCGCAGTATTTTCACGATAAAGTTCGCTTGTGTTCGCCGCTGGGATTAACTTTCCGGGAAGAAAGACGGGAGGTGTCAGCGGGCTGTGGTCACGAGAGTTGTTTAATTTGGTTAAGCAATCGGCTCAATACACGATGGATGCGCTCTTACATGGTTTAATTTATTCGGAAAAACTTTTCGCCGAGCAGAAACGCGAGTGCGATCGAGGAAGTGCGCGAGAAATTGCGAGCTCGAGGGACAAGAACTGCGAAGTGAGTCGAGCGCGGATTTCCAAGCCGTTCGGGGAGTTCGAAACTAGAGTCACGCGCAACGATCGGGCGTGTTTTAATTGCCGTAAGGTGGGACATTTGTCGCGGGAATGCTCGGAGGAACGTCGCGGTCCGACGTGTTCTAGGTGTCACTAGAGAGGGCACATAAAGAGTCAGTGTCCGTCGGGGGCAGGTACAACGGCGCGGCCTGTGCACGTCGTCGAGAAACGGCACGACCCTGCCGCTGTGAAATATTTGAAAATAGCATCTGTGGGTGGACGAGATGTGCCGGCCTTCATTGACACATGTAGCGCGGAATGTACGATTAAGGCGTCACGCGTTCTCCTCGAGGGTCTGACTGTGGAGACGGGGTCGACGACCCTCAAACCTTTTGGACCATCCGACTATATCGTGCGGAGCATCGGAAGGACTCGGGCCGATCATAGCATAGACGGAGTGCAAGTCCGAGGAGTCGCGCTCCTGATAGTGCCCGACGACCTTCAGGCCATTGATATACTAATCGGCAGAACCTTCACGGAGGCACCGGGGGTTGCCTTCGAGAAGGTTGGTAACCAACTGAGATTTTACAGGAGTCCCGAGTTGCTGGAGGACTGCGCCGAGGCATCGACGGCACTGTACGCTGGCGAAGAGATCGTCTTACCAGCCAATACGATCTCGTTGGTCGACGTGGTGGGCAGAGACGTCAAGTATACTGTTCCCGTGGCCAACTGGGGAAAAACGGACGAACCGCTCACCCGGGGACAGGTGACCGTACGTGGGGACGTGCAGCCGGTGCAGGCGGTCGCAAGGCCGAGGATTCGCGAAGGGATCGAGGAGGAGGAGATCGACGTCGGGGTGGAACAACCTCTAATGGTGCGACACGAACTGAGCTTGCTCCTCAATGAGTTCCGGGACTGTGTCGCAACGGGCCTGCACGACTTAGGGTGCGCACGCGAGGTGGAGATGGAAATCAAGGTGAGAGCGGATGCGCCGCCGGTACAATGCAAGCCATATCGGGCGATGGAAGTTGAACGCCGGGAAATTCGGGATATCATCAGTGCATGACGGGACGAGGGGATCGTCACAGACACGCAATCCAACTACGCAAGCCCTGTACTCTTGGTGCGGAAGATGTCGGGGGAGAAGCGGCTATGCGTGGGTTTCCGGAAGCTCAACGCCATCACCGAACGGGTGTACTTCCCGTTGCCAAATATTGATGACCATCTTATTCAGATCCGTGACAGTCGAGTATTCACCGTGCTGGATCTGGCGCACGGTTACCTCCAAATTCCACTCGCCAAGGATGCCCGGGAAAAGACGGCTATCATAACCCCGGAGGAAACTGTTGAATTTACGAGGATGATCTTCGGGTTGATGAATGGTACTTTGGGAAGGCGATGCAAAAGGCGCTGGGACCGCTGAGAGACGATGTAGCACTGTTTTATCTCGACAACATCCTGATCCCGGGAAAGGAGTGGAGCGACACTAAGCCCAAGCTTCGTTTGGTGTTTGAGGCCTTGCGGCAGGCGGGCCTCACCATCAAATTATCGAAATGTCACTTTTTACACCGACAGGGCTCTTACTTGGGGCACGAGCTCTCGCAGCAAGGAATTAAACCAGGGCGGGTCAAGGTGGCGGCGATTCGCGACATGCCGGCACCGCGGAACGTACGAGGTCCGTCGTTTCCTAGGATTAAGCAGCTACTTCAGGAAATTTGTTCCGCGCTTTGCCCGGATGGCAGAGCCGTTGTCACGACTGCTGAGGACGACGACCACGTTCGAATGGGGCGAGCCACAATCGACAGCGTTCGAGCAGCTCAAGGCGTGTCTGATCAAGCCCCCGGTCCTGCAGACGTTCGACCCGCGGGCGGAAACTGAGGTGCATACAGATGCAAGCGCAGCGGGGCTGGCCGGAATGCTGATGCAGAGGGACGAGGGAAGTCAATGGTGTCTGGTGTACGCTGTGAGCCGGAGGATGAGCGAACCGGAGAGCCGATACCACAGTAGCAAGCTTGAGCTGCTGGCGGTGGTGTGGACGGTGACGCGACTCCGCTCCATGTAGGCCAACATTCCGTTCGTCGTGGTCACGGATTGCCAGGCGCTGTGCTACCTTAGCACCCAAAAAACTCCCAATCCACAGATTATCAGATGGAACGACCAGCCCAGCGAGGTCGATTGTCGCATTGTGCACCGACCGGGGACGAGCATGCCGCATGTCGACACGCTAAGTAGAGCGCCAGCAGGTTCGCCAGAGGAGGGGAACAGTGTGCCGAGCCTGTCGATCGAGAGAGGAGAGGACCAGGTGTTGCTGTACCAGCGGAACGACGAACGCATCCAGCGGAAGACGGAAATCCTGGCCAAGGAGGTCAACGACCGGACGAGGGAGGAGACCGGAGAGGTACAGGATTACGAGCTACACGATGGTGTCCTGTACAAACGGCGAGACGGAAAACTCTTGTACGCCGTGCCGAGGTGCATGCGCAAGAGCCTGACCATCCAGTTCCACGACATGAAAAGCCACCCAGGGGCGGAACGAACGGCGCGGCGGATGCTGGAGCACTACAATTTCCCGAGTTTGAGGGCATACGTCAAACGCCATGTGCGAGGCTGCCTAACATGCCTGACAAGGAAGTCGAGGCCTGGTCGACAAGCCGGACCACTGCACCCGATTCCGCCTGGAGGCCGACCGTTCGCCGTCATTCACATGGATCACCTTGGCTCCTTCATCACCAGCAGAAAAGGCAATAAGTACGTGCTCGCTTTTGTTGACAACCTGACCAAATTCACCGTGCTCAGGGCGGTCAAGGATACGCGGGCGGCCGGAGTAGTGCGGCACCTTACGGAGTTCGTTGACCAATACGGAGCGCCGGACCGGATTATTACGGATCGGGGGACATGCTTTACGGCTCGGACGATTGAGGAGTTGTGTCGACAACATGGCGTCCACCACACTCTCAACTCGCCGAGGCACCCGCAGCCGAATGGCGAGGTGCAGCGGCTGAACGCGACTCTGATTCCCGCGATTCGGGCTAATTTGGAGGAAGAGGATGGGGCGACGTGGGACAAACGTCTGACCCAAATCCAGCATGACCTCAACGAGATGGCGAACTCGAGCACGGGGAAGAGCCCTTCCGAGCTCGTCTACGACTACGTACCACGTGGCGGTGAAGGTGGAGCACGAGCGGCGACTAGAGGCATCGGGACGGGCTACACGCGGCTAGAGGAATTGCAAGTGCAACGTCGCGAGCAAAGCGCATAGAAATATTGCGTTTTCTCTCTTACTTTGTTGAAATCCAGCGAGAACGCTGGCCTGAGCGATTTCCCATGGAAATCGTGAATAACCATTAAACGAATATGGCATTTACATTTTTCGACACGTTCTTGTATATAATAAGCGAGCGTCGGGCGCACTTTCGTACGACCCTCCTTACGCACTCGAATTCAACGAGAACGTAGTTTTAGGCACGCTTTCTCGGAAAAGTCGTAAAACAAAAAATATCATACTGCAAGCCAGACGACCCAGAGTTCACCCGCCGGCGAAGACATAGCGGAGCTCCGATTTTCTAATCCGTGTGGGAACCAAGGGTAGGCCAAGATCGCCGGAAAAGTCCACTCGACTCGGTAATAAAACCGGGCTGCGACGAAAATAAAATGCACATGGAAGGGCTACGAGGCGCATCGCAGCTGCACTATCGCGGGGGCGACTCGGCGCCGGGCCCTAGACTCTAGATAAACAAACACGATCCCATGCGCTTTTTCCACGAAAACTCGCTCGGAATAGCTTCATTCCGATTGGTCTATTTGTAATTAATTTCGTGCGCCCAGACTCCGAGATACGAAGAACTGTCTCCAACGTCGACCACTCGGATTGGTTAAGAGAGAATCAAAAACGAAAGTCCCCTTTTCTCCTACTCCACCCAAGAAGGGAAATCTGGAGCAGGAAGGTCCAGAGGATTAAAGAAAAATCAGTTCAGCATCATCTTCCGAACCAGAAAGATCTCTTCTATCGGCTACAACCTTGTATCGCGATTCGTACCTCTGCCCTGCGTTTAATAATTCAACTCTGTTCTTCGAGCATCCATTTACATATCTATTTACTCCGAAAAGTATCGTGAATCTTCTCTGCGCTCTTCACACTCGTAAAGCGACCATCTGACCCATCTGCGGCACCACTGTAAACACAGCGCGTGTGCGGCCAATCGGCAGACATTGTACTAGCGAGCGTAACAGGCCGAGAGCGAAGGTCCTTTCACCCAAGTCCGAAGGACCGTCATTCAGAAAACGTAAGCTAACTGCATCATTTTTTTTTGTATCATTTTTTGAATCCGTCGAACTGTATTCATCAATCGCTCTCATGAGTCTTGACCATCTAGGCACTCGATACCTAGAACACCTGCTTCACACATTCTCCTTTTACCCTCATCCCGTGCTATTGCGCTTGGCGTAGGCAAGAAAGAGGGAAACGAAAGTTTATGCTCTCATCCCTTCCGGATGTGACATATTCATTTTTGGGGGCTCGTCCGGGATTATAAAAAGGAAATGTGTTAATTAACCCAATGTCTGACGACGAATCAACTAGCTCATTAAATCTAAACATTACTGAAGACCCAGCTGAACAATCAGGATATGCACTGAGAAGTTCCAACGTAGAATTATTGCTTGGTCTCGAATCTATTCCAAAAAGATCAATAAAAACATTAAACTTACCTCGTAAAATCGAAATAAAAAACACAGTAACAATGACGACGTTAGGAACAAATCAGTTAATCTCCCTTAAAGATGCAATAAGCTGCGTCCCGGAAATCGACAAAAAAAATATCGCTTTATCAGAATTCATACCGTTATACAAAGACGCAATAGAATATGCGATAAAAATCGAACATGAAGTTAAAGCGCGCAAAGAATTGCAGTCCACTCCCACCAACCACGAAAGGTTCGTCCCGCCCAAATCAGTAAAATTTTGTAATGTATACAAAAGGAACAATCACACTACAGAAAATTGTCGATTCGCGACCCTCACCTGCCAAAATTATAAAAACCAAGAACACAATGCCAACGAGTACCAAAGGGTCCTAAATGAACAAAACTCAGTTGTTTGCCAAATATGCAAAAACAATGGTCATTCACCAGATAGATGTTTTCAGTTAAAGAACAAAACGCCTAAATTCAAGCGACCCGTTTGTCGGTATTGTAAAAGGATAGGACACACTATCGAAAACTGCCGTACCCGCGAATATAATAACACGCGAAATGGTCCGAATACCCCTCGGGCAGCCGCGCTGCGAGATCCCACGATCTCAAATGGTCCGGTCACGATAATCATTCCGCCCGAATCTATCTTACCTACACTATAAACGGGGAACATTTCGTTAACCTACCCTCGGTGTGTATCGGAGCGCACCGACAAAAAAAATATCGATGTTAGACAGTGACGCTATCCCGAACCAAATTAAAAAACAATACAATTTCGAAACTTTATTCTACATTATACCTGGCAAGGTTCGACTCCCTCACCCCGGTTCATTAAGGTCCCAATTGTTTTTTTTTTGCGACAAAATGAAAAATAAATTTCACGACGGAATGCCTTGAATGTGAAGACAAGGCATGGCCGTTTAAACGAACAAACGAACCCGACGAGGTAATGGAAATCGCCGCGCGTTCAAAAACTTCTTTCCACATGAGAGTCGAAAACCGCACGTTAAAGGAAGGGTATATCCCGCCTTTTAAAATCCGTAAGGATGTTTATGCTGGCGACTGCCTAGTAACAAACATTGACGAAAAGGCCCATTTGAAGGTTTTTAATCCCACAAATGACGCCGTAAGACTGATCGTGCCAGTCATAAAACTACAGGGATTCGACATCGTGGAAAACCAAATCAAACAAAAACACAAAATCAGATTGCACGACAATTTGCGATTCCGATCCAATTTCTCGCGATGCTTATCCAATTTCTCGCGATGCTTATTCCAATTCCTCGCGATGCTAATCCATTTTCTCAAGACTCTGGTCCTAATTCGGACGTAGATTGCATGACAACTACGCCGGTCCAGAGCCCAGTGGCCCAGTGGCCAATGAAAAATAATAAAAAAATCGACAAAAAACGTCGAAGTAAAACTTTGACAATGCTCCAGTGAGAGCAATGATGAAGAAAAACTAAACAAAAATAAAAAACAAAACAAAAAGCAAAATAAACCTAGATTGCATGACAATCTCCAATTCTAATCCAATTTCTCATGATGCTAATCCCATTTTCTCGCGATGCTAATCCAATTTCTGGCGATGCTGATCTCAATTTTTCGCGATGCTAATCTCAATTCCTTGTGATGATCCAATTTCTCGCGATTTTAATCCAATTTCTCGCGATTCTAATCCCATTTTCTCGCGATGCTAATTCAATTTCTGGCGATGCTAATCCATTTTCTCAAGACTCCGATCCTAATTCGGACGTAGATTGCATGACAACTACGCCGGTTCAGAGCCCAATAGTGACGAATAAAAAAATAAAATAAAAATAAAAATCGACATAAACGTCGAAATAAAACTTTGCCAACGCTCTAGTGAGAGCGATTATGAAAAAAAAATCCAAACAATTCAAAACCAAAACGGAGGAGAAGACTTAAAAATGAAACAAAACTCGAGTCAAATTCCAATCACAAAAGCAAATTCGCGAACAAACGTAAATTCTATCGTCACCTCGAAGTCAACAATGCATATAATCGAAAATTCGAAAATCACGTTACAAGATATGGCCACCCAAACTTTCCGAATACGACTACGAAGTCGTCTACAAACCCGGCCCACTTAACTCAAACGCTGACGCCTTATCCCGAAACCCGATAGAAAAATTAGAAGATGTCGAAACTATACCCAATTGTCAACAGGAACAAATCGAAAATTCAAAAATCACGTACTAGATTTAGCACGCCAATTAGAGAGAAGTGATAGCGATGAGGAAAACGAAAATCCCACAACTTTCACAACTCAAGCTGAAGTCCATTCCATTCCCTGTGAAGAAAATATAAACGTTGTCACTCGCTCACGAGCAAAAAACGATACATTCCCGGAATTAGGAAAACCGTCACAACGAGAAAACGAAACATCTGGCGACAACGCTATGACCAGGGTCGATGCACCTACCACCGAACGGGTAGACGTGCACCCCGAACCCCAACACCTTGCGCGCCGCACTTGTAAGCCCATGAACTACGAAGAGAGTAGCGACGAGGAAACAGAGGCCGAGATATTCGGGCCTACGCGTACCCGACGACCCAGAGAGGCCGTTCACCCCAAAACAGCTGAAGGCCCTAGCCAGCACAAAGCACGTCCTATCCCTTATTCCAAAAAATCCACCGATCCTAACTCCGACGATTCGACAAATTCAGACACCAGTTCTCATGATCCATTAACTTCCGAAGACGAAGATCTCCCTGCAGAGGAACCAACAATGTCCAAATTTAAATTCGCCAATTGCATTGACACGAAAGAATTATTCCATTTCGTAATGACAATTTAGTCTATTTCATCGACTCGCAAGGAAAACCATGCGACACTGGAGCACAAAAATTATCGGAATCAAACAAGCTTCCCCTCTGGAAAAATTTATTAGTAGGCCGAGCCTACAGCAAAAAGGTCGGAAAAAAATATCATGTTGCCTTAGTCATCAAAGACGAATATTCTGGATCATTATCCTTCGTATCAGAAAATGTTAAGGAAAGCGTAAGAGAATTAAAAAACCTTTGCGAAGATCTCAACCTCCAGTCGCTGAGTATTTGCCAAAGTAATCACGTCGAGCACCTAATATGGGCCGACGTCCTCAACACAATTAAAGAAACGTTCGAAGCCAGTCCAATCAAAATATTGATTTGTTTGGGAACATTACAGTACGTGCCAATCGAAAAACGCGATTCCATTTTTTACGAGATGCACAAGTCCCCGATAGGAGGACACAAAGGTGTCTCAAAAACGTACAACAGAATTAAACATGAATATTTCTGGGAAGACCTAAAAACTGACATTCAAAGGAGAGTGCAACAATGTCTCGAATGTCAATTAAAGAAATTAGTCAGAATCAAAACCAAACAACCGATGATAATTACCGACACTCCAGGTACAGTTTTCGAAAAAATATGGATGGATATAGTAGGTCCAATGCAACGTACTTCCAATCAAAACGAGTACATTCTCACAATCCAAGACCATTTATCAAAATATTGTGTTGCAATCCCGCTGTCAAATGCACTTGCGATAACAGTCGCTGATGCATTCATAAAAAGATTCATATGTGTTTTCGGCGCACCCAAGGCATTACTGACGGATCAGGGGAGTAACTTCCTAAGCGGTCTAATGAAAAGAATCGCGAAACGCTTCCGCATAAAGCGATACCGAACTACAGCGTTTCACCCCCAGTCCAATGGATCCCTTGAAAGGTCTCACCACGTGCTAGCCGAATTCTTGAAACAGTATAACGATAAGGATAACGAATGGGATCAATGATTGGAACTAGCTATGCTCTCATACAACACCAGTGTTCACGAAAGCACAAGACATACTCCTTATGAGGTAGTCTTTGGAAAACTAGCAAGAGTCCCGTCGAGTGAACCTCTTCGCGAATCAGACCAACTACCCACTTATCGTGGATACTTAATCGAATTGATAACACGAATAAACGGAATCAGTAACCTTGCTTACGAAAATTTAATCTCATCCAAACATCGATCAAAAAATATTATGATAACCAGGTAAACTCGGAGACCATTATACCGGACCACATAAGGTTCTAGAAAAACTGGACAAGGGTAACGTAAAAATCCAATATAATAACAAACCACGAATAGTGCATGAAAACAGATTGCGATACTCACACATTAACACTGAAAGCAAAAACAAAAAGAACAAACCACCAAGAGACGACGAATCCGATTTTAATCCTAATTAAATAAATAACCACAACAATTACACTGTTTTTTCAGATGGCTGTTATCGAACTATTCAAAAACATCAAGGGGTATAACTTTTATGAAATCCCAAAAACAACTTTGAAATTCCAAAAACAAATTCAAATTTCCGAAAACAACAACGCTGTCTATTAAGAATTATCTAACACCAATTTAAAAGATATCCGCCCAATGTTAACACTACATTTATATCTGATGAGCGACACATCCAGAAACAAATTTAAACGCTATACTACGGTATACTTATTCAATAATGTAACCGAGAATGTTAAATTCTTCAAAATAGTTTATCACCTGCGATACAAGCACTAGACGAATTTACATATAGTTTAATGAAAGCTCCAAGCCATATGGCGGTACTAGTTAGCGAAGTATTACACGTTATCAAATGTATACCAATAGAAGTAAACCTGACCACGTTAAAAGAATTTTAAAAGAAGGTTAAAATAATGCTAAAAGTATGTTAAAAGAAGGCTAAAAGAGTATTAAAAGAATGTTATTACGATCAACCTGTCACTCGTGGGAACGAAAAATATCTCCTTACTCCTCGAACTCATATATTACCAAAACAAGAACTCAAGTGACCTGTAATACCTTTCCCCATATTACCCTTACGGAGACATCGGGTACAAATTCATACCTGTTCCTGTCAAAGCCATACTACCTGCAAGCATGAAGCCGACGACGAAGCCTGCTTGGTGATACACCAACCCAGAACTACCATGTGAGATCCATTCCGCAGAAGACATCGACAACGTACGAAACCACATCATGTTTCTTGTAGAGCAGCCCACTACCATAAACAATATGGCACGGGGGATCAGTGGTCAAAACACTGTCAACCAAGCGGACTCCTTCTGGAATCGTACCTGGGAAAAATTCTTTGAATTCGGTACAGCAAACGTTGGTGTCACCCGAATGTTACCCATCGTTCGATTGAGTACGCTTCTCACAGATACGGTGATCCATACGTACAGCCTACGGCTGGTCGGTCTACCTCATCGGTGCAGTACGGGACTCGGTTACGCACCTCCTGATGCACCTGGCTCAACGACCTAAGATGAAAACGTCAACGGTGGAACTGGTAAAGAAATTCATAAACTCGTGACAGCTCCTTCAGTCGAACCAAAGGATCTAGTCAAGACCAACGCTGCAACGCATGATCTCTGAAACTAACATCTCCGATCGCTCAAGGTACGATCAACCTCCTAAAACACGATCCTTGCCTTTGAGTTCGCACGAGAAGACATTCGAGTATCAAAACGACCATTTTAGTCATGCCAGTAGTAAGGGGGCCACTATGGCGACCCCCACTCCTATCCCCACTCCTATCCCCACTCCTCGGCCCGTGGTGGGGCGGCCGAGGTGGTGGGGGTAAGAGTGGGGAGGAACGGTGGAGTCGCCATAGTGGCCCCTTTTTTTTTATTTTTCTTTTTGTTACATATACATACAGGTTTACAAATATCCATTATATTGATTATGCGTTTCAATTCATGATTTATGAGATGATCGGTGACGAGTGTCCTGATGTGTGTGGAAAGGTTGCAGGAGGCCCTGGATAACGTGCGGTGAACGGCCTCTCGGATTTTAGCGTGTTTCTTTCTAACCCGACGCCGTAAACGTCTCGCCGCGGTGTTGTAAATTTCCGCTGCAATGGCGGTGACAAGCGCATCCTTACATTTACCCACGTCGGTCGAAGCGTTGTTAAGCCATGCTGCGTACGCGTTGATACGATCCTCCAATAATTTCAATGCGATGAAGTCATCTTTACCGAAGGTGAAGTATGGCGCTGCACGGTGTACAGCGTGTACGCCGTAGTCGTTGAAATTTTGAATCGTTACGCTGGGCTGGGCGTAATATTCGCCGTATTCCAGAATGTAGTCATCACAAGCGACCACCGTATGAACAGTGGGGTAGGCGGAGTCGCATGCAGTGTTTTCTTCGTCGTCGAGGTATGCAGCGATGGTGGTGTTGAGCTGTTTTTGAAACGCCAGCCATGATGTTGTATTTAGGGTTGTCCAGCCGTTGGTATCACACATGAAACGAATAACGGGATGCAGTTGGCCGGTGTCGTCGACATCTATGCCTAGCCACACATTTTTCGTCATTTTACTATTTAGACTGTAAAACGTCTGCAGCACCAATGGTCGTAGATTATAGGCCCGTTTGTTTGAGAGCGTGGAAGATGAACGTTTGCCCGGCATGGCTTCTCCCTGCAGACTGACGCACTCTGACAAATCTGATGTAGTATACGCGAGCTGTGGCGCAGAGTTATTTGACAGCTGGCTTGAACGCCACATTATTGTATTCGGAGCCAAGGTATTCCATAACGAGATTATCCGCATGGGCCGCTGCTACCATCTGCTTGAATAACGCCTCGTCTTCGTCAAGAGCTTTCATGAATCTCGCCGGTAGAAAGCAAACGAAGGTTTTGTCCACTTCAACGATAAGACGTGACCCGAAGCGCGTTTTCACCACGCGTATATCGGAAATTTTGTAGTCCGTTTTTAGGGAGAGTTCTGCCACCTTCTTCGTCGGCAGGAAGTCGTCCATCGATCCGATCTTGTTGATACGCGTAAAGTCCATCGTTGATTTGAAGTTTCGCGATTTTTCGTGTTAAAATATTTAACGCACTTCTCGTTTCTATGAGCCCTTGAAGAATTGCAATATTTTGCAAGAAAACCTCTATACGTGCTTTCAACTCGCGTCTTTTTTTCTGCATTAAGCTCTACTGGTGGGCTCCGTAACAATTGCAGCCTGACTACCGAAACGGATGGCCTATTTCTAGTACTGTCCCCACTACAACCGCTACCCCCCACCATCACGAGGTGTGAGTAAGGCCTCGCCAAGAGAGCTGTTTCTCGGCGATTTCGCAAAATCTGCTGACTTCGCGACGTGTGAATCACCGCAAGACTCTCCATCGCTGCTAAAGCTGTACGCTGAAACGATTAAGCTATAAGAATAAATACGCAGAATATTTGAAGACAATTATTTATTAAAGTAACAGGAGGGGGTTACAATTAGCGTGCACGGGAACAGCAGCCTTGTACACAATGTAAACTTTTATGATTAAAAGAGTCGCAATTATTGCGACGGCTGCCACGGCCGACGGCCCCGGCTGCATCTTTATATTTATCGTTCTTATTGGCGAAAGCATTGTAATAGCGATTGACTATTTTGTCGTTGCGTGATAAATCATTTGAAAATACACTTCTAAACTTATGCATACCGAAGCCAGTACACATATAATGAAGAAACATAATGCAATACTGTCCGCAACATTGCGAATCCGGAGCTTGAAGTTGATGAGCGCTGTACCGGAAGAGTTTACAGTTTCTACGGAGCCGAATGAGGTGTTGCGGGACAATGGGGGGCAATCCGTAGCTGTCGAAGTACCATCCGTGTCCAGCTCGATCGACGTACATAGCGATCCAGTGGGTTCCCGGTTGTTTATGTCCATCGGTGTTCACGACAAACGCTGTTGGTTTCGTCCAGATCTTTGCTATGCGGTCGGCGGGGTACACGCCCACAGAGTGGTTCTGTATATCGCGAAGAGAGGCCAGAATCTGAAGACTGTTCATAACAGGCGGGTGTCGGTCAGGCCTGGAGACAGCGCGGCGGTCGTCCTATATTCCCATAAAGACTCGTAACGCTCGCTATGACAGAACCATGCTTTGATTCTCGTCACATTATCCAGAGCACACGTATGCCTTTTTTTGCGTATCACAGAGTGGTACGAGCAACGTGTACGGGCTCCTGGGAGATGTTCAAATGACGTATCGTCGTCGTCTTCCTCCAAATTTATAATGTAGCAGTCGGTGAGTTGGGCCAGGTAGGATGATTTAACGGCACCTCTTACAAATACCCGCCTAGAACCGGCGACCATTGTCCTCAAAATTCTGGTGATCGTCCATAGCGGTGTAGAGCCCTCGAACCATGCTATCCCGTGATGATTGCTCGTCACCCACTCGTTCGTTCTTTTCACATCCGGGGGTAATTGACGGTACGCGTGAGGTGGTGCAACGATCCAATGATGAGAGTACGATGAATCAAATGAAACGATAGCCACTTCTTTGGGTATAAAATTATTATGTTTATCCCTTAGACCTTGTATGTCAATCGCGATATTCATGATCCGTGCTTACGCTTTGAATGCTTAACGAGAAATGAAGACCAGCGCAGCGCTCAACCGCTGAAATCTACAATGACCTGTCTGGATGCGTCAATCTCCAGTACGTTATCATATTCCGCATACACGACACAATTAACCGTTGATGTTAGCGCTTCGTCGAATCGTACTTCTATCCTGACGCTACCGTGTTTCACCAGATTCCAATGGCTGGCGCTGTTTGCCGAAAGATCGGGTGTAAGATCAAACGCAAAAAGACAATAACCGTAGGGGTACGCGGTGCGTGTGATTGAGTTCCCCTGATTGAGAAAGTGAATACCCGTACCGGAAAATAACGTATGATACGCATCCACATATAGGGCGGTGTCGGTGAAGTTGGGCTGGAGAGCCTTTGACGGTATCTGTACACCGTCAGCATACAAAGCAAGATAATTAATTTGATAATTCTGAAAGTTGAAGGGGTTGAGGGCCCGATTACCGTTGAACGCTTTATTATCGACAAAACCGATAATTATGCGCTTCGGCAGTTGTCCTAGTATTACATTGTCCAGGGTATCCCCGTGTACACCAGCATGCATCGATATAGTTTTAACCTCTACGCGCGTCAACGGGTATTTTGCCGTCGATTTGGCCAATGCTCTCGCATGAGCTAAAAGCATACCCGGGGCAATTTTTGCACGACGCACAAGGAGTGACGCCTCGGTAATGTGGATACTGTAATCTTTTGAAGACGTCATAAGACAGAAGGCGTCACTGGTACGCACAAGACGTAAACGCATCTCAACGCCGTTTATCATAAATCTCTCCTGGTTAAAGATATCGCAGTGCAAATGACCGAGCAGATCAATCTCCCCGCGCGCATTTAAAACCGTTCGACGATTAGAAAGACCAATGTTTGCGTCTGCTATATCGTCCATTTTACCGGCTGAATCACCATACCATAGACAGCTTGTGAGATGAGAGGTTTTCGCGCCCTGTCCATAATTCAATAATGTTTCAATGTAGGCTCTGTATGCATAAGCATTATTGGGCGGTGATACAAGTTTTTGATTCAAAAATACATCGACCTGATTAAACATTGAGTGGAGTAAATTATTAACAGGCCCCACTTTGACTGTAGGGTCGGGTTTTACAGAGTTCGAGCGTATTCGAACACGCATACTTAGCATGGTATGTGCAAGGTCAATGTACTCGTCACCCTGGCCCGGTACCACGAACTCGATAGGTGAATCGTCTGTTAGAGATGAGATCGGTTTGTAGTGTAACCATTGTGTCCCCTCGATGGTAGTTTGAGTCGGCGGTAGTGTAAATAGCTCCAGTTCCGACTTCAAGCACTCACACGAATGAGTGTGTAAGAAAGCCATTTTTTTCTCACGAGAAGATATCGGCCACGGTCCTAGGTCGTGACGTTTTTTTCTTCTTCTGTGTTCTTTTCGTCGTCTTTCTACTTGCTCTTTTCACTGTTGTTCTCTTCTTCTTTTTAACACGCCCGCGGTGTTTTTTTGATGTCGCGGGTTTCTTTTTTTTATCGACCCTACGCGTACCGTAGCTGTTGACCGAATGCACAAGTTTGCGAATTTTCGAACGTTTACTTCCCGAGCCCTGCATGAAGCTATTGAGTTTTTCTTCAGCCTTTCTCTTCAAATTCACGCCCGATTCGCGCAAACGTGATTTAAAGGCCTCTCTAGGGTGCATGCCTGTATCTATTATATCGTTTGCTACATTAATTCCCGAGCGTATAGCTTCTTTGCCAACAGTGCGTGCTCCCTGCTTTAAGAGTGGTAAAATTCGGCGAAAAAGACCACCGAGAAAGCTACCGATGCCATGGCCCCTTTGATTCGGTGAGCCTATGTATACCTGACTAATTCCGCCGTAGCCTGTTCTAGCTCCACCCGTCTGTGTATCAAAGTACACATCGTAGTAATCCATTTTTTCTGTGATGCTGCGGCTAATCTATACGCTTAAACTGTAGCGTCACGGTTAGTGTTCCTCCCTCGAATGGCACCGGTTGCCCAAACTCATCCCTTATATCGATATCTATTGTTTGGAAGCTTGTGCGTAAAAGAGGCACGTAGCGAGGCGGTGAAAAACTTTTGATTTTCACAGAGCCGTAATTATAATTATTATCCGTATCAGAAGGAACGACACGTAACAAGGGTGCGTGCACATCTCCTGTGATGTATGGCTCGCAAATGTCGGTATAAACAAACAACATGTTAGGGATCCCGTTGGTGAGACTGGCCGGTTGCGGTGCAACATACTTAGAACCACTCATCGCCACAATCCCTGTACTATGGGTGAACCCTAAAATTTTACTTAATATCGAGGAGAAGTAGAAAGAATGCTCCAGATTTTCACACGCGGTACAGATACGCTCTACCGAGACATAGCCGTTACGCGTGTATTGAAAACTCAAGTGTCCCATCACGCACGGGATTTCGTTTATTGACTCGAGTAACGCATTTATGCTGCGATATACTCCAGCTGGCACGCATGCACGCTCATCTTTGAAATCGATGTCGGCCTTCGCACCGGGTGTCGTAATGTTCGTTACCACGCTGACAAAGTTTTTTTCACCTTCAGGCGGTACATGCAAAATAGTCATGGGTATGTGTATCTCGGCTAAAGAAACAGCCCACTTGCCCTGCAGGTTTACGCTTTGCGGCAAATGCGTCGTATACTGCGTGGTCCTGTTTTCAGGATAATACTTCATGCTACTATTGCTAGGTAAAACAACATAGAACTCATCCTTCATCTCGCTCACTTTTTCCTACGGCCTTTTGCGCTCACTTGGACTCTCGATAATTCGGCTTCGTAAAAAATACCGTCAATCTCCTCGTTGTTAAGGTCACGCAAGATGTATACGACTGGTCTGCTACTCAATGATAGGCGGTGTATCTTAAACAGTTCACTGCTCCACCCACTCTCGTATCCTTTTGCAAAGGCCGCCTTTGCACTACTGATACGAACAACGTCACCCACCCTGTATTTAGGAGGTGGCCATCGTCTGGGTTGATTATATCGCTGCAAAAGATTATTTCGCGCTTTGGCCGCTGAAAGAAGCGTCACAGATACGGGCGTCATTTTAGTGCCGCTGTGTAGTGTATGATTATATGCAGAAACTATATTCTGCAAAACATCAATATAGCGTTTTTGGCGAGAGTACGTGAAATACCGCCACATTCTTTCTTTCAGCGTTCGATTGAATCGCTCTACAATGGCGGCTTTTATATCGGGGTTGCGTGTCGCGCGAAACTGGATATTATTTTTCTTCAGGAACGCCTGAAAGACGGCGCCCGTAAACTCTCTGCCCTTGTCTGATTGCAGACAAACGGGACATCGCCCATTTGTGCTCTTTAGGGAGAGTATGCGCGTCAGAGCTTTAGCCACTGTCGCAGCAGACTTATCGCGCAAGGGCTCGACCCACGCGTACTTGCTGAGCACATCTATGACCACAAGTAGATAAGCATAACCGTCATTATAACTTTTAAGCGAGCGAAGATCTACAAGATCAGCTTCCCATACATCATCAACGGTCCATACGCTGTAGGACCGACGGGGGAACCGACGCCTCACAGGTCTGTGCTTGGTATAAGCATCCTGAGCTTCAAGCCACTGTGTCGTTCTAGCAGGGGAGATATTTTTTTTGCGGCTCACGTGTAACAGCTTTGCAGCAGCTCCGGTGAAAGACGCTTCATGGGAAGGATCAAAGTATACTTTCTCGAGTACTCTCATACTGATAATTTGAGACTAGCCCAGGTCACTCGTCTCCTCTTGCAACTGCCGCCGCGGCCGTTCTGTATGCTGCGGTCGGATTTACTGCTCTCGCTGCCGCTGTAAAACTCAGAATGAACAATATCGCTGATAGCCCCGTCATTTTCATCGGTGGCACTATCACAGCGCGATTGTAATGTTGAATTTGCTCGAGACTCCTGCCAAAGTTCTTCGTTTCCCACAAATTCTCGAGGTGTCTGTATGGATCGCAAAAATTTTGCAAAGACTTTTCGGCCCGCCGGCTTGGCTACTTTTCTCGCGCGCATTGCGTCGTTCACGAGATCAACGATGTTTGAATCCTTGATCGGTTCCCCGCTGGCCGAAACCACACCGGCCGAATCCCAAGAAAAATCTGACGGAGGTGCATCATGCAAACGCCGCAATAAAAGCTTTGCTTTATTGCGAAATTTCAACGGTACACTCTCAATGATAATGGAATCATTCATTCGGGCCGTAGGGATGTCGCTTTTGGTTGGGGCGAATTGCGCACTACCCTCTTTCTTTTTCACAAGAGCGTGGTACTGATGTGCTCGTTCCTCATCAGCGAAATGCAAGTACCGTTGCAGCACACTAAAATATGCCAGCCACTTTTCACGCTCATCCGCGTACGCGTTAGATTTCAAAATCTCATTCATCTCCGCATCTAGTCTGCTGAGAGCCGCCTCGATTATTTTCTCTGCTTGCTTTGCTGACCCCCCGTTATCATTGGTAAAATTATGCGACCTATGACTACTGAACTGCAATATGTTTTCCTCAGGTACCAAAACCATTTTTCGGGCATGCTCCATCATCCACGAGCAGCAATCAGATTAGACAACACAGTACCTAGTATAGGGGCAAGTAGAAGGGGTAAAAAACCACCACTTTGAACGACAAACTTCTTCTTACTCTTCCAGCAGCCGTTTTTCGAGGCTAAGCGGCGAAGGAGGGGAGCGTGACGACGCAGTTTTTTCCTCTGACCAGACTTGAGCGGTATATTGCCACGAAGAACGTTCAAAGCACACTCGCAAACGCAGCGTATCATGCGAGGGTCTGCTTTTCGCAAAATGGCCTCGCGCTGTTCTTTGCTGAGATACTGGAGGGCGTTCAATATCGCAATGCTCTTCCTGCAGAGAGACGATCTGTTGCGTGCCATTACAGACGTAGAACTGGCAATTCGCCTCTCGTGTTGCCGCTTTTAAATTTTTTTCGCGGCACGTAAACGAAATGATGAGGGTCATCGGGAAAAATACATGCGCGGAATCGACAATTGTCGGGTGTCGATTGCTTCAAATCTAGTAGCAAATAACCATGAGGCTTAGACGTTGCGTCGTAATAAACCTCTTGCAGAAAGCGCGGGTTCTCAGGACATACCTGCCTCGCCAGGTGCTGTATTTGGGCGCGATCGCGAGGATTTTTGAAAATAACGATATAACCGGCGTTCAGAGAGATATCTCTCTGCCCATGACCCTGATGGAATAAGTTCTGCGTGATAAAAATAACACTCAAATTCTTATGATGACTACCCTTGGTGAAGAGATCGACAACGCTGTTGTTCGATGCTTCACGCATCAGATCATCGATAATTAAAAGCTTGGCACGAGGGTCGTTTGAGTAATCGGTAGACTGGGGTAATCCCTCGCGAAATTCAATAGAGGCACCGTACTCCGCATATGCCGTCTGCCACTCGGAATAATAGAATATTATCCTCGCAAACGGCTCGCTGCTCATACGCGTGATGAACTTTAAAATTTTTTTTACAAAATACGTCTTACCGCAACCTGTAGGCCCGCAGACCATTGAAGTCCACGGATGCGTCCACCGCACGTCCATTGTGATGAATGAGAAAAGGTACTTCTGAAGTGGCAATAAATACTCTACGGACGTGGCGTTTCTTTTTACAAATATATTTGCAGGTAAAATATATTTTACAATTTCTAATGACGATAGCCGTAAGGCAGCGAACCGTATTCGCCATCACGCCTTCGCTTAACACTCGACGGTTTACACGATTTTGTTTCGGAGCGTGTAACAACATGATGGAGCTCTGTACGTCTAATAGCATCGTAGCGCAACACAATAGGATCCTCTCTGTCCCCCACAATGAAGGACCGTACAGACTGGTAATTTATTAACGCATTGTTTGCAAAATTAAGCGTGATACCCTTAACCTTACAAACTTCGCTCTCCGACCCGTCAGGAGCACGTACTATAAACGCGTAAAATTTTGGCCCACCGGAAATGAAGCTTTTGATATAGCTACCCTCCCCATAATCACTCAACTCATCCGTTAAATCACCTAAGAGCTGGCCTACAGGAGGTTCGTATTCGTTAGGCTGCTGTCTCGTTACATAAATAACAGAGTCTGTGTCGCAGTACAAGGCACGCCGATCGAGACGTTCCAGATAGCTGTAAAGCTTTAGACGCACCTGTGCCGTGGTGTATGCAGCAATTACAGCATTCGCTATATTCGAGGGCATCACAGCCTCATCCCTATTAGTATAGCTTACATACAACGTTTGATTATTTACAGGAAGCATGCCGGTAATTTCGCACCCGGGGTCGGTCAATAATTCCATAAGTTTTCTTCGCGTCGATACCACGACTGTTTGCGGAAGATTCTCGCGTTGGCCGAATTTTCCCCAGAATGAATTTAGACAAAGCTTTGCGAGCGAGCGTAACCCGGGGTTTTTGGCTATCGCCTGCCTGTTCAAGCGAACACCCTCAGATCGTTCAAAATGCGCGATATAATGTTCTTGCTGTGTTTCATCGTCTGCGCAGTTTTCAGGCCACCCGCTCGCCTCTTGCTTGATTTTCAAAAATGTATTGATGTATTCGGCGAACAGCCCGCCTGATTGCGCATTACGGTCGAATTGTGTTACTTTGTATTGCCAAATTTCGGCTATAGAGAGTATTGTGTAGCCGCACGAAACAGCTTTACGCAACTCGTCAACTACCCATGTGCCCTCGAACACATGGTCAGCGATATCATCGTGTGTGCACTCCTCCTGATTCATTATCTCGCAGCAGCTACGACATAAGGAGAACAGCAGCCGCTGATGCATACGTATGGGTAATACAGGATGATAAAGATTGCGCGGCGGTAGCACAGTGCATTTGACCAACCCCTCAACGCGCGTTAAATCGTTAGTTCTCCCCGTCAATTCTAAGCACTCTTCAGCGATAAATACTTTTGGATGGCCCACGGGGTATTTACCAAATTTGCAGATATACGGATACAGCGAACAGACATCTACGTAGCGTATACGCTCCCCCTCCCTTGTATCATAGAGCGTTACCATGTTTTCTGTACGCCCGCCGAAGAACGCATCACGGGGGTTCAATGGGTCTTTTGCCGTTAGAGGATGATCCCGCACGAGCTCACGAATTTCAGAGTTTGCTTCTACATGACGATCCCACTCGCATTCCCAAAGCTCCACCAACTGGTAACCGCTCGAGCGAATTCTCTGTGATGTGGCTATGGTTCGTTCTAGGCTCTCGTCCATAGACAGACCATTGCGCTGTTTACGATCTCTATTAAAGATGTAGCATTTGGCGCAGCCGTGCCAATAGCAGCCGTGAAACTGTAATACATGTGCTGTGCCGTTTGTTTCGTAGTAGCCGTCAACTAGTAAATTCTGAGGTAATTTAAATTCGCGTGATCGGCCTGCGTGTATAATGGGGTGCCCGAGAGAATGCTCCATCCAGACGAGCCATGAAATTGCTTTTTTCGACTGATTATGAGCCCATCTATAGCCACCTAGAGGTATAATACCGATCGTGTTGTCTTTTAGGAAATTTTTACGAAAGACGCGAAAACAGGCTGACGCTATTGTTGTGCTCTCGTCAAAAGGACAGACGCGACCGTTGGCTATAAACATAGCGCGAAAAGCCATGCACGCACGTCGTAATATTGTAACATCGTCCGTGCAATAGCTTACAAGCTCTTTCGAAAAGGCGAACACGTAATTGGCGTCTTTTGACTCCCTGTGCCAGGCTAGAAATTTTTCGCGCTCTGCAGAGCGCATCGTGTCAGCGGAGTAATACTCTATAGGCGGCAGTGGCCCGACATAATTTTGATTTTCCGGTCTGTTGAACAAATGAGGAAAAATACCTTTAGTGATAGAGCCTGTGAGGCCGAAGGCTTTAGGTAGTGCGCTAAGAGGCATGTGGAAATAATTTAGGCTGTCGAGAAATACCAATTTTTCAAGGCGCATCGAGATGATCTTTGTACCGTTCATAATTATACACGGTAGTTGAGTCTTTTTTTCCTCGATCAAATAACGCAAAATGAATTGCGCGTCAAAACCCCCGGCATTATGAGCAATACAGATCGTACGCGAGAAATTATTGACCCGCTGCATAGCAAACTCGACCAGTTGACCCACAGGATGATGACTAAAGACAAACTCATGGGGGCCGCAATGTTCACACGGCTCATCGATAGAATCACGCGTGCAGCAATATGTGCAAACGCGCTGCGCTACGCACAGGTTTGGCTCGTGTATAAAGGTACCAGCATCGCCGTGTACATTTGTGCATTGCTGCGTCTCAAAATCATAAAATATGAAAAGTATTTTAGCCGCCTCTTTATCGTCGCGGATGGGTTTCATGAAGCACGCGTCGTTATTGGAATGGTCTGTTCTACATATTTTGCAAAAGATCACGCCACAAACATGTTTTCTCCTTCTATCCAACGGCCGTAGTGTTTTCAAGCATCCACGGCAGCGTTTGAGAGAGGCACAAACACTATTTGATTTTCGTCTTTGGGTTTGCTTAACAACCAGATGGTTTTCAAAGCATTGCCGACCGTAAAACGTGCGAGCGCACATTTCACACTCGAGTGTAGCATTTACGTTGGGATTGCAAGGCGGGGCCGTCATGCAGCGAGGGCACTTCTTTTTTGAACATCTATGACTTAGTCTACGATATTGCGAATTACACGAGGAGCAAAAATCGCGGCTTCCGACAGCCCCTCGTAAATTTAATATCGGCTGAAAGTGATGCGAGCGCTCGTAATACAATATGTACAGAGTGTGCTGGATGCTACCAAAAGTGTTCAAGGCTTTTTGCGTACCATCGAACAAAGGCTGGACTCCGCGCCCCAGAGTTAAAAATTCGTAAACCACTACCGCAATACCGTCTTGCGCTAAATAATTTTGAAATAGAGCAACCTCCCGGATACCACAGCCATTCGCGGGTACTGTAACATGAGCGCCGTTCGTTAATTCAAGAGCTGCGCTTCTCTGCAGTGAACCGTTAATCTGTCTCATACGCTGCCAATTTGCATGTAAGTTACCCGAGCGTATTTCACCCCTCTCGGCGTAGGCGCGCGCAGCAACCAGCGATCGCGGTAAACACAAATTATCATTATTCCTAATCGTGAGAATAGCTTTTTTTGCAACACCCTCGTGTGTTAGTTTTTTTCTACCGGAACCTTCGACACCCTGTATAATACTAACTTTTATCGTACATGTATCGGCGATATTTAGCAATGCTGCACTTTGGGCAACACTAGCTATTAATTGCCAAATATCGTTAAAAGTGCAGTCTCTGACGGGCCGAAAGGAGAGCCATACGGGACCGTGCGGTAGGTTACTTGAGGCAAACGATATACCTATATAATCGCTAGCTTCGCAGGAGGTTGTTATGTGCGTCAGGAGATCGCGAAACGCTCCTTCAAGCCATTGTAAAATGTGGCAGTCTGGCGGTGGTTGACAAATGCGCACAGTCAGTTCCCGACCGCGGAGCTTGAAACGCTTGAAGTAGCGGCGAGCGTCCCCGATGATTTCGATGCGGGTACCGGGCGGCTGCACATCGCCAAAGGGCTCATCGGTAGGGGTCTCGCGCTGGCGTCTAGGTCTTCCGCCGCCATCCTGTACTTCTGTAAAACGGGGTAAGATTGTTTTAAAAATGTTAACACTAGCGAATAAGGGCGTGCAACCTGATATTATCGTTAATTTTACTACAATGTACCTGCTATTATTGTTAATTTTATCCCCCCATGGGCGTCTACAAGAGCTCTTCATCAGGTATTACGGACGCCGATGCATAACCTGCCATAAAATAGTATTGCTCACTTTTCTTTTTAAATCCCCAGAAATACAAAGAATAAAATAGAGCAATAATTAAGAAGAGGAAATATGAAAATAGATGTGTTGCGAGAAAATAGACGCCCTTTACCTGAGTCAGTGGTAGAATCTAAGAGACGATTTATCCAATTATCGTTGAGCTCAATGATATTCTGTATATTGGCGTCTTCAAACGGGTAGTTCAATCCGAGACCCATAGGATACTCCCACTCTTGATTTTCGCGGTGGTCATATTCCTCAATGGGGTTGACCTCCTGCTGAGGGTCATCGTTGTCGCCGACATCGTTCCCTTCGTTGTTCGCCGGGCGCAAAGCTGTGTATGTGCCCCCCGCTCTATTAATCATCTGTTCAAAATTATTATACTTATTTTTCTGCTTACCCTCATTACTGCCCGTAAATATCTCGACAGGATTGTACATGCTCGATGTAGGTGATGCATAACCGACGGGTCGGTCGCGCGACCAGTGCTCCTCTATAATGCTACTTCTAGCACTTACAGTTTCATCATCATCGTCAATGCAGTCGTCATTATTTACCTCTCCACTGCTCGCATGGTTCTGTAAATCTAATTATATTCCCGCTCTGTTATCAAATGTTCAAAAATATTTAGTATCATTTTTATTTATCCCTACTTACTCTCATTGCCGCCCGTAAAAATTTCGGATGGTTCGCGTATGCCTGGTGTAGACTCACACTCCTCGGTATCCGCAAATATATCAGCGGTGCTTGATGGATAGGCAGCCCGCTGTGCTTCATCATCAGCGTTTGACACAGGTGAAAGATGCTGATAATCAGGGCACGCTCTAGCACATTGAGCCGCCCTAGCTTCTTCTTCTTCCACGGCACGCGCCTCCTCAATAAGCATAGCTTCTTCTTCATCGCTCGCCGCATCTAAGAGTCGATAATCTGTGCTCGCGCAGATATTGTCACTATGCGTTCCTCACAAAAAGACGTCTTACATTACAGGGTGACCCAAAGCCAACGATAATATTGCAAATACTGCTGGAAATGTCATTATTATTTTTACAAAATGTATTAAGTGACAAAAATTAGCCCTGAATATGTAGCTGCTGCTGCTGCTCATTGTTATCGGTAGTACGATGTTTTATTAATAGGCAGATAAAAGTCGGCCCGAAAAAATAACAGCAACTGCAATATTCGCGATGCTTTTTGGGACATCCTGTATATTAGGTACAGCTTACCGTTTATCTCGCTAACGAGCTTTCGAATACACGGCACGTTCACAAGATTTCTACGCTGTAGCTCTTCGAATGCACATGTAAGAACTCGGTAGCCCTTTAACATTCCTCTGTTGTAAGCCGTAACGATGGACCGGAGCGGTGACCACCATAGCACATATTTCAAGCGTTTCAACAAAGAGGTTTCCGGCAAATAGCGTAACTCACTGCACCAATTATCATTACACCTTCGTCGAAGCTGACTGCTTTGAATTTTTGATACCCGTAAAAGATCTAAAATAGATGCGCGAAGGTAACGGCCGGCCATTATCGCGGTAAAGAAATGTACTGTTAGCTGGTTGAATCACGACTGATAGTCGCTTCAATTTTGCGAGTACCGATGATATTGTGAATCATGTACATCACAGTATGTGCAAATGATACGCATTTTGAAAATCTTGAGATTTCTCGGGGTCACTATGTAAGACGATATTTCGCAGCAGCAGCAGTTTTGCTGAGCTGTGAAAATCGTGAACGAGCTCATCATACCTTCTCCATCGACTCGTTATGACCATTATAAAGTATCGGCGCATAATATTCATTTTTAAAAGCGTGACATTTTCAAGGGCCCTACGCGTATCTGTATTTCGCCGTGCTTCCTTATAAATGTTATAGTTTTAGGGTAAATTACATTGTGCATATGAATAGAGCACGAGCGGCCATATATGTGTGTGTGTGTGTGTGTGTGTGTGTGTGTGTGTGTGTGTGTGTGTGTGTGTGTGTGTGTGTGTGTGTGTGTGTGTGTGTGTGTGTGTGTGTGTGTGTGTGTGTGTGTGTGTGTGTGTGTGTAGCTCGCAAACGTGCGAAGATGAAATATAGCTATAGCGGTAGAGAGAAGAAGAAGAATATATATATATGTCGCATGCCCATAGAGTAAAGGTATACGCGTAGCTCGCGCGTGGGTGGCGATGAAATATAGTTATAGCGGTAGAGCGCGAAGAAGAATATATATATACTGCTCAACCACGGAGTAAAGGTGGTACGGTATATATATATATATATGCCGCGCGCCCGTAAAGCTATACGCGTAGCTCGCGCGTGGGCGGCGATGAAATATAGTTATAGCGGCAGAGCGCGAAGAAGAATATATATATATAGCTCGTTCTCTCTTCGCTTGCGCTGTAGGCCGCATGCTCGCATATACACGGCTCAACGTTGTTGTGCCTGTGGTCAACAGCTTGCACTGCTGCCCGCACACACACAGAGGCCTCGTCGCTGTACCTGTGATCGGTATAGCTATAATAGAAAAGATATATAACGTGCTCCGCTGCGTGAAGACAGCATGGTATAGCTATATATTCTTTCTCACTTCAGTTGCGCTGCAAATATATATTCTTTCTCTCTCTTTAGATGCGCGCTCGCACTCCTCTCTCTCTCATGCCTCTCTTTCTATATCATTTTCTTTTTAATGCACGCGGTGTATAGAAAGATGCTTCAGCAAAAATGTGGCTATGTGTAATTCTGTCACAAGATGCTCATCTTTCTTCATTCGAGACGCAGCCACCGTCGTTAACGTAAGTACGATTTTTCACCGTCTAATAGCCGTGAAATATTTTTTAAAAGAATAAAATAATTTATATGCCTCCGTCTGTTTTCAGAATGGAGGAGTACTACTTTGAAAACGACAACCTCGTCGTGTACGACATCGCCGCGGAACGAGAATTTATTCTGGTGAGTTGTATTTGTTCTTATTTAATAAATAGGAAAAATAGTATAAGTGTATATATATTATACATATATATAGTGAAAAAATATATATATGTATGTATGTATATATATATATGTATATATATATATATATATATATATATATATATATATATATATATATATATATATATATATATATATATATATATATATATATATATATATATGAGTTCTTTCGCACTAAACGTCTGTCTTTTTTCGCTTTATATATATATATATACAGTGAAAAAGACAGCGCGACGTTTAGCGTGAAAGAACTCTCTCTCTCTATCTATACCTTATGACCGTGCAACGCCGGCACGCGTCGCACGGCGAGAGAGTATATATATATATATGAGCTCTTTCGCGCTAAACGCCTGTCTTTTTTCGCTTTATATATATATATATTTGGTTATATAGTAGGAAAGATATATATATATATATATATATATATATGCAGACACGCGGTATATATATATATATACAGTGAAAAAGACAGCGCGACGTTTAGCGTGAAAGAACTCTCTCTCTCTATCTATACCTTATGACCGTGCAACGCCGGCACGCGTCGCACGGCGAGAGAGTATATATATATATATGAGTTCTTTCGCGCTAAACGCCTGTCTTTTTTCGCTTTATATATATATATATTTGGTTATATGGTAGGAAAGATATATATATATATATGCAGACACGCGGTATATATATATATATATATATATATATATATATATATATACAGTGAAAAAGACAGCGCGACGTTTAGCGTGAAAGAACTCTCTCTCTCTATCTATACCTTATGACCGTGCAACGCCGGCACGCGTCGCACGGCGAGAGAGTATATATATGAGTTCTTTCGCGCTAAACGCCTGTCTTTTTTCGCTTTATATATATATTTGGTTATATAGCAGGAAAGATATATATATATATATATATGCAGACACACGGCGCGTGGTGTGTGAGTGTGTGTGTGTGTGTGTGTGTGTGTGTGTGTGTGTGTGTGTGTGTGTGTGTGTGTGTGTGTGTGTGTGTGTCTTAACGCTATTATATACATATATGTACACCCTCTCTTTCCTACTATATAGACGACTCTCTCTCTCTGTCCTTTCACGCTAAACACAGCGCGGTCTTCTCTCTTTGATATTTAAAAATAATGTTTTTCAAATTTACAGGCGTCGCGGCCTCGTCGGAGCGGACTCAAGCGGAGGCGGTTTTGTTCGTGGCGGCAAAATTTTGTTGCCCACGCCGTCGGGGTGAGAAGACGGCGCAGTAAGCTGCGGGCAGCCGTCGACACCCTCTGGGCCGACGATGCGGACTCCCTGGAAAAGGTGGAGTGGGGCTGGGAACCAGCCGACATTTTGGGGCTGTGTCGCCTGTTTTACGACGACGTAGCCCCTGAAGAGGGCTGGTGGCTCAGCCGTGTACGGCTGTGGTGGCTACCGGCCCTCTTCCCCAGCGCAACCGCCGCAGCGCCTTGGCTATGAATTAACGGCATGTTTGGAAAATAAAAAAAATTCCAGCGTATTGTGAGATTTTTTTTTGAGATTTGAGAGATTTTTTGAGATGAGATTTTTTTTAACCCCTGCGCCAAGGCGTTTGCTGACGCCGCAGAAGAGGCGACACACGCGCGTAAGTATCCTCTTTCCTCTTCTCGCGGGCCACTATGGCGAGCCACCACAATTTCCCCCACTCCTATCCCCACTCCTCGGCTGCCCCCACCAGGGGCCGAGGAGTGGGGATAGGAGTGGGGATAGGAGTGGGGGTCGCCATAGTGGCCCCCTTACTACTCATGCCTAATAACGTTTTCTCTAGCCTAATTACTATTGTTCTTTTAACCTTGTCAAGTAAGATAAGTTGAAATTAGTAAATAAGAATCTATTCGTAAAGAAAAAGAAAGAAGAAAACGCGTAAATATACATCTTACAGTGAAGAAAAAAAAAACATATGTACATAATTCTAAAAAAAGCAACAAAAAATCTCGTAGGATAATCTTTTTAAAAGAAATACACACGCCTTCTTATAAGGTGATAATGAAATTCATGCGTACCTCCTAAGCGCAAGATAACTATACGTCACACCGTCATAATAGATACCAATCCTCGAATATATTTAAGTCAAATTGTAAGTCGATCAATGACAATGCCAATTCATACTATCGTGGCACTATATTTTTGATTGCAATCCCCAACGAACCTGATCGAGCGAGACGTTCAATCCTAAAGGGGGGAGGTGTAACGTCGCGAGCAAAGCGCATAGAAATATTGCGTTTTCTCTCTTACTTTGTTGAAATCTGGCGAGAACGCTGGCCTTAGCGATTTCCCATGGAAATCGTGAATAACCATTAAACGAATATGGCATTTACATTTTTCGACACGTTCTTGTATATAATAAGCGAGCGTCGGGCGTACTTTCGTACGACCCTCCTTACGCACTCGAATTCAACAAGAACGTAGTTTTAGGCACGCTTTCTCGGAAAAGTCGTAAAACAAAAAATATCATACTGCAAGCCAGACGACCCAGAGTTCACCCGCCAGCGAAGACATAGCGGAGCTCCGATTTTCTAATTCGTGTGGGACCCAAGGGTAGGCCAAGATCGCCGGAAAAGTCCACTCGACTCGGTTATAAAACCGGGCTGCGACGAAAATAAAATACACATGGAAGGGCTACGAGGCGCATCGCAGCTGCACTATCGCGGGGGCGACTCGGCGCCGGGCCCTAGACTCTAGATAAACAAACACGATCCCATGCGCTTTTTCCACGAAAACTCGCTCGGAATAGCTTCATTCCGATTGGTCTATTTGTAATTAATTTCGTGCGCCCAGACTCCGAGATACAAAGAACTGTCTCCCACGTCGACCACTCCGATTGGTTAAGAGAGAATCAAAAACGAAAACCCCCTTTTCTCCTACTCCACCCAAGAAGGGAAATCTGGAGCAGGAAGGTCCAGAGGATTAAAGAAAAATCAGTTCAGCATCATCTTCCGAACCAGAAAGATCTCTTCTATCGGCTACAACCTTGTATCGCGATTCGTACCTCTGCCCTGCGTTTAATAATTCAACTCTGTTCTTCGAGCATCCATTTACATATCTATTTACTCCGAAAAGTATCGTGAATCTTCTCTGCGCTCTTCACACTCGTAAACCGACCATCTGACCCATCTGCGGCACCATTGTAAACACAGCGCGTGTGCGGCCAATCGACAGACATTGTACTAGCGAGCGTAACAGGCCGAGAGCGAAGGTCCTTACACCCAAGTCCGAAGGACCGTCATTCAGAAAACGTAAGCTAACTGCATCATTTTCTTAATCCGCCGAACTGTATTCTTCCCATGTTTCCGACCGGCCAAGTGGACGGTACTCGGCAATAAATGAAAATTTGTAAACAGTAACTACATCTGTCGTAATCGCTCTCATGAGTCTCGACCATCTAGGCACTCGAGACCTAGAACACCCGTTTCACACATTCTCCTTTTACCTCATCCCGTGCTATTGCGCTTGGCGTAGGCAAGAAAGAGGGAAACGAAAGTTTATGCTCTCATTCCTTCCGGATGTGACACAAGCTGACGCGCGGGAGGCCATCAGGCCGCCCAGAGTCGCATGAAGAGGCGGTACGATCGTGGGCGTCAACTCAATCAGGAGTTCCAATCCGGAGACGTCGTCTATGTGCGGGTCGCCCCGCAAGGGCAGAGGGAGTCCACCAAACTGCAACCGAGGTACCGGGGGCCACTGACGATCGTCCAGGTTCTACCCGGCGACACGTTTCATGTCGCGGATTTGAGGGACGATGGGCCAGTGAGGCGTTACACCTCAACGGCACACGCCAGTCAGCTCAAACGATGGCAACCGTCCGATGGGATTTCGGAGGAAACTGGGGCTCCGACTCCGATCGCGACGGGTAGATCTACTCGATCGGGACGGCAGGTCCGTGTACCTGCCCGGTTAAAAGACTGTACCACGTAGGAGGTCGTGTAGAATTAAGGTAAAGAATTTGAATTTAAAAAAGAGAGAGAGAGGTATTGTGCAAAGCGCTCTGGCGCTACGTCAGTTGTATCGTACTGCGATATATTAGCTACCTGTGATGCTTTAGGAAAATTTAAAGAGAGAGGTATTGTGCAAAGCGCTCTGGCGCTACGTCAATTAGGTCGTACTGTGATAAGCTAGCTGTGATATGTATTAGCAAAATGTATATAAAAAAAGAGAGTAAATTTAACCAGGGCTGGGCCCTGATTGTTAAGCGAGCACCTCGAGGGCGAGCTGACTGTCAGGACGGCCGAGTGTTCGACATTTCGCGCCGTATCTAAGCGGATGTTTGCGAGAGGCGCGACACGGTCGTGGTGTCGTCCAGATGGCACGAGCGCCCGGCGAGCGCGAGCGGTACGTCCTGCGAGCACCAGGGAGACGCCATGCTTCCTTCTCGCCCGAGACGCGAGACGAGGCACACGTGTTAAAGTTTTGGAGCGTGTTCGCGTGAGTTAGTCCGCGGTAAAAGAGAAAAAGAACGAGTGCGTACGCCGACGGTCGGTGGTTTGCGGCGAAGAAAGAGACATTGGACTCTCGTGCGAGAGAGTTGCCGTGAAGGGACGCGAATTTACTTCAATCGTAATTTATAATATTATTAATCGGATCGTGTGGATCCCTATCCTTTTCTTTAACTGTTATTTCAAATATAATATATATTATTCCGCGTGTTCTCGTGTTTTTGCTAAGGCTTGAACCTTTCCCTCTCCTCGCGGTGCGGACAAATCGGAGACGTGCTCCGAAAAAGACAGAAAAAATATAAGTGAGATAAAAGATGCAACCAACAGGTTGAAACGCAATTTCCATGGAACCTGACGGGAACACAGCGACATACCTTACGAGGCAGCTAGAAAGACAATTGGAAAAATCTTGCAAGAAGCCCCCACCATCTATGCGAAGGGATTCGAGAAATGCGCATGGCTATGAAGATTCACGGATCCCACGACAAGCGTCATCGACTTTGAGACTCTGGACTGTCCATCACTGCAGAAGTTGCTATAAATCACAAACTCCAAATGCCCCCATCATTCCTTCAGCACGAAATACAACTACGCCCATGATAATGTAAAATCGCTGAAAGCTGGTTGAGCGTATACGAAGCATTGTGTGAGCGAGCGATTTTTTCTAAATGAATAAAAAAACATTTCGATAAAAATATATACCATTTGTATTCTCCATTTTTTCTACGATGAAAACTGTTTTGCATTTCTCCTTCGCATACATTTCGATAAACCACTTTTTTTTCAATACATTTTTACATAGTCAAACACTTAAAATGTCGAAAATGATGGTGAGACGTCTGTGATCCGGAAGGCTGTTCCACTCAACGATGCTGCACCAACGAATATGCTCTTTTCCACCATACTACAAGACGATGGAACTTGACGCTGTTGTATTTTCCATAACTGCATGTAGAATTGACTATTACCCGCCAGTTGGAGCATACTCTCGATGATGCAGACATCCGTCCGACGATGGTGTTCCAACGAATTTCGCCTTTTTCCACCATGTGTGCTCAGACTTCGAAAAAGTCTATGCTGTTGTATTTTCCACCTTTGTGTGTCATCCAGAGACGATGATCACGTGACGCTTGCCGCATTCGCTCGAACGTTTCCAAATATTCATCGAAGGCCTTCACAAGTCGCGCTGTAAGCAGACAGTCAACTCACCCGCGGTGTCCGCGATGTAGTGTTTCCCAAACTTGTTTTGTACGGCCCTCATGTCGGAGATTCGATGATCCAAGTGAACGCGGAGTTCTGACAGCTTCCTCGTTGGAAGGAATTCCGTCATCACGCTGACTTTGTTGATACTCAAGAGATCCATTTTCCCCGAACTTTTAAAGTTCTTTTTGGAGAGATGTTGATGTAGCAGCGGAATAGTGCAGTCTGAGCTTGGACCACGAAATTATAAGCTCCCTCATAACCCTCCCACTCAAATTTTCAAACTTCTCCCCACTTTTCCAATAATGAAAAACAGGTTCAAACACTTTCGAAGAACCTCGTACGTGGAGAATTCCCCCCCCCCCCCGCCCGAAATTTTTTCACACTCCCAAAAAACGGGTTCAAACGCGTTTGAAGAACCCCGTACGTGGAGAATTTCCACAGCATTTTTCACATTCCCGACGTTGAGGTGGAGGGCCATCGATGTGATCTTTCATCTGTGGCGTATTATACTGTGGCTCCATGCTTGGAAAATATGATATCACTTCACTATCGTTCCGATGATGTTCAGGCAAACGATCCCACAATAAGCCAACATATTCACCCCAATATTTTAGGAGCAAGACCTTTGGAATCAGTTCGAGCTCGTTTTTGGTCAAGTCCAGGGGGTGCTTGGCCGGATGCACTGCTACATACTCGCACATCTGAACATCTCGGCGTTATATTTCGAAATGAAAACGAATCCTCGATACATCGAAACATTTATTTCCAGAGTGCAGCTGTGCTCCGGTGGCCCATCTCCGGTCAAAAACCTTTTGACAATAGATCTTTAAAGTTTATAGTTTTTTCAAGAATTCCCAACTTGTCAAGACATGTCTCGGGTACCGCGAAAATGCGAGATTTTAGGGCACCTTAAAATACGATCTGAAATATTACGATAGGCTCTTTATTCAATTTTCAACAGTGTGTAATTAAAAATTGATTAATCAACAAATTTGTACCATCTCGCATGTGATTTTTATTAAACACAATGCTAATTTTTTTCGCTAAAAACTAAAACTTATTCCAAATATGTTTTTCATTATTTTTTAAATATAATGTTCCGAATGTATTTTGGGGAGAAAAAAAGATAAATATTTTTTTTCCGTGAGCTGAGTAATCCTCTGCTGTATGATGGTTTTTCAATAAAAGTATATGGACCCATTTGCTCATAATATTATAAACTTTTAATCTAGTTGCTATATGCAATATGTGAAAAGTTGCTAACTTTGATGTCAATCATCTCCAGTTAGGAACGGTATAACTCCTTGAACATTCACCAACATTTAGATATTGCAATTTTTTTCACCCACTATAAATCTTAATAAATTTCGTCCGTTTGCTACTTTGCTGCTTTGATAAAAGTAACAAACTCAAAAGAAGATCGTACACTTTTCTAAAAGAAGAATGTAGTAATTGGCAACTGGGTTACACCCAGTTGGCAGCACCAAATTGGAATTTTGGAGACTGTTACCTTTGCAGAAGATTTGCTGTATGGTCCGGGCATCCAATTAGAGGTAATCAATAATATTTTATCTACGTTATACCTGACGTAAAACTTCAAACGCGTTTTTCTCGGAATTACTTTTTCAGAATCGGTGACCAAAATATCGCAAAGACAACTAAACCGATCTGCTTCAAATTTGACAGACATTTTTTGTATATCAAAAAGCAGTCCTTAATCGAAGGATTTTTTTTCCATGGATACTTTTTTATATCAATGAAAATAGTGTTTTTTTTCACCGAAATTTCAGCAATCACTTTCGATCGGCGACCATTTTTTCAAAAAATCATCATTTTATTGGATCCTTCGATTAAAGACTAGATGATACGGTACAAAAACTAAATTCATTTAGTTTTTTATTTCAGATGATTTTTTCCCGAGCAGGAGTGGTCACCGCGAAAGATCTTTTTTGCACAGCGGTAACCCGTTAAAAATAATTGATTACCCTTTTTGCCGTATGATGGGTTCTCCACAAGTACCACAAAGGGTCGACGTTGTCGTCCACTTCTTCCATAGTAAAATACAATGAAACTTTCGCAGCTGCCGCCGCTAAAAAGACGACCGAAATTTTCGTAATTTCCTCATCAAGCAACGAAAGATCGATCTGAAAATGTGATTTTTTTCGTTCAAGCATCCTGAAGTGAAATGTGACATTGTCAGATCTTCGCGAATGTTTCGTTACTATATAGCATCCGCAACAATAAGCTCGATCAATTCGCGGCGAATTCATGAATTCCGCACGAAGGCACTTTGTTATATCATAACACATGATAGAGAATGGATCGGGAAATGCGATATGAAAATTCAACATCCGGAGTACGTCGATTTCGCACATTAGTAACAAGTCCGATTTTCCTTCGTAGAGATCCGCGGCGAAGGATATAATCTTTTCCGCCTAAAATCATTTAGCGAAGCTGCCAATAATTATTATTCCTCGGAAGCTTCGATCGTGAGTAATATAAAAACGATTGGGCAATTCAGAAATGAATCGATTTATGAACGATATTTTGAGCGATACATTCGTATAAAAATCAACAATATTTTGCCTATATTGGATAATGCCTGTTTTTTAAATTAGTATTTGTTTTAAATCATTGTCAATCGAGTCACAAATTATTAAGAAATCGGATTAGAAATGCTATGGCAAAAATTTACACTGACTAACTTGAGGAGGCGGGCAGAAAATTCTAAGGAAAAAGAGGGGTGCAGGAATTGTCGTAGGGATCCAATTGGATTCCCATAGTTGCCCCTACTTCCTGATACGGATCCAATGGGTCATCGCATTGGGTCCCTAATCTAAAACACTAAGCTCGTATATTGGATTCTAATCGGTATTTTCAATTGAAATCCAATGTACGAATCCAATTTGAATCCTGAGGGATCCCCACATTATTGAACAGAGTCCGATACGGTTCTCGATAGATCATATCGTATTCCGTACGTTGAATTTCTTGAATAAAATATATAAAGGACGTCTCAAAATGACTTGACATTTTTATTTATTAAGGCGGCATACACATTTGAAACGATAAAAAAATCGATTAATTTTATTTTTTTCTTTAAATGATAGAACTATATACCATATGTAGAACATTTTCCTGAAGTTTTATAGCGAAATTCGAAAAACTTCAAATGTTACAGCCCGTCCACGCTGTGCCTCACCGCTCGGATTCGGACTGTGCGTGAACTCCAAACGCGTTTTTCTTAAAACTGCATTGTCGAAATTGGGGTGCAGGATTAGTCAAAAACTATTAAGCCGATTGAGTTAAAGCTTGGTAGAAATATTGATAACATTGGCACCATCTACTTGAAGAGAATTGTTTTTGGAAAATTGAAAAACTACGTTTTTCATGCACATTTTACAGAAATGTTGCGTGAAATGTTGATTTTTATTAAAAGCGTGCCATTTTCTTAAATTTGCATTTTCTTCATTTTAATTACCGTCATATAGAAACTATACATGTTCTAACTGAAAAAATGTTTGAACTTTTTGGCAAATCAAAGTCTACGGGAAGCTAGACTGTACGCCGATTCGCAACTCCCGCGGCGGCCTTGTTGTAACACTCTGCCACAGCTCCGTCATTTTGATGATGAATCAATTTAAAAAAATTGTTTTGTATACTTAAATATACTATTAAAGTATACCTAAAGTTTGATAATTGTTGAATAATTATTTCTTAGTTTAAAAAACCCTCAATATTGCTTTTTTCCTGTCTAAATGTATATCCCGCTTTAATGTAACATTTCATTTATTGGAAAAGTACGAATATTTTTATTGCAATATAAAGTACAAACATGGAGGTTATGTGTGGAACACAGTATTAGTATAAAAGTATAAATCGCTTAAAAAAGTATATCTAAAAAATAGATTCGAATCACATTACCGAGAGTCGACTGTAATTATCGTTCGTTGTTTATTTTACTGCACTGTGGCATAATACGCCACTATGTTGTCGATTCAAACGTGGTAAGGATCCTTAAATGGTGTTCGTCGGGGAATAGCGCAGAATCCTATTGGATCCCAATAAGGACTTCCTATGTGCGGTGACCTTAACGAATCCTCACAGAAATGTGGGTGCATCTTGGGACTCTCCAACAAATTTGTGCACGGGATCACGAAAAAATATTTTTTTGGGGATTCAAGAAAACCCGATTGAGAATTTCAAATAAAAAATGTCAAACGACGTCGATCAGGAAATCATGTCGAAGTCACTCGGATTCCAATGTGGCCTCCCTACGTGCGGCGTCCCTGTCAAATCCCTATAATAATGTGGTAGGATGTGGGCATTCTCATAAATTTCCCGTGGCTCTAAATTTTGACGGTGAATTAGGGTTATCGGCTCAAAATAAACAAAATATGAAGAGTGGTAAAAGTTGATATTTCGATTATTTTGCGTTAAAATTAGAATTTTTCGTTAGTAATCGAAAATGACCATTGTTTCGAAATCAAAATTTCAAGGAACATCAGGCAAAGTAACTCGGAAATATACATTTTCAACAGTGTCTCAGAAGCCAAACATGTATTTCAAATACCACTACCATGTTTTCCTCGCTTATAGACGCGACTAGACAGAGAGTAAAGTAGTACTTTTAATCGCTGGGAGCCCGAAGAGGGATTAGAAGTATAAGGTTCATTCCTCTTTCGACTTGTGAGGCTCCAAGTTTATGTTACAAATAAACAAAGAATATACATAAATAAAGCATTGTAATCTTGCAATTCATGTTTAAAATCACATAAATACTCCGTTTAGTCGTATTTATATGATACCACTAAACAAATCCAAACAAACCCAAAACCAAACAAAGAATGCATTATAATCTCGGAATTTATGTGCAAAATCATATAAATACTCCGTTCAGTAGTATTTATGTGATACTACTAAACAAGCCCAAATAAACCCAAACAAAGAAATACTTTATGAAGCTCGCCCGATCAATTTCCATTATTTGTGGTAAAGTAAAGATAAAGTAAAAGCACCCATGAGCCAACAACAATCGTTGAATTTTGCCGTATTTCCAATTCCGCTAAACGCGTTCATAATTCCTTAAGAAAGGCGAAACCGCAAATTTTGTATTCTTCAAATTCTAAACTCGTCAAGGTCAAAACTTGGCGCCCCGGATATCGTACTATTCCTGCGCTTAATATGTACTCATGTCAAATTTTTTATCTTTATCCAAAATTAAGTGGTACAATTAAATATTCATTTGACTGCAAGTTCTAAATAAAAAGAACTCAATCAGAGCCAAAAATAAGACAAAATGAAGTTTCTACTAAAAGCTGGACGATTTTTTTCAGACCGTCCGTTAGAAATTCGCATTAAAATTTGGTATGCTCTTGAATGAGAAATGGCCGGTGATCGTTACTGTAAATGACTTGGATCAAGTGCTCTCTGAGTTCAACAAATATTAGTTTCTTTTACTCTCTGTTGGACGTCGTACGCGATGTGTTCTCTCTTAAGTGCGATCCACATAGAGGCGAGGGCGATCAATGGCATGTCCTCGGCTTCCACGACGTTTGCATCGAGAATGGCATCGAATAATTTTACCGTTTGATAAAGGAAGAACGAAGGTAGAGATAAGTGACTCTACGAGCAAGCAACAAAATTATTACTCTTTTAATAATCAAAAGTGGGCGACGATTGAAAGTGGATCTCTGTCACGTCGCGACCAAATGCGCACAATGTATTTCTTTTTCTTGCGCTCTCTTATCTTTTTGAGCCCTGGCGAAGACGTAGGGCCGATGCGATTCCCCATAGAAATCGTGAACGACCACATACGCGCAATAGCGGCATTCTCATTTTTCGACGGATATTTATATTTTTACTTAAGCTTAGACCTACGCGGCGGAAATGTAGGCTACTGATAATAAGTAAACGTCTCACGTGCTTTCCCACGCGAGAGCAGTGCGAGGGTCTTAACCATATGAAGAATAAATACACACTCGCCAGAATGAAATCCTCGAACCTAGGAAACCACCCTGTCATAAAACACCACGTGCACTCGCGGGCCTTGGTCAACAAGCCCTATCTCGAGCAGTGCGTTCTCGCTACCGACAAGGCCCCTTTTTCCGCCCGATATTTTTCCGCGCTGCAGATAAAGGAAACGCTGCTTCAATTCCTAGAAATAAGGCGACGAATATGACTCGCAAACTACGTCCTCCTCCCACTCTCTATTTTCGACCAATCATCCGAAGAGACACATATTTGATACCTTTTCCACCAATCCCTAAGTAAAATGCATCACGAAAAACCACTCCTTCCCCCATTAACGAAACCTTTCCTATTTTCCCCTTGGCGAAGAATTATCCTACAGAAAGACAGTGTTCCATCACCAATCGTTCAGATCTAGTCTCCCAACAGTTTCATTGATTTCCAATATCTTCCATCAAATCTAGGTCAAAACGAAAAGCTGTCTCCTGACAGTATCCGACAAGTCCAAACGTTAACTCTAAAAATTATTATATCTCCGGTATAATTGTTATAAGTTCTGTCAATACTTTGTAAAGCGCGACCAGATTAATATCGATACATTGAATTGCGTAAATACCCAATTAATTCGAAGACTCGGCTCGCAATAAATAATCGTGTGTTAAAAGTTGGTGTCTACGTGAAGAACACCAGCTCAGCTAAATCCGTAACCGAGCGTACACAACCGAGCGGTCCGGCCTACCTGCAAAGGCCCGATTCGACCCTCCGTATCTCCAACCATTGTACCGACGGCGCATCGACAAATGTAAGCAAAATACTTCATGTACATCTCCTGTAATATTAATTTAATCGACTTAACCAGATTGGTTAATTCCAATAAACCCCGAGTCATTAGAATTTGAGTGTCCAATTATTCCTCAATCGGATAATCGCGTCATCCCATTTTCAACCAAGCACTACCCCTTTTTACCCTCATCCTGAGCTATTGCGCTAGGCGTAGGCTACAAAGAGGGGAACGTAAAAATATATGCCCACGTCCCCTCAGGACGTGACATCTCCATACCCATTTTGTTTTTTTTGTCACATCTCACAATGGCGACAACCCTCAAGGGGTGGAAACTATTTTCTAACAATACAATAATTAAAAATCATTTTTGTCCGGATGATTGAGAACGTTTTTTTCTTTTCGCTTCGTGGTACAACGAAATACTAAATTCTGATCGAATCAAACTTTTCTAGATCCAGAAACGTCAACTTTTTTTCAAATTATTCCCCACCATCGCTGGAAAAGAATAGGACTAATGAATTGAGTGAGAAATTTCAGTATTATCATTCTCTGCCCGATCGTAATATTTTGTCGGCGAAGATTTCTCGAAAGCTTTGAAACCGAAATTTCCTTTTCCAGCTCATACTCGATCAAACAATCGTCGTAAGGCAATTCGTACGTGGAATCGCGACCAATATTTATAGTTGTGCTTTCCACTTTTTCGGATTTGGATGAACTATTGCGATATGCAACTTTGACCTGAGATTTTTTACCATCAGGGCAATAAACGATAAAACATTGTTATGTAAATTAATCGAAGTATTACACGAAGCTCAATTGAATCGTAAATTCGAATACAATGCGATAAGAATTAGTGCACTGGGAGTTAAGAAAGAATGCTCAAAAATATCGATTATAATCAAAGATATCGAGCAAGATAGCATGTTTACAAAACTCACATTGAAAATAGCATGTTTAAATAAAAAATGAAAAAAGAAATCAATGTTGCCTTCATAAATATAATGCTTTAATTCGGATTAAAAAATATGAAAATAAATAACCCCGCCATTCTATAAGTTTGAACTTTCCGTGGACATGATCAAAGAAAGCATGAGATTTTGTTTGGATACTACACACATTTTTTCGCCGCGAAATACGCATTGGTACAAAATGGCCCCTTGAGATGCCAGTAATAGAAGGATGGAGTAAGGATTGATCTTTTCCTGTATTTCAATACTTCTAGTCTGCGCTATGAATTTACAAAAAAAATATGGGGGTTCTTTGGGTCGAAATATCACACCTAAATACCCCAAACTTTGGGTCTAAATATCCATGGGCTCTAGTTTCAATTAAAGTGCGGCCCTCCAGGAGGCGAGGGTTTAAAGTGCCACTACGCCACTATTTTTTCCGTAGAAGTACCATGTCTGACAAGTAACCTGTAAATTTTACTTGATTTTACTTGAAAATATCGAAAATTCAGAAAGTGATGATTTTTGCAATATCCACGGTCGTTTTTTTAAACATCTTGTCATTTGAATTTTGACAAACCGACTTCTCACACATGTTCTAGAATGTTCAAAGTATTTTTTAGTATTTTTTCAATCCTGATCGGACTGATAGTACTCAGACAGCAACCATTTGGAACTTGGCCAGGTAAATTTTACTTAGTGTGATCACTATGGTATTCTATCGAAGTGTGACCACGAAGGGTTAAAAACATGAAAATGAATTACTACGCCATTATATTAGTTCGAACGTTGTTTGGCCGGAATCAAAGAAAGCGGTACGATCTTCTCGCATTTTTACGCACATTGTTTAGCTTCGAAATACGCATTAGTATAAAATGGCCCCCTTTAGGTGCCAATAAAAGAAAAATGGTGTAAGGATTGATCTTTTCCAGTGTTTCAACACATGTAGTCTATGCTATTAATAAAGAAAAATAACTATGGGAGTTCTTTAGGTGGAAACTTTATATTTACGTTTCAAACATTTAAGTGCCAAATTTATAATTGATCGGATTACCTTTTTGGTCATCGATGGAACCAGAAGAACGTCGACCGGTATTGCACGTGCCTGAAAGTTTGTGTTGCGTGTGCATGTGCGTGCGTGCGTGCGTGCGTGCGTGCGTGCGTGCGTGCGTGCGCGCGCGTGTGTGTGTGTGTGTGTGTGTGTGACAACAATATATCCTTAAAACGAAATCCTTAAAACGTTTGCATGCGTGTCCACTCCTGTCACAAGACTCGCCAACACTATATACAGGTATCGACAAGTCAGGATTTCTTGGGGAACCTATAAACTTACGGATCTGTCGTCAAGGACCGTTGGCGCCGATGGACCACTTCAGCTGCAGGACCCATAACATTTTTTGACCCAATGCATTCCGACTTCCTGTTTTTTTGTCTCATGTTCCTCGAGCAATCTACGCGTTATCGGAAAACTCTGTTCTCCCGAGGGAGAGGGCCGAACTTTTTTTCCCGAAGAGCCTTTTTAATGAGCCGGTTCGCTCAAATCTGGCCGCACTCTGCATGAAGCAGTCAGTCTGTTAACATCGTGGAACTTTTTTCGTACTCGTCAACGTTGGGCAAATCATGCATGAACAAGCAGTGCTTTTAAGTTCGGTTGAAGTCTTTACCGCGTGGGAGCAACGATGCGTCGAGTTCATCGAAGGACTGGAAATACAAAGCCTGATTAAGCGCCCGCGATTATTAATCCGACATCACCAGTCACTAATCGCCCAAATAGCGCGTCTGGAAGGATTGAGGAGTGTGCGGAGGAAGGTGCGCGGTGGAAGGATTGAGGAGTGTGCGGAGTCATTTCGTACACACGGGCGCAGGACATCGTGATCATGACATAATCTGGCGAGAGGTTGAAACATCCTTCGAGAGTCGAATATTAACCGGTTCCATCATCAATCGCAGTCACATCGACCCGAGACACTTTCTAACTGATCCTCGCGTCCTAGTGCTTCATCATGTGGAAAATATTATCGGCAAGCACAACAGCATCAAAATCAATAGTGTTTAATGGTGAATTCGCGCGCGGTGACAAACATGCGAACAAAAGTGTCAACCCGCGAAACTGTGAACTATTTAGCACAAGCGATTTGAGTAAGTGGTATAAACAGCGGGTTATGGAGCCCACTTTAACCTTACTCGATGAATTTCAAGAACGTGATAGTGGCTGGGCTCTGCAGAAAATACTTAACCTGACGATAAATGTGAATAAGTATAATCCGATGCGTGCCGGGTGCTTCATGTCATTGCAGCGGGAGATAATATTGAAGAAGGCTGTCGTTAACGTCAAATCCAAGGATAACGCATGTTTCTCATGGGCATTTGTCGCCGCTCTATACCCAGCTGACCGAAACAGTGACCGTCCATCTTCCTACCCTTATTATTCGACAGTACTGAATCTGGAGGATATCGAATTCCCGGTGACGATACATCAAATAAAGAAATTTAAACTTCAAAACAATGTATCGATCAACGTGTATACCACCACCACCAAAAAGGAGATTTTTCCGATACGAGTCACTCAACATAAGAAGGAACAGCACATCAATTTACTGTACATGCATGATACCGAGGACAGCAATGTGGGGCACTTCGTATGGATCAAGAGCCTGTCGAGACTCGTGAGGGCACAACTGACCAAAATGGAGCATAAGAAATATATATGTGATCGATATGTAGTTACCATGTTATATATAGGTAATTATACAGGGTGAGGCACTAACTGTTGCCACCTTGAATATATCTGTAATTATCGACGTCACAAACAAAGGTTTGAAACAAAAGTTGTATCGTACGAAAGGAGTCATCAAATGCGACTATTTTTTTATCTCAGTGGAGCCGCTGTCGCACAGTAAAGGTCACCTCCACTTTTTTAGATGGGACGGTACATTTTTTCCAACTATCTTGTAGAGCATCGAAAACTGCATAACAAAACATTTAGGGGTCAAAGTCGTTCAAGGTCATTTAAGATCAAAAGTGACATGAACTTTATTTTTATGTGAAATTACCTTTATTCAGAGTAGATGTTCAAAGTGATTGCCATTGGATTCAATGCAGTATTTCAATCTCCCCATCACGGATTGTGTAGATTTTCGTATCACTCCGGCACTTATCGTACCACAGGCTCGAAGAATTCTCTTACGCATATCATCCGCGGTAGTTGAACGTTCTTTAGAAACAAGATCTTTCAAGTATCCCCACAACAGAAAGTCCAGAGGCGTCAATCCGGCGAGCGAGCCGGCCACGATACAGCTCCTCCGCGTCCAATCCAACGATTTGGAAATCCCTTTTGCTATTCATTTCTAGCTATCAGCGAAAAATGTGCCGGGCACCCATCGTGTTGATATCACATTCTGTTTCTTGGTTGCTTGAAAGAATGTAGAAAGTACACCATTAAGATTCCCTTCGACAAAATAAGGGCCGATGAATCTATCCCCAATAATCTCAGACCATACATTAACCGACCACGGTCTTTGGTGTGCAACTTGCCGCAGCTAATGTGGATTTTCAATTGACCACAAATGCATGTTATGCAAGTTAATATTTCCATGATTCGTAAATGTTGCCTCATCAGTAAATAAAATCCGATGAATAAATGAGTCATCTCTCTGAATCTGGCTTTGAGCCCATCGGCAGAATTCAGTGCGATTCATGAAATCTGTACCAGTTAATTCCTGGTGGAGAATGTGGTAAAGATGATACTTATGGCGATGTAATACACGTCGAATTCTTCTTTGGCTTACGCTAGATTCCCTCGCAATTTGACGAGAACTCGCACAAGGGTCTCGATGAACGGCGGCAAGAATAGCAATTTCCGTTTCTCTGTTAGTAACTCGCTTTTGTCGGTTACTTTCCCGACGGGTTGAGGATCCAGTTGTCCTCAGTTTAGAGTACAAAATTAGTAGTAGGATAAGAACGTTCAGGAAATCTTTCAGCGTATAAGTCTTTGGCTCTCACTGAATTTTTCTGACATTCTCCGTAAATTAGAAGCATATCAGTTGGCTCTTCAAAAGAATACATCATTTACATTCGCTTGATTTATTAATACTAGTCTCACGATTCTTAATATCGTTATCTTGGGTTTGTATGGGCGAAACATTGTATAATGTTCCGTGCACAGTGTAGGTTTGGTGCCGTTGTTTACATACAAGATTATTGCAAGACTTCGGCGATAAGTGTCGAAGTGATAAGAAATTGCAATACTGCATTGATTCCAATGGCAATCACTTTGAACATCTACTGTGAATAAGGGCAATTTCACATAAAAATAAAGTTCATGTCACTTTTTGATCCCTAACGACTTTGACCCCTAAATGTTTTTTATGCAGTTTTCGATGCGCTACAAGATATTTGAAAAAAAATGTACCGTCCGATCTAAAAAAGTGGAGGTGACCTTTACTGTGCGACAGCGCCTCCACTGAGATAAAAAAATGGTCGCATTTGATGACCCATTTCGTACGGTACAACTTCGGTTTCAAACTTTTTTTTTACATCGATAATTACATGGATATTCAAGGTGGAAACAGTTAGTGCCTCACCCTGTATATGCTAGACGAATCAAACAAAACAATACTTTTTGGCGGGTGTTTGCACCACTTCGGATCAGAGAAAAAATTGTTATCACATGAGGTCAATTGTGGATCAATAAATGACTGTGCGATCCAACTACCAAATGATACCAATAAGTGGCTCCAGTTCGGCAACTTTAGCTGGAAAGAGCGACATCCCATCATTGTGTATGCTGATTTGGAGTGTGTGCTGGCAAAGACCGATGGGGAGAACCTAGCGAAAGATATGTATCAACACCACGAAGTGTTTAGCATCGGATATTACATGTGTTGTTCAGATGACGATTCATTATCTTCATATCACTCGCATCGCAGTGCCGATTGTGTATCATGGTTTGTTGAAGCACTAAAAAATATATCACTACGGATAAAAAAATGTTCTGTGATAATGCACCAATGGTATATTTAACACCGAGTGAGTGGGCTAGTTTTCGAGCAGCGACTCAATGTCACATATGTGAGAAACCATTTGCGCAAGAAGATGTACGCCTTCGACATCATTGCCATCTGACGGGGCGCTATCGCGGCCCTGCCCATTCCACCTGCAACTTAAATTATAAACAGTCATTTTTCATTCGACTCGTTTTCCACAATCTATCCGGCTATGATGCACATTTTATAATCAAGGAAGTAGCCACAGCGTTCGAAGGAAGAACCGATGTGCTTCCAATCACAAAGGAGAAATACATCTCCTTTACGAAGCATGTTGAAATTGAAGACGATTCAAAACACATGATACAATTGCGCTTTATCGACTCATAAAAATTCCTCAACACCAGTCTCGACAAATTAGCCTCATTTTTTACCGAGGACAAACTCAAGATTTGACGCACGCAATCCCCAACTCTCTCGACAGACGATTTCAATTTGCAGACGAGAAAAGGGGTTTTCCCTTATGAATATATTGATGACGTGACCAAGTTAGACGACACTTGCCTACCACCACGTGACGCAATTTACAGTTCCCTGACGGATGCTACAGTATGTGAGAGCGAGTACGCACATGCTGTAAACTTTTGGGAGCGGTTCTCTATTCGAACGCTGGGTGACTATAGCGATTTGTACTTGAAGACAGATGTCTTGTTATTAGCGGATATTTTCGAAAACTTTCGAAATTCATGTGTTGAATCCGCATATTACTACACATTGCCCGGATATGCCTAGATCCCGCATATTACTACACAATGCCCGGATATACCTGGGATGCAATGTTAAAACACTTGAATGTCAAGTTTGAATTACTAACTGACATCGATATGGTTTTATTCGTTGAGCGGGGTATACACGGTGGTCTGAGTCAATTCTCGAACCGAGATGCAATAATGCGGTCTTTGGTAAAACGATGAAGAAAGTGCGCAATCATGTGGATGTAAAGCTTTTAACAAAATGGGAGGGCATATATGGCGCAGAGGCAATGATTGCGAAGCCAGACTTCCACAGCCGAAGTGTTTTTTCGGAAAACCTCGTCACCGTGGAATTGCGCAATCTCGAGGTGAAATTCAACAAGCCGATATATGTGGGTAGGTGCATACTCAACATATCCAAAACGTGCTTGTATGGATTTCATCACGAATATATGGTACCTCTGTATCGAGTCAAACGTGCATTCGATCAAAATTACACCAAGTCTACACAGTTCGGGAGACGAAAATTGCTTTGAGTCCTCATGACGATAAGCGGTATATTATACCTGGGACCTCTGATACCCTACCACGGGGGCATTATAGAATACCGTCGTAAAAAGTTTTGTAATTTTTTTTTCTACAACCGTGATGTGAAATTGTGTACATTTTTTTGTGAATATCGACGTATAAAACTCGTGAAAATTATGTATATATTGTGTTCACTCGATGTAAAACTTGTTAAAAATATGTTTGTTGTAAATATTGAATCGTGTAAGAATGGATTTATCATTTTGTGTAAATAAAGGAACGGACATTTTATAATCCCATGTGTTTATTCACTCGATCCATCTCCTCGTACCCACCTTCGACGAGAAAACATGCGTGAGCGGTTTAAAGAGTTTCAATAGACTTTCTACGACGTTCGTGAGACGTTTGAAGATGTTCGTCAGACGTTCAAGAGACTTTCGAAAACGTTTATAAGACGTTTGAAGACATTCATAAGAGTTTCGAAGACGTTCAGGGACTGTCGAAGACATTCAAGAGATCTTTGACGACATTCATAATACGTTTGAAGATATTCATGAGGGGTTCGAAGACGCTTGGGAGTCTTTCAAAGACATTCACGAGGGTTTCGAAGACGTTCAAGAGACTTTTGATGACATTCATAATACGTTTGAAGACGCTTCAGAGACTTTCAAAGACATTCATGAGAAGTGCGAAGTCATTCAGAGAGACTTTCGAAGACATTCAAGAGATCTTTGACGATATTCATAATACGTTCGAAGACATCGATGAAGGGTTCGACGACGTTTTAAAGACTTTCACAGACATTCACGAAGGGTTTGAAGATGTTCAAAATACTTTCGAATACGTTCTAAAGACGTTCGACGACATTCATAATACGGTTGAAGACATTTATGAGGGGTTCGAAGACACTTGAGAGACTTTCAAAGACATTCACGAGGGGTTCGAAGACGTTCAAGAGACTTTCGACGACATTCATAATCCTTTTTTCAGATATTCATGAGGGGTTCGAAGACGCTAAAGAGGATTTCAAAGACATTCGCGAGAGGGTAAATCCCTTTTTGGGATGAACGTTTGAGCGAATGCCAAACAACCCCAAACAATGCCAGCAAAACTCAAACGTCGTGAAAGTCTTTGGTTTATGGATGTCGTCGAAAGTCTCTTGAACGTCTTCGAGCCTCTCGTGAATGTCTTCGAACCCCTCATGAATGTCTTCAAACGTATTATGAATGTGGTCGAAACTCTTTATAACGTATTCGAAAGTATTTTGAACGTCTTGAAACCCATCATGAATGTCTGTGAAAGTCTCTAAAACGTCGTTGAACCGCTCATCGATGTCTTCAAACGTATTATGAATATCGTCTAAGATCTCTTGAATGTCTTCGAAAGTTTCTCTGAATGTCTTCGCACGTCTCATGAAAGTCTTTGAAAGTCTCTGAAGCGTCTTCAAACGTATTATGAATGTCGTCAAAAGTCTCTTGAAGGTCTTCGAAACCCTCGTGAATGTCTTTGAAATTCTCCCAAGCGTCTTTGAACCCCTCATGAATGTCTTCAAACGTATTATGAATGTCGTCGAAGGTCTCTTGAACGTATTTGAAAGTATTTTGAGCGTCTTCAAACCCTTTGTGACGGTCTGTGAAAGTTTCTAAAACGTCATCGAACCCCTCTTCGATGTCTTCAAACCTATTATGATTATCGTCAAAGATCTCTTGAATGTCTTCAAACGTCTTATGAACGTTTTTGAAAGTTTCTTGAACGTCTTCAAACGTCTTACGAACGTCGTAGAAAGTCTCTTGAAACTCCTTGAACCCCTCATGCATGTTTTTTTCGTGGAACGTGGGTACGAGCCGATGGATAGAGTTAATAAACACATGGGATTATAAAATGTCCGTTTCTTTATGTACAGAAAATAATAAATCCATTCTAACACGATTAAATATGTACAAAAACAAACATAATTTTAACAAATTGTACATCGAGTGAACACAATATATACATAATTTTCACGAGTTTTATACATCGATATTCCCAAAAAAATGTACACAATTTTACATCACGGTTGTAGAAAAAAAAAATTTACAAAACTTTTTACGACAGTATTCTATAATGCCCCTATGATAGGGTATCAGAGGTCCCAGGTATGATATACCGCTTATCGTCATGAGGACTCAGAGCAATTTTCGTCTCCCGAACGGTGTAGATTTGATGTAATTTTGATCGAATGCACGTTTGCCTTCGCTCCATTTCAATATTTGCCTTCAAGCATTGAGCATAATCGTCAAACGTGATTGTCCTCGCCACAACACTACTCTTGACACCTTACATTTTTTTCGTGTCCTTCTTACCCTCGACACGTGTCGCGTACATTTTCGATCGAAGTCCAATAAATTCTCCGGGCAGTTTTTCATGTATTTGACAAAACGGCAGGTCTTTGTGCGCATCATGTAAAGATTGGGGATATTTCAAGTCGACTTCGAGGATGTAGCCCATAGGTGAGTCTAGCGCGATGCATGATGGATCAAAATTGGACACGTCGGTGACCCATCGAAAATGGTCACAAATGGTGTCAATCTGCATATGGCAAGGGTTGACACATTGCCCATCCATACAAATTGTTGACATCATCATTCAAATTGTTGACATCACAATACATCAAGTGTGATGATGTTTTCGATGGATCAAACGACTGCATGTACTTGTTATTAGCGTGTGCATATCGGTTTGAGCATTGACTCAGACCACCGCGTATACCCCGCTCAACGAATAAAACCATGTCGATGTCAGTTAGTAATTCAAGTTAGTAATGTGCGTACTCGCTCTCACATATTGTAGCATCTGTCAGGGAACTGTAAAATGCGTCACGTATTGGTAGGCAAGTGTCGTCTAACTTGGTCACGTCATCAATATATTCATAAGGGAAAATCCCTTTTCGCGTCAGCGAATTGAAATCGTCTGTCGAGAGAGTTAGGAATTGCGTGCATAAAATTTTGAGTTTGTCCTCGGTCAAAAATGAGGCTAATTTGTAGAGACTGGTGTTGAGGAATTTGTATGAGTCGATAAAGCGCAATTGGATCTTGTGTTTTGAATGGTCTTCAATTTCAACATGCTTCGTAAAGGAGATTTATTACTCCTTTGTGATTGGAAGCACATCGGATCTTCCTTCGAACGCTGTGATTACTTCCTTGATTATAAAATGTGCATCATAACTGGATAAATTCAGAAAAACTACTGGAATGAAAAATGACTGTTTGTATCTTAAGTTGCAGGTGGAATGGGCAGGGCCTCTATAGCCCCCAGTCAGATGGCAATGATCTCGAACGCGTACATCTTCTTACGCAAATGGTTTCTCACATATGTGATATTGAGTCGCTGCTCGAAAACTAGCCCACTCACTTGGTGTTGAATATACCATTGGTACATTATCACAGAAAATTTATTTTATCCGCAGTGCTATATTTGTTAGTTCTTCAACAAACCATGACACACAATCGGCACTGCGATGCGTATGATATGAAGATAATGAATCGTTATATGAACAACACATGTAATATCCGATACTAAACACTTTATGGTGTTGATACATATATTTCGCTAGGTTCTCCCTATCGGTCTTTGCCAGCACACACTCCAAATCAGCATACCCAATGAAGGGATGTCGCTCTTCCCAGCTAAAGTTGCTGAACTGGAGCCACTTATTGGTGTCGTTTGGTAGTTGGATTGCACAGTCATTTATTGCTCCACAGTCGACCTCATGTGATTGCAATTTTTCCTCTGATCCGAAGTGGTGCAAACACCTGCAAAAGAAAGATTGTTTGGTTTAATTCGTCTAGCATATATAATTACTTACATATATATGTATATCATGGTAACTATATACTGATCACAGATATATTTTTTATGCTCCATTTTGGTCAGTTGTGCGCTCACGAGTCTCGACAGGTTTTTGATACATACGAAGTGCCCCACATTGCTGTCCGCGGTATCATGCATGTACAGCAAATTGATGTGATATTCCTTCTTGTGTTGAGTGACTCGTATCGGAACAATTTCTTTTTTGTTGGTGGTGGTATACACGTTGATCGATACATGGTTTTGAAGTTCAAATTTCTTTATTTGATATATCGTCACCGGGAATTCGATATGCTCCAGATTGGGTACTGTCGAATAATGAGGGTAGGTAGATGGACGGTCACTGTTTCGGTCAGCTGGGTATACAGCAGCGATAACTGCCCATGCGAAACATACGTTATCCTTGGATTTTACGTTAACGATAGCCTTCTTCAACATTATTTCCTGCGGCAATGATATGGAGCACCCGGCATGTATTGGGTTATACTTATTCACATTTATCGTGAGGTTAAGTATTTTCTGCAGAGCCCAGCCACTATCACGTTCTTGAAATTCATCGAGTAAAGTTAAAGTGGACTCCATAACACGCTGTTCATACCACTCACTCAAATCGATTGTATTAAATAGTCCACAGTTTCGCGTGTTGACCCTTTTAATCGCATGTTTGTCACCGCTCGCGAATTCACCATTAAGCACTGTATTGATTTTGATGCTGTTGAGTCTGCGATTGATAATGGAACTGGTTAATATCCGCCTCTTGAAGGATGTTTCAATCTCTCGCCAGATTAACTCATGATCACCATGTCCTGCGCCCGTATGTACGAAACGACTCCGCACACAATTCCTCAATCCTTCCAGACGCGCTATTTGGGCTATTATTAACCGTTGATATCCGGTTAATAATTGCGGGCGCTTAATCAGGCTTTATGTTTCGAACCCTTCCATGAACTCGACGCATCGTTGCTCCCACGCGGCAAAATATTCAACCGAACTTAAAAGCACTGCTTGTTCATGCATGATTTGCTACATGGTGACGGGTGAAAAAAAAGTTCCACAATGTTAACAGACTGACTGCTTCATGCAAAGTGCGGCCAGATTTGAGCAGAGTGGCTCATTAAAAAGGCTCTTCGGGAAAAAAAGTTCGGCCCTCTCCCTCGGGAAAACAGAGCTTTCCGATAACGCGTAGATTGCTCGAGGAACACGAGACAAAAAAAAACAGGAAGTCGGAATGCATCGGGTCAAAAGATTTTATGGGTCCTGCAGCTCAAGTGGTCCATCGGCGCCAACGGCCCTTGACGACAAATCCGTAAGTTTATAGTTTCCCCAAGAAATCCTGACTTGACGAGACCTGTCTAAAGTGTTGGCGAGACTTGTGACAGGAGTGGACACGCATACAAACATTTAAGCACAACAGATTCATATGGCTCCCCCTAGAATAAAAAGTATTTTTTCGGATGCGCACATATTGACGTTATATTTCGGAATGCAACCGAGATGTATTGAGACTTTTTTTTTCAAGAGTGCAGCTGTGCTCAAGTGATCCATCCGCAGTCAAAGCCATTGACAATAGATTGTCGTAATCCTCCCACTCAAATTTTCAAACTTTTCCCCCACTTTTCCAATCATGAAAAACAAGTTCAAACACGACCGAAGAACACCTGCTTGGTTGGATGCACTAAGTACTGTAACGTGTTTTTTTTTGGTACTCCGCTGACCCGCCTGGCATGGTGGCGACTGCAGCAAAACCGTCATCCGGCTCGGAGCCGTCATCGCGATCACGACATGATTCCGTAGGGTTCTCTAAGCGACGTTAGGTTTTTTGATTTAATTTTCTGTTTATTTTCTTTATTTTCGGCGCCTCAACGTCTGGCTTACACGAGCCATGGTACCCACGGCCAGGAAGAGCGAGAAGGAAAGAAGGCGAGGCCAAACATTCTCCCAAGGCCAAATATCGGGAAGACGCGGTGGCCCAACTATGGTCAAACGTTCGGAAAGACGCCGATTCCCGCGAAAACTACCTACCCAGGGCCGTGATTCACGCCCCCCCCCCCCCACCCTTCACTTCTTCAGTTTCTTCTGGACAGGGGCCGAATTGTCTCCCTCGGCCGATAATAAGTCTGGCGTCGATCGTGGTCCTTACTCCCGTCGTCGCCCAGGTCGACCGTTACGAAACATCATCCAGGAAAGGACAAGGCTCCACTAGGACATGAAATACGGCGCGCGGGAAGAGCGGACTTTTCATTTTCCGTTACGGGAGGTTCAGGATTCGAAAGCCGCGCTTGATCGATAAGCACATTCCCGAAAATTATTCGATACGGGCCTGTTCGCTTTGGTGTAATTATAAGAACAGAAACTAAAGAAAAAGGGGGGGGTACGCTTCTCGCACGTCGACCGGCTTTTGCGTTAGCTTCCTGCGAGGTGTCGAGCCGGACGGACGTGGGCCGTTACAATGGGAAACGACCGAATTACGCAGCCGGTGAGCTTGGCCATGCCTTCGGCAACAATCCGGGTAATTTTCGGCCGTATGGTCGGCTCACGATCTCGCGCATCTTTACCGTGGCCACGGCCTCTGTCGCGTTTCCGTAATTATAAACCCCGTCACACGTAGCTAGCGCGTATCGTCGGGAAATTGTGTCGTGGTTGCGCGCGGGAAGCTCAATCCCGTTTTGCGACGAGCTTCGGCTCGATTAGTCTGTCAAAAGTGTGAGTGAATGTGTGCCTGTAAAAATTGGGACCTGTCGTCCTTGGTGATCCCTTGGCCTGCGGCGAGGCTTGTATAAGGGGAAAGGGGGAGAGATTGCCCTCAAGTCGGGACATCTTCACGGAGAACTAGCCTCCCGTTTATCATCGGGTCGCGGGTTCGAACCCGTGCGGGCTCCCGTTTACCTTAACAATATCTTCCGGGTGCCCCTTTCCCCAGTGTGGGGATTTTCCCGGCTTCGTCGCGGGGGAGAGGTTGCCGAGCATCGACGTCCACGTAAGTAACGACCGGGGTAATTTTCCCGGGATATTTCTTTCCGCGTTTAACGCTCGGCCGGGTAACCGATTAGCGGGAGCCCGGTTTTGTAATATTAGTGTGGCCGGCAGGGAAGAGAGAGGAGAGGCCAAAACGAGCTCGACGTATATTGTGTGTGTGTGTAGGCCCCGGTCGGAATTGGTGTGTGTGTGTGTGCGCGCGAGAGTAGTTGTCTCGCTAGATTTCGCGCGTATTGTATTTATTTCTGTTTTCTGATTTTTGTCCCGTGTTCCTTGCGAAGGAGGGGAAATTATTAACGACATGTAAAATAAATTCCCTGACGATAGATTTTTCTTGCCGCGCGTGATTGACACCTGACCCATCCCCTCTACCTTATCCACGAGGCTGCAGTTTGGCCGGACACTGCGTTCCCTTTTCTCATCCCGACAAGCTGATTTTCGGCTGGCGCCCTATATAAATTGTCGGGACGGGAGGAGGGGAGTTTTGTGACTCTCTCGGTCCTTTTCCCCCAGCTCCCTCGATTTTGCGGTCACAGTACATACTCGCACATGCCAACATCTTGATGTTATATTTCGAAATGGAAACTTCGATGAGAATATTCAAGAGTGCAGCACAAGTGGTCCATCCGCGGTCACTGCCTTTTGATGCCTCATGTTTATAGTTTTTCCTAGAAAACCTGACTTGTCGCGGCCCGTCTGAAGTGTTGGCAAGACTTGTGACAGGAGTGGACACGCATGCAAACGTTTTAAGGATTTCGGAAACGAAACCAAGGCACCGCATCTAGATGCCATCAATCAGCTTCAAAACGCCGCCCTTCGAGTAACACATAGCGTGTTCAAATTGCCGAAATTTTTCTACCCATATATTGTTGTCACACACTCTCTCTCACACACACACACACACCCACCCACGCACACACACACACACACACACACACACACACACACACACACACACACACACACACAACGCACACACACACGCGCACACACACGCGCACACACACCCGCGCGCACACACACACACACACACCCACGCGCGCACGCACACACACATACACACACACACACACACACACACACACACACCGGGGGATGCCCGGTATATAAATATGGACATGGATGTAGGAAATTCTATATAGATATACATATACGTATAGAGATATATATCTGGATATAGATATGGATATGGAGATGTCCATATAGATATACAGGGTAGGAAGCAATTAAAATACTTTCCGTGGACCAACAGACACGGGGAATAAACCTCGACAACAAATAATTATGGGAAGTTTAATGAAGGATGTACGGATTGGGGTGAAGGGGCACGGAACCCCAGTACCGGCGCCTACAGGGAGTGAGCAAGCGGCTCCCGGGCGTCGTCACCAAACGACCGCAGTACCATGGAGGTGGGCCACTTCGCCTCCATGGCGCGCAATGTTCCATATGAAGGAAAGGAAGAGAAGTAGAGAGAAGAGCTCTACATGCTAGGTAGCCAAATCACTAGCCTCCTGGATTTCATCAAGGGCAAGTCGAACGTTCACGGTGAAATCCGGAAGCTCGCCAGTTCCATGAGTACTCCGTACAAACGGGTGCTTAGGTTGAAGGAAGAAGCAGACAAGACGGTGGCGGGCATAGCACCGGCATCAACGAACGCTGCCTCGACATAGACGACACCGAAAACCTTCGCCTCTGTGGTGACCACGCAAAAAATCGTCCAGCGTCCGGAAAACGCGGAGAAGAGGAAGCGCACTCCGCCCCCGACAGAAGTCCGCAAGCCCAAGAGGAAGACGAAAGTACGAGAGGAACCACTTCCGGAACCTCCCAAAGACAACGGGAACTTGACCAAGAAGGCTGCCAGTGCTGACTGGAAACAAGTGCAACGGAAGCCGCGAAGGAAGCCGCGCAAGGAGCCTGCACTCCCCAATGCACTGATCATCAAGCGGAAAGGAGATCTCAGCTATGCTGAGATCCTCTCTAAGATGAAGAAGGATGAAAAATTAAAGGAGGTGGGACAACGTGCCTCAAATACGTCGAACGATGGGGGGTGACATCATCCTCGTCTTCGATAAACAAGACAAAACCGCCGAGTTTTCTACGGCTATGGAGACCGCCCTGGGCGAAGAAGCGGCAATAAAATGCAGGGTGCAGCTCACTACGATCTAAATCAGAGACCTGACCGAAGATACGACAAAGCAGGAGATCTGCGAAGCACTCCAGGACGTTCCAGGCGAGAACGCATTGGTGGAAGCTGAAGCTGACAAATCTACCCGGAAAGCATACAGTGGCACCCTAACAGCGACGGTGACACTACCTATCTCGGTAGCGAAAAAGGCTACCAATATAGGAAAAGTTTGAGTTGGCTGGGCAGTCTGTCGAATCCAAGAGATAGTGAAGCCAACTAAGTGCTTCAAGTGCTGTCACTATGGGCATCTGCCTAGCTGTTGCAAAAGCACGGTGGACAGATCGAAGTGCTCCATTAAATGCGGTGGCGAAGGTCACAAAGCCGAAAATTGCGCTGCAGAGCCCAGCTGTGCTCTGTGTAGCGGCAAAGTGGATAATGATGCTTGCAAGCATACGGCAGGAAGCTTCAAATACCCAGCGTATAAGAAGGCCTACCAGATGCTCATCCGAAAGCGAGAATGAGAGTACTGCAAATGAATCTTAATCACTGTGAAGCGGCAAAGGATCTGCTTATGCAGACTGCGGGAGCACAAGGCTGACGTGGCGATAATCTCGGAGCCATACAGAAACCTCGATCACCATTCCTGGGTAGCGGATAAAGCGGGCAAAGCTGCTATCTGGGCCTGCGGCGAGTACCCATTCCACGACATTTCAAAGAGACTGGAAGACGGCTTTATTAGGGCAAAAAGAAACGGCGCTCACATCTTCAGCTGCTACATGCCACCGAGCATGACACTGGACAACTTTGAAGAAAGTCCGGACCGGCTAGTAAAAGACGCCAAGGATCGGACTCCACATGCGATTGCGGGTGACTGCAATACCGGGCACTGGACTGGGGCAGTAAAAGGCTGGACAAAAGAGGTCAGGCACTCTTGAAAGCACTGTTCGTTCTGAACCTAATTCTGCTCAACGATGGCAAGGTACCAACGTACTGCAAGGGAGATGCCTTCTCGATGATAGACCTCACCTTCGTCAGTGGTGGGCTCGCTAATGGCGGTACACGCTGGTAGGTATCGGGAATCTATACACATAGTGACCATTGCGCCATCACATGGGAAGTGTCGAGGCAGCAGCGAAAGCGACGGACGTTAGTTGGTTCCAAGGTCCTCGGCTGGAAAACAAACATGTCCGACATAGACGTGTTTTGCGAGGCCTTGGACGGCAGTGAAATTGAAACCCACAACCAAAATGCAGAGACTAAAGCCCACGAACTGATGAAAAGGGTAACAAGGGCCTGTGATGCCACGATGCCGAGAAGACGGGAAGGAAACCATCACCCCCCTACGTATTGGTGGAACGATACGATCGCTGGGCTACGACGCGAAACCAACCGAACGAGGAGGCTAGCCCAAAGAGTTAGGGGCAAGGATTCGTACCAAGCATTAGAGGCGAAGCACAAGGCGACACGAACTGCGCTGGCAACGGCAATCAAGCGGAGCAAAAGGCAAAGCTGGATCGAGCTACTCGGTGAAGTCGAATCGTGGGGCAAGCCTTACAAGGTAGTCATGACCTGTCTGAAAGGGCAGTCAAATCAACAACCTACCTGCCCAGACCAACTCAGGAGGATAGTGTCAACTCTCTTCCTCTCTCAACAAGAGGATAGTGTCAACTCTCTTTCCTCTCTCAACAAGAGGAACTTAACTATCAAGTGGAAGTTGAGGACATTTAAGCTATCTCGCCTGTTACGCTAGAGGAGCTGCTCCGATCGTGCAGAAAGGTGGGCAATAAGAAGCCACCGGGAACGGATGGCATCTCGAACATCGCTATTAAAGCAACCGTCAAAGAAGCTCCCGCATTGTTCATAAAAATGAACAATGCATGCCTCAGGGAAGGCAAATTTCCTGATTCATGGAAATGGCAGCGACTTGTTCTCTTGCCAAAGAGCGAAAAACCGCGGGACGATCCATCGTCATATCGTCCGTTGCGCATATTGGACACCGCAGGAAAAATCCTGAAGAGAATTGTCCACAATCGGGTAGAAGCCGATCAGGAACTCCCTAGCAGTCAATCAGTACGGCTTCCGTAAGTCCAGATCAACGCTAGACGCGATAAGCCACATGGTCACCACAGCGAGCCAAGCTATCTCCGGCACAAGACGGAAAGGGGGGGAGGGCAAAGGAGTATTGCCTCGTGGTCGCCCTCGATATCAAAAACGCTTTTAATTCAGCCAGGTGGGGTAACATCTGCTCTGCGCTGGATAAGCTGAACGTGCCATCCTACCTGAAGAGGATAATAGGAAGCTACCTTTACAACAGGTTCCTGAAGTATGACACAGAAGATGCACCACGAGAGTACAAAATCACTGGCGGCGTACCTCAAGGCTCGGTGCTCGATCCACTTCTGTGGAATATTATGTACGACGGCTTGTTGAAACTAACACCGCCACAAGGAGTAGAGATAGTCGCCTTTGCCGATGACGCCGCAGTGGTTATCTTTGCGAAATACCTGGAAGAAGCTAACAGGATGTTCGAAGAGTCATTCACCCAGATCCAGCAGTGGATGGGTACAGCTGGCTTGAAACTATCTAAGCACAAGACAGAGGCTGTGCTGATCACCAGCAGGAAGAAGATAGAGACGATAGAGCTGACAGTGGGACATCACACAATTACGTCACAGCCCAGTATAAAATACCTGGGTCTGATGATCGACGCACGAGTCAGCTTCAAAGAGCACGTAGGGTACGTCGTTGGCCAGGCGGGAAAGGTTAGAGCGGCGTTAGCGCGGCTGATGCCAAACATAGGCGGGCCGAGATAGGCGAGGAGGAAGCCACTGGCATCAGTGGTCACTTCGGTCCTGACCTATGGTATTGCCATTTGGGGCAATGCATTGACTACCGACAAGTACCGACGAAAGACGGCAGCGGTCTACCGGCTCAGCGCCTTAAGGGTTTCCTGTGCGTTTCGCACAGTATCGGAAGATGCAGCGTGCGTTCTCGCGGGAATGCCACCTATAGAGGTCCTGACCGAAGAGAGAAGATCCCTACACCACCAGAGGAGGTCACCAGCAGGACTCCAAGATGAGCACAGAGAGGAAATCGGAAAACGCAGTCTACAACGCTGGCAGCAAAAGTGGGATGCATCCGTGAAGGGGAGATGGCAGACTGTCCAAATGGATGTGGAATACCAGAAGGTGCTGAACACGCATTCTTCAAGTGCCCACGATACCAAGAAGAAAGAGAGGATCTAGAGGAGGTACTAGTAGAAGTACCAACTCCAGAGACCTTGGTGGGACTCATGATGAAACCAGAAGAGAACTGGGTAGCGATTAGTAGCAGCGACGATAGCCACTGATGCTTGAAAAAGAGGAAGAAAGCCAGCCGGCACCATCGAAGGAAGAGCTACAGCTGTGGTCCTTCCCGCGAAGTAATGCTCGGCGGCGGTCCCGCGGGAATACAATAGGTCAGTGTGAAAGAGGTTCAGGGTTTTAGTTGGTACAGCAAGTGCGCGAGTCCAACACACGGGTTGCATGTAACCTACGGTGCATAAAGCATTTCCCCTCTCTTAAAACACACACACACACACACACACATAAACGCACACACACACGCACCTCCCCACACACACGCACGCACACACCCACCCCCCCCACACACACACACACCCACACTATTGTTTCATTGTGCTTTGATTAAAATCATTACCCCCCCCCCCAACACTCGTTGACGGCGGCCTCCCTCTCCCAGTAGTCTTTGGACCACATGGCCACCCCCTCCACTGAGGCCCCCCTGTGACGTTACACGCGCCCGGCGACCTCCCTCGAACCGGTGACATCCCTTTGAGCCAGAACCGCTACAGCTACTCTACTATGGCCAAATACGTCAGCGACGAATCGTTCGACGTGGAACGAATATCCCGAGACATTTTTCAAAAAAATTTTCGCTAAGTTCACAATTTATCAATACATTTTTTTTAACGCCTCTTTGCTCAACGAAGATGCGCCCACACCATAACAATATTTAATAAATTATCGAATTAATGGCTCGATCTTGCCGGTAAATCGACCGCAGCGATTTGAATTCCTCGAGATGCGAGTAAAACATTTAACTGTCCGAGAAAATAGACTCGACGTAAACAAGACCGTTTGAGCTGAGCGTCGACGATACAATGCGCATCCTCGACGACACCTGCCCACTTTATTTGTACACACGCACCAATCGTACTCGCGTAAATTAAACGAAATTATCGTCGAATTGCTCCGAAATCTCTGGCAGCATTTTTAAGGAGTTCGGGAATAGAGATAATTTTTTTTCTCGTCTCTACGCCACAACTTAAAGCTTGAAGAAAATGTACGGTCCATAGAGATTGGGAGGAATATTTGGAGTAATCAATTTGAAGCTGATAATATTGAAATCGTTATCGTACGAATGCGTCTCTCGGCAGAATTCGTTGAAATTTATAAAGGGGGAGAAGAACTGGAATATCTACGTGTTTGAACAATTTCATAGAACTGTGGCTTTTTTAACCCGATATATTTTTTATGCCAAAGTTGACAACTTTTTCCACATGGCAACTGTAATCAAATGATGACCCTAGGTCCGTTCTTTTGGTATTATCTTAATATTATCTCAATATCATTCAAATATTATATTAATATTATCTTGATATTATTTTTATGCTATCTTAGTATTATATTAATATTATCTTAAGACCTTAGGTAACGGGTATAAAATCATGTGCGAATTTAACAATTTGTTTTCGTATAAAAAAGTGATTCACTCATAAAATTAATTACACATCTATTTAGTATGAATGTCAAGCTGTTAGAAAACATTTTTTTTTCGATGTACAAAATGGCTGACTACTCTAAACTTCTCGAAACAGCTTTTTTCCAATTGGCGTGATAAATAACTTCAACAATTTTCACTCGAATTACTTCAAATTTAAAAGTTATGTTCCTAATTGCATTTCGCAGAGAAGTACGCACGGAATTTCTGATCAATCGAAAACTCCATTTTATGAGCAGTTATAACGAAATTTTTACTGAAACTTCATTTCTTAAGTTCCAATACCTACAACTTTTGAATAAAACAATATATGTTTAATTTTGTACATACTTCTCTAGGTATTCTAATGTAAGTTGACGAGAATGTTTGTTTTTTGCTCTAGGTAAAAAATTGTGGACGCTAAATGTCACGCCGCGGAGCGTCTAAAAAAGGTAACAAAAAATATTAGTAGTCGGCCATTTTGAACTTCGAAAAATAAAATATATTTTCTAACTTCTTGATATTCATACTAAATAGAATTGTAATTAATTTTATGAGTGATCACTTTTTCGTACGAAAAAAAAAATTTAATTCGCATATGATTTTATACCCGTTAAAGTAGCCTGAGGCCTTAATGTTATCTTAATATTATCTTCATTGGATCTTAAAATCATCTGAACAATATCTCAACAAAATATTTTAATCTTTTAGTACACCGCGTGCCTAATTATCATTAATTATTTATTTATACAAGACTTTTGTTCTATAACAAAAGGAATTTACGAACAACGAACATAAAATGTTGTATCTAGGATCTAGACTAAGTAATTAGAACTCCATTGCGCATTCTCAAGTGTATCTTACGGTCGATTTATTAGGGCGTTTCTTTTTAATCGACAGCTTTTTATTCTTGATTGCCAAAAACTCGCTGACGAGAGTAGAAAAAGTAAAAAAATGCACCGAAAATGATGACTATCACGAGAGGCAAAACGTCTTCGATTTACACAATCGTCCAGCCGCTGTTGCACTGCAATGAGCACACATTCGGCGATGAATAATTTGAACTCTGGTCGAAAATTGAGATTCAAGGTGGATAGTTTTACTTACATCGTTTGCAGTAAGCATCCATTCGGAGTTCAGTAAGCGCTGAAGTATTCCGCTGTCGCGAAGCAGTAGTATGCAGCAGAATGCGAACAATTTGTTTTTCATTACCAGAAATTTGAGTTCCAGGAGGTTGAGAAAACAGAGTGTGGCGGAAATGAAACGTTGCTCCAACTTTTTGGAGAAGCGATGATTTGTTTTTCTCGCCAGTTCATTTTAGGGATTACGTGGGTTTGAAAAAATTTTTAATCCATTTTTAATTTTATCATCTAATAGTACAATATGTCTAGAATATTCTCCCGAAGTTTAAAGTCAGTCGGAGTAAAAGTCGAGGACAGAGCCTTTGGAAATTCCCACCGTTGGAAAAGACCGGCCGAGAGCGTCGTAGGTAATCGCATTTTTCTCAAAACACTATTTTTGAAGTCGGTGGACACGATTTCTCAAAAACTAATGCACCTATCTTATTGAAATTTTGCACACTTCTTCAAAATAGCATTGACTAGTAATTTAACGAAGGTTATTTTTCGATTACAACTAATTTTACAAGTCTATAGGTAGTGTAAATTGTACCAAAAATTGAACTGTTTTACGTATAACTGCAAAAAATTCAAATTTCAATTTTTTTTAATCCTTCGCTCAATCACGAGCTATACTTATCTACTAACAGAAAAAAAAATTGGTTTTTCAATTTCAGATAAAGCTATCATAAGTTATTCTGACCACGATGAGGACACTTTTTTCAAGGTTCTCCGAAAACCAGGTCCACCGGCTGAATTTCCAAAAATTTTGGATGATTTTTTTAATATTGTTAAAACGTTGCTCTTTTATGTGCTTAACATTTTGAATAAAATAACTTATGTATTACATTTTTGTAAATAACGAAAATACGTTTTTTTTGCGTCGAAACCCACGTAACCACTTAACAGGAAATGATGTATAGAATGTTGTTGGTTAAAGCCAGTCCTTTGTTACCACACGAAATTAAATTCACTTAGTGTGCAATTTGTAAAATGATACCGTTCTTATCGAATATACTTCGTTACAATTTTGGAGCGTGATGCCATTTTATTTTTACATAATGATTTTCCTTACTTGTTTCGCAATGTTTAATGCATAGTTATAGACCCTTTTTCGAACCGAACCAAAAGCATGTCCCATTACAGTTTTGATATCGGTCGGAACAATTCGATCCAGCGTGACAAGCCCGGATCTTTTGGAATTCATGACGACGAGGTGTTGAAGGTAGAAAAAAAACGAAATTTGGCCTCGCCGCAGTTATTTACCCTTCGACTGCACGGTAGGTTGTTTTGACCCTATTTATTTTCAACTGACTGTATCGCAAAACGGGGTAATCTATTCGACCGCAGTACGGCGCTCGAATGTTCCCCCACTTCTATTTTATAGGATATATATGATAGTAGGGCAAAATAAAAAATAATAAAACACCAAATTACACCATTTGTAATTTAATTACAATTGCAATTTAATTACAATTGTACTTTAATTACAATTGTAATGTAATTAAAATTGTAATTTAAATACAACTGTAATTTAATTACAATTTTAATTCAATTATAATTGTAATTTAATTCCAAATGTAATGTGATTACAATTGTAATTTAATTCCTGTTTTTATTTAATTATACTTATAATTTACATACATTTATATGATTCGAATGGGAGTAAGTGTTAAAGAGACTATGTGAGGGTGCGGACCCTATCTGTACCCAAGTGCGTGTCTTCAAGGAGGTTGGAGCGATTCAGTTGAGTGAAATGACGGTTTATTCATTTTTGTTTCAATGAATCTCAGAAAAATGCATACGAGGTACAGATTTATTCTATATATGTTATTTTTTAAAATATATAATTAAAGGGAATTTGTATTTATTTATGCATTTTAACATGTTTATTACGTAAAGTTGAACAACTTTTGTGTTACTTCCAACTTGAAAAAGCATAACATTATCGATGATTATTATGAAAAAACTACGACAACGACTGTTTTATACAATTCACAATGAAAGTTTGAGTAATTCATAATTTTGCCTATTCCTTTTTACCTCACGAGATTGGCCCATGGTTTACGATGGGCAAGATGAGGACTTTTTTTTCTTAAATGTTCACAAACGTTCAGTTTGCGTTAATCCGTTGTTAGAAATGGTTTATCTTGGTGTTACATAACAATAAAAATTACATAACCTTTAGTGTGAACGTCTTGCACATCTAACCGCACGTTAAATTACATACATTAAACTATTTTTTATCTCTGGTGATTGGTGGTGAAAAAGGTCAAAAAATTCGTAAAGACTCAGTATAGTGTAAACAATAACATGTATTTTTTAACTAAAGTTAACCTTGGATTGTGGCTAACGCTCCAACCTCTTTAAGTGAGGATATGTGACTGCGCGAGTGATCATGCGAGTTACTGTGTGTTTACCTGGGTGAGAAAATCTCTACTCAGATTTTCGAAGTTCGAAATGGCGGATTACAAAAACAATAGTAGAGGGGCTATGCCGATTCTAACTCAAGTGGCGGCATCTGAGGGGGGAGCGGGGGAGGGGTCCGGGGGAGGGTCCACGGGCGGTGTCCAGGGGGGGGGTGGTTCAGAGGGCGGGGTTCCCGGGGGGGGGTCCAGCGTGGGGAAGCCAAGTGCGGGGGTACGGTGGAGGGGGGTCATCGGGCGCGTGTGAGGGTGGGCGTTTAGGGGGGACGTCATAGGGCGGAGTGTCCATGGGGGGAGTCCAGCGCGGGGAAGCCAAGTGCGGCGGAGGGGGGTCGTCGGGCGCGTGTGACATCACATGCCCCCCCCCCTCTTTGGGGGGGGGCATGTGCTCCGTGGGGCGTCTGGCAGGGAAGCCGCCGTCGATAAGTGTTGTGTGTGTGTGTGTGAAGGGCGGCCTTTCAAAGCCCAATATTTATGACATGTAGCTGGTTCCATTTTGAAAGGCAATGTCAATTGCATCCACCCCGTCTTAAAGCTCGCCGACAAACAGGTCCTGACAGGTTTCTTGGAAAAGCGTGTGCGACAACCATATATGGGTCGGAAAATTTTCAGTAATATGAAAACGCTAGGCGGCACATGAACGGCGGCGCCTTTCGAAGCCCATTATTTATGATATGCAGCTGGTTCCATTCCGAAAAACAATGTCAATTGCATCCGCCCCGTCTCAAAGCTCGCCAACAGAAAGGTCCTGACAGGTTCCTCGGAAAAAATTAGAATCTTTAGGGATCAAAGGGACCGCGGATGGACCACTTGAGCGCAGCTCTTGAAAAGTCGAGGTCTCCATTCCGAAAGATAATGTCAAGATGGTTGCATGCGAGCCCACCCACCACGAATCTCACCAACACTTTAGACAGGTCTCGACAAGTCAGGATTTCTCGGAAAAACTATAAACTTTAGAGATCAAAGGCGGTGACCGCCGATGGACCACTTGAGCTGCAGGACCCATCAAATCTTTCGACCCGATGCATCCCGACTTCCTTTTTTTTTGTCTCATGTTCCTCGAGCGATCTACGCGTTATCGGGAAACTCCGTTTTCCTGAGAGAGAGAGCCGATTTTCCCCCCGAAGAGCCTTTTTAATGATCCGCTCCGCTCAAATCTGGCCGCACTTTGCATGAAGCAGTCAGTCTGTTAACATCATGGAAGTTTTTTCATACTTGCCAACATGGAGCAAATCTTGCATGACCAAGCCGTCCTTTTACACTCAATCGAAGATTTTGCCGCGTGGGAGCAACGATGCGTCGAGGGCATCGAAGGGCTGGAAACGCAAAGCCGGATTAAGCGCCCGAGATTATTAATCGGACATCAACAGTCACTAATAGCCCAAATAGTGCGTCTGGAAGGATTGAGGAATTGTGTGCGGAGTCGTTTCATACACACGGGCGTAGGACAAGGCGATCATGAATTAATCTGGCGGGAGATTGAAACATCCTTCGAGAGTCGGATACTGACCGGTTCCATCATCAATCGCAGCCACATCGAGCCGAGACACGTTCTAAATGATGCTCGCGTCCTAGTGCTTCAACATGTGCAAAATATTATCGGCAAGCACAACAGCCGCTGTGGTTAACATCAGATCGGGCGGCAATGCATGTTTCGCATGGGTAATTGTCGCTGCTCTATACCCAGCTGACCGAAACAGTGACCGTCCATCTTCTTACCCGCATTATTCGACAGTACTGAATCTCCAGGATATCGTATTCCCGGTGACGATACATCAAATAAAAAAATTTGAATTTCAAAACAATGTGTCGATCAACGTGTATATCACCACCATCAAAAAGGACATTGTTCCGATACGAGTCACTCAAGACAAGAAGGAAAAGCACATCAATTTGCTGTACCTACAAGATACCGAGGACAGCAATGTGGGGCACTTCGTATGGATCAAGAACCTGTCGAGACTCGTGACGAAGCAACGGAGCAAAAATGGGCATAAAAAATATATCTGCGATCGGTATGTAGTTAACATTATATATATATATATATATATATATATATATGTAGGATCGGTGAAATTATCGAGTGTTCCGACGAAAGAGACGAGAATTTTGACAACAATTCTTGTTATGATTATCATTAGTATTGCGACGAATTAACGTGGTGCCGTGCGAGCTGAGAGACGACTCTGATTGGCGGAGATAGCCGAAATGAGCGGGGAGTCGTGCGAGAAAAGACTAAAGAGAGTCAGTCGAAATCGGGAAGCGGTTGAAGCTCGTGTCGCATATTTTCTCTTGTCCATTTATAATTCCAAAGTTGTTTCATTTCTTTCTATTCTCACCTGTATTTTCATTAATAAAACCAACATCTTTGTAACTCCTGACTACTACCTCAGTTCCGATATAGTCAATTCGACAAATTGGGGGCTCGTCCGGGATTGAGGAAAAAGTTAGTCAAGGCGTTAATATTCGGGTTGAGAGAAGTGCATATCGTAAGAAGTACGACGGAGATTTCGAATTCCAAAGACGTAAAGCTGAATTGAAGACGACACAAAAGACGTAGAAATGGAAGACGCTAAGCTCATGAGAGTTGACGAATTGCGACAAAGGCTGGAAGAACTTGACTTACCGATTTCCGGCTCAAAAGCCGTGCTGCAACGGAGGCTAATCGAAGCCTTGGCGAAAGCCGAAGGAAAGACGAGAGACGATGGTGCTGCAAGCGCCTATGTCGGAAGGCAGAAAGATGCAAAAGACGACGATGACGACGATACCAGTTCCGAAAACGATGGCCCGGAGAACAGCGATGCTTCCGACGAAGAAGACGATCATTCCGATAAGGAATTGACGGCCAAGGAACTAGAAAAGCTGAAACGACGAAAGCGGAAAGACCGACGAGAAAGCCGAGCTCGGATGATGAGAAGCATGGTGAAAGAAGATAGTAGAGACGAAGATAGACGTCCGAATGGAGACGAAAGACGAAGAACCACGACAAGAGTAATCCGTGCAAACGAAGATGGACGCCAAAATGGAGGCGAAAGACGAAGAACCACGACGAGAGCAGACCGTGAAGACGAAGATGGACGCCAAGATGGCGACGAAAGACGAAGGCGTTACACAGGTGATTCGAAATACCCGGTAATGACATTTAAAGACGTAGAAGACGCGCTCGAGGGTTTCTCTGGCGATGGGAATGAGAGCGTTGCTCACTGGATCCACCATTTCGAAGAAGTCGCAGAAATGTGTGAGTGGACTGACGTACAAATGGTGATGTACGGCCGTAGGCTGTTGCGTGGCTCCGCGAAGCTGTTCGTCAATTTTGAGAGTGCTGCAAAAACGTGGTCGTCTATGAAGAGGGCGCTGCAAAAAGAATTTTCGAGAACGACGAATAGTAAGACGATTCATCGGAAGTTGTGCGCGACGAAGAAGAAAAACGACGAATCATACGTCGAGTACACTTATCGTATGTTAGAAATCGCGAGTCACGCAGACATCGACGTCGAGTCCCAAATCCAGTATATTATCGACGGAATACAAGATGAGGAAGCCAACAAGGCGATGCTATACGGCGCGAGTTCAATTAAAGGACTTCGAAAAAGGCTGCTACAGTACGAAGCATCGCGAAACGCCGCGACGAGAAACGCAAAAACAAACAAGACGACGAATCACGAAACGACGAAAAGAAGGCAAACGAAGGATGAAACACCGACGAGACGTTGTTTCAATTGTGGAAGCAGAGACCATCTGAGTGTTGGCTGCCCGGACAAATCAAAGGGCACAAAGTGTTTCAAGTGCAGTAAATTCGGTCACGTCGCGTCAAAGTGTAGCGAGAGTGCTCAAGGACAGACGACGAGGACGACACGATGCGATATCGCGACGGCCAGTGACAAAAAGCCATATAAAACGGTGAAGATCCTTAATAACGATGTGGTTGCCGTGCTTGATTCCGGGAGTGACCTACACCTCGTCCGCGCGACCTTATACGTGAAATTGGGTGCGCCCACACTCGAAGACGTACAAGTACCGTTTGACGGTATCAGCTCGAAAGGTGCGAAGACTCTTGGCAGGTTCGCGACTACTGTGACAATAGACGAAATTTCTTTCGAACTCGTCTTCGATGTGATCCCCGACGAGTACACAGGACACGATTTGCTGATTGGTGGCGAACTATCGGATTTTGCCGAAGTGAAGTTTAATCAGAGGCAGGCGACGCTAACCAAATTGGCAGAACCAACCGAAAGTAAAGTAGATCCAGGTTGGCGCACAGTGTTGTGCATAAACGTAAACAATGGAGAGCCGAAGAAAGAGAATGCCGCTATCTCGTTGCATCATGTGAAGGATCCCGAGATAAAACACGAAATTCGACAAACGATCGAAGAATACCAGCCAAATAAGACGAAGAGTACCGGTGTCAAAATGAGAATTATTCTCAGTGACGAAGTTCCAGTGTTCCAGAGCCCACGGCGTCTTTCGTTCGAACAGCGCGCTGTGGTAAATGGAATAATTGAAAAGTGGCTGGAAGAAGGCATAATAAGACCAAGCATATCGACGTACGCGAGTCCAATAGTTGTGGTGCAAAAGAAAAATGGTGAGCCAAGACTCTGTGTGGACTATCGACGAATAAACAAAAAAATCGTGCGCGATCGTTATCCTTTGCCGGTAATCGAAGACGAAATTGACAAATTATCGCGCGCGAAAGTGTTCAGTTGTTTAGATCTAAAGGACGGGTTTTTTCACGTGCCGGTTGAAGATGACAGTATCGGCTATACCTCGTTTATCGTGCCCGACGGGCAATACGAGTTCTTGCGCGCACCGTTTGGACTGAGTAATTCGCCCGCGTGTTTCCAGCGATTAATACGCGCAGTGTTTCGTGACTCCCTTGCCGACGGAACGGTTTTGGCGTACCTTGACGATATAATCGTTCTCGGCGAAGATGAACGCGACGGTTTGGTACGGTGAAACCCAGTGAACATAAGACGATAGCTGTGATGAATTTCCCCAAGCCCACAACGCTGAAGCAAATACAATCTTTTCTCGGGCTTACAGGATACTTCAGAAAATTTATTCCGAATTTTGCGTTGATCGCGAGACCATTGTCCAGGTTGTTAAAAGCCGACGAAAAATTCGAATTTGGGCGCGAACAAGAGATAGCATTCGCGACATTGAAAAAATCGCTCGCCGACGAACCAGTGTTGAGACTATATCGAGTGGGAGCTCCTACAGAGCTTCATACCGACGCGAGTATACACGGTTTAGGTGCAATCCTTTTTCAGAAGGATATCGACGATAATCAACTCCATCCAGTGTATTACGCGAGTTGGAAAACGACGGCGACAGAAGAACGTTACACGAGTTACGAACTCGAAATTTTGGCGGTCGTTAAATCTTTGAAGAAATTCAGAGTTTATCTACACGGTGTTCGAGTGAAAATAGTGACAGACTGCCGAGCTTTTGCCTTGACGATGGCGAAAAAAGACGTTTGTTTACGAGTTGCGCGATGGGCGTTAGCTATAGAGGAGCTCGACTATACAATAGAACACAGACCAGGCACGTCGATGAAACACGTCGACGCGCTAAGCCGAAACCCCGTCGATGTTATGACGATACAGTTGAGCATCGACTCTGTAAGTGCGAAAATTCTAAAAGCTCAAGAAGACGACTCGGAGATCGCAAAAATAATTGATAGAGTAAAAACCGGAGACGAAACGAAATTTGAAGTGAAAAACGGGATTTTGTACAGAGTCCGAGATGGTGCGACGCTATTAGTAGTGCCGAAAGTGATGCGAAACGAAGTGATTCGCAAAGCTCATGACAGAGGACATTTCAGTTGGAAAAAGACAGAATACTTGTTGTCACGTGAATTTTGGTTCCCGCAAATGCGCGAAAAAATTCAACGAGTGATTAGCAGCTGTGTGAGCTGCATACTCGCCGAGAGGAAGGGAGGAAAAAGCGAAGGGTTCCTAAACCCTATAGACAAGGGAGATTCGCCCCTTGACACGTTGCACATCGACCATCTAGGCCCTCTACCTTCGACGAATAAAAATTACAAATATTTGCTGGTGGTGGTGGACGCGTTCACCAAATTTGTTTGGCTCTATCCCACCAAAACAACGACGTCAATCGAAGTAATTGCGAGATTGAGAATACAAGCGACGATTTTCGGAAATCCGAGGCGAATAATATCGGATCGAGGAACGGCCTTCACGGCCAATGTTTTCAAACAATATTGCCAGGACGAAAACATCGAGCATGTGTTGATCACGGCCGGCGTCCCGCGGGGGAACGGACAAGTCGAACGTGTAAACAGAACGATAATGCCAATCTTGACGAAAATGGCCGAAGAAGACCCTCCCCAGTGGTATAAGTTTGTCGACCAGGCGCAGCAAATATTGAACTCATCGTTCCAGCGAAGCATCAATAGGACACCGTTCGAACTATTAATCGGTCGAACGATGCGCTGTAAAGAAGATTTGAAACTCAAGAAAATCATTGACGAAGAATTTTTGACTGCATTCGACGAAAATCGAACCGAGATGCGAGGCGAAGCGAAAAGGAATATCGCAAAGATTCAGAGCGAAAACAAGGCCCAATATGACAAACGACACAAGAAGGCAACAAGTTACAAAAGTGGTGACCTTGTAGCGATAAAAAGGACCCAGTTGCTCCAGGACAGAAATTCCATCAAAAATTCCTCGGACCGTATAAGGTGACGTCAGTGCGGCGTAACAATAGATACAAAGTCGAGCGAATCGGAGAGCACAATGGACCATTCGCAACGAGTACGTCTGCAGACCACATGAAGCCATGGTCACAGCCAATAGAGTCCGAATACGAGACACAGACAAGCGAAACAGGAGAGCTAGACGAGGAAGAGGCGGAATTCGATAGAGAAGAAACCGACTAACGATATCGAGGGCGATATCAACGCAGGATGGCCGAGTGTAGGATCGGTGAAATTATCGAGTGTTCCGACGAAAGAGACGAGAATTTTGACAACAATTCTTGTTATGATTATCATTAGTATTGCGACGAATTAACGTGGTGCCGTGCGAGCTGAGAGACGACTCTGATTGGCGGAGATAGCCGAAATGAGCGGGGAGTCGTGCGAGAAAAGACTAAAGAGAGTCAGTCGAAATCGGGAAGCGGTTGAAGCTCGTGTCGCATATTTTCTCTTGTCCATTTGTAATTCCAAAGTTGTTTCATTTCTTTCTATTCTCACCTGTATTTTCATTAATAAAACCAACATCTTTGTAACTCCTGACTACTACCTCAGTTCCGATATAGGCAATTCGACATATATATGTAATCATATATGCTCGACGAATTAAACAAAATAATCTTGTTTCTTTTTGCAGGTGTTTGCACCACTTCGGATCAGAAGAAAAATTGCAATCACACGAGGTCGATTGTGGAGCAATAAATGACTGTGCGATCCGACTACCAAACGACACCAACAAGTGACTCCAGTTCAACAACTTTAGCCGGAAAGAGCGATATCCCTTCATCGTGTATGCTGATTTGGAGTGTGTACTGGCAAAGACCGATGGGGAGAACCTAGCGAAAGATATGTATCAACACCATGAAGTATTTAGTATCGGATACTATGTGTGTTATTCGTATAACGACTCACTATCTTCATATCACTCACGCCGCAATGCTGATTGCGTATCATGGTTTGTCGAAGAACTAAAAAATCTAGCACTGCGGATAAAAGAAACTTTCTGTGATAATGTACCAATGGTGCATTTAACACCGAGTGAGTGGGCTAGTTTTCGAGCAGCGACTCAATGTCACATATGTGAGAAACCATTTGCGCAAGAAGATGTACGCGTTCGAGATCATTTCCATCTGACTGGGCTTTATAGAGGCCCCGCCCATTCCAACTGCAACCTAAATTACAAGCAGTCATTTTTCATTCCAGTAGTTTTCCATAATTTATCCGTTTACGATGCACATTTTATAATCAAGGAAGTAGCCACAGCCTTCGAAGGAAGAACCGATGTGCTTCCCATCACAAAGGAGAAATACATCTCATTCACAAAGCATGTTGAAATTGAAGATGATTCAAAACACAAGATCCACTTGCGCTTTATCGACTCATACAAATTCCTTAACACGAGTCTCGACAAATTAGCCTCATTCTTGACCGAGGACAAACTAAAAATTTTACGCACACAATTTCCAACTCTCTCGACAGACGATTTCAATTTGCTGACGCGAAAAGGGGTCTTCCCTTATGAATATATCGATGACGTGATGAAGCTAGACGACGCTTGCCTACCACCACGTGACGTATTTTACAGTTCCCTGACAGATGCTACAGTATGTGAGAGCGAGTACGCACATGCTGAGAATATTTGGGAGCGCTTCTCCATTCGAACGCTGGGTGACTATAGCGATTTGTATCTGAAGACAGATGTCTTGTTATTAGCCGATATTTTTGAAAACTTTCGTAATACATACGTTGAGAGCTATGGCCTAGATCCCGCGTATTACTATACATTGCCGGCGTATACCTGGGATGCAATGTTAAAACACTCGAATGTCAAGTTTGTATTACTAACTGACATCGACATGGTTTTATTCGTTGAGCGGGGTATAAGCGGTGGTCTGAGTCAATGCTCGAACCGATTTGTTATTGGCACGATATGCACGTGCCAATAACAAGTACATGGAGTCGTTTGATCCATCGAAAGCATCATCATACTTGATGTATTTTGATGTCAATAATTTGTATGGATGGGCAATGTGCCAACCCTTGCCATATACAGATTCTCGATGGGTCAACGACGTGTCCAATTTTGACCCATCATGCATCGCGCTAAACTCACCTATAGGCTACATCCTTGAAGTCGACTTGGAATATCCCCAATCTCTACATGATGCGCACAAAGACCTACCGTTTTGTCCAATACATGAAAAACCGCCGGGTAAGCGGGAAGAAAAGCTGTTAGTAACCGCCTACGATAAAAAACGCTACATCATACATTACCGGAATTTACAACAGTGCTTACGACATGGGCTTCGCCTCACGAAAATCCATAGAGTCCTACAGTTTACACAATCTCCATGGCTGCGTTCGTATATTGAGTTGAATACCCAGTTTCGAACGCTTGCCAAAAACGATTTCGAAAAGAATTTGTTCAAATTAATGAATAATGCGGTCTTTGGCAAAACGATGGAGAATGTGCGCAATCATGTAGATGTAAAGCTTTTAACAAAATGGGAAGGCAGGTATGGCGCAGAGGCAATGATTGCGAAGCCAAACTTTCACAGCCGAAGTGTTTTTTCGGAAAACCTCGTTGCCGTGGAATTGCGCAATCTCGAGGTGAAATTCAATATGCCGATATATGTGTGTATGTGTATACTCGACATATCCAAAACGTGCTGGTATGAATTTCATCGCGAGTATATGGTACCTCTGTATCGAGATAGATGTAAAGTCATGTATACCGATACGGATAGAGTCATATATGACATTGAGAGCGATGATGTATATGCCGACATGAAGCGCGACATTTCAAAATTCGATACAAGCGATTATTCGGCAGACAATAGGTATGGTATACCGCTCGTCAACAAGAAGGTACCCGGTCTCATGAAGGACGAATGTAATGGAGCAATTATGACGGAATTTATTGGACTTCGATCGAAAATGTACGCGATACGTGTCGAGGGTAAGAAGGACACGAAAAAAGTTAAAGGTGTCAAGACTAGCGTTGTGGCTAGGACAATCACGTTTGAAGATTATGCTCGATGCTTGAGGGAAGAAGTTGAAATAAAGCGGAGTCAAATGTGCATTCGATCAAAGTTGCATAAGGTCTACACCATTCGCGAGACGAAAATTGCTCTGAGTCCTCATGACGATAAGCGGTATATCATACCTGGGACCTCTGACACCCTACCATGGGGGCATTATAGAATACCGTCGTGAAAAGTTTTGTAATTTTTTTCCCCAACGTTGATGTAAAATTGTGTACATTTTTTATGAATATCGATGTACGAAACTCGTGAAAATTATGTATATATTTTGCTCACTCGATGTTAAAATTATGTTTGTTGTTGTATATATCGTGCAAGAATGGATTTATTATTTTCCGTAAATAAAGAAACGGACTTTTTATAATCCCATGTGTTTATTCACCCTATCCATCTCCTCACGTCCCACGAAAAAGGGCGACGGCGAGAAGGGCAAGCCTGCTGTGGAGTCGGTCGGAGGCCTTGGAGGGATGCGAGGACGACCACCAAGTCAAGAGTCATAAAACATACATATTTTCCACATTCTTTATTATCGACTACAAATTGGATTTACTTATCCAACTATTGTGGCTATTGTCAAAACCTAACCACTTTACAGACATTCGATTACCGCGCTTCGTCAATACCGCTTCCATGAGATATATATCGGGGTGCTTGACCCTGAGAAGCTCTTGTTCGTAGAATCCACCGGCGATCGTTTCATCTTTATGGTCCTTCAAGTGGTCCGTGACGGGATGAGTTTTTTTCACACGATAGATTGTAAATATTTCCGTTGTCCAGTTTGGGGTGTAACCTTTTTCGAAAACAGTCTTAAATTTGCTGATTCTCACTTTATCACCAACAGCGAATTTTGGCGATCATTTCATTGGAGGTTTAATGAAAATCTGCTGCAGTTGCTTCTCATTTTCCGCGTTGACATTTCTCGGCTTCATCTTAATGGTGCGGTGTTTCACGAAGACTAAATTGCATCCACATCTTGTTCTTAAATGTACGATTGAAACGCTCGCAAATGGATGACTTCAAGTTGCTATTTGTTGAATACATGTAAATATTGTACTTCTTCATGATGGCCGTGAAGTCACAATTGTAGAATTCTTTTCCCCGATCAACATGTAAGTTCTGCGGTATGCGTCCCTTAACGAGTATCGACTCCATTGCAGCGGCTGCATCTTTACCACTTTTACTCAGCATTGGCACGGCCCAGGCGAACTTTGAGAAGGTATCGATGACGGTGAGGAGAAATTTGTGTTTGGAGTTGTGACGCGCGTATGATGACATAGAGACGAGATCGGCTTGCCAGGTCTCGTCCAAGCCTCGGATGTCCACATGTCGACGCGGATAGTTTCGTCGAGCAGACTTATGTAGCTCCAGCACGAGAGCGCCCCTTTTTTCGCTCATTTTCCAGTTCACTCAGTCGTGCGTCCAATTCAGCAATGACGTTTGAATTACGAATCGCCAAATCTTGTAGAGTTTTGACATCGGCCTCGAGGGTCCTCGCAATATCTCGTATCGTGGCTTCAAGTCCAGTAACCAACAACTGACTACTCTCATTCATTTCTTTGCGTATGTTCTTAATGATAGTTCGGGATTTCTTTTGTAATGCACTTAGAGTGATAGCGTCATCTTCTCCTTCCGGATTTGCAATATTACACAATCGTTTCTGTCCCAAGTCATAATGACCATCTGCGGTAATTCTAAAGCCAATCCCCGGTCGACCTGGAGGACCTTGCTTACTGTGGAGTACACTCCTACTTGAATGACGTCCAAACATATCGACACTCACGGTGAGAATCCGTAAATTCTCCGACATCGAGTTAATAAATGATTTCAGCTTCACGCAATTCCTCGATAATCGATATAATTTCATTCGCATGTGATGAATTTCCGGCTGCTTGGGATGCCAGACGCAAGCGAAGACGATCCACTAGCTCGTTTGGGTTGTCCCAATAAATATAGTCCAATTGGGTGTTTTTTCTAGCTAGCTTATACTTTGGCATGCCCTGTCCCACATGATGATTGACTATATTTGCGATATATGTGTTAAATTTGTGGCTGGTGTTACGTCGTATAGCCTCACTAGGCTTGTACAATTTTATGTGCGCATTCGTCGAGATTACAATCTTTTCGTAGTTTTTCAAATCATCCGGTGTGAGAGTTTCCACATTAGGCACTTTTTTAAACAACAGCTCCGTTAATCGAACAGTTTTCGCATAACTCGCATCTCCCACACGAATATGTTGAGAGTTGAAAATTATCGGAGAATTGCCAATCATTAACTTGTTGTTTGCGAGATTTCGTACACCGTATAATACATCCAAGCTTGCCTTTCTATTTGTGTGTAATAGCAGGAGATATTCGCTGATTAATTCATCAACATTTTGCGAGTCATCATCCTCGAATATCAATTTAAATGAATCTTGTGTTTCACTCTTCAAGGTATCATGTGCCTATTTTTGATGTTTCACACTTTTTAACGAATCTCCTTCTTCAACATTATCATCCACGTTTTTATCCTTAATTTCCTCCTTCACCACCACCTCACCGTTTTTATACAACACCAATTCCTCCAATGGCCCCATTATAAGCTTAAAGACATCCTGCATTCTCTGCTGATCGCTATCTTTCCCAAGGTTCATCATACGATGCTTTCGTCTGATTGCATCGCTCGCCTTGGCAATTTCACGCAATACATCCTTCTCACGCAACAATTGTTCGCTCTTCATGTTGTCACTACCACGGCATGTGCAATACTGTCTCTCCAACCACCAGCGCTGAGTCATTTATCAATGGTGAGAAACTAATCAAAACCTTTTCTATATCGACCTCCGTTAATATCGCTATCCTTGTCAATCGTGATATATGCATACTTGTCAGAATTCCAGCATTTTACGCACATGTTTTTAAAGCACGTATAAGTCATATCCGTATTAACATGGTCATTGTAGACGTGTTTGAGATTCATATCATCCTGCTTGACAAGCACCACGAAATTTGCATTATCTCTCACGAGATGTTTGGGGATACGAGTGTACGTCTGACAAAGATCAAAACTGTCAACAATCTCGTGTCGTCCCATGGAAAAGAAGGCCCGAACATTATCCTGCTTTTCGCATGCTATGTCATCAAAGATGAATATAGAGTTGGATCGTGGATCACTCGGTGCTATCACTTGTTCATGTGCCTCGAATGGATGATATTCAACTCCACTCACAGGTTCGAGTAGGTGTTCGAGCAACTTATACTTTGGCTGCTTGAGCGATTTGGAATACAAGTAAATGTCCTCAAATCTCAAACCATTCGGATGGATGATGAGAGTGAGCAAAGCGTTGGTTTTCCCACAATTCGATGGACCGCAAAACAGTGCACGTATGCTATCCGGCAATAAATTCCCATGATGTTTCTTTTTCCCCCCACGGTCTTCGACAAACTCGTCGAAATTTATCACCGGAAGTCCGCCTCCGATAGTTTGCTTCCTAGACGTCATCTCACAGACGACTAACAGCGAAATCATATAAATAGGCTTCTTATGGGGATTATCCGTCAGTCACGTATTGTCTCTAGACATGATTGTGCATGGGAAGAGTGGTAAAGGTTTGGTCAACCGCCTAATCAACAAACTCCCCGTTGAACTACATTTGCCTGGGTATCAGTATTGTGGACCAGGCACAAAGTTGGCTAAGCGCCTTGCTCGTGGTGATCGGGGCATTAATCCATTGGATGCGGCTTGCAAACAGCAAGATATTGCATATTCGAGAAATCCGGACAATCTTGAGGCGAGACCATTGGCGGATAAAGTGTTGGCTGAACAGGCTAGGCAACGTGTTAGCGCGAGAGATGCTAGTATCGGTGAAAAAGCGAGTGCTTGGAGTGTGGCAAATATTATGAAGACAAAGAGAAAATTTGGCTTGGGAATGAAGGGTCGCAAGGGTGGCGTTTGCTTGAAAAAGATAATTCACGCTGCAAAGAAGACAATGATTCAGAGTAATGATCCGCATCAGACTATTAAATCAGCTCTAAAAGGTGTTCGTGCAGCGGTAAAGTTGCAAGGTGGTAAAGTACGCACACCTCGGGTTCTACCTGTACCCCATAAAATTGGTGGTTTATTGCCCTTCCTCGTGCCCATTTTTGCGGGTCTTAGCGCTGCGGGTGCTTTGTCGGGTAGTGCGGCTAGTATAGTTAAAGCTGTAAATGCTGCTCAAGCAGCTAAGCGTGAATTGGATGAAAGTAAGCATCATAATCGAACAATTGAAGCGATTGCATTAGGTCGGGGTCTACATCTGAAACCGTATAAGCAGGGATTGGGCCTCCATATCAAGCCGAAAAACTAGAAGTAACGCTACCACACCGACTCCTCACCGACCGCGACCTACTCAACTACGCAAAAATCCGAAAGATTCCACATTTTCGTGGAGTTTACATGCGCGATACATTGCCAGCGAGTGGACCCCTCAAATGTGAAGCAGCATTTGTAAATTTGGATGAAAATATCTGTCCTGGCACGCATTGGGTCGCTTACAAAAAGACCGGATCGAAAGTCATGTACTTTGATAGTTTCGGCAATCTTCCACCACCATCCGAGCTTATGAGATATTTCCGTATCGGTAGCGTTCATTATAATTATACTAGATATCAGGAATATGATACGATTGAATGTGGAGATTTGTGTCTCAAGTTTCTTTGTCGGCAGCTGCAGTACAAAGGCAAATATACACTATATATGGGGGGAAAATGACGGGGGGAATTCAGTTGTCAATTTACCAGCATCATGGATGAAAGTTTAACATTGACCATATCTGGCTCATCGTCTATCCTCGAGGCGCAATACTTTCCCCCCATCGAACTCTCGCCATACAAAGATAATACTCTCGGCCTCGTGGAATTGTTAACCTTCAATTCTATTCCCAATATCGATGTTGACCACGATAAACTTTACGTCGGAGATGAGGTGTTGACGATACCTACGGGCAGTTATGAAATAGAGGATATTGAGACGTTTGTACAAGCATAGCTCTCGCGTAAAAACATCCAGCATCAGCATTAAACCCAACAATAACACGCTACGCAGTGAGATCGAGTGTGATCATGATGTAAATTTTGAGCCAAAAGATTCTATTGTGCATCTACTCGGCTTCACCGCACGCAAATTGGAAGCCAATAAAAGACACGAATCCGATCGTCCAGTAGCCATTCTCAAAGTGAACGCCCTACGCGTTGAGTGTAACATTACATCTGGTGCCTATATTAACGGACAAAAAGTATACACAATTCACGAATTTTTTCCATCTGTGCCACCGGGCTATAAGATCATTGAAGTTCCCTCTCACGTAATTTATCTGCCAATCACGAGCCGAACGATTGACAAGATACAGCTTCGCATAGTGGATCAAGACGGTGACTTGGTAAATTGCCGCGGTGAAGTAATCACCATACGCCTGCATATAAAGTCGTGATGGGCATTATTTTCAACAGATCTTCCAATAGTAATAAACGGTCATCGATAAAAACAGTCAGTCATCGACCAGCATCCAAAGTGCTAACACCTCAAAACGTGCTACTCTTGAAGAATTTGGGCCTCAAAGTGCGTGGCGAAAGCGTGTAAAAAATTATTTAGTCTGTGCTCTGTGCATCTGTCGTGTGAAATGGAAGAAGAAATTGTAAATATTCAGGCGCCCATGGTCTTTAATGAATCCATAGTCCATTGTGAGATTCACGCTCATCAGCCATATGCATCTTCAACCTTCAATAACAGCGATGAAGTCCGTATTGCCTTCGAACATCAAGACCTCTCCATCCTGCCGAGCAAGAGTTCCCTACACATATGTGGAAAATTATCAAAGCGGGACGGGGCGCCAACTACTGCTACAAGTCTCATCAACAATGTCATTTGTCATTTGTTTGAGGAAGTGCGATATGAGCTGAATGCCATAGAAATCGATCGTAATAAGAATGTCGGTATTACGAGTGTAATTAAGGGATATTCATCTCTCCCATCGGCCAAAAGTTCTATGCTCGAGAACACTGGATGGCTCGATGTCGAAGAGACCAAGCAGATTGTAGATGTATCGGGAAATTTTGATGTCTGTATACCGCTCAGCATGCTACTCGCATTTGCCGAAGATTATCGGAAAATTGTTGTAAATGCCAAGCACGAGTTTATTCTCACGAGATCAAAGACCGACAACAATGCCATTGTACAAACAGTGCCCGAAGACTACAAACTCGCATTGCATAAAACAGAATAGCTCGTGCCGTATGTGACAGTCTAGGATCAGCGAAAAATTCAACTGTTAAAGTTTCTCGCCAAAGACGCACCAATCTCCATGAGTTTCCGAACATGGGAACTGTACGAATATCCATTGCTGCCTGCCACCTTCAAGCACGTGTGGTCTGTGAAAACTTCGAATCAGCTAGAGAAGCCACGATATGTCATACTCGCGCTGCAGACGGGGCGAAAAAATAAGAAAGCACATTATGCGAGCCACTTTGATCATTGTAACCTGAGCGACGTCAAGCTATACCTCAACTCGCAATGTTATCCATATGGAAATTTGAATTTGAACATTGATCAAAATCAATATGCTCTTCTCTATGAGATGAATGCGAATTTTCAACCGACCTATTACAACAAAGAGGCTGAACCATGGCTGAGCAAGGTGGAATTTTTAGAAAAAGCCCCCCTCATTGTCATTGACTGCTCAAAACAAAACGATTCGCTCAAGTCCGGCCCTGTTGACGTGCGCCTTGAGTTTGAATTGAAAAACAATATTCCACCGCAAACTTTAGCGTACTGCATGATCCTCCATGATCGTATTGTCGAGTACAATCCAATCAGTGGTGGAGTTAAAAAATTGGTATAAAATCATGCCGATGATTCGCATTCACTTCAGTCAGCATAGAGCTTATCGTCGATGTGCAGGGCTTCAAGAGACCCGTCAACGAATTTGTCCTAAAGGAGATGTCCATCGTCAAACTCGATGAGAAGAACGCTGAACCGCTGACATTCTTCTTCGATGCATCATTCGCCTCGGACTCTTCACTGGCCAAGTACAAAATGACAAACAAGTGGCTGGAATGCAATTATCATGGAATACGATGGGATCACAGCGGCATACCATATGAGGCAGCTAGAACGACAACTCGAGGAATCTTGGAAGGAGCTCCTACGATTTATGCCGAGGGATTCGAGAAGTGCTCATGGCTATCGAGATTCACGGATTCAGCAACAAAAGTCATCGATCTGGAGACTCTGGACTGTCCATCCTGCAGAAGTTGCCGAAAATCGCAAACGTTAAATATCCCCATCATTCCTTCAATACAAAATACAATTGCGCCAAAGCGAATGTAAAGTCGTTGAAAAGCTGACTCTCTGTGTACGAAGCGTGAGCGAGGGATTTTTTTTAATGAATAAAAACATTTTGAACAATTATCGTTCTCCATTTATTTCCTATATCTACGGCGAATACAGTTTGACGGCAATTTTTGTTTACATTATATTCGATGAAAAAGTTTTTTTTGTACATTTTTACATAGCTCTAAGCGTTGAAAACTCTACGATGATGACTGTGATGCAAACAGTCGTTGCACTCTACGATGTTGACGATGCCAGCTGAAGTCGTTGTTTCCACTGGGCCTTCACGAGCGTTCTATTCCTCCATACTCAGACTCGAACATCGAAAACTCTACGATGATGATGACTGTGATGCAAACAGTCTATGCACTCTACGATGGTGATGATTCTGGCTGCTGTTGAACTCGTTGTTTCAACCGGGCCTTCACGAGCGTTCTTTTCCACCATACTCAGACTCGATGGAACTAGACGCTGTTGTATTTTCCACCAATGTACTTCATGTAGAGTTGACCATTGCGCGCCAGTTACAGCATACTCTCGAACATTGTCGGATCTTGGTCGAAGGCCTTCACAAGTCGCGCCGGTAAGAAGACAGAGAACTCATCCGCGATGTCCGCGATGTAGCGTTTCCCAAATTTGGTTTGGACGGCCCTTATGTCGGAGATTAGTCGTTCCGACTTAACGGGAAGTTCTGACAGCTTCTTCGTTGGGAGGAATTCTGCCATCCGGCCGACTCTGTTGATACTCGATAGATCCATTTTCCCCGCACTTTCAAAGTTTTTTTAGATGTTGATGGTGCAGTGAAATCGTGCAGTCTGAGCCTGGTCCACGAAATTATAAACTCCCTCGTAACCCTCCCACTCAAATTTTCACCCCCCCCCCTTCCAATAATGAAAAACAGGTTTGAACACGTTCGAAGAACCGTGAGAATCCCCCCCCCCCCCAAAGTGCAGCTGCGCTCAAGTGGTCCATCCGCGGTCCCTTTGATCCCTAAAGATTATAGTTTTCCCAAGAAACCTGTCAGGACCTGTCTGTCGGCAGGCTTTGAGACGGGGCGGATGCAATTGACATTGTCTTTCGGAATGGAACCAGCTGCATGTCATGAATAATGGGCTTTGGAAGGCGCCGCCGTTCATGTGGCGCCTAGCGTTTTCATATTACCGAAAATTTTCCGACCCATATATGGTTGTCACACGCGCTTTTCAAAAAAACCTGTCAGAACCTGTCTGTCGGCGAGCTTTGAGATGGGGTGGATGCAATTGACATTGTCTTTCGGAATGGAACCAGCTACATGTCATAAATATTGGGCTTTGAAAGGACGCCCTCCACACACACACACAACACTTATCGACAGCGGCTTTCCTGCCAGATGCTCCACGGACCACATGCCCCCCCCCCCCCCCCAAAGAGGCCCCCTCTGCAATGTCACACGCGCCCGACGACCCCCCGCCACCGCACTTGGCTTCCCCGCGCTGGACCACCCCCCCCCCCCATGGATACTCCGCCCTTGAACCCCCCCATCAACACGCCCTGGACCCCGGCCATGGACCCCCCCCCCCTAAACGCCCGCCCTCACACGCGTCCGATGACCCCCCTCCACCGTACCGCCGCACTTGGCTTCCCCACGCTGGACGCCCCCGGAAACCCCGCCCTCTGACTCCCCCTGGCCACCCCCTGGACTACCGCCCGCTCCCCCCTGAGATGCCTCCACTTGGGTTAGAATCGGCATAGTCCCTCTACTAACAATATTTTAATTTTTTGAAAGAAAAGCTGATACTAGGGTTTTCAGGGTCATTGAATCCGAACCTGAGCTCAGATTTTCAAAATTCAAAACAGCGGATCCAATATTGTGGAATGAAAAAACGAAATTAATTTTTTTTTTAATGAAAACTAACACTCAAAGATTTTTGGTGTCACTGAATCCAAATCTGAAATCAGATTTTGAAAATTCAAAATAGCGGATACAATTAACCCTTTGATGGCCACGCCTATTTCTGGATGGCTCAAAATCATTTCCTCTGGTAGTATAGCTCAAAAATGGTTAAATATGTTTGTAAGTTTTCACGACACATCGTTGCCATTTTAATATAATTCATATGTTTACGTTTGAATTTCAAGCTGTCCCGGCATTTGTAGCTGCATCTAGCATAGATTGATGGAATTATGAAGCAGCTTGTCCGCTATAGCGCCCTTACGCTTTTACCGACGGGGTCTAAGTGAACGTAGCAAATTTGCTACAATGGCAGTTAAATTGTAAACGGATCGAAAAAAACAACATTTTCATTTTTTGCGGAGATAGTGGAATATAGGAGATGCAAAATTGGAAAAATCGTTTGATTCCGTCAAAAGTATCTTTTGTTTTTAAGGTCGTTAAAGTCATACCTTTTTAGATATTTTCAACGACGGATACAATGTCGTGGATACAAATAAAAAATATAGATTCATTTCGACAAGCGTGAGTATACTATGGTTTTTAAAACCGACGAATTCACACCTGGAGTTAAATTTTTTTAATTCAAAATGGTGGATGAAAGACAAAATTTAATTTATTTGAAATAAAAGCTGATGCTCGGAGGTTTTAGGGTTGCTGAATTCAAACATCGTATTAAAATAATGAATTTGAACCTAGCAACTTCAAAATAGATTCTACAAATCTAAAAAATTGTCGGATGAGGATGAAACTTGTGTTTCCCATCTGTTTCACTCACAAGGAACATCCCTCAGGTGACACCCTTCGATTTGGTTGACATTTGGAAATGTTATAAAGCACCAAAAAGTAAGCGATACGTATTTTTTTTAATTGGCGTAAAAACGGTTTAAAGGGCTGAAACGCACCCTCAAAAATGGGGATGTCGTTCGTTTTTCGTCGATAACGTTTTTACGTTACGAGATATTAAAAAATTCGAAATCGCAACAATGTTTTTTTGTGCACTATGCATTGGAGATGGGAACGATAACGTTATCGACGAAAAACGAAAAACACCCCTATTTTCGAGGGTTCACTTCACCCTTAAAACTGTTTTTCCGACGATAAAAAAAACACGTATTGCTTACTTTTCGGTGCTTTATAACATATCCAAATTTCAACAAAATCGAAGGGTGTCATCTGAGGGATGTTCTTTGTCAGCTAAACTATATTTTTGTGTAGTAAAGTTGGCGCGATCGTCAGATGTTGATCTGAATTTTTTATTTTATGTCTCATCTGCTTACTTAATTCTTTTCAATTATACGAAATTATATCAGATTTGAATTCAGTGACCACAAAATCCCCGAGTGTTAGATTACATAACAAAAAAAATTAACTTGTTTTTTAACCACCATATTGGATCCGTCATTTTGAATTCCTAAAATCTGATTTCAGATTTGGATTCAGCGACCCTAAAGTTTGGAGTATTTAAAAAAAATTTCAATCCAGTTTTAGCACGAACAGTTTTTTTCGTCCCACTGCGAAAAAGTTGTGTTCTGAGGCAAATGTTATGAGGCGTTCCATACCATTTCGAACGGTCAAAAAGTTGTCCACTCTAAAAAAAATGAAATGTTGTCAAATCATTTAATGATATGAAAAAGAAACAGTGTTAATTTTTTCAAAATTTGTGGATCGAATTTTCTCGCGTTGTTCAAAATTTCAAAATTTTTAAAATACTGTCATATTTTGTGAGCATTTGATTCAACAGAAAAATGTTTAAGACAAAAAAGTTGCAATTTTACATGAACTTTATGAAAATATTTTGTTTTCAATTTTTCGAGTTTAAAAAATGCCCATTTTCACCAAAATTATACAACAATATTTTTTTTCGGTTGGTATGTCACTTTGGATTTTTCTAAAAAAAATCCAGAAAATACTCTAAAGTGTGTACAGTAACACCTATTTTTTTCAGAATGGCTCGATCCGTTGTTCCAAAGCTGTGCTTTGTTTTATTATTATGAGATATTTTTTTAAACAAATCAATTATTATTAAAAATTATTCTCTCCAAAATTTTTCTCACATTTTTCAGGTAATAATCATCCATACCAGTAATAATTTTGTTGAGCTTAATCATAAATTACTCATGAATGCGATTGTAACAAGGCATTCGAGAAACCACCAAGAAAATTCAAAGGAAGCATATGACTTCTCTGCTTGGCTCACACCGTGCAACCTAGTGTAAAAAAAATCGAAACACACCGAGAACTCCGATAGTATTTTGGCATGGAGGGGGAATGTTGACAAACTGAAGGATGTAGAAGGCATTTGACGGCGCTCATTACTTTGTATGACAATGTTTATATTGGGCGGTCAACGATACTTTGTATTACATTTTCCATATTGCACGACGACGTTACTTTGTATCACAATTTTCATGTTGGACGACGAACGTTACTTTGTATGGAAAGGTTAACTTTGTATACCTTACCGATAATTTATGATTAAGCTCAAAACAATTAGTATTGTTATGGATGTTGATTACCTGAAAAATGTGAGAAAAATTTGGGAGAGAATAATTTTTAATAATAATTGATTTGTCTAAAAAAATATCTCGTAATAATAAAACAAAGCACAGGTTTGGAAAAACGAATCGCGCCACTATGAAAAAAATGGCTGTTACTGTACACACTCCAAAGTATTTTCTGGAATTTTTGAGAAAAATCAAAAGTGTCATACCGACCGAAAAAAAATATTTTTGTATAATTTTGGTGAAAATGGGCATTTTTTAAACTCGAAAAATTCGAAACAAAATTTATTCACACGGTTCATGTAAAATTGCAACTTTTTTGTCTCAAACATTTTTCAGTTAAATAAAATGCTCACGAGATATAAGTGTTTTGAAAATTTTGAAATTTTGAAAAAATCGAGAAAATGAGATCTAAAAATTTTGAAAAAATGTACACTATTTTTTTTCATATAATTAAATAATTTGACAAAATTCCAATTTTTTGAGAGTGGACAACTTTTTGACCGTTCGAAATGGTATGGAACGCCTTATATATATATATATATATATTTTTTAATTTTTGTTCCATCTTGTACGGGGTCCTACCCCTTTTACAGTCTCCTCGCCAGACTTTTTCCCAATTCCTTCCGCCTACCTTTACTACTCCATTTCCTCCAGAGCCCCACCAGATTGTTATCAGCAGCGACTCTCTCCTAATACTAGGGCACTAATACAGCAATAGTAAGTAGGGCACAGGGAAACAGCGGAAAACCTGGCCGATACAGTCGGCTATATTTTTACTGAGTTTCAGGTGTACTAACAATCACCAGAAACTTAGAAAAAACTGCCTCCCGCTCAGAAGACGGCGCGCAAGCCAGTGCACGGCTGAGCAGCCACCTGTCCAAGTATTGACCGCGACCAATGTCGCTTAACTTCCGTGACCGTCGCAGCCGCACATCAACCGCGCGCCCACTTCTGTCGTCCAAAATTTATTTACATTTTATTTATATAAATTATTATTCTCCGACAATAAGCTATGTATTTAAAATATATATGCAAATACATAAGGGTTGGTTTGCCCCGAAGAAATATTCAATTATACAATGTATGCGACATCATTTTTTATATATTCGTTATATATTCCCATGAAAGAAACCGATGAATTGGAGCAAAAATTTCTAATACTCAAAAACATAAACTGAAAAACATGAAAAATCATAAACAAATAAGAATACATATATCCCGGTTAAAAACTGTGTAGTTTAAATATGTGTTTAGCATATATTCTAAATATATGTTCAAAATATTCCAAAAAAATATCTTCAAATATATGTTATTCGTGATTATTGCATATTAAATATTTTTTGAAACAACAAGTTTAATATTTTCATGTATATTCGTAGCATATGCGGACATATATACATTATGCTGCCAAATCATTTTGTAATATCAATAAATTCTCCGAAAAAGCGCCACTGAAACTTGCAAATTGCTTGCTCGAGATTTCGCACGATGCTCAAAATCTCGGCAGGAAATTAAATTATGGTGCTAATCACGCTCGGATCGGGTTGCCTGACTGCCGTTACATGGTGCAAGTATGGCAACCTAATCAGGGCGTGAACAAAAATGTAACGCTTTGCCTGATAACGGCGGGATATGGCAGCCTGATTACGCCCGAATCTGGCAGCCTGATTGGGCCGCTATCCTGGCGCCTTATGATGGCGTATATACGGCTGCCGGATCGGGTGTATTATAGAAAATATACAGAACGAATAAAATAAAACTTTTTTGTTTATTGAATATTTAACACCAATGTTGTGTCCGCAAACTTGTGCAATACAAAAGTGTTTGCGCGATTGCGAGAGTTCCACTTTGTTGCCGTCCTTGCGAGAGTTACACTTTCGCCAAAATGCAAACGTCAAAAAGACACTTTGCGACACGTCCTGACCAAGCATCTTATGATGCTTGAACTGGGGCAAATTACGACAATCAGAGCCGACAATTAAGAGAAGACACCAGGGAACAGACAGTCCTTGGTTGGCTTTTGAACGGTTCGGTCCCAAAGTATGACCGACACACTGTCAATTCCATTATAAGACCAGGCCAGTAATAAATTTATATTTCTATCCAACGAACTTGAGTTCCAACTCTTAATTTCGCAACGATCCAAAAATACCTATCCCAGGTTCTCGAGCCGGGGATACAACATTGGTGGCAGCGTTGGGATCTGCCGAAAAGTTTCGTTCATTGTGCGTGGACACGCACAACAACCACTTAAGCACCATAAGCGAGTGACCGAGTCAACCCGTGTGCTAGAGTGAGACATCCCGACCGAGTCGGAAGAGGAATCCAGAGGAAAGGCTACAGCCAAGTAGAGCCAATCTCAAAAAACCCGGATCCCGAGGATCAACAGAAGAAGGACTCAATAATCAGGAAAATCGTACCCAGAAGCAGAGTACGAAACGCAGGAACGAAGACCAGAACGATCAGCAGATCATCTATCAGCATGCATCTTGCGATCACCTACCTGTAAGTGATGGAACATTTCATAAATAAACTACTCCAAAGCCAGAAAACTCGTCTATGTCGGACGAAGAAAAAGCAGACCGGTATCGATTGCCCGGGAGAGACGAACTATTGCGATCGTTAGATTCGTTTTTTAACACTGTCGTAAGTTACGACAGTGAAAGTGATTTAGGCCGAAAGCGTCGTAGGGAAAATCCAAGCACAGAAAAACTAGATTTGACTCCCATAACGTACGCGAAATACTTAAATCCGAAGCGTCAGGATAATCAGCCTTCGGAACACAATTCGTCAGACGCGTCGTCCAGTGCTGACGAAACATTTAATCCCGTTGAAACCGAAAGAAATCGCGAATTAAATCACTAAGATTTTACGCTATTAAATCAACGGACAGTAACAATGGCCGAACATGATGACTATATGTCAATGAAGAGGCTCGAATGAGCATCCCCGTATTCAACGCATCCGAACCGGAAGCCGTTACAGATTTTATACGAGCAATAAAATACGTGTCAACTCGAGTCCGTCCCGAAAATGTCGCAGATTTATTCCAAGCTATATTGCATCTCAAATTACAAGGCAAAGCCGCAGCAGACCTGCGTTACAAAGACGTAGAAATGTTCGACGATTTGCTGACGTTATTAAAATCACTGTACGAGGCGAAGCGAATAGTTCCCGCGCTACAAATCGAATTCAGTTCCTGTAGACAAAAACATGACGAGACTGTACAAGTTTACGCAAACCGCGTCGAACCTATAATGACGGATTTAATCAAGGGTTGCACGCCCATGGTCAATTCAGAAATTGGTCCAAAAGTAATCGAATAGTTAATTAGGCATTTTGCCCTAAATAATTTCGAACATGGACTTCGCAAGGACCTCCAGCTAATGGTAAGGTCACGCGGGTACCACGAGTTAGGGGAAGCAACCCGCGGAGCAATCGAAGAGGAAAAATCGGTCGAAGGAATAAAAACAATCGCGAAGACCGTCTCCCACAGTAGCGGACACTCCGCACCGTCACACGCTCACGAGGGGCGAAAATCATTCCCATTTCAAAGGCCCGCGTCGCATCAGGCGCAAACACAAGCGCGTTATAGCTTCCCACATGGAAATAAAATATATAAAAAATATATCGAAAGATACATATAACATCTATCGAATACAATTTGTACGAAAAGTTGGATATGTCAAGTATAATTTTGGATATGATTAAAAACCTATCCGATATATAAATTTAAGTAGCTTCTAAGATGTACATTAAATATATTAGATATGTATACTGAATATATGTTTAATATACTGGGGAACATAACAGAGAATGTATGCTGACATCTAAAAAAAGATACATTCAAGAGGCATATAAATATACTGAAATTGCATGACTAACGTACGCTTTATACATTTTTAATAGGATATCCGAATATATTTAAGATATGCTATATGTATATCTGAATATAGATTACTATATATTTATACGTATATATGTACTAATATACCATGAATAGTCTCAAGATCCATTTGAATCATATAAAATGCTCATAAATGATACATTTTCGATTAATTCAGTGTATGTATACATTTAAACACACACACACACACACACACACACACACACACACACACACACACACACACACACACACACACACACACACACACACACACACACCCATTAGCTTTTGCCCACGGTTTTTCCCGCTCTGTACCGCTTGAAACCGTTATTCTGACTACCTAGTCTGCATTTTTTGATAATTCACCTTGTGTGTGTGTGTGTGTGTGTGTGTGTGCGTGTGCGTGCGTGCGTGTGTGTGTGCAAGTGTGCAACATTTTTTAATTTTAATTAATTTTTTCCGAAAGTATGTGCGTGTGTGTGTGTGATTACGTTTGTGAGTGTGCGTATGCAAGTATATGCGTGTGTGCATGCATGCGTGGGTGTGTGTGATGAAACATGGCGGCGTCATAGCCTTTCCCCCCAAGCGTCTTTCCTGTGTCATTAAAAAATGCTTCATTTTTCACATTTTTACTTTTCATCTTCAACTGTTCATATTTAACAGAAAACAAAAATATTTTTCGATTACTGACATATGTAAGGGAAGAATAAATCCATCTATACAAAGTATTGTATGTCGCTGTTATAAGGCCAGCGGTAGATACGTCGCCTCCACTGCACCAGGAAAGAAGAAGATCGTACAGCCTCCACCGAATATATACTATGCTTGGGATAGTGCGAGGTGAAAAATATATGTATACAGTCAACCCTCATTTATTTTACCGTCAGCTATTTCGCACCGCCGGCTGTTTTGCAAAAAAGCGACCCGCCATTTTTCCGATGCGGCCTTCCCCTAACCCCACTCTGTGACAGTAGCTATGTTCGTAGCTGCGATTGCCATTAGGCGCCTCTGACGCCGCAAAATAAACAGTGATCATCGGGTTCATAACTCGGCAAAATAGTTGAGAGTTGAGTATATGGTGTAAACAGTAGTGTAAGCACGTCAGTTTCATTGCTGAGAGAAATAAAAAAGTGACAGGTTTAAGTATCTCCAATTTTAAACTGCGTAAAAAAGAATTTTTTAAAAATCTCGAGCAATGTCCTCGCTAATATCTTATGTTGTTCACATAGGATGTCGAAGAAATGGTTTGCACTGGTGAAGTGGATTGGTGGTGACGATGATAAGAAATATAGCCCTGACGTTCCCGTGGATTGGATTAATAAGAGCTTCGATATTGACGATTTCCAATCGGATAAATTCAATGTTTCCTTAAGTTATATGATTTAATGGCACACCACGGAAAAGAACTCCCGGGCGGCTGGCATGCGTACGATGGATACATCATCGCCGTGTCACGTAAGTTGTATAAAATGTTAATTTGCATCATGTAATTAGATTCAAGAGACAGAAATAGAGGATATTGTATTGTCAAAATCCCAGCGCGGAATCCCCTTAAGCCCGGATTAAGGGGTAACACCACTGTAGACTTTTAAAAAAATTGATATTATTCAAATTGGCTGAAGAGATGCTTTAAACGATTCAAGATGAGGGAAAAAAAGTTTGGGACCTATAAAAAGGTTCCGCAGGCCTGTGTGGCAGTGGTTGGCCATAATTTAAAAAAACGGCACGTAACATAATATCTACACTTTTCATTTTATTCACTCTAAATTTTGAGCACATCTTTAAAATAACATTCAGAAGAAATGTACGTACGGGATTTTCTATGAGTAACATATAACATTATTTATTAATGAATGATTGTCCTTTTTTCTGCCGAAAATTTAGTTTTTACTTTAAATGCTTGCCAATTACACAAAAAAATAATATTTTTTAAATCCCCTACGTATTTTTCTAACTATACCCATACACGTTTAAATTTGCGTCAGTGATACTGTGTGCTGCAGAGCGGCCCAAATTCAACATGCCACGCAAGAATGGCTCTAGCGTCGCCATTTTGTATAATTATTTGAGGTAGTAGACTCGCGATTTTCTATAGATTTTTCTTATATTTTGAGGACCCATTCAGGACACTATTAAGTGATTATCTGCAAAATTTCAAGAGGGTTTACCGTTCCGTATTCGAGATATTAGCAATCAAAGATTTCACGGTTTTACACGTGTTCTTATGGGGAACAGTGGAAAATTTCACATATTACACAATAACTTCGAAACTTTTCTACAGATTCTTTTTTAATTTAAAAATTATATAAATTTTTTTTTATGTAAAAAACTTTTCTACAGATTTTTTTTAATCTGTAAAAACGTTTCGACGATATTGCGTGATATGTGAAATTTTCCAGTGTTTCCAGGGTTTCCTCCCCATAAGAACACCTGTAAAACGGTGCAATCTTTGATTACTAATATCTCGAATACGGAACGGTGAACCCTCTTGAAATTTTGCAGATTATCACTTAATAGTATCCTGAATGGGTCCTCTAAATATTTAAAAAATCTATAGAATATCGCTTTGGCGACACTACTACCTTAAATACTTTTTTTTGTTTACTTGAATATATGACTAATAAGATCTGTGAATATTATTATCCTCTTACTTATCTTTCCAGCAAAAAAACGCGTAAAATCGCTTAATTTTTTACGTTAACAGTAGTGTTATGCTTTAGCGGAAAATTTGGTGGAATCCGTTTAGTGAAGTTCAAAGAATTGCAATTATGAGAAATAGTGGAAGAACGCCAGGCGTATTTTCCACGCACAGACGACGCGACACAAATGCGATACACACTTGACCCACACGCTTTTTGGATTCAAAAACGCGCCGTGTGCAGAGGCCCTTAGTGACGCAAAGTCTCATTCTTTGAATCATTTCATGTACACGAACTTACCGAATTATAGTATATTTATTTAGATACTGTTCGAAAATGTTGGAAGAGAACGTTCTGCAAGGCTGGCCTCGGCAGCGCTCTCAACAAGAAAATGGCTGAGCTCCGGTCCAATCATAAAAAGAAGTGAGTCGTCGAGACACATTGGGATCCAGACCTTCAAAACTAAGGACGTTTTCCAACTAGTTTAATTGTTAATTCTGACGAGCGCTTTTTTCCAAATAAAATTAACATAAATAACTAGGAGTGCACCGCAAAATTATTCGTTGTAATTTTTTTGTAATACCTGCTTGATTCCTGCATGTATTTTTCAAACTATGTATATGTAACAAACAAGATCATCCACATGTTGTACATTTGAGATGTATGCAAGCGCATGCCCCAAACATTTTTTATTATACACCTAAATATGTATTTAGAACTAGATCTGACATATATCTTAATTCATTCTAGTAGTATGGGGGCCACTATGGCGACCCCCACTCCTCATCCCCACTCCTACCCCCACTCCTCGGTAGCCGAGGTGGTGGGGGGTGGAGTGGGGATGACCGTCCTTATCCCCCCACCCCTCCCCCCTCATCGGTATCCGAGGTGGAGGGGATGGAGTGGGGATGGCCGGAGTGGAGGGTTCGCCATAGTGGCCCCTTTTTTTTACTTTATGAAAAAATGGTTTTTTAGAAATAATTCTATATCACTCACCGAGGCCGTTGCTGCTCCTGGTGACGGTGCACTCCGAGGGTGTACACACACACACACACACACACACACACGCACACACACACACACGCGCACACACACACACACACACACACTCACAATCGCGCGCGCGCACACACTAGCGCGAGTGTCACGGCTCGTTCTCCCACCCCTCCGGCTCGAACGAGTCGTCGAACCCGTCGTCGGGCCACCCCGCGTCGTAAAAAGCGACGGGTTCGGGCCCGTCGTTCAACGCCGCGATTAATACTGTCGCGACGTCGACCCCATTGTACATACGCACACGGGGGAGGGGGGTGCCGTTTTCGGCCACAGCCACGACGACGCGGTTCTCTACGAGATCCGCGAGCAGGTCCGAGACGAAGGGGATGGCCTCGAGATGCGCGATCCCCGAAACCGCGCACTGGATGGCGAGGCCCGCGACAAACGCGCAAAAGGGCGCGGGGGCATACAGCGAGGCCGCGTCTACGTACCGGCTGTATCCCTCATCAACAAAAAAAACCTCGCTGTAACCCTCGGAGTCGCACGACACTACATTTCCGCGGAGCACGCCACAGCCACCCGCGGGGATTGTCACGCACGATGCTCCCGGCACAATATCGTCGAACGGAAGACGTACTCCCGCCCGACGCTGGATGTAATACGCGTATAGGGCTTCACGCAGTCATTCATGCGTTTCGCCCGTCGCCACGGTGCGTATATAAACGGCTAAGCCGTCGACGCGGGAAACGCGACACGCAAATGGAGCCACAGGGAGCTCGAAGCACTCGGGATACATTTTTTTCGTGGACTGGTGGAACGCGCGCGACGGTGTCTGAAGAGCAACTGAAGCTGCCTGTCGTATGAAGGGCATCTTTTGCAGATTTTGACAGGTCAGCATAATTGCACGTGTGCGGGGTAGTCGATGCATCGTTCTACGATGAGCTCACCCGACGGTGAGCGCGATCGTTCTACGATGAGCTCATCCGACGGTGAGCACGTGTACAAGCTAAGCGATGCAGTTTAGCTCCGCGCCACGATGAGTTCATCCGTCGGTGAACTCACCGCAGGAGTTTGCGAATTATGCTGATAACTGTCAAAATCTTTTGCACAGCAGCCCACATGGGAGAAACCGTATTCTCGGCCTCTCCTCTTTGAGCGGATATTCGTACTTGCTATAGAGCGCACACACAGGCGGGCACGGGCATACGTGTGTCGTGACATCGAGCCGCTTGTTGGTACACACACACGCGCTCTCGTAGCAGAACACTAGGGAGAAGTCGTATTCTCGGCCTCTCCTCTTTGTGTGGATATTCGTACCTACTGTAGAGCGCGCACACAGGCGGGCACGAGCATACGTGTGTGTCGTGACATCGGGCCGCTTGTTGGTACGCACACACACATGCGCCGTCGTAGCAGCCCGCAAGGGAGAAGCTGTATTCTCGGCCTCTCCTCTTTGTGCGGATTTTCGTACCTGCTGTAGAGTGCGCACATCGACGAGCACGACATACGTGTGTGCCGGGCACTGGCCCGTTTGCTACTGTACACACGCAAACGCGTCGCTACACCGTATCCTTTTAAAAATGAATAACAATTCAGAGATTGATCCGAGCCCATACATACTTATATCAACTTATTCCAAATTTCAGTCTACATCCTCGGGAACATCTCAGGTGAGAGATAGCCTGTATATAGCATAGTATACTTATACTCGTTCTATCTTTTTTAAATAGAGAGCGCAGGACCTTAGGGAACGTTGAATTTGAATTCGACTATGATTTTAACATGAAACTTCTCCGGCAATAAGCGCTCGACGGAGACGTTGATGAAGATACTTTCAGGAATGCTCGCGAGTCAGCAAAAATGCAGCTGCGCGAAATATCAGTTTACACGCTCAGAGGAATAAATCTCGAGATTTTCAAAAAGGCTATCGTCTTCGAATGTGCTACATGTATGTGTGATAAAACGCAGACATACACACTGCTCGTGACAATGCGAGCATTTGAACAATTGAAGAAAGCTGTCAGTAGTGATCTAGACAGCGCTCGATACATTTCTCAGGAGCATCTATGGATAGCCGTAATATCCGTACGTGTATTTTAGATCTTCTTCGCTTGGTCAAAACGCGGAATGCACAACTTCGCCGAAGGTGTAATAATAACTGGTGCACCGAATTGCGCTATTTACCGGAAAATTCTCTCATAACGCGCTTGAAATATGTGCTATGGTGGGCTCCGCTGCGAGCCCTTGTGACAGCCTATAACAGAGGTCTGTTAAGACGCTACAGGGTTCTCCTATATGTGTTTGAAGAATTACAACGCAGAAATCTTGAGACTATTCCGTGCACACGTAATCTCATCAATGAAATAAACGGTAAGTTGTGCTCCGTAGCGGGCGTGCATCTTTTTTAAGTGTGATATCGTGGTAATACAGAAGTACCCTAGATTATCGTCGGCTCTATGATGCGAGCTCCGATGAAGAAGCTGCACTCGTCGAGGGGGCGCAAGCCGTGGAGGAAGAAATAGCGCATGACGATCATCTAGATGCCGCGGCTGAAGGACCTTTGCGCAATAATTGCACAGACTCTGAATCGCTTGCTGGTCCTGATCTACGCCCCGCGAGCAGCAATGAGGAGACTGTTGATAGACTTCCTGATTACCTTCAGCTATCCCCAATAACAGATGTTGAAGAAGAAGGGATACTACAGCAGCCGGTTCTAAGTCCAGTAGATATATCTGGGGGTATTTCCGACGCTGAGACCCTTGTCCGGCCGTCTACATCCAGTATGGGGCACCCGTCCGAAATATTTTCCGGCAGTAACGAGTGTAAGCATTAATAATAAGTCATTATCATACATTAACAACACGCTTTTATCAGCCATTAATAATAAAACACATGCAGATTTGAATTATCGTTTTAACGAGAATAACCCCGAGCGTGCCAACGGCGACGGCGACGACGACGACAACGACGACGGCAACGACGATGACACCGATCAGGCTGTAAGCGAGAGAGGCAACATCATGCTGGAGCAATGGGCTCGCGAGATAGTCAACGACGTGCAACACCCTGATCAGGAATACGAACATAGGGACAACCAACTATGGATGTGGCCTTTTGGAGGTGCCTCACCACAGCAGCAAGGTGAAAACGATCTACCGCACGATGCTGATGATGGTGCTGATGACGCTTGGCTAAATCGTCTTTTGAGTTCGAGTGACGACTCAGGTAAACGAACCCCTCTTTATTACTCGCATAGGTATATACATTATCGGTTTTGCAAAGCTAATATTAACTTGAAAGATTTTGTTTGCAAAAAAAATAGAGAGTGAGTTATTATATTTTACGGCAGGTTATGCGTCAATATCTCTGCTGTTTGATGAAGACGCTTTGTAGACGTCCGTGGTTAGAAGTAGCAATAACACCAGGTACATTTTGAGCTTACTTATTGACATGGTTAAGCAATTTTAAGCATTCCTACTCATTTTTACAGGCGTACAAGAAGGTTTCGGTCGTAGACGACAGTGCGATGAGTCCTTCGACGATGTACAGCCACCAGGCGCGCGTATTGAGATCATCGAGGAGGCTCGTCGGTACTTCAAGCGTTTTAAACTACGAGGCCGAGAAATCACCGTACGCATTCGTCAACCCTCACCTGGTGACCATTTATTACCATGGCTGGAAGGAGCGTTTCGTGACCTTTTGACGTATATCACAGCGTCTTGCGAGACTGGCGATTACATAGGTATATCGTTTGCCTCGAGCAGATTACCGCACGGACCCGTTTGGCTCTCGTTTCGGCCCATTAGAGATTGCGCGTTCGATGATATTTGGCAGTTGATAATGAGCGTTGCTCAGAGCGCTGCGTCACTGAATATTGACGATGCATGCATAATCAAAGCCAGCATTGTCAGGGGCGTTGAGGGCACTGGCAGAAAACGCTTAACACATGAGGGGGTAGCAAAAAAATCCATTCTCACGATACGCAATACCGATACTCTCTGTTTACCACGGTCCCTGGCGGCGGCGCGCGCGTATGCCGAACGGGGTGAAATACGCTCAGGTAGTTTACATGCAAACTGGCAACGTATGAGACAGACTAATGGTTCATTGCAGAAAAACGCTGCTCTTGAATTAACGAACGCAGCAGGAGTTATAGTACCGTCAAACGGCTGCGGTGTCCGCGAGATTGCTCTCTACCAGAATTATCTCGCGCAGCACGGTATTGCCATAGTAGTTTATGAATTTTTGACACTCGGGAGGGGGAATGCACCTTTGTTCGATGGCTCGCAGCAAGTCTCAAATACTTTTGGCAAAATCGAACACACACTGCACATTTTATATTACGAGCGTTCGCATCATTATCAGCCGATATTAAATTTACGAGGCGCCGTGGGAAGCCGCGATTTTTGCTCCTCGTGTAATTCGCAATACCGTAGATTTGGCCATAGATGTTTAAAAAAAAAGTGCCCGCGCTGTATGACGTCACCACCGTGCGACCCCGAAGTAAATACAGCTATTCGATGTGAGGCATGTGCGCGCGAGTTTTACGGGGTGCAATGTTTCGAAAATCATTTGATTGTTAAACAGTACAGAAAACGCAAATCAAACAGCGTGTGTGCCTCGTTCAAACGGTGCCCCGAATGCCTGAAAATTGTCAGGCCTCTCGATAAAAGACGAAAACACGTTTGCGGTGTTGCCTTTTGTAAAGTATGCAGAGCGGATCGACCCAATTATCACATGTGCTTTATGAAGCCTTTTCGCGGCGGTCAAAGCACGGGGAAAATACTTTTTGTATTCTACGATTTTGAGACTCAGCAATGTACACAGGTACCAGGCGATGCGAATACTTTTCTACACGAGCCCAACTTGTGCGTAGTTCAACGAGTTTGCACGTATTGTTGCACTCGTGATTCGATGGCCGAGCCATGCGAGTATTGCGACTCTCGACAATATGTATTTCGACAGCAGCCTGTGGGTCAATTGGTCGAGCTTGCTATGCAGCGTGTCGAGCATTTTTCGCGTACTATCTGTATTGCTCATAATGCCGGTGGCTTTGATGCGCAGTTCATTTTGCGCTATTTAATCGAAGAAAAAAAGGTCCAACTGCCGAGTATAATTATGAACGGTACGAAAATCATCTCGATGCGTGTTGAAAAACTTGTTTTTCTCGACAGTCTAAACTATTTTCACATGCCTCTCAGCGCGCTTCCTAAAGCCTTCGGTCTCACAGGAGCTATCGTTAGAGGTGTTTTCCCTCATGTGTTTAACAGGCCGGAAAATCAAAATTATGTGGGTCCTCTACCAGCCGTAGAGTATTATTCTCCCGACACGATGCGCCCCGCAGAGCGTGAAAAATTCTTAGCCTGGTATCACGAGTCTAAAGACAGAGACTATGTGTTTGACTTTTCGAAGGAACTCGTAAGCTACTGCACGGACGACGTCACGATCTTGAGACGCGCGTGTATGGCTTTTCGTGACATGTTTATAGCCAGCGGCCGGGTTTGTCCGTTTGACGAGAGCACAACGATAGCCTCGGCCTGCTTCAGGGTCTTTCGGAAAAATTTCCTCAAAGACAATACGATCGGCATTATGCCGCTGGGTGGCTATAGGTGTGTGCATACCCAATCAAAAAAGGCTATTTCATGGCTTGTATGGATGGAGCATACTCTCGGAAAGCGTATTATACACGCTGGTCGTTCGCGCGAATTTAGACTACCTCAAAATTTACTAGTCGACGGCTATTATGAAGCAGGCAATACCGCGTACGTATTACAATTTCATGGCTGCTATTGGCACGGCTGCCCTCAATGCTTTTCCCTCAATAGAGACTGTAAACAACGCGGTGATATATCAATGGACGAGCGGTTAGAAAGAACTCTTGCTATAGCTAATAGAATTCGCTCGGGTGGTTACCAGTTAACGGAAATTTAGGAATGTGAGTGGGACAGGCTTTTGGAAACTAGTGCTGAAATTCGTGAACTCATACGGGATCATCCGCTGACGACTGCGGAACCCTTAAATCCTCGTGATGCTTTCTTCGGCGGTCGCACGGAGAATATGGTGACGCTCTACGATGTTAAAGAGACGGAGCGCATACGCTACGTAGACGTCTGCTCTCTGTACCCATATATTTGCAAATTTGGTAAATACCCTATCGGGCATCCGAAAGTATATATAGGCGGGGAATGCTTAGAGATGACAGGACCCACTAACGATCTAGCGCGTGTCGAAGGCCTTGTGAAATGTACCGTTCTACCACCGCGCGATCTCTACCATCCTGTTTTGCCTGTACGTATGCATCAGCGACTGCTGTTCTCTCTGTGCCGCACATGCAGTGAGATGATGAATGAGGAAGAGTGCATGCATGACGATCCGGATGAGCGTGTGTTCGAGGGTACCTGGGTTGCCGATGAATTGCGAAAAGCCGTCTCATGCGGTTACACGATACTCCACATCGTCGAAATCTGGCAATACGAAGTAACGCAGTTCAATCGTGACACACAAACGGGAGGCCTATTCGTCGAGTACATTAATACCTTTTTGAAGATCAAGCAGGAGGCGAGCGGTTAGCCTGAGAACTGTTTGGACGATGAATCCGCCAAGGAGCGTTATATCGCTAGTTTTGAGCAATCAGAGGGGATTCGTTTGAATCGTCAGTCGATAACCAAAAACCCCGGCCTACGCTCAGTCGCCAAACTATGTCTGAATTCGTTCTGGGGAAAATTCGGACAACGCGAAAATCTGCCACAAACAGTCGTAGTATCAACGCGCAAAAAACTTATGGAGTTATTAACTAATCCGGAATACGATATTACAGGTATGCTGCCGGTGAACGATGAAGTTCTTTACGTCAATTATATTAAAACCTGTGAGGCTGTGGTACCCTCCAGTATAGCTAACGTTGTAATAGCTGCATACACCACGGCACAAGCGCGTTTAAAACTTTATGGTTACGACTGGGAAGACGTGCATTGTACTGCGATACCGACTCCGTAATTTATGTGACGAGAGAGCAGCCTGATACCTACGAGCCCCCAATAGGCCAATTGCTTGGCGATTTAACAAACGAACTAACCACCTATGGTGAGGGCAGTTACATAAGAAGTTTCATTTCCGGCGGTCCTAAATTTTATGCGTTCATCGTGCGCGCGCCTGACGGGACAGAGAGTGAGGTTTGCAAAGTTAAGGGTATCACGCTTAATTTTGCAAACAATGCGTTAATAAACTATGAGTCCGTACGATCCTTCATCGTGGGTGAGCGAGAGGATCCTATTGTACTGAGATACGGCGCCATTAGACGTACAGAACTTCACCATGTTGTCACACGGGGTGAGACAAAAACGTGCAAGCCATCGAGCGTTAAGCGTAGACGTGATGGACAATATGGATCGCTTCCCTACGGTTATCGCCATTTGTAAAATATGCTGTAAATATATTTTTTACGTAAAACCCGAAAATCTTATTTAATATTGTACTGAGCCTAAATTTCCTCATTTACCGCGATGGACACGAGGTGGCAACATCCCTGGACTTCTATGATCTGCGGGCCGACAGGTTGCGGTAAAACGTATTTTGTTAAAAAATTTCTGAAATGTATCACGCATATGAACAGCGAGCGCTTCGAGAGAATAATATTTTATTATTCCGAGTGGCAGACAGCATATACGGAGTACGGCGATGCTATAGAATTTCGCGAAGGATTACCCCAGACTGCCGATTACTCAAACGACCCCCGCGCGAAGCTCTTAATTATCGATGATCTAATGCGTGAAGCATCGAACAACACCGTTGTCGATCTATTCACCAAAGGCAGTCATCATAAGAACTTGAGCGTTATTTTTATAACGCAAAATTTGTTTCATCAGGGTCATGGTCAACGGGACATCTCTTTGAATGCTAACTATATCGTTATCTTCGAAAACCCTCGCGATCGTGCTCAAATACAGCACTTGGCGCGTCAAATATGCCCCGAAAATCCGCGATTTCTACAGGAGGCTTATTACGATGCAACATCTAAACCGCACGGTTATTTGTTGCTAGATCTGAAGCAATCAACACCCGATAATTGTCGATACCGTACATGTATTTTCCCTGATGATACTCGCCATTTCGTTTACGTACCGTGAAAGAAATTAAAAAGCGGTGACACATATGGGGAATTACCAGTTCTACGTCTGTGATGGCACGCGGCGGATCGTCGCTTTGCAAGAAGAGCGTTGCGATATTGAACGCTCTTCAATATCTCACCAAAGAACAACGTGAGGCTATTTTGCGGAAAGCGGATTCTCGTATAATACGCTGCATTTGCGAGTGCTCTTTAAACGTTCTTCGCGGTAATATTCCTCTCAAAGCCAACCAACGGAAAAAATTGCCCCCCTTCTCAGGCGCTTAGCCGCGAATAGGGGCTGCTGGAAAAGTAAGAAGAAGTTTGTCATTCAAAGCGGTGGATTTTTACCCCTGCTGGTTGCCCCAATCCTCGGTACCATATTGTCAAATCTAATAGCCAAATAATGGAGCATGCCAGGAAAATGGTTCTGGTGCCCGAGGAGCGTCTGTTACATCTAGACCCCCAAAAGCGCAGTGTCAGTGATAGTGAGGCACGCCCGGTGAGCCAAGCGGAGAAAACAATTACGGCGACTCTGAATCGCCTTGATATGGAGATGAGCGAAATTTTAAAATCTAATGCGTACGGTGACGAGCGAGAAAAATGGCTAGCATATTTGCGCGTATTACAACGTTATCTTCATTTCGTCGATGGCGAACGAGCACAGCTGTATCATGAGCTTGTGAAGGAACAAAAAAAGACACACACCCTGTGGAAAGATCAGCAGCAGTAGTAGCAGAAACACGAATGAACGATTCCATCATTGTTGAGAGTGTACCTGCGAAATTCCGCAATAAAGCGAAACTCTTATTGCGACGACTACATGATGCGCCGTCCTCAGATTTTCCTTGGAATGCAGCCGGTGTGGTCTCTGTCAATGGAGAAACAATCAAACATTCAAACATTGTTGACCTTGTAAATGACGCAATGCGTGCGAGAAAGATGGCCAAACCGGCGGGTCGTAGAGTCTTTGCAAATTTTTTAAGGGCTATACAAGCACCTCGCGAGTTTGTGGGAAACGACGAACTGTGGCTGGAAACGCAAGCCAATTCAACATTACGCTCGCCCCGCAGTAATAGCACGACCGACGCTGACGACGAGGACGTTAGCGATACCAGTCATTCCGAGTTCTACAGCGGTAGTGAAAGCAATAAATTAGCCGCACAGAGCGGGCGTGGTAAGAGAAAACGGTTCACCTGGTCCTCTCTCAAACTATCAGTATGAAAACACTTGAAAAAATTTACTTTGATCCTTCACATGAGGCGTCTTTTTCCGGTGCTACTAAGCTGTTACACGTAAGTCGTAAAAAGAAAATCTCCCAAAAAAAAACGATACAGTGGCTCGAAGCACAGGATGCTTTCACCAAGCATAGAGCGATACGCCGACGATTTCCTCGGCGCATCTACAATGTACAGAACATTGACGATGTTTGGGAGGCTGATCTTGTAGACCTTCGTTCGCTCAAAAGTTATAACGATGGCTATACCTATCTTCTTGTGGTCATAGATGTGCTCAGTAAGTACGCGTGGGTTGAGCCGGTGTACGACAAGGCTGCTTTAACAGTGGCTAACGCTCTGGCTCGTATACTTTCGCTGAAAAACACAAACGGCCGATCTCCCGTTTGTCTACAATCGGACAAGTGTCGGGAATTTACCGGGTCAGTTTTTCAGACTTTCTTACAGAAGCATAATATTCAGTTCCGGGCGAGCCGCAACCCTGACGTAAAAGCAGCTGTTGTAGAGCGTTTCAATCGAACGTTGAAAGAAAGAATGTGGCGATACTTCACGTATTCGCGCCAAAAACGTTATATCGACGTTTTGCAGAATATAGTCTCCGCATACAATCGTACTATACATAGCGGTATTAGAATGACACCCGCATCTGTGACTTTGCTTACATCTGCTAAAGCGCGCGATAATCTAATGCGGCGATACAAACAACAGCATCCTGTACAGCCGTCGCCTCCTAAATATAAGCCGGGTGATATTGTCCGCATCAGTAGCGCGAAGGCTGCCTTTGCTAAAGGATACGAGAGCGGTTGGAGCAGTGAGCTGTTTAAGATACATCGTATATCCGTGAGTAGCCGCCCTATCGTGTACATTCTGCATGATCTCAACGGCGAGGAGATTGACGGCTTTTTTTACGAACCCGAGTTATCTAGAGTCCAAAGGTGGGGTAAGAAAAAGTAGGCGCGATGAGTGATACCAAGTTTTTTGTATTTCTACCTAGCAATAGCAGCATGAAGTACTACCCTAATAACCGGACGACACAATACACCACACACTTGCCACAGAGTGTAAATTTACGCGGCAAATGGGGCGTTTCCTTAGCCGAAATACACATACCGATGACTGTTCTACACGTGCCGCCTGAAGGTGAAAAAAACTTTATTAGTTTAGTGACGAACGCAACGACCCCGGGTGTTAAGGCCAATGTCGAATTTAAAAACGAGCGTGCCTGCGTACCATCTGGAGTATACCGTAGCGTATCCACAGTACTCGAAGCAATTAACGAAATTCAATGTATTGCAGGACATTTGAAATTCCAGCATACTTTTAACGGCTATGTCTCAGTAGAGCGTGTCTGCACCGAGTGCAAAAATCTAGAACACGCTTTTCACTGTTCCCCCATAATTAACAAAATTTTAGGCTTCACTCATAGCGCGGGTCTTGTGGTAACGAATCAGTATATTGCACCACAGCCGGCTAGCCTCATGAACGGTATACCCAATATGTTGTTTGTTTATACGGATATTTGAGAGTCCTACATGACCGGTGATGTATACGCACCATTATTACGTGTCGTCCCCTTTGACATTGATAATAATTATAACTATGGCTCTGTGAAAATCAAAAGTTTTTCGCCGCCGCGGTACATACCTCTTCTACGTACCAGCTTTCAAACGATAGATATCGATATAAGAGATGAATTCGGGCATTGGATGCCATTCGAGGGTGGAACGCTAACCGTGACACTCCAGTTCAAACGTCTAGCTTAGCTGTGGTAGAGAAAAAGAGAGAGAGCAACATGAATTACTACGATGCGTACTTTGACGCACAAGTGGGAGGAGGTAGAACAGGGTACGGGGGGATTAGCCAGGTATACATAGGGTCGCCGAACCAGCGGGGTCACGGTATTGGTAGTTTCCTTGGCGGTCTTTTTCGTCGCATTTTACCTCTCTTAAAACAGGGGGCACGAGCTGTCGGTAAAGAGGCTATACGGTCAGGCCTTAATGTGGCGAGCGATATAATGGATGCGGGAATTCAGCCTAGAGAAGCCTTCAAATCGCGTTTGCGCGAATCGGGTGTGAGTTTGAAGCGAAAAGCTGAGGAAAAACTCAATAACCTTATGCGTGGTTCAGGATATAAGACCTCGAAAAATCACAAGCTTGCGCATTCACTCAGTAGCTACAGTGCGCGTAGCATCGGCCTAAAAAAGAAAGCCGCCGCTGTGAAGAAAAAACGTACAAGCCGTGTTAAAAAAAAGAAGGGAACAGCTAGAAAGAGAACGTCGAAGAAGAAGAAGTCGCGAGCTAGGACGGTGTCAGATATCTTCTCGTGAAAATGGCGTTCTTGCATACCCATTCGTGTGTGCTTGAAGTCTGAGCTGGAACTATTCTCTCTACCGCCGACTCAAACAACCATCGAGGGAACGCAATGGGTGCACTATAAACCGATCTCATCTCTGACGGATGATTCACCAATAGAGTTTGTGGTACCTGGTCAAGGTGACGAATACATCGATCTTGCTCATACCATGCTAAGCATACGCGCCCAAATACGCTCGAGCGCAGTGAAACCAGACCCTACCATTAGAGTGGGTCCGGTCAATAATTTACTTCATTCATTGTTCAATCAAGTCGATGTATTTCTCAATCAGAAACTCGTATCTCCGCCCAATAATGCTTATGCATACAGGGCATACATTGAAAACTTATTGAATTATGGGCAGGGCGCGAAAGCTCTCATCTTTCAAGTTGTCTGTGGTACGGTGATACAGCCGGTAAAATGGACGATGTAGCAGAAGCTAATGCAGGCCTTGCTAATCGTCGAATGGTCCCCAATGGGCGCAATGAGATCGATCTCCTCGGTCACCTCCATTGCGATATTTTTAATCAAGAGCGATTTCTTATAAACGACGTGGAGATGCGATTACGTCTTGTACGTACCAGCGACGCATTCTGTCTTATGACTTCCTCGAAAGATTTCAGCATGCATATTACCGAGGCATCGCTTCTCGTACGCCGCGCTAAAATTGCCCCTGGTATACTTTTAGCTCACGCGCGAGCATTATCAAAATCTACAGCAAAATATCCTTTGACACGTGTCGAGGTTAAGTCTATATCGATGCATGCAGGTGTGCACGGCGATACCCTGGACAATGTTATACTGGGCCAACTGCCGAAGCGCATAATTATAGGGTTTGTCGATAATAAAGCATTCAACGGTAACCGCGCATTGAATCCGTTTAACTTTCAGAATTATAAAATTAATTATCTCGCGTTATATGCTGACGGTGTGCAGATACCATCGAAAGCACTCCAACCTAACTTTGACGACACACATCTATATGTGGATGCGTATCATACATTATTCTCAGGGACCGGCATTCACTTTCTCAATCAGGGTAATTCAATTTCTCGCACAGCGTATCCCTGGGGCTATTGTCTTTTTGCGTTTGATCTAACGCCCGATCTTTCGGCGAACAGTAACAGTCATTGGAATTTGGTGAAACACGGTAGTGTGAGGCTCGAGGTACGCTTCGGTGAGGCGATAACTTCAACGGTAAATTGTGTCGTGTATGCGGAATATGATAACGTCGTGGAGATTGATGCTTCCCGGCAAGTTATTGTAGATTTCAGCGGTTGAGCTCTTCAGTTCGAGCAGAGCGCTCACAGCAGAACCATCATGAGTATCGCGATAGACATACAAGGCTTAACGGATAATCACTACAACTTTATACCAAATGAAGTGGCTGTTGCGTCAATCGATTCATCGTGGCACGATCATTGGATCGTCGCTCCACCTCACGCGTACAGACAATTACCGCCGGATGTGAAAAGAGCGAACGAACGGGTGACGCGTGAGCATCACGGTATAAAATGGTTCGAGGGTCATACGCCATTACGCTGCATTGAGAGAATTTTGAGGGCAATCGCTACCGATTCTACGCGGATATTTGTACGAGGCGCCGCTAAATCATCCTATTTAGCGCAACTCACCGGTTACTATATTATAAATTTGGAGGAGGACGAGGATAATATCTCATTTCAGCATCTTCCGGGGGCCGGTACACATTGCTCATATCACGCAGCGATACGGAAAAATCAATCGTATAAGTGCGCCCTGGATAATGTGATGAGAATTAAAACACTGCTCTGTCAGAGCGAGCGTCGCGAATCGCTATGGGAATATAGGACAACAACAGCGTCATCGGTTGGCTTGCCCTGCGACGTGTCCTGCTATGAACAGCCTTCAAATCCTCGACTCTCTACGTGATATAAAAAAGCACGCTGTTTGTGTATACCCCGCAGATCGGATACCAAAAGTTTGGACAAAACCAACGGCTATTGTCGTGAATACTGATGGATATAAACAGCCCGGCACCCACTGGATCGCCATGTACGTCGATCGTGACGGACGTGGATGGTACTTCGACAGCTACGGTCTACCACCAATCATCCCACAGCATCTCCGTCGACTCCGAGGAAACTGTAAACTCTTCCGATACAGCACTGATCAGCTTCAAGCTGCGGATTCGCAGTGCTGCGGACAGTATTGCATTATGTTTCTTCATTATATGTGTACTGGCTTCGGTATGCATAAGGTTAGAAGCGTATTTTCAAATGATCTACCGCGCAACGATAAAATAGTTGACGATTACTACAAGGCCTTTACCCGTAAGCAGAATAAAGCTACGCGTAAAATGTTCAATAAGGGTCTGCCCACAGGAGGCAGCAATTCCTTCAATCATAAAAGTTTACATTGTGTACAGGGCTGCTGCTCCCGTGACTGTTAACCGTTCAATAAAGTGATGACGGTTGAAATATTTCTCTGTGTCTCGAACTTTATTCAGCGGCGCATAGCAACGACATCGTCAGCAATTTTGCTAGAGGTCCCGTCTGGCGCTCTTCGACATCAGCCATTTTGTTTTGCGCGACTCTTGGCGAAACGTGGTGGCGGAAACGAACGTGGTGGGGGAAACGGCTGTTATGATGGGTGGGTATAGCAGACCTATAAAGCATCAGTCGTTCTCGGGTGGCAACAGCAGAAGCATATGCAGAGAAAACGGTGCGAGTTAAAAGTACGCGTTGAAGCATTCTTGGAAAACTTAGCTGCTCTTCAAACGCTCATCGAGAGAAGAACAGCGTTACAAATTTTAACCCGTGAAATTCAAAAGCTCGATATCAGCGATGGACTTCTCCCAAATCAACAAGATCGGAAAGTTGTCGGAGTTCCTTCCGGCGAAAAAATTGTCGGAGCTTTCGCTAAAAACTGACTACAAGATTTCTGATGTACGGGCCGTAAAAACACGCTTCGGGCCACGAATCATTGTTGAAGTGGACAGGGAGTTCACGTGCTTTCTACCATCCAGATTCAACAAAGTTCTGGAAAACGAAACGCTGTTCCAGCAGATGGTAACGGCTGCGCGCGAGAATAATCTTCTCATGGAATTCTTCGGGGACGATTTTAACAGTCTGGAATTCATGCCAGCCGCCGCGTAGTGCAGCGTCTGCAGTTCCCGTGAAAGACAACGACATCTCGCTTGCGTGGTTCAGTCTACCCAGAGCAGCCATGGCAAGCGCGACTTCCGATAATAGCTGCTATAAACCGTGCCCGCTGCTGCTACAAATATCCCATAATCTCAACAACTGCTTGACAAAAAGTGTGCGGCTGGGTATTGAAGTTATCGGTGCTAATCAATTACATCCTGTCATACGCTTCACATGCGACAGCAACGGCTGGGCAACGCTAAATACTCCATCGTGGTTGGATTTTCGCGAACGTTTCTCTACGATCACAGCGTATCTCAACGACGAGGGAAACGCTCCTACGGTCCACACCGTGGTTTCCTGCGATAGTTACAATTTAGAATACGGTGAACATCTCAACCAGCCCACCGTAACTATCCAAAACTGCAACCATGCGGCGCCATTCTTCACCTTCATAAAAGATGACTTCGTCGTGATGCAGCTATTGGAGGAACGCATAAACGACTACATGGCATGGCTTCATCGCTCCACCGAGGACGTGACAAAGTGTAAAAATACAGTTGTCAGCGTGATCGCAACCGAAATATTCAGCATGACAGCGCGTCGTTTACGACGACGGATTCCTAAAAGGAAGACGAAAATTCAAGCAAGCGTTCAACGCACCCTATCCTGTATTCCCGGCGAACTCTCCGCACGCGCCAGAACAAGCGTCACCGATAATCTCATAAATCATCAATTGAAACGGTTAATTAGCAGCGATATCATGTACATATCATAAAAATGTATACTTTGTGAACATATTTGAATAGAGCAAAAAAAAAGGGGGCCACTATGGCGAACCCACCACTCCGGCCATCCCCCCTCCACGCGGCGCGTGGGGGGAAATCCCCACTCCATCCCCTCCACCCCGGATACCGAGGAGCGGGGAGGGGTGGGGGGGATAAGGACGGTCATCCCCACTCCACCCCCCCACCACCTCGGCTACCGAGGAGTGGGGGTAGGAGTGGGGATGAGGAGTGGGGGTCGCCATAGTGGCCCCCATGCTACTCATTCTTTATATAGATTTTATAAATATCTTAAAATATGCATAAAATATATTTATTTTGAATGTATTCCGTGTACACTTTAAATTAATTACAAGTTTATTACAAATAAGGTTTAAATATACTTGGAGTATATCTTAAATAAATTATGAGGATATTTAATGTATAATTTAGGTATACTTTAAGCCATTTTGAGTACACCGTGAATGTATTTTCAATAAAGTTTGAGTATATGTCGTCACGTATCCAATATGCATTTTCTGTACATTCGGAAGATCTATTTTTGGACGAAAAGTTGGATATCGCGAATATACGTTAAATGCATTTCCCGTATATACTGCATAGATCTAATGTATATCTAACAAGGAACATCCCTCAGGTGTCCGCCTCCGATTTTGTTGAAACTCATATATGTGATAGATCATCGAAAACTTTGAGACACGTATTTTTTTTATCGGCGGAAAAACGGATTTAAGGGGGGAAACCGCCCCTCAAAGAAAGGCGGGTCGAGGGGAGATTTTGCAGTTTCACCCAGAAGCAATCCACCGATCTGAATGAAACAAAAACGAAAATTGCTCTAATGAAAAGCGATGAAAAATCCACTATGAAGATGTTAAGAAAAAATTAAATTGGGGGGTAAACCACCCCTCAATTTGCCTTTTTTCACCGCACACTTAAGAGGGTTGTATGTAGATTAATAAAACAGGTATCATTTTGAAGGGCAATTAAAATTAAAGTTGACGGGTTTTTGCGTTTTGGCGGCATAGCAAATTTAAGGGGGTAAACCACCCCTAACATAAATTTATTTACCATGGGCATTTTTTCTGTGTTTAAAGTATATCCGCTGATTTTAAATATTTCTATAAGCTACAATTTAATGTTTTACCATATGTCAAAATTATTACATTCGTCTTAAGGGGTAACTACCCCTCTGACGAGAAACATCATTGAAGTTTCCGCTTTCGATTTCGTTGAAACTCATATATGTGGTAAAGCATTGCAAACTATTAAACATGTTTTTTTTGTATCGGCAGAAAAACGGTGTTAGGGGATGAAACCACCCCTCAAAGTTTCTCCCACAAGCAGTCCACCGATCTGAATGAAACAAAATCGAAAATTCCTCTAATATTAAGCGATGAAAAATCCACTACAAGAGTGTTGATTAGAAGTATAATTAAGGGGTAAACCACCCCTCCATTTGCCGTTTTTCACCCCACGCTTAAAAGCGTTGTATGAAAATTAATAAAACATGTATCATTTTGAAGGGGAATCAAAATTCAAGTTGACGCGTTTTTGCATCTCAGCGGGACAGCAAATTTAAGGGGGCGAACCACCCCTAATATAAATTTGTTCATCACCGTCGTGTTTTCTGTGTTTAACATGTATCCGCGGATTCAAAATATTCTCCCGCTTTTTTTAATTATTACGTTTTTAAATTTTTACATTTTCAGACTAAACTACCCCCTCTGATTGCTTTTCGTTTGAAGTTTCGCGAAAAGTTTCACGAATTTCGCTAAAACTGTTTTCATTCCATCGGTAATATCAATTTTATGTTTGTGTGTGCAGGCATATTCGTTTTGAGCTTTAGGAGCGGCACTTTGGGAGTGGGGACGTGGGGCTACCCCTTACTCATAAAACTGATATTTTCGTGTCGAAACGCTTCCGATTTTAATATGCACGTCCATTAAGCATCTCCATAGGAATAAACATACACTTCTACTATATCATTAATTATAATAATTTCCAGAATAATTTATAAGGCTCACTTCGTATATTTCGGAACGATGATGCGCCTGGATCAAGCGACAATTTAGCCAGCGACGTAGTTTTGTGGAGGCATGTATATTTATATTATTTTACCGTTTATTTTATTAAACATATTAATGAAACCGAGGGTTTTATAGTAGGTTAACGAACGTGTTTTTAATATATTTTGACATATTTTATTTGGTAATCATATCAGCTGATTTAATTAATAGTACTTGTGAAAAGTATTGCAGTCATATGCCGTCAAATCATTTTCTTGTGATATATACGTTTTTTTCTAGTCTATCAACTATCAACTATCAACAATCATGGCTCATGATTCCTGCAATAATGATAATCGTCAAAAAAATGCTTTAAACACAACGATTTTTTGCATCATGCACATCTGATAATGGCCAAATTATTGCAACCGGGTATTTCACAATGTGTGTTCGATTCACCAAAAGCAAAGGTAACAGGATTTTCAAAATTTTCTGATTTTTTTAATGAATGGAAATGAACAAATTTATTTTAGGGGTGGTTCACCCTCTTAAATTTGCTGTCCCGCTGAAACACTACAACGCGTCAACTTGAATTGTGACTCCCCTTCAGAATGATACATGTTTTATTCATTTTCATACAACCCCCTTAAACGTGGGGTGAAAAACGGCAAATGGAGGGGTGGTTTACCCCTTAATTATATTTCTAATCAACACTCTTGTAGTGGATTTTTCATCGCTTAATATTAGAAGAATTTTCGATTTTGTGTCATTCAGATCGGTGGACTGCTTGTGGGAGAAACTTTGAGGGGTGGTTTCATCCCCTAACACCGTTTTTCTGCCGATACAAAAAAAAACATATTCAATAGTTTGCAATGCTTTACCACATATATGAGTTTCAACGAAATCGAAAGCGGATACTTCAATGATGTTTCTCGTCAGAGGAGTAGTTACCCCTTAAGACGAATGTAATAATTTTGACATATGGTGAAACATTAAATTGTAGCTTATAGAAATATTTAAAATCAGCGGATATACTTTAAACACAGAAAAACGACCATGATAAATAAATTTATGTTAGGGGTGGTTTAACCCCTTAAATTTGCTATGCCGCCAAAACTCAAAAACCCGTCAACTTTAATTTTAATTGCCCTTCAAAATGATACTTGTTTTATTAATTTGCATACAACCCTCTTAAGTGTGGGGTGAAAAAAGGCAAATTGAGGGGTGGTTTACCCCCTAATTAAATTTTTTCTTAACATTTTCGTAGTCAATTTTTCATCGCTTTTCATTAGAAGAATTTTTGTTTTTGTTTCATTCAGATCGGTGGATTGCTTCTGGGTAAAACTCCAAAATCACCCCTCGACACGCCTCTCTTTGAGGGGCGGTTTCCCCCCTTAAATCTGTTTTTCCGCCGATAAAAAAAATACGTGTCTCAAAATTTTCGATGCTCTATTAAATATATGAGTTTCGACAAAATCGGAGGCGGACACCTGAGGGATGTTCCTTGTAAGATGCATAATGTATATCTAAACTATATTTTACATCTATTTTGAAAATATCGAAAAATATGTATGTATGTATGTATGCTTTATTCGCTCCCCGTAGGGTTACAAAGGCCTCCGTTTCCCCTCCTCCCTCACAATTCTTCTTTACACTTTCCTTATTCTACTTAACCTATCTTACATCTACTTCGCCGCTGTCTCTCTCTCTTTCCGCCGCCTGCGCCGCACCGCCTTAATCCTACTTATCTTTATCTCGCTGGCTTCCTTAATACTACTCCTCTCTCTCTTCTCCCCGCCGTCCGACTTCCGTTTCCTCCTCTCACTCCATTCCTCTTCCACTCCGTTTCTTCCTCTCCTTCTCCTTCCCCTCCCTCCCTTCCCCTTTCCTTCCTCCTCTCTTCCAGTCTCTTCATCCATCCCTCCCCCCCGCCCTCTTCGTCCAAGATCTCTATTATCCTTTCTCCTATCCCTCTCTCCTCCCCATCCCCTCCTCCGCACCTATCCACCACGTGTTCCCACGAATATCGAAAAATATATTTTTACATATATTTTGTTTCCGTGTGGGTTGCCAGTGCCAACGAAAAAGATAAATCAAGCACAATTAATTTGCAATTATTACAAAAAAACCGGGTCTCAGATACAACGACTGTAGAAGACGACCAGGATGGCAAGGCCCGAGTTATCAACAGAAGCGTTACCATTACGCACCAAACAATAAGTTCCCAAGAAAACAAAACGAGTATAGGCCAAATGAAAAAACCCAAGAAAATACGCCCAAAAGAACCGTCAGTTCATTAGCAGTCGGCGTTCTCTCAATAGAGAGAGATACAAAATTCGTTCAAGTGAACGAGAAAAACTTATGGCCAAGAAAAATAATGGACATTCTACTCGGAAAGCCATATGTACACAATGACAAGGCGCCGAGAAGAATTTACCATGTCAGCGCCCAGCTGTCGCGAGTACACGCCAGTGCCCTACATATAACGTCAAAGCAGGCTCGCGAAAAAATGCTGTCGCTCAGTTGTGACACAGGGGCCCAGTGCACCGTAGTAAAAGTGAATGAGCTGGATCCGGAAACAACCATCGGGGACGAGATAATAGAACTTCACGACCTCGGGGGCAAGGCGTTCCGCACGCTCTGCCCAGCTGAGCTAAAACTGGAGACCCCAGCAGCTGTGATAACGCACAAGTTCCACGTGGTCGGCAAGGATGTACCGTTAGTAGTAGACGGACTCCTTCGAATGGACTGTATAGTCGAAAAGAGAATAAACATACTAGGAGGGAAAATGATAGAAATTTGAGGGCACAAAATACCGTTTGTACGAAGCACGAGCCCATGGAATGCCCCATTGGTCGTAGTGCCGAAAAAACCAGATGCGGACCGAATAATCCAATAAAGGGAGGTCGTTGACTTTCGGAAGGTGAACGAGGCTATAGAAGGCGACTCTTACCCACTGCCCAATATCGCAGAAATACTGGACCAGTTGGGAAAGGCAAAATACTTCACGACCCTCGACCTTGCTTCGGGATTTCATCAAATCCCAATGGCCGAGGAAGACAAACCGAAAACGGCTTTTTCAACGCCGTTAGGGCATTAAGAGTATAATCGAATGGCATTTGGTTTAAAAAACGCACCTCCTACGTTCCAAAGATTAATGGACGCAGTATTGGCCGGTTCGCAAGGCCTACAATGTTACGTATATTTGGACGATATTGTTATACATGGAGCCTCACTCGCCGAGCACGACAAGCGGTTACGTGAAGTGCCGACGCGGCTAAGAGAGGCTAATTTAAAAATACAACCCAAGAAATGCGACTTTATGCGAAAAGAAACGCAATATCTTGGTCACATTATAACAGAAGTCAGTGTGAAAACTGACCCCGAAAAACTAAAAGCGGTAAAAAATGTCCGAATACCGAGAAATGTAGAAGAAATACAATCATTCCTGGGACTAGCCGGGTACTACCGCAGATTCATTAAAGATTTTTCCAACATCGCAAAACCAATGATGAATTTGATAAAGAAGGGTGTCAAATTCGAATGGTCCGAATTATGCCAAAGCTCATTTGACCATTTAAAGGAAGCCCTGATCACGGCGCCCATACTCCAGTATCCTGATTTCACAAAACCGTTTATTGTGACAATGGATACCTCGGATGAGGCAATTGGTCCTGTCTCAAGGAAAAATTGGAGAGGATTTGCCCACATGTTATGCGAGCCGAACTCTCAACAAAGCCGAAACTAATTATTCGACTACAGAGAAGGAACTGCTTGCGATCGTATGGGCAGTACATCAATTTTGACCGTATAATTATGGCACAAAACTCACCATAATTACAGATCACAAACCATTGAAATGGTTATTCAGCGTAAAGGATCCAGGATCAAGGCAGCTATATTCCTCCAATTTTATTCGCTATCTCGTAGAAATGGCGAATAAAATTGGAGGAATATAACTATAAGATCCCATATAAAACGGGAAAATCAAACACGAACGCAGATGCGTTAAGCCGTATATATGCCTTGACACGAGCTCAGGCAAAAGAGGGAGAAAGAATTATACAAAATCGCGGTAGTAGAACGGAGAAAAATAATGAAGGAAAAATATAAGGAAATGCAGGAGCGCGACAGAGAAAGAAGATAAAGAAAGATCGATAGCAACAGGGAAAGCGAAGATAATGCAAGAATATCACGATGCCCCTCTAGGTGGGCACCAAGGCATCACACGGACGCTACAGCGAATACGACAACAGTATGTGTGGCCGGGAATGAAACGAGACGTCACCGCACAGACACGAGAGTGCGACAAATGTCAGCGAAATAAATCGGGAAAAAATACGAAGGTACCAATGGTCATCACAGACACACCGTTCGAAAAATGTGCTGTCGATATTGTAGGTCCCTTGACTGTTACGGAAAAAGACAACAATTACATTCTGACTTTTCAGGATTTATTAACAGAATATAGTGCAGCAATTCTGTTAGAAAACCAAGAAGCCAAAACGGTTGCCAAGGCCCTTGTGGAGGAAATCATTTTTAAATTTGGTGCCCCGTCCGAAATCCTTTCGGATCAAGGCACAAATTTTCTAAGCAATATATTAAAATAAATGTGTGATCTCCTACAAATAAAAAAGTTGCAAACCACGGCATACCATCCGCAATCGAATGGAGCCCTGGAAAGATCCCATAGCACCCTTTCGGAATGCCTGAAAAATTTTGTACTTGAGGATCAAAGGGACTGGGATGAATGGATACCATACGCCATATTTACATATAATACCACGCCACACACGGCTACAGGGATTACGCCGTATGAATTGGTATTCGGTAAAGAAGCTAAATTACCGACCGCGCTGCGAGAAATACCGAGAGCAACATATTCATACGACGATTACGCAGCAGAATTACGTGAACGCCTGAAGGCGTCATGGCAACAGGCACAAGAAAAGCTGAAAAACGAAAGGGGAAATCGAAGCATCATTACGATCACACGGCCGGTAAAGTAGAGTACCGCCCGAGTGATCAAGTCCTCCTCTACGACAAGACCATGAGGAGGGGCAGATCGGCCAAGCTTACCCCGAAATGGGTAGGGCCTTACACGGTCCGAAGCCGAGAGGTAGGTGAAACCTACCGTATCGGACGCGGACGCAAGAAAATACGCGTACACGCGAACCGCTTAAAAAAATATATCACTCACTAGCCGTCTCGACGGCCAGCGGGTGGGCGGAGAAAGGGGGGCCCGTGGCTCGACCGCATGAAGCCCCGTCATCAAAAAAAAAGAGAGAGAGAGAAAAGAGAGGAAAAATAACATGAAAAGAAAACACACACACACACACATATATATTGTGACCGCAAAATCGAGGGAGCTGGGGGAAAAGGACCGAGAGAGTCACAAAACTCCCCTCCTCCCGTCCCGACAATTTATATAGGGCACCAGCCGAAAATCGGCTTGTCGGGATGGGAAAAGGGAACGTAGTGTCCGGCCAAACTGCAGCCTCGTGGATAAGGTAGGGGGGATGGGTCAGGTGTCAATCACGCACGGCAAGGGAAATTTATCGTCAGGGAATTTATTTTACATTTCGTTAATAATTCCCCTCCTTCGCAAGGAACACCGGGACAAAAATCGGACCACAAAATATATACAATACGCGCGAAATCTCGCGAGACAATTACTCTCGCGCGCACAGACACACACACACACACACACCAAATCCGACCGGGGCCTACACACACACACAATATACGTCGAGCTCGTTTTGGCCTCTCCTCTCTCTCCCCTACCGGCCACACTAATATTACAAAACCGGGCCCCCGCTAATCGGTTACCCGGCCGAGCGTTAAACAAGGAAGGAAATATCCCGGAAAAATTACCCCGGTCGTTACTTACGTGGACGCCGATGCTCGGCAACCTCTCCCCCGCGACGAAGCCGGGAAAATCCCCACACTGGAGAAAGGGGCACCCGGTAGATGCTGTTAATATAGATGGGAGCCCGCACAGGTTCGAACCCGCGACCCGATGATAAACGGGAGGCTAGTTCTCCGTGAAGATGTCCCGACTTGAGGGCAATCTCTCCCCCTTTCCCCTTGCTCAAGCCCCGCCGCAGGCCGAGGGATCACCGAGGACGACACGTCCCAATTTTCCAGGCACACATTCACTCACAGTTTTTACAGACTAATCGAGCCAAAGCTCGTCGCGAAACGGGATTGAGCTTCCCGCGCGCAACCACGACACGATTTCCCGACGATACGCGCTAGCTACGTGTGACGGAGTTTATAATTACGGAAATGTGACAGAGGCCGTGGCCACGGTAAAGATGCGCGAGATCGTGAGCCGACCATACGGCCGAAAATTACCCGGATTGTTGCCGAAGGCATGGCCAAGCCCACCGGCTGCGTAATTCGGTCGTTTCCCATTGTCTCGGCCCACGTCCGTCTGGCTCGACACCTCGCAGGAAGCTAACGCAAAAGCCGGTCGACGTGCGAGAAGCGTACCCCCCCCCCTTTTTCTTCAGTTTCTGTTCTTATGATTACACCAAAGCAAACAGGCCCCTATCGAATAATTTTCGGAAGTGTGCTTATCGATCAAGCGCGGATTTCGAATCCTGAACCTCCCGTAACGGAAAATGAAAAGTCCGCTCTTCCCGCGGGCCATATTTCATATCCTAGTGGAGCCTTGTCCTTCCCTGGATGATGTTTCATAACGGTCGACCTTGGCGACGACGGGAGTAAGGACTACGACCGACGCCAGACTTATTATCGGCCGAGGGTGACAATTCGGCCCCTGTCCAGAAGAAACTGAAGAAGTGAAGGGCGTGAATCATGGCCCTGGGTAGGTAATTTTCGCGGGAATCGGCGTCTTTCCGAACGTTTGACCATAGTTGAGCCACCGCGTCTTCCCGATCTGTGGCCTTGGGAGAATGTTTGGCCTCGCCTTCTTTCCCTCTCGCTCTTCCTGGCCGTGGGTACCTTGGCTCGTGTAAGCCAGACGTTGAGGCAAATAAACAGAATATTAAATCAAAACCCTAACGTCGCTTAGAGAACCCTACGGTATCATGTCGTGATCGCGATGACGGCCCCGAGCCGGAGGACGGTTTTGCTGCAGTCGCCACCATGCCAGGTGGGTCAGCCGAGTACCAAAAAAAACACGTTACAATATATATATATATATATATATATATATATATATATATATATATATATACATCGCACAGGAAGTGCGGAAGACGGGAACGCGCATCAATAAAAGAAGTAGAGAAAAAAATGTTTAATATTATAATTAAGGGAGGCGACAAAGGCTCTCCCGCAAGGCGCCGTGAAATAAGGAAAGGAAAATACACGAATAAACAAGTTCGAAAGTAAAAAACAGAATATATTGTTACAACATTTTTCCATATTTTCAACATAAGGGGTACGCCCAAATTTACCACAAACTCCAAGGAGTCCTCATCAGCTCCGAAGAACACCGTCTCGCCTACATACCGAGAATAATCCATTATAATGTTTTGTAAAAAATGGGAAGAATAATAAAATCATAATAAAGAAACCGTGCAAAAAATTATGCAAAGAGAGAAGGGAAGTATTAAACTGACCGATGAATCATTGATTCCCGTCGAAAGTAGAAGTGATAATGAAAGCGTCACCGTTCAAGCATCGAACAAGCGACCTAGTCGAAGCACGAAAGCGCAAACTTTGCAGAGAAAAAAAGCTTCTATGAAGAAAGGAAGGAACAATAAACTCAGGACTCAGCAACGAGCCCGAGTTAAAAGTCTTGAATGAAAAACAATTAAAATTCTGAAGATGAACCCATAAATCTTTGTGTATATCTCTATACATTGTGACACGATTTCCGGTACTCGCATCCCAAAATCAGCTCTCGTCCGACTCGTACGGGATAGGGCGCCAGCCCCGCAAATTCTTACGCAACAAATTTATTTTTCGCGACGAATCGACGAGATGTCGTTTGCCCGACTGCCGCAGCCCTGAATTTGGTAGAGGGGCGGGGTTCATCCGTGACGACAGCAAAAAAGATTTTACCATAACACTCCGAGATTTGGTGAAAACAGGAATCGATTTTATTATCTTGCGCCTCCCGCATACGGCGGGATCAGTTCAGGATACGCGCAATTCGCGGTCCTCTTATTTTTCCCAAAGGCCATAGCCGGGTAAGTAGGGAAAAATTGCCCCATTCATTTTCTCCAGCGAAATTAGGAGTATATTCTGAAGTATATAAAAAAAACATTCTGAAAATATCATCCCTGTTAACGCAATTGTTTTGGAAAAATGATTTTTTTTTAATAAAAAAAATAAAATTTCCGGAAACGCTTAAGTGGATCGACTCGATTTTTTTTGTACTTGTTACGATCAAACGTGTTGCGATATAAAATTATAGAACATCTTGCGAAAGATTAATGTTTAAAAAAAAGTAATGTTCCTTGTTTTATTTTTTTACTATAATCCACTTGGGGTACAATAACGAAATTTTTTCATATGATTTTTAGACATCTTTTTAGATTATATATTTTTTTCAAAATGATCGGTTTGGTACGCCACAGTGAAAAAAAAAGAAACAGACTTTATTGACATATTTATAAAAAATGATATATGATATAAAAAAGAAACACACTTTATTGATCTATTTTAGTTATATAGATATATAACTAAAATATATCAATAAAGTGTGTTTATTTTTTTCACTGTGCCGTACGACACCGATCATTTTGAAATAAAATAAAATAATCTAACAAGGGGCCCAAAGATTATATGAAAAAGTTTTCGCTATTGTACCCCAAGGGGATTATAGCAAAAAATAATAAAACAAGGAACATTATTTTTTTTTCAAACCTTAATCTTTCGCAAGATGTTCTATAATTTCATTTCGTAACACGTTTGATCGGAACAAGTACCAAAAAAAATCAAGTCGATCCACTGTACCGTTTCCGGAAAAACATTTTTTTTATATTTAAAAAAAAATCATTTTTCTAAAATCATTGCGTTGGCAATGCAGGGGCAATTTTTCCCTACTTACCCGGCTATGGCCTTTGTACATATTTCTTCTTGATCGTAATTTTATCTCTATTTCGGTATGACAAGCCAATAATATCTTAACTCTAACTTATGCTAAATTACTTTGGTTCTGGTACTTGAACAATGAACCACTCTCGGCGGCTCTACTTTAAGTTGATTTAAGCAAGGTCTTCGCGAATGACGGTATCGTGCAGGGTAACTCGATCTTTCCCGTCCGTTGGTGATCCGCCGCAACAACATCGCACGTGACTTTAATGTTATCAATAATTTCTAAATTCAGTACTTCACCCAACGGGTCACAGCGCGCGCATTACAACGGGTTTTGACGAGCGAAACGACGGCCTCACCGCTACAGTTTCAGAAGATCTCGATCCGGTAAAACCTCGGTCTCGATCTACGATATTTCCGGTGGCGTCGCTTTCTTGGGTGGTGGGAACGGCTACGGCTTGTGAAGTGCACCTCTCCTCGCTCCAGACAAGAACTCAAGTGATGCAATTTTTGCGAGGAGCCTTTCCGCGGACCTCGGTCCGCGGCCTTTTCCCGACCCCCACTCCTTTCCTAGTCACAGCCTTTTCGATTTTTCGGCGTTGACCTTGCCGATAAAGTTCGTATTTTCATAATTATTGGACGTGAAAATTGCTTTCGGCTCCCGTCCCGGGACCTGATTGGGTCACGGACTCATCGGGGTGATGACCGGCTGTAGAAGGAGACACAGCTCGGAGTGGGGCTTCGGGCCGGCGACCCATCCTTGGAATTTGCGACTTTCCGTTGTCGCTCGTTGATACCCAACGGAATCCATTGTCGCGAGGTGCGGAGGGCCGTTATTAGGCGAGCCCCCCCCCCCCCCTCCTACTCTTTGGGATCCGCTGGTATGGAATGTAAATGAGCGACGCCTCGTCGCGAGACCGTGTGCGCCAGGGTACACCGTTGCCGTTCGATTCTCGACTCGTTTCGCGATCCTGTCCTATGTAGCAGTGAGAATACGTCGTTCGCTCCGAAGTATAACATAAATAGAAGGAAATGAGAGTGTTAATAAAGTAATATTGCGCTAAGCTGGGGCCTGGGAAATTGCTTGAGGAGTTCCTGGACGGCGGGAGGTGTCTTTCCACGCGTCGAGCCTGAGCCACCTTAAATGTATTGTGACGTGCGAAATTGCCACGTCACAAGTCCTCCCCACCTGTAAAAAGGATGGCCCGGCCCTTTAAGACCGTCATCTCGCTCCAATTGCTTTGAGGCCCAGAGATACAAACGGAAACATAAAAAAAACCTCGCCCCCCCTCCTGATACTCACCGGGGAAATCCAGCATCCCTCTCGCCATTCCGTCAGCACTTAGACGCGAGGTGGTTGATCATGGCCAGCCGGATATTTCCCTTTTCAATTTCGGAACCAAAGTCATCTATAGGGGAAAACAAGACATCAACACCGGGAAGTTATTGAAAACCAACACCGACCTAAGGATAGGAATATCAATCCAGACTCCCGGGTAAATAAATGAATTCGAAACGACACTCCTTATCCGCATTTTATTTGGGCTATCTGGCCTTCCGGACTCACTTGTGCGTTGGCGAATTTTGTCACGGGACCAACCCATCAAAAAGGGTTGGGCGAGGCAACTTCCACGAGTGTCCTCATCATTGCTCTTTGGAATGCTTGCCGCCTCGTCTGCCCCTGGCATTCTCCTGGCGCTCCCACTGCCGCTGCACGGAGACCGGCCCCAGGCTTTCCCAGTGGGCATGGCAAACGCTGCACGTCCGGGCCGTCACCCCCACGCATCCGCAGACAAAGCAAAACCCTTCCTCTTTCAGAGGCTTTAGGCACTCCCCCTTATGATGATCGAGGACACCGCAGTTCCAGCACCCCCGACGAGGGCACGGCGTTGGCCTCGGTAACGGTGCTGGCTGCGGCGCCGATTTCGGGGTCTTTGGAGCGCGTGGGGTCTCAGCGACGGCTCGGTCCCGCGCGGGCTCGCCGGCTCTTCCGGGGGTCACCTTGGCAGCGGTTTGCTCCTCCTTGGCCGGCTCCGGTATGGGGCCCCACACATAAATAGAGCTACGTACCGCCATTCGGCGCTCCGACGCTGCCCTATCGTTGGCTTCTGGCGGGCGGAAGGGCTCGGCTACCCGACGGGCTTCTTCCTCGGCCTCCTCCGGGCTCATCCCGGCCTCGAACCGCTTCCGTTGGACCTGGAAGACCCTCTCCATCCATTCCCAAATGGCTACGGTCCACGGCGGTCGCGACAGGAGGTACTCCGCCTAACGAGGAAAGGTAAGGTTTTAGGTCCTCTATCGAGACTTCCACGACCCTGCCTGCGTTTTCATCTTGAACCTCGTATACCACAGGGAATACACGGATAATTGTTGTTGTACACGGATAATTCTGAACCGACCCGTGTATTTCCGCGCGAGTTTCGCCGCGATGTTTTGGGCCACGGAAGATAGAATTCTTTGTTTCCGTAGTACGAGGTCGCCTACCGCAAACGTCCTCCATTGCACGGGCCGGCGTTGATACGCTTCCTCCAGATCATGAGAAACTTTAGCATGAACGCCGGCGTGTTAAGCGTAGATGAGTGTACGGCCGTGTTGAACGCGAACCTAAATTCCGTGAGGTGATAGTCCTCTGAAGCCCTCTGAAGCCCGGTGGTCTTCCTGCAAGAAGGAAACCACCATGGTCTTCACGACCCTGTTTACCTGCTCGATTGGGTTGGCTTGTGGCTGGTATGGCGGTGTGGTCGTGTGATACACGCCCCGCTCCGTAACGACGGCACGAATGGTCTGGTTATTAAACTCTGTACCATTGTCTGTCAGCAAAACCTGAAGGGTACCCCAGCGGGAAAAGGCGAGCTCTTCCAGGGCCTCGCCAATCTTTTTCCCCGACGCCCGACGGAGGGGACAGACCTCGATCCATTTCGTGAACAGGTCCTGGATCACGAGGACGTACACGCTTCCCGCACGACTTGGGGGGAAAGTGCCCATGATGTCCGTCGCCACTACCGCCCAAGCCTCCCCCACCACGCGCCGACCCATCAGGCCGAGGGGTGGGCGTTGTCCGACCTTGGTCCTTTGGCATATCCCACAATGTCGCACAAAACGCGCGATATCCTGGAACATCCTCGGCCAGGAATGGTAGAGAAATGCCCTGTCGTAGGTTTTCTGGACCCCCATGTGGCCTGCTTGGACCGCGTCATAGCACTTTCTCAGAACTTCCTCCCGGGCGTACCTTGGGACGACCAACTTCCACCCCGTCGCATTCCCCTCTGGGAATACTCGCCGGGTGGTTTGGCGGTAGACATACAACCGCCCCTCACGAACACGGTAATTCGGGAATTTGTTCGGTTGGGCTAGGACTTCCCGTAGTTTCTTCACGTGCCATGGATCGTCTACCTCTGTCATGGGCCGATGCGCGCCGCGCCTGTCATTTCTATCGGCCGTTGGTAAATCGGGCAAGCTAATCGTTCCTCTCTATTACCCCCTTCCCTAGCTGGTTCCTGCTCGAACATCCGAGACAAGGCATCGCGAACGTGGTTCAGGGCCCCTTTTCGGTAAATGATTTCAAAATCATGTCGCGCTAGTTGTAGAGCCCAGCGGGCTAGTCAACCCGCCGGTTCCTTTAGTGTCTGTAGCCATCTCAGGCTATGGTGGTCCGTGATTACCGTGAAGCGGTAACCCTCCAAATAAGCCCTAAATTTACGTATTGCCCAGAGGATCGCGAGGCACTCTTGCTCGGTCGTGGAATAGTTCCACTCAGGTGGTGCGAGCGTCCGGCTCGCGTACGGTACCGGGTGTTCACCGCCTTTCCCTTCCTGCGTCAAAACTGCACCGAGACCCGTCACGCTAGCGGCCGTCTACAGCACGAATTTCACGGAAAAGTCCGGGCACGCCAGCGTGGGCGGGTTCACGAGGGCATCCTTTAAACCAGCCAAGGCCTTCCGTTGATCGGGACCGCATTCCCATGACTGGGTCTTTTTAGTCAGGCGGGTCAGGGGTTCGGTGATCTCGGCAAAACGGGGTATGAATCGCCGGTACCATGAGGCCATTCCCAAGAATCTTCGAAGAGATTTGATGGAGGCTGGTACCGGGGAATCTTTAATCGGGGCCGTTTTGTCGGGATCCACTTGCAACCCATTTCTGTTGACAAGAAACCCTAGGTATTTAACCTCCGGGCAACAGAATTCGCATTTTTCGGGGTTATTTTTTAGGCCAGCTCCCGCGATCCGATCGAATACTCGTTTGAGCCAGTCTATGTGTTCTTCGAAGGTCTCCGTGACGACGATTATGTCGTCAAGGTATGCGAACGCGTAAGGCTCCATCTCTGGCCCAATTATACGATCGAGTAAGCGCTGGAACGTGGCCGGAGCTCCCGTGAGTCCGTACGGCATTCTTTTAAATTGGAACCGGCCCCTATACGGGACCGTAAATGCCGTGATCTCTTCGGAAGTTTCTTCGAGAGGAATTTGATGGAACGCTTCGCTGAGGTCTATGGTGGAAATATATTTCGCCGACTTCAGCCAATCTAAAATGTACGTCATGTGCGGAAGCGGATAGGCGTCCTTTTTTGAAACTTCGTTCACCTTGCGGAAATCCAAGCAGAACCGATAAGTACTATTTGGTTTCCGGATCATTCCGATAGGACTTACCCATTCGCTCCGCGAGGGCTCGATCACACCTTTCTCAAGCATCCTATCTACCTCGGCGTTAATGGCCGGTCGTACTGCAGGGGTCACCGCGTAATGACGCTGTTTAATAGGCGTGGCATTTCCCACATCGCTTCGATGCTGTATTAATTTCGTTACCCCGGGCACCTTTCGCAAGATTCTTAATTCCTTCTCTAAGAAACGTGCCAGACGAGAGCGTTCATTGGACTCTAGATGTGATATTCCGAGCCGAGCGTTGAAAAATTCGAGGTCTTCTCCCGGCGTGAGCTCAAATACTTCCGACGGGCTATCGCTGAAATTCCACAGTCGACGCCCGTGGTTAATCACGATTTCAAACCTTTCGAGAGCGCCTAATCCGAAAATTAAGGGCACCGGCAATGAGGGAAAAACCCTAGCGTTTATGGTGCACTTGCGATTTTTCAAGGTTAACAGTACCTCGATTTCCTCATCGCACGTGACCCCATTCGCGATGGTACTGTCCTTCGGGGACGTTTCCGCCTCGAAAACCCTAATCTGGCCGCGACCAACAGTGCCTTCTCTCCAACGTAAGTGTTGGTTGAACCGTTATCAAACAACGCCGGAAGGACTTGGTCCCTTATTTTAATCACGATTATTAAAGGCTTGCGCCTGTAGCAACATAATAGAGGGCTACATATGCCACCGAACTCTTGGGAGGACACGCGGTCCGAAGTAGGGAGGGCGGTGTTTGGCCTCTCGGGAGTCTTTTCGGCCCTCACTTGCGACTCCCGGTATCGTTTCCCGAACAGGTGTGCGAATCTCTCATCGTCACGCCCTTTTCCCCGCACCGATAACAATAAATGGTTTTTGGAGCTTGGCAGCCGATTGAAAGGTGACTCGTATAGCCGCAGTTCCAGCAACCCTTCCTTCGAGGGGTCTCGGTTATCCTGGGTTTTAGAATCCCGGTTGCCCTTGCGGAAAGGTGGGCGATAGCGACGGTTACCGTATTTTTGCGGCCCGCCCCGAGAGTTTTCCTGAGAACCTCTCTGCTGGGGAGATTGTTTCCGATATGAGGGAATAGCCGCGAAGTGAGTGCTCGAATGCCTGGGCGTCTTTTTAGGCGAGCAATAGGCTAATGCCGGAATGAGGAACCTATCAGGTGAGCGAGGTCGCGGTCGGTATCGCTCCTCCTCCCTGCTATGTTCGATGCTTCGCGCGCGAACCTCCAGATCGTCGAAATCATGAACGGTACTGAGCTGAATTAGGTATTTGAGATCCGAGCTCATATTACGTCACGCGTACATGAGTTGCTCTCCCATCGCGAACGGAGGCTTGACCCTATCTAACAGGGCACGCATGAACGTAGAATACCTTGAAAATGGCTCGTGCGCTCCCTGAACTCGCCCCAAGATTTCTTCCCTCAACGGCATCTGGTAATGTGGGCTTCCAAACCTGCTGCGCATGGCCGACTCGAGATCGGAAAGCGTTGAGAGGCTCGGTCGTTTTATCCGCTACCACCATAACGCGGTATCCCGGAAAAAGAAATCGAGGCAGCCTAGAAGATCTGCGTCCGAGGCTGGAAGCATTCGCCGGCCTCTCGCGAGCAATAATAGAAAATTCTCTGTCGGGACCTGTCAAATCGCGAATACGCGAGACGCCGCGCTCTCTCTCGTTCGACGCGTTCGTTGCGATACCCCCCACTCTTTCTTATTCTTCGGTTCGCGCGCGCACGGGTCTGTCGGTTTCCGATACTCTAACCCGCGATCTCTCCCGACAATTCGAACGAAATTATTTTGGTCCGGGGTATACGAGGTTCACGAAATAACAAAAGGGAAATACACAGTTTATTCCTAAGATACGGTTTGCGATTCTCGACGAGTGCCCCAAACTTTTCCTTTAAAAGGAAGAGGAAAAGAAAAATTATTTTCTTATACGCTTTGTGTCAAAGCTTCGAGGACCTCGAGAGTTTCACAAAAAAAAATCAAAAAAAAACTCTCGGCCGCTCGGCGCGTATGTCTCGCTACGACCTCGTAGCGAGCGACTACCGTGGATTCGGACGCGAGAGCAAAAAAAACTTTCGAATGACTCTCGGATCGTGTCATGAATAACGGAAAATTTTCAAAATCGACAGTCAAAGGATTGAACGTCGGGACGATGGGCGCACAAAACAAGAAAAATGTAAAAATAAATACTAAGAATGTCCGTTCCCAGACAATTCTTAATCATCCCCGGAATAAAATTTAAAAAAATAAAGGAATTAAAGTTTTTAAATTAAAACGTCTCAACTGTCGGAAGAGGCGTCACGGAATAAAACAAGAAGAAGAAAACTCCTTCTCGGACAATTTTAAATCGTCCCGGGACAAAGGAGAGAAAAGAAAAGAAAATTAATTTTATAAAGTAAAAGAAAAAAATAAATAGATAAAAAAATATATTAAAGGTTTTGCATTAAAACGACTCGACTGTCGAAACAATAAACGCGAAAGAAATGTTTAATTGCATAAAACAAAAACACTTCCTGACTAGTTCTAGATCGTCTCGGTAATAAAGAAAAATAAAAAAAATTTAATCACAAACGACGCGTATGCTGAAAAGATGAGACGCGAAGAGGAGAAAAATATTTTTTAACAATAAACTACTTTCCGAACAATACTCGATCGGCCCGCTATTAGAAAATTTTCAAATTTTTAATTACAGACGACACGTATTCCGGAAAGATAAAACACCAAAAAAATGTTAAACGAAATAAAATAAACCTCTTCCAGAACAATTTCTTGATCGTCCTGGCAATAATGGGAAATCTCAGAATCTATAGTTACGCACGGCTCGTTCGTCGGAAGGACGAAACGTCAAACAAAACAACGAAGCACGTGACACTCTTCGCTCGACTCGCCGTCGTGGTCGAGAATATATTTTTCCCGATTTGTTCTTTTTATTTCACCATGAAATTCGCACGCTAATCCAATCCACGGTTTTCGAATCGATTTTCGAAGGCACTTGACGAGATCACATAAGCCTACGATATACGAACAAACTTTACCCGGATCGTCTTGTACCAGTCAGGGTTCATCTCGTGGCCGATATTCGACGTGGGTCTCATTAACTCCTGCTGACTTTCTCTTGTCTCTCTCGCTCTTCCCTCGACTCTTTCGACACCCTGGACTCTCTCTCTCTCTCTCTCTCTCTCTCCCTCTCTCTCTCTCTCTCCCTCTCTCTCTCTCTCCCTCTCTCTCTCTCTCTCTCTCTCTCTCTTCCTCATTCTTTCCTCGACTCTTTCGACACCCTGGACGAACTTTCTGACTCGTTCGTCGGGACGCCGAAATCTCACGGGCGTTCCCGAACTCTATCACGCTAGGCCCGCGTCTCGCGAAGCGTCACGCTAGCTCAGTCGAGACGTTTACGGCGGAAAATAGTTCCCGCACACAAGAAGGACTAAATATTTTATTTTCTACACATGCAAGGCGGAGATATTTAAACATGCAACACTTCAAAAAAAAAAATCGACAAAGAAATCTGTACTACAATTTGATACACGCTTTACGGAATTTCTTTTTCGTAATCTCGGGGTAGTGTTCGGCCGGATTATCGCTATCGCAAATCGGGCCCCACGTTGAGCGCCAGATTGGTGACACGATTTCAGGTACTCGCGTGCCAAAATCAGCTCTCGTCCGACACGTACGGGATAGGGCGCCAGCCGCGTATGTTCTTACGCGACAAATTAATTTTTCCCGACGAATCGACGAGATGTCGTTTGCCCGACTGCTGCAGCCCTGAATTTGGTGGAGGGGCGGGGTTCATCCGTGACGACAGCACAAAAAGATTTTACAAGAACACTCCGAGATTTGGTGAAAACAGGAATGGATTTTATTATCTTGCGCCTCCCGCATACGGCGGGATCAGTTCAGGATACGCGCAATTCGCGGTCCTCTTATTTTTCCCAAATTTGTACAGCTTTCTTCTTGTTCGTAATTTTATGTCTATTTCGGTACGACAAGCCAGTAATATCTTAACTCTAACTTCTGCTAAATGACTTTGGTTCTGGTACTTGAAAAATGAACCCCTCTCGGCGGCGCTACTTTAATTTAATTTAAGCAAGGTCTTCGCGAATGACGCTATCGCGCAGGGTGGCTCGATCTTTCCCGTCCGTTAGTGATCCGCCACGACAATATCGCTCGTGACTTTAATATTATCAATAATTTCCAAATTCATTACTTTACCCAACGGGCCATAGCGTGCGCATTACAACGGGTATTCACGAGCGAATCGACGGACTCACCGCTACAGTTTCAGAAGATCTCGATCCAGTAAAACATCGGTCTCGATGTACGATATTTCCGGTGGCGTCGCTTTCTTGTATGGCGGCAACGGCTACGGCTTGGGAAGTGCACCTCTCCTTGCTCCAGACCAGAACTCAAGTGATTAAATTTTTGTGAGGAGCCTTTCCGCGGACCTGGGTCCCGACCCCCCCTCCTTGCCTAGTCGCAGCCTTTTCGATTTTTCGGCGTTGACCTTGCCAATAACGTTCGCATTTTCATAATTATTGAACGTGAAAATTGCCTTCGGCTCCCGTCCCGGGACCTGATTGGGTCACGGACTCATCAGGGTGATGACCGGCTGTAGAGGGAGACAGACAGCTCGGAGTGGGGCTTCGGGCCGGCGACCCATCGTTGGAATTTGCGACTTTCCGTTGTCGCTCGTTGATACCCAACGGAATCCATTGTCGCGAGGTACGGAAGGCCGTTATTAGGCGAGCCCCACCCCTCGTTCTCATTGTGATCTGCTGGTATGGAATGGATATGAGCGATGCCTCGTCACGAGACCGTGAGCGCCAGGGTAGGTAACTCCGTTACCGTTCGATTCTCGACTCGTTTCACGATACTGTCCTATGTAGCAGTGACAATACGCCGTTCGCTCCGAAGTATAACACAAATAAAAAGAAATGAGAGTGTTAATAAAATAATAATGCGCTAAGCTGGGGCCTGGAAAATTGCTTCAGGGGTTTCTGGACGGCGGGAGGTGCCTTTCTATGCGCCGAGCCTGAGCCACCTTCAATGTAATGTAACGTGCGAAATTGCCACGTCACAATATATATAAATTCCCCTATTAAAAAAAAAAAAAAAAAAAAAAAACGACAGGTCCGAAGCATTTAGCCTCTGGCCCTAGGATCGAACCCAGGTTAGGCTGATACGCCGGAAAAACTATACTGGATAGAAAAGTTTACGGTTCCACCCGGAATTCTCTATGAGGAAATCGGGACCATGTGTCACGTCCTGAGGGGACGTGGGCATATATTTTTACGTTTCCCTCTTTGTAGCCTACGCTTAGCGCAATAGCTCGGGATGAGAGTAAAAAGGGATAGTGATTGGGTAAAAATGGGATGACGCAGTTATCCGATTGAAGAATAATTGGACACTTAAATTCTGTCGACTCGGGGTTTATTGGAATTAACCAATCTGGTTAAGTCGATTAAATTAATAATACAAAAAATGTACATGAAGTATTTCTCTTACATTTATCGATGCGCCGTGGGTACAATGGTTGGAGATACGGAGGGTCGAATCGGGCCTTCGCAGGTAGGCCGGACCGCTCGGTTGTGTGCGCTCGGTTACGGATTTAGCGGAGCTGGTGTTCTTCACGTAGACACGATCTTTCAATACATGAGTATTTATTGCGAGCCGAGTCTTCGAATTAATTGGGTATTTACGCAATTCAATGTATCGATATTAATGTGGTCGCGCTTTACAAAGTATAGACAGAACTTATAACAATTATACCGGAGATATACTAATTTTTAGAGTTAACGTTTGGACTTGTTGGATACTGTCAGGAGACAGCTTTTCGTTTTGAACTAGATTTCATGGAAGATGTTGGAGACTTTGTCCGATCGCGATGGAAACTGTTGGGAGACTGACTTCAACGAGTGGTGATGGAACACTGACTTCCTGTAGGATAATTCTTCGCCAAGTGGAAAATTGGAGAGGTTTCGTTAATGGGGGAAGGAGTGAATTTTCGTGCTGCATTTTCCTTAGGGATTGGTGGAAAAGGCATCAAATATGTGTCTCTTCGGATGATTGGTCGAAAATAGAGAGTGGGAGGAGGACGTAGTCTGCGAGTCATATTCGTCGCCTTATTTTCAGAAATTAGAGCAGCGTTTCCTTTATCTGGAGCGCGGAAAAATACCGGGCGGAAAAAGGGGACTTGTCGGTGGCGAGAACGCACTGCTCAAGATAGGGCTTGTTGGCCAAGGCCCGCGAGTGCCCGTGGTGTTTTATGACAGGGTGGTTTCCTAGGTTCGAGGATTTCATTCCGGCGAGTGTGTATTTGTTCTTCATATGGTTAAGACTCTCGCACTGCTCTTGCATGGGAAAGCACGTAAGACGCTTACGCTTATTATCAATAGCCTACATTTGCGCCATGTAGATCTAAGCTTAAAGAAAAATATATATATCCGTCGAAAAATGAGAATGCCGCTATCGCGCGTCCACGATTTCCATGGGAAATCGCATCGGCCCTGCGTCTTCGCTGGAGCTCAAAAAGATAAGAGAGCGCAAGAAAAAGAAATACATTGTGCGCATTTGGTCGCCACGTGACACCACCCCCCTTCAAGATTGAGCGTCTCGCTCGATCAGGTTCGTTGGGGGTTGCAATCGAAAATATAGTGGCACGATAGTATGAATTGGAATTGTCATTGATCGACTTACAATTTGACTTAAATATATTCGAGGATTGGTATCTCATATGACGTGTAACTTATAGTTATCTTGCGCTTAGGAGGTAAGCATGAATTTAATTATCACCTCATAAGAAAGCGTATGTGTTTCTTTTTTAGACAATTTATGAACGAGATTTTTTTTCTTCTTTAAATTATGTATATATGTTTTTCACTTCACTGTAAGATGTATATTTACGCGTTTTATCCTTTCTTTTTCCTTATAAATAGATATTTATTTACTCATTTTAACCTATCTTGACAAGGTTAAAAGAACAATAATAATGAGGATAGAGAGACACGTTATTAAGCATGACTAAAATGGTCGTTTTGATACTCATATGTCTTCTCGTGTGAACTCAAAGGAAGGGAACGTGTTTTAGGAGGTTGATCGTACCTTGAACGATCGAAGATGTTGGTTTCAGAGATCATGTGTTGCAGCGTTGGTTTTGACTAGATCCTTTGGTTCAACTTACGGAGCTGTCACGCGTTTATGAAGTTCTTGACCAGTGCCACTGTTGACGTTTTCTTCTTAGGTCATTTAGCCAGATGCGTCAGGAGGTGCGTAACCGAATCCCATACTGCACCGACGAGGTAGACCGACTAGCCGTCGACAGTGTACGTATGGATCACCGTATCTGTGAGAAGCGTGCTCGATCGAACGATGGGTAACATTCGGGTGACACCAGCGTTTACTGTACAGAATTCAAAGAATTTTTCCCAGGTGCGATTCCAGATGGAGTTCGGTTGGTTGACAGCGTTTTGACCACTGATGCCCCGTGCCATATTGTTTATGGCAGCGGGCTGCTCTACAGGAAACATGATGTGTTTTCGTACATTATCGATGTCTTCTGCGGAATAGATCCCACATGGTGATTCTGGGTTGGTGTATCGCCAAGTAGACTTCGTCGTCGTCTTCATGCTTGCAGGTGGTATGGCTTCGATCGGAACAGTCATGAACTTGTACCAGATATTTCCGTAAAGGTAATATGGAGGAAGTAAGGAATTACAGGTTGGTTGAGTTCTCGTTTTGGTGATATATTTATTCGAGGAGTATGGAGATATTTTTCGTTCCCACGAGTGACAGGTAATTGATCGTAGATTTCTTTTAACATTCTTTTAATTTTCTCTTAGCCTTCGTTTAACATACTTTTAACACTCTTTTAGCATTATTTTAACCTTCGTTTGCCATTCTTTTAACATTCCTTTAACATTCTTTTAACCTGATCAGGTTTACTTCTATTGGTATACATTGAATAATGTGTATTACTTCGATAGTTAGTACCGCCGTATGGCTTGGAGCTTTCATTAAACTATATGTAAATTCGTCTAGTGCTTGTATCGCAGGAGATAAACTATTTTGAAGAATTTAACATTCTCGGTTACATTATTGAATAAGTATATCGTAGTATAGTGTTTAAATTTTTTTCTGGATGTGTCGCTCATCAGATATAAATGTAGTGTTAACATTGGGCGGATATCTTTTGAATTGGTGTTAGATAATTCTTAATAGACAGCCTTGTTGTTTTTTGAAAATTTGTATTTGTTTTTGGAGTTTCGAAGTTATTTTTGGGATCTCATAAAAGTTATACCCCTTGACGTTTCTGAATAGTTCGATAACAGCCATCTGAAAAAACAGTGTAATTGTTGTGGTTATATATTTAATTAGGATTAAAATCGGAATCGTCGACTCTTTTTGGTTTGTTTTTCTTTTTGTTTTTAGTTTCAGTGTTAATGTATGAGTATCGCAATCTGTTTTCATGCACTATTCGGGTTTTGTTATTATAATAGATTTTTACGTTACCCTTGTCCAGTTTTTTTAGAACCTTATGTGGTCCAGTATAATGGTCTCCGAGTTTACCTGGTTTGGGACCCTTTTGGAGGTAGACGAAATCTCCTACTTTGAAGCTCTTGGGACTAGCGTTCTTATCGTAATATTTCTTCGAACGATGTGTGGATGAGACTAGATTTTCATAGGCGAAGTTTCTGATTCCATTTATTCGCGTGATTATTTCAATTAAATACACGCGATAAGTGGGTAGCTGATCGGATTCTCGAAGTGATTCGCTTGATGGAACTCTTGCAAATTTTCCAAAAACTATTTCGTACGGAGTATATTTCGTTCTTTCATGAACACTCGTGTTATGCGAGAGCGTTGCCAATTATAACCATTGATCCCATTCATTGTCCTCATCCGTACATTGTTTCAAAAATTCGGCCAGTACATGATGAGATCTCTCGAGGGATCCATTGGATTGAGGATGAAACGCGGTCGTTCGACATCGCTTGATACGAAATCGTTTTGCGACCCGTTTCATGAGAACGCTCAAAAAGTTACTTCCTTGATCTGTTAATAGCGCCTTGGGTGCGCCAAAAACGCATATAAATTTCTTTATAAATGCATCGGCGATCGTAGGAATCTTGTGTCGAAGCACTCGTGTCGACTCCAATGTTTCTCCCTTTATGTGAAATCTATCTGAGTATTCTTTAATAATTTTGTCGACGTGATCTGACTCTTCCTTGCCAAGGTGATCAAGTCGCAAGAGACTTTTTATTATTTCTGAACGCTCCGAATTATGTTTTATTTTATGCGATATTGTCTCAGAGGCGGAGACAGAATTGGCATTTGAATTTAATTTTTGACTTTTCATTAAATTCATTTCATTTTTTGAGTATTCATTCGATTTTATTTTGGCGTTTTTCGCATTTTTATTTTTGGTTGTTTTTTATCCTTGGCCTTGAGTTGTATCGATTTTTGGATTTTCATTGATCTTGATTCTCGTTCTTTCCTCGTTACAGAGATTTTTATTTAGTTTTTCTTCATCATCACCCTCTTCGGAATGATGCCAGAATTTTGGTTCGTCATTTTTTTCGAAACTTTTGAATTGGCCTCTTTTGGACTCTGGATTAGTATAGTTGTCGTGCAATCTACGCTTTGAATCGAAGGGTCACGAGGGATCGAACGGAAATTAAAAATTGTCATGCAAGTAGTAGGGCTAGGCCGGTTCTAATTCAAAAGGAGGTCACCGGGTCGAGGGGAGGTCGCCGGGCGCGTGTGACGTCACAGAGGGGCCTCTGTGGAGGGCCATGTGGTCCGTGAAGCGCTTGGCGGGAGGGGGAAGCCGGCGTCGATGAGTGTTTTGTGTGTGTGTGTGTGTGTGCGCGCGTGTGCGTGTGTGCGTGCTTGCGTGCGTGCGTGTGTGTGTGTGTGTGTGTGTGTGTGTGTGTGTGTGCGCGTGCGTGCGAGCGTGCGTACGTTTGTGCGTGCGTGTGTATGTATGTGTGCGTGCATGCGTGCGTGCGTGCGTGCGTGTGACAGCCATATATGGGTTGGAAAATGTTCGGCCATATGGAAACGCTAGGCGCCACATGAAGCGTGACCTTTGAAAGCTCAATAATTATGACATGCAGCTGGTTCCATTCCGAAAGACACTGTCAATTGCATCCGCCCCGTCTCAAAGCTTGCCGACATTCGAAACAGGTCCTAACAGGTTTCTTGGGAAAACTATAATCTTTAGGGATCAAAGGCTGCGACCGCGGATGGGCCACTTGAGCTGCACTCTTGAAAAGTCGAGGTCTCCATTCCGAAAGATAATGTCAAGATGTTTGCATGCGTGTCCACTCCTGTCACGAGTCTCGCTAACACTTTAGACAGGTCTCGACAAGTCCGGATTTCTTGGAAAAACTATAAACTTTAGGGATCAAGGGCCGTTGGCGCCGATGGACCACTTGAGCTGGAGGACCCATAAAATCGTTTGACCCCATGCATTCCGACTTCCTGTTCTTTGTCTCATGTTTCTCGCGCGATCTACGCGTTATCGGGAAACTCCGTTGTTTTCCGAGAGAGGGCCGATTTTTTTTTCTCGAAGACCTTTTTAATAATCCACTCCGCTCAAATCTGGCCGCACTTTGCATGAAGCAGTCAGTCTGTTCACATCGTGGAAGTTTTTTCATACTCATCAACATGGAGCAAATCTTGCATGACCAAGCCGTGTTTTTAGGCTCGATCGAAGATTTTACCGCGTGGGAGCAACGATGCGTCGAGTTCATCGAAGGGCTGGAAACGCAAAGCCGGATTAAGCGCCCACGATTATTAATCGGACATCAACAGTCCCTAATAGCCCAAATAGCGCGTCTGGAAGGATTGAGGAATTGTGTGCGGAGTCGTTTCATACACACGGGTGCAGGACATGGTGATCATGAGTTAATCTGGCGGGAGATTGAAACATCCTTCGAGAGTCGGATATTGACCGGGTCCATCATCAATCGCAGCCACATCGAGCCGAGACACTTTCTAAATGATGCTCGCATCCTAGTGCTTCATCATATGCAAAATATTATCGGCAAGCACAACAGCATTAAAATCAATACAGTGTTTAATGGTGAATTCGTGAGTGGTGACAAACATGCGAATAAAAGTGTCAACACGCGAAACTGTGAACTATTTAGCACAAGCGATTTGAACGAGTGGTATGAACAGCGTGTTGTGGAGCCCACTTTAAGCTTACTCGATGAATTTCAAGAACGTGATAGTGGCTGGACTCTGCAGAAAATACTTAACCTCACGATAAATGTGAATAAGTATAATCCGATGCGTGCCGGGTGCTCCATATCATTGCCGCGGGAAATAATGATGAAGAGGGCTGTGGTTAACGTTAAATCCAAAGATAACGCGTGTTTCGCATGGGCAGTTGTCGCTGCTCTATACCCAACTGAACAAAACAGCCACCGTACATCTTCTTATCCTCATTATTCGACAGTACTTAATCTCCAGGATATCGAATTCCCGGTGACGATACATCAAATAAAAAAATTTGAAGCTCATAGCAATGTATCGATCAACGTATATACCACCACCACCAAAAAGGACATTGTTCCGATACGCGTAACTCAACACAAGAAGGAAAAGCACATCAATTTGCTGTACATGCAAGATACCGACGACAGCAATGTGGGACACTTCGTATGGATCAAGAACCTGTCGAGACTCGTGACGGCGCAACTGACCAAAAAGGAGCATAAAAAATATATATGCGATCGGTATGTAGTTACCATAATATGTATATATAGGTAATTATATGTGCTAGATAAATTAAACAAAACAATCTTGTTTTTTTTACAGATGTTTGCACTACTTCGGTTCCGAGGAAAAATTGCGATCACATGAGGTCGATTGTGGAGTGATAAACGACTGTGCAATTCGACTACCAAACGACACCAACAAGTGGCTCCAGTTCAACAACTTTAGCCGGAAAGAGCGACATCCCTTCATTGTGTACGCTGATTTGGAGTGTGTGTTGGCAAAGACCGATGGAGAGAACCTAGCGAAAGATTTGTATCAACACCATGAAGTGTTTAGTATCGGATACTATGTGTGTTGTTCATATGACGATTCATTATCTTTGTATCACTCGCGTCGCAGTGCCGATTGTATATCATGGTTTGTTGAAGACCTAAAAAATCTAGCACTGCGGATAAAAGAAACTTTCTGTGATAATGTACCAATGTTGCGTTTAACACCGAGTGAGTGGGCTAGTTTTCGAGCAGCGACTCAATGTCACATATGTGAAAAACCATTTGCGCAAGAAGATGTACGCGTTCGAGATCATTGCCATCTGACTGGACGCTATAGAGGCCCGGCTCATTCCAACTGCAACCTAAATTACAAACAGTCATTTTTCATTCCAGTAGTTTTCCACAATTTATCCGGTTATGATGCGCATTTTATAATCAAGGAAGTAGCCACAGCGTTCGAAGGAAGAACCGATGTGCTTCCAATCACAAAGGAGAAATACATCTCATTCACGAAGCATGTTGAAATTGAAGACGATTCAAAACACAAAATCCAATTGCGCTTTATCGACTCATACAAATTCCTCAACACGAGTCTCGACAAATTAGCCTCATTCTTGACCGGGGACAAACTCAAAATTTTACGCACACAATTCCCAACTCTCTCGACAGACGATTTCAGTTTGCTGACGCGAAAAGGGGTCTTCCCTTATGAATATATTGATGACGTGACCAAGCTAGACGACACTTGCCTACCACCATGTGAAGCATTTTACAGTTCCCTGACAGATGCTGCGGTATGTGAGAGCGAGTACGCACATGCTGAGAACGTTTGGGAGCGGTTCTCCATTCGAACGCTGGGGGAATATAGCGATTTGTACTTGAAGACAGATGTCTTATTATTAGCTGATATTTTCGAAAACTTTCGAAATACATGCATTGAGAGCTATGGCCTAGATCCCGCGTATTACTACACATTGCCCGGATATACCTGGGATGCAATGTTAAAACACTCGAATGTCAAGTTTGAATTACTAACTGACATCGACATGGTTTTATTCGTTGAGCGGGGTATACGCGGTGGTCTGAGTCAATGCTCGAACCGATATGCACGTGCCAATAACAAGTACATGGAGTCGTTTGATCCATCGAAAGCATCATCATACTTGATGTATTTTGATGTCAATAATTTGTATGGATGGGCAATGTGCCAGCCCTTGCCATATGCAGATTTTCGATGGGTCAACGAAGTGTCCAATTTCGATCCATCATGCATCGCGCTAGACTCACCTATAGGCTACATCCTTGAAGTCGACTTGGAATATCCTCAATCTCTACATGATGCGCACAAAGACCTACCGTTTTGTCCAATACATGAAAAACCGCCGGGTAAGCGGGAAGAAAAGCTGTTGGCAACTGTTTGCGATAAAAAACGCCACATCATACACTACCGGAATTTACAACAGTGCTTACGCCACGGGCTTCGCCTCACGAAAATCCACAGAGTCCTACAGTTTACACAATCCCCATGGCTGCGTTCGTATATTGAGTTGAATACCCAGTTTCGAACGCTTGCCAAAAACGATTTCGAAAAGAATTTGTTCAAATTAATGAATAATGCGGTCTTTGGCAAAACGATGGAGAATGTGCGCAACCATGTAGATGTAAAGCTTTTAACAAAATGGGAGGGCAGATATGGCGCAGAGGCAATGATTGCGAAGCCAAACTTCCACAGCCGAAGTGTTTTTTCGGAAAACCTCGTTGCCGTGGAATTGCGCAATCTCGAGGTGAAATTCAACAAACCGATATATGTGGGTATGTGCATACTCGACATATCCAAAACGTGCTTGTACGGATTTCATCACGAGTATATGGTACCTCTGTATCGAGATAAATGTAAAGTCATGTATACCGATACGGATAGTCTCATATATGACATTGAGAGCGATGATATATTTGCCGACATGAAGCGTGACATTTCAAAATTCGATACAAGCGATTATTCGGCGGACAATCGGTATGGTATACCGCTCGTCAACAAGAAGGTGCCCGGTCTCATGAAGGACGAATGTAACGGAGCAATTATGACCGAGTTCATTGGACTTCGATCGAAAATGTATGCGACACGTGTCGAGGGTAAGAAGGACACGAAAAAAATTAAAGGTGTCAAGAGTAGCGTTGTGGCGAGGACAATCATGTTTGACGATTATGCCCAATGCTTGAAGGAAAATATTGAAATGGAGCGTAGTCAAACATGCATTCGATCAAAATTACACCAAGTCTACACCATTCGCGAGACAAAAATTGCTCTGAGTCCTCATGACGATAAGCGGTATATCATACCTGGAACCTCGGATACCCTACCATGGGGGCATTACAGAATACCGTCGTAAAAAGTTTTGTAATTTTTTTTTTCTACAACCATAATGTAAAATTGTGTACATTTTTTATGAATATCGATGTATAAAACTCGTGAAAATTATGTATATATTGTGTTCACTCGATGTTAAAATTATGTTTGTCGTTGTAAATATTTAATCGCATAAGAATGGATTTGATATTTTCTGTAAATAAAGAAAGGGACATTTTATAATCCCATGTGTTTATTCACTCTATCCATCTCCTCACGTTCCACGAAAAAAACATGCATAAGGGGTTCAAAGAGTTTCAAGAGACTTTCTACGACGTTTATGAAACGTTTGGAGATGTTCGTGAGACGTTCAAGAGACTTTCGAAAACGTTCATAAGCCGTTTGAAGACATTCATGAGAGGTTCGAAGACGTCGATGAGGTCGAACCCCTCATCGATGTCTTCAAACGTATTATGAATATCGTCAAAGATCTCTTGAATGTCTTCGAAAGTCTCTGTGAATGTCTTCGCACCTCTCGTGAATGTCTTTGACAGTCTCTTAAGCGTCTTCAAACGTATTATGAATGTCGTCGAAGGTCTCTTGAACGTATTCGAAAGTTTCTTGAACGTCTTCAAACCCCTCGTGAATGTCTTTGAAAGTCTCTTGAGCGTCTCCGAACCCCTCATGAATGTCTTCAAACGTATTATGAATGTCATCGAAAGTCTTTAGAACGTATTCGAAAGTATTTTGAACGTCTTCCAACCCCTCGTGAATGTCTGTCACAGTCCCTAAAACGTCGTCGAACCCCTCATCGATGTCTTCAAACGTATTATGAATATCGCCAAAGATCTCTTGAATGTCTTCGAAAGTCTCTGTGAATGTCTTCGCACCTCTCGTGAATGTCTTTGACAGTCTCTTAAGCGTCTTCAAACGTATTATGAATGTCGTCGAAGGTCTCTTGAACGTATTCGAAAGTTTCTTGAACGTCTTCAAACCCCTCATGAATGTCTTTGAAAGTCTCTTGAGCGTCTCCGAACCCCTCATGAATGTCTTCAAACGTATTATGAATGTCATCGAAAGTCTTTAGAACGTATTCGAAAGTATTTTGAACGTCTTCCAACCCCTCGTGAATGTCTGTCAAAGTCCCTAAAACGTCGTCGAACCCCTCATCGATGTCTTCAAACTATGAATATCGTCAAAGATCTCTTGAATGTCTTCGGAAGTCTCTCTGAATGTCTTCGCACCTCTCGGGAATGTCTTTGAAAGTCTCTTAAGCGATTTCAAACTTATTATGAATGTCGTCGAAAGTCTCTTGAACGTTTTCGAACCCCTCGTGAATGTCTTTGAAAGTATCTGAAACGCCGTTGAACCCCTCATCGATGTCTTCAAACGTATTATGAATATCGTCAAAGATCTCTCGAATGTCTTCGAAACTCTCTCGAATGTCTTCGCACCTCTCGTGAATGACTTTGAAAGTCTCTCAAGCGTCTTCGAACCCCTCATGAATGTCTTCAAACGTATTATGAATGTCGTCGAAGGTCTCTTGAACGTATTCGAAAGTATTTTGAACGTCTTCAAACCCTTCGTGAATATCTGTGAAAGTCTCTAAAACGTCGTTGAACCCCTCATCGATGTCTTCAAACGTATTATGAATATCGTCAAAGATCTCTTGAATGTCTTCGAACGTCTCTCTCAATGTCTTCGCACCTCTCGTGAATGTCTTTGAAAGTCTCTTAAGCGTCTTCAAACGTATTATGAATGTCGTCAAAAGTCTCTTGAATGTCTTCGAAACCCTCGTGAATGTCTTCAAACGTATTATGAATGTTGTCGAAGGTCTCTTGAACGTATTTGAATGTTTCTTGAACGTCTTCAAACCCTTCGTGAATGTCTGTGAAAGTCTCTAAAACGTCGTCGAACCCCTCATCGATGTCTGCAAACGTATCATGAATATCGTCAAAGATCTCTTGAATGTCTTCGAAAGTCTCTGAACGTCTTCGAACCTCTCATGAATGTCTTCAAACGGCTTATGAACGTTTTCGAAAGTCTCTTGAACGTCTCACGAACATCTCCAAACGTTTCATAAACGTCGTAGAAAGTCTCTTGAAACTCTTTGAACCCCTTATGCATGTTTTTTTCGTGGAACGTGAGGAGATGGATAGAGTGAATAAACACATGGGATTATAAAATGTCCGTTTCTTTATTTACAGAAAATATCAAATCCATTCTTATGCGATTAAATATTTACAACGACAAACATAATTTTAACATCGAGTGAACACAATATATACATAATTTTCACGAGTTTTATACATCGATATTCATAAAAAATGTACACAATTTTACATTATGGTTGTAGAAAAAAAAATTACAAAACTTTTTACGACGGTATTCTGTAATGCCCCCATGGTAGGGTATCCGAGGTCCCAGGTATGATATACCGCTTATCGTCATGAGGACTCAGAGCAATTTTTGTCTCGCGAATGGTGTAGACTTGGTGTAATTTTGATCGAATGCATGTTTGACTACGCTCCATTTCAATATTTTCCTTCAAGCATTGGGCATAATCGTCAAACATGATTGTCCTCGCCACAACGCTACTCTTGACACCTTTAATTTTTTTCGTGTCCTTCTTACCCTCGACACGTGTCGCATACATTTTCGATCGAAGTCCAATGAACTCGGTCATAATTGCTCCGTTACATTCGTCCTTCATGAGACCGGGCACCTTCTTGTTGACGAGCGGTATACCATACCGATTGTCCGCCGAATAATCGCTTGTATCGAATTTTGAAATGTCACGCTTCATGTCGGCAAATATATCATCGCTCTCAATGTCATATATGAGACTATCCGTATCGGTATACATGACTTTACATTTATCTCGATACAGAGGTACCATATACTCGTGATGAAATCCGTACAAGCACGTTTTGGATATGTCGAGTATGCACATACCCACATATATCGGTTTGTTGAATTTCACCTCGAGATTGCGCAATTCCACGGCAACGAGGTTTTCCGAAAAAACACTTCGGCTGTGGAAGTTTGGCTTCGCAATCATTGCCTCTGCGCCATATCTGCCCTCCCATTTTGTTAAAAGCTTTACATCTACATGGTTGCGCACATTCTCCATCGTTTTGCCAAAGACCGCATTATTCATTAATTTGAACAAATTCTTTTCGAAATCGTTTTTGGCAAGCGTTCGAAACTGGGTATTCAACTCAATATACGAACGCAGCCATGGGGATTGTGTAAACTGTAGGACTCTGTGGATTTTCGTGAGGCGAAGCCCGTGGCGTAAGCACTGTTGTAAATTCCGGTAGTGTATGATGTGGCGTTTTTTATCGCATACAGTTGCCAACAGCTTTTCTTCCCGCTTACCCGGCGGTTTTTCATGTATTGGACAAAACGGTAGGTCTTTGTGCGCATCATGTAGAGATTGAGGATATTCCAAGTCGACTTCAAGGATGTAGCCTATAGGTGAGTCTAGCGCGATGCATGATGGATCGAAATTGGACACTTCGTTGACCCATCGAAAATCTGCATATGGCAAGGGCTGGCACATTGCCCATCCATACAAATTATTGACATCAAAATACATCAAGTATGATGATGCTTTCGATGGATCAAACGACTCCATGTACTTGTTATTGGCACGTGCATATCGGTTCGAGCATTGACTCAGACCACCGCGTATACCCCGCTCAACGAATAAAACCATGTCGATGTCAGTTAGTAATTCAAACTTGACATTCGAGTGTTTTAACATTGCATCCCAGGTATATCCGGGCAATGTGTAGTAATACGCGGGATCTAGGCCATAGCTCTCAATGCATGTATTTCGAAAGTTTTCGAAAATATCAGCTAATAATAAGACATCTGTCTTCAAGTACAAATCGCTATATTCCCCCAGCGTTCGAATGGAGAACCGCTCCCAAACGTTCTCAGCATGTGCGTACTCGCTCTCACATACCGCAGCATCTGTCAGGGAACTGTAAAATGCTTCACATGGTGGTAGGCAAGTGTCGTCTAGCTTGGTCACGTCATCAATATATTCATAAGGGAAGACCCCTTTTCGCGTCAGCAAACTGAAATCGTCTGTCGAGAGAGTTGGGAATTGTGTGCGTAAAATTTTGAGTTTGTCCCCGGTCAAGAATGAGGCTAATTTGTCGAGACTCGTGTTGAGGAATTTGTATGAGTCGATAAAGCGCAATTGGATTTTGTGTTTTGAATCGTCTTCAATTTCAACATGCTTCGTGAATGAGATGTATTTCTCCTTTGTGATTGGAAGCACATCGGTTCTTCCTTCGAACGCTGTGGCTACTTCCTTGATTATAAAATGCGCATCATAACCGGATAAATTGTGGAAAACTACTGGAATGAAAAATGACTGTTTGTAATTTAGGTTGCAGTTGGAATGAGCCGGGCCTCTATAGCGTCCAGTCAGATGGCAATGATCTCGAACGCGTACATCTTCTTGCGCAAATGGTTTTTCACATATGTGACATTGAGTCGCTGCTCGAAAACTAGCCCACTCACTCGGTGTTAAACGCAACATTGGTACATTATCACAGAAAGTTTCTTTTATCCGCAGTGCTAGATTTTTTAGGTCTTCAACAAACCATGATATACAATCGGCACTGCGACGCGAGTGATACGAAGATAATGAATCGTCATATGAACAACACACATAGTATCCGATACTAAACACTTCATGGTGTTGATACAAATCTTTCGCTAGGTTCTCTCCATCGGTCTTTGCCAACACACACTCCAAATCAGCGTACACAATGAAGGGATGTCGCTCTTTCCGGCTAAAGTTGTTGAACTGGAGCCACTTGTTGGTGTCGTTTGGTAGTCGAATTGCACAGTCGTTTATCACTCCACAATCGACCTCATGTGATCGCAATTTTTCCTCGGAACCGAAGTAGTGCAAACATCTGTAAAAAAAACAAGATTGTTTTGTTTAATTTATCTAGCATATATAATTACCTATATATACATATTATGGTAACTACATACCGATCGCATATATATTTTGTATGCTCCTTTTTGGTCAGTTGCGCCGTCACGAGTCTCGACAGGTTCTTGATCCATACGAAGTGTCCCACATTGCTGTCGTCGGTATCTAGCATGTACAGCAAATTGATGTGCTTTTCCTTCTTGTGTTGAGTTACGCGTATCGGAACAATGTCCTTTTTGGTGGTGGTGGTATATACGTTGATCGATACATTGCTATGAGCTTCAAATTTTTTTATTTGATGTATCGTCACCGGGAATTCGATATCCTGGAGATTCAGTACTGTCGAATAATGAGGATAAGAAGATGTACGGTGGCTGTTTTGTTCAGTTGGGTATAGAGCAGCGACAACTGCCCATGCGAAACACGCGTTATCTTTGGATTTAACGTTAACCACAGCCCTCTTCATCATTATTTCCCGCGGCAATGATATGGAGCACCCGGCACGCATCGGATTATACTTATTCACATTTATCGTGAGGTTAAGTATTTTCTGCAGAGTCCAGCCACTATCACGTTCTTGAAATTCATCGAGTAAGCTTAAAGTGGGCTCCACAACACGCTGTTCATACCACTCGTTCAAATCGCTTGTGCTAAATAGTTCACAGTTTCGCGTGTTGACACTTTTATTCGCATGTTTGTCACCACTCACGAATTCACCATTAAACACTGTATTGATTTTAATGCTGTTGTGCTTGCCGATAATATTTTGCATATGATGAAGCACTAGGATGCGAGCATCATTTAGAAAGTGTCTCCGCTCGATGTGGCTGCGATTGATGATGGACCCGGTCAATATCCGACTCTCGAAGGATGTTTCAATCTCCCGCCAGATTAACTCATGATCACCATGTCCTGCACCCGTGTGTATGAAACGACTCCGCACACAATTCCTCAATCCTTCCAGACGCGCTATTTGGGCTATTAGGGACTGTTGATGTCCGATTAATAATCGTGGGCGCTTAATCCGGCTTTGCGTTTCCAGCCCTTCGATGAACTCGACGCATCGTTGCTCCCACGCGGTAAAATCTTCGATCGAGCCTAAAAACACGGCTTGGTCATGCAAGATTTGCTCCATGTTGATGAGTATGAAAAAACTTCCACGATGTGAACAGACTGACTGCTTCATGCAAAGTGCGGCCAGATTTGAGCGGAGTGGATTATTAAAAAGGTCTTCGAGAAAAAAAAATCGGCCCTCTCTCGGAAAACAACGGAGTTTCCCGATAACGCGTAGATCGCGCGAGAAACATGAGACAAAGAACAGGAAGTCGGAATGCATGGGGTCAAACGATTTTATGGGTCCTCCAGCTCAAGTGGTCGATCGGCGCCAACGGCCCTTGATCCCTAAAGTTTATAGTTTTTCCAAGAAATCCGGACTTGTCGAGACCTGTCTAAAGTGTTAGCGAGACTCGTGACAGGAGTGGACACGCATGCAAACATCTTGACATTATCTTTCGGAATGGAGACCTCGACTTTTCAAGAGTGCAGCTCAAGTGGCCCATCCGCGGTCGCAGCCTTTGATCCCTAAAGATTATAGTTTTCCCAAGAAACCTGTTAGGACCTGTTTCGAATGTCGGCAAGCTTTGAGACGGGGCGGATGCAATTGACAGTGTCTTTCGGAATGGAACCAGCTGCATGTCATAATTATTGAGCTTTCAAAGGTCACGCTTCATGTGGCGCCTAGCGTTTCCATATGGCCGAACATTTTCCAACCCATATATGGCTGTCACACGCACGCACGCACGCACGCATGCACGCACACATACATACACACGCACGCACAAACGTACGCACGCACGCACGCGCACACACACACACACACACACACACACACGCACGCACGCAAGCACGCACACACGCACACGCGCGCACACACACACACACACACAAAACACTCATCGACGCCGGCTTCCCCCTCCCGCCAAGCGCTTCACGGACCACATGGCCCTCCACAGAGGCCCCTCTGTGACGTCACACGCGCCCGGCGACCTCCCCTCGACCCGGTGACCTCCTTTTGAATTAGAACCGGCCTAGCCCTACTACTCATGCAGTTTTGACTTGGATTGTTCCCTGGCAGATCTTCGATAGTGTCGAATTCCTGCAGTTCTACTACTGGCACGATCAATTTTAGAGCATCATTTGTGGTATTATAAACCTTCAAATGAGCCCTTCCGTGGATGTTTGTCACCGGGCAATCGCCGGCGTATACACCTTCACGGATTTTTAAAGGCGAGAGGTATCCCTCCTTTATTGTATTGTCATTTACCTTCACATGGAAGGAAGTTTCCGAACGCGCTGGGATTGCTATCACCTCATCGGGTTCAGTTCGTTTTTCAAAGGGCCATGATTTATCCCCACATTCGAGACATTGCGGTCGGTAATTAATATTGGCTTTGGTTTCAAAAAAATATCGAGACCCCAGCAGACCGGGGTAGGGAAACGGTACATCGTCGGGTATAATATGAAATAATGATTCGAAATCGAATGCGCGAAGTAGTACGCTTCCTAGTCCAAATACCGGTAACTCGGAAATCCCTGTTAATTTTATGACGTCTTCTTTGTCGATGGCTACCATATTTTTCATATATTCTTTTTTTATTAGATTGGGGACGGCTCCGCTATCTAATAACATTGAAATTGTCCCTTTCTCCGGTAGTGCTCCGATACACACCGAGGGTAATTAATTAAAATTTTCAGAATCTATTGCGTAGATCGGATATTCTCGTTGGGCGCTTCTACCGAGACGGTGTTTGTTTGACGCGTTTGAGTAGAGGAGCCGCTCGGCGCGTCCGTTCGAGAGGCACTCGGCCCGTTTCCCGACTGATAACGTGAATTATTATATTCGCGGGTACGACAGTTTTCTATCGGGTCTCCAATTTTTTTGCAATATCGACAAGATGGCGGATCAGATTTCGAATAATTATTTCGGATTTTAAAGCATGTATCCGCGGTATGGCCGTGATAATGGCATATTCGGCATTGAGGAGCAGGCGGGGGGCATGATTGATTGCCAGAAAAATTCGAAGATTTCTGGTTGGCATAGCAAGTTTTCGCGGTGTGACCGGGCTTATCGCAAATTTGACACGAGACAATCTTTTGTTCGGGTTGATTATTTCTACATTGATCGACACTGTGACCTTTACCCTCGCATTTCTGACACGTAACTGTCCCAAATCGGCAGGTTTCTGTCGTATGGTTATCTTTTTTACAAATGTTGCAAATTTTTACTGGTCTTGTTGGAACGGATCTAACTAGGGATGCCTGCAATTCTCTACGCGCCTTGAGGTCGCGTTCGATTTCTATAGCATCATCTATAGCGGTTGCTACATCGTCGCACTTGGGAAGACGTTGCTCTATTTCTTCTGCTAACCCGCGTTTGAAGCACGAGAGGAAGAAGTCATCTAGTGTTTTTCTGAGAACGGCATTTTTTGCCCCACTATGGGATGCTTTTTGAGCTTCAAGAATTTCTTTGGCTTTATCCCTGATCCGTGTGGAAAAATCGATCACGCTGTCGCCCCTTGCTTGGAATATGTGTTTGAGTTCTCCCAACAGTTGCACCGCAGTTTTGTTTGGTGCATATATTTTTTTCAAGAATTTTAAGAGATCGTCTATTGTTTCGAACTTGGACGCTTGAATAACTCTACTGGCTTGATCTTTTAATTTGCTTCGTACTAATCTTACAAAACGTCTCTCGGATTCGAGAGGGAGCATATCCCATGCATCTTCGCATCCTGCTACGAAGTCGGAAAAAGGGATATTTTTCCCGTTGAATTCCGGAACGAAATCAAGAGCATCCTTCAAAGAAAGTGTTTGATTTATCGACATGACTGTTATTACTTCGTTTTCGGCTTTACGAGGTACATTTAATGATTTTACTGACCGTTTTATAGGTTCGAGACTAGGAAGTAATTCAGTACTGGAGCTCCTTAATGAATATCTCGATTGTTCTGCTAGATCTTCCGTAACATTTAAATTCAATGAGCTACTTGATTCGTCGGCAGACATTGGATCACTCAGCACATTCCCTTTTCATAATCCCGGACGAGCCCCAAAAAATTAATATGTCACGTCCTGAGGGGACGTGGGCATATATTTTTACGTTCCCCTCTTTGTAGCCTACGCCTAGCGCAATAGCTCGGGATGAGGGTAAAAAGGGGGAGTGCTTGGGTAAAAACGGGATGACGCGATTATCCGATTGAGGAATAATTGGACACTCAAATTCTAACGACTCGGGGTTTATTGGAATTAACCAATCTGGTTAAGTCGATTAAATTAATAATACAGGAAATGTACATGAAGTATTTCGCTTACATTTATCGATGCGCCGTGGGAACAATGGTTGGAGATACGGAGGGTCGAATCGGGCCTTCGCAGGTAGGCCGGACCGCTCGGTTGTGTACGCTCGGTTCCGGGTTTAGCGGAGCTGGTGTTCTTCACATAGACACGATCTTTTAATACACGAGTATTTATCGCGAGCCGAGTCTTCGAATTAGATGAGCATTTACGCAATTCAATGTGTCGATGTTAATGTGGTCGCGCTTTACAAAGTATAGACAGAATTTGTAACAATTATACCGGAGATATACTAATTTTTAGAGTTAACATTTGGACTTGTCGGATACTGTCAGGAGATAGCTTTTCGTTTTGAACTAGATTTGATGGAAATGTTGGAGACTTTGTCCGATCGCGATGGAAACTGTTGGGAGACTGACTTCAACGAGTGGTGATGGAACACTGACTTCCTGTAGGATAATTCTTCGCCAAGTGGAAAATTGGAGAGGTTTCGTTAATGGGGGAAGGAGTGGATTTTCGTGCTGCATTTTCCTTAGGGATTGGTGGAAAAGGCATCAAATATGTGTCTCTTCGGATGATTGGTCGAAAATAGAGAGTGGGAGGAGGACGTAGTCTGCGAGTCATATTCGTCGCCTTATTTTCAGAAATTAGAGCAGCGTTTCCTTTATCTGGAGCGCGGAAAAATACCGGGCGGAAAAAGGGGACTTGTCGGTGGCGAGAACGCACTGCTCAAGATAGGGCTTGTTGACCAAGGCCCGTGAGTGCCCATGGTGTTTTATGACAGGGTGGTTTCCTAGTTTCGAGGATTTTATTCTGGCGAGTGTGTATTTGTTCTTCATATGGTTAAGACTCTCGCACTGCTCTCGCGTGGGAAAGCACGTGAGACGCTTACTTATTATCAATAGCCTCTATTTCCGCCGTGTAGGTGTAAGCTTAAAGAAAAATATAAACATCTGTCGAAAAATGAGAATGCCGCTATCGGGCGTCCACGATTTCCATGGGAAATCGCATCGGCCCTGCGTCGTCGCCGGGGCTTAAAAAGATAAGAGAGCGCAAGAAAAAGAAATACATTGTGCGCATTTGGTCTCGACGTGACACATGTCAATAACCCGCGACGTGTGGAAACTGGCAGTAAATATGGATCCAAAAGGAATAGCGGAACAGGAAGTGCAGATCACCGAAGCCATGAAGAAAATAGTAGACCTATGCGCTCAAGACCTGCGGGCCAACTTGCTCTGTCATATGGCAACAATAGAACGATTCGCATGGTTGATAAAATTAACAACGAACTACAAGCCGCATACGACATATCAGGACAGGAGGGGGGGGGGGGGGGGTAATAATAAAAGGAATCACAGGAAATACGGATGCACAAGACGCATCCAAAATTAGCAAAGAAATAAACGAAAAAACATAAAGAGCATAAAACAGTAGAAGACGCCTCAAAGGGAAATGTGCAAATTTCGAACTCAACAATAGATCTTTTTAATCGATCATCAATCTGTTTGGAAGACAATCAGAAGATGCTACAAGCTCTCGTGCAACAGATCGAACAACGGGTGGTCAACCAGTACAACTACCAAAACACCCAGCAACAATTGGATGAACGAATAGCGGCTGTAAGCCTCATTGAAGAATCATGACTGAGTGACGTACGATACATAGTTAATTTTTTAATAGGACTCACGAGAGGAATGGTGAGCCCAAGCATACTATCTCCAAGAAAATTGACAAATGTCACGTCCGGAGGGGACGTGGGCATATAAAGTGTGGGTTCCTCTTTCTTACCTACGCCTAGCACAATAGCACGTGATGAGGGTAAAAAGGAGGATGTGCTGGCGGAAGGAAGGATTTTTAAGGAATTTATGGAAATAATCCGATTATTTGGAAATGACTCGTTTCTAATTAATAGTTGATTTATTGAAATCAGGCAATTTGGCTAATTCTATTAACGTTCGAGTACAAAGAGTGTAAAAATGTGGTCCGCTTACATTGATGGTTTCGTTCGGCGTCGACCCGGTCGTTCAGGTAGCGGGTGTCGGTCGTAAAATTTAGGGCCTTCGCTAGTGGGCCAGAGGCGGTCGCAGATGGTATCGGTGGCACGCGTACAATTTTCGAGTACACTAATTATTTTCTAAGTTCGACGGTATGAACGCGACTAATTCGATTGAGGACTTTGAGCGTACATAGAAAATTAGGAGACCGTCGTGGACTGATAGACTTATAGAGTGACTTCAATAGATTGTCTTTGATAGACGACAACCATAAACTGCGCGGTAGACTTTTGGAATGAACGAACTGATCTGATGTGCCTGAAGTACTTGAAATGCTTGAAGACTACTACTGCGACTGAAGATTACTGCCGCGACTACTACCGCGACTACTGCTTTAATACTGCTGGGTTGCTCCCTTTATATGTGATTTCTTGGTCTCCCGAATTCATAGAGTGGGAGAGATAGAGTATTGACCTCGTTTAATTTGGAAATAGAAATATCATACGTAACGAACGCATGAACCTGTATCTGGTGGAAGGTTTTTGTGGAGGAGGGCGCATCTGCATTCTCCGCATACGAATTCTTTTCCTGTGCTACTTAATTTTACGGTCGGGCCGTTGGGATTTTTTCGGGGCTTTACTGAGATTTATTTGTATGTTGTTTGTATGCAATTAGAGAGAACGTGGGAACGCATTCATGGGTTCTTATGCAGAGGTCATATGAGTCTATTTTTGTGACCGGGTTTCTATCGGGGAAAGCGTAGCGGTTAAGCGCTGCGTGATCCTTCCGTAGTCATATCCCTTTTGATAGTTCTTAATTTTATGACCGGATTGATGGAAACCTTCCCAGGCCTGACTGATGTTGCCCTAAAGGCGCGTTACGTGTTTTTGTTTTATGGCTTTGCCGAGAAGTTGCGCCCAGAGTCCAATACGGCCGTCGAATAGACAAAAGGGGAGGCCGCATGGAGAGAGTGCGCGACGCTCAGGTTCTATTAATGAGCGTTATCTTAACTATAGAGTGCCTTTGGAAATATGTAGAGGAATGAGAATTTTCTTATCGTGCTTATTTCGGTGCACGCGGTTTCGTAAGGGACCGTGGGAGTCCTTGGTCACCTCGGAGTTCAATGTGCCTCCCGACGTTACACCTCCCCCCTTTAGGATCGAGCGTCTCGCTTGATCTCGTTTTCTATAGATTTTTGTGCGAGTTTTTTTTTTCTATATAAATCTATATATACCTTGAATTTTACTCTAAGATGCAAATGTATGCTTTTCTCCTTTTCCTTGTGCATAGGTGCTTATTTACTTATTTTACCTTATCTCTTACTAAACAAGGCTAAAAGAAGATGACAAAAAAAAAAGAAATTATTAGCATGATCAGCGTTATCGTAAGTCTCCTCGTGCGAACTTAAGAGTAGGAACGCGGTTTGGAGGATTGGTTGCTTTGTGTGTGATCGGAGATTTTAGGGTACAGATAATATGTTGCAGCGTTGGTCCTGGCCCGCTGGATCGGCTAGAGGGGCCGACACGAGTTGATGACATTCTTGACCAGTCACTGCATCCGTTGACGTTTCCTTCTTGGATCGTTTGGCCAGATGCATCAGGAGATACGTAACCGATTATTGTACACAGGGTGTCGGCTGTTTGCATGGATCACCATATCTATGAGGACCTTGATCGCTCGCACGACGAGTGAGGTTCGGGTAAAAGTCCGCTTGGTGTTATAGATTGTTGCTATCCAGGAGATTTAACAACTTCTCCCCTTAATTGACAGTGTTTTGATCACTGATGCCCCGCACCATATTGATTACGACAGCGGGTTTCTCTGCGGGAAACATTATGCGTTTTTGTACGTTGCCGATATCTTCTGTGAAATAGATCCCACGTGATGCTGGTGATCCTGGATTAGTGTATCGCCGAGTAGACTCCGTCGTCGATTTCGTGATTGCAGGTGGTGTACGTGGCTTCGACCGGAACCGGGATGAGCTGGCACCAGATATCTCCGAAGAGGGAAATAAGGGATTTCAGTTCGTTTGAGTTTTTTGAAATCATATTCGCGTTTGAGGAATAAGGAGATATGTTTCGTTCCCACGAACGACAGGCATTTGATCGTAAAATTCTTTTAACCCTATCAGATTTTCTTGTATCCTTATACATTGAATAATGTGTACTCTTTCGCCAGCAAGTACCGCCATTTAACTCGGCTTCATTACTAAATTGCGTACAATTTGTCCGAGGCTTGGATCGCTAATAATAAACTATTTGGAGCATTCGGCGCTGCTTTTGACGCTGTTGCGTAGGCATATCGTAATATAATGATTTTCTAATATAATATAATGACTACGTATATGAATTTCGAATTGACGTAAGCGATTATATCTAGGTTCGCGACTGGTATTTTTTTGTCGAATTGTGAAACAGTTAGGTCGGCGAGTTTTGGATATACACAACTTCGAATGTTCTGTACTGAAGATACTGTAGCTAAAAATTTGATCTGCTTTTCTCATTGCGAGTGCAAGGGTGATATCGTTAGATGTTACTGAAAAGGTTGATTACGGCCATCTGAAAAACGGGGTAATTATTATGATTATTTATTAATCAAGGACTTCCGACAATGATAAAGTGGTAATGTTCGATGAGCTCGATCCATAGTCATCTGCCACCACGGTAATCGCAGGTGGGATAAGGCGCAACATTATTATTACCAGCAAGAGAGAAATCTGAAAAAGTTAAGCATTACTGTGATTGTTGATCGATTAGGGGTCTGAGAATCGTTAAATAGATTGGGAAGGTGGTTTATTTATTGGGATGGAAGTCGGACTCATCACTTGCTATTTTTTTGCGTTTTGTCTTCCTTTTTATGGCTTCGGCATTTATGTGTGAATACCGCAATCTATTTTCGTGAACTATTCGTGTCTTTTTGATGTATTCAATTTTTACATTACCTTTACTTAATTTTTCTAAGACCTTATGTGGTCCTGAGTAATGATCTCCAAGTTTACCAGGTTTCGGTCCTTTTTGGAGATAGACATAGTCTCCTATTTTAAAATTTTTAGGGTTGGCGTTTTTCATCGTAATATTTTTTTGATCGATGTTTGGAGAAAACTAGATTTTCATAAGCGAGATTTCGACTTCCGTTTATTTTTGTAATCAATTCGATTAGATACCCGCGGTAGGTGGGTAATTGATCGGACTCTCGAAGAGGTTCACTTGATGGAACTCTTGCCAATTTCCCAAAGACGACTTCTTAAGGTGTATGTTTTGTGCTTTCATGAACACTGGTGTTGTACGAAAGCATGGCTATCTCCAACCATTGGCCCCATTCATTATCTTTATCAGTATATTGTTTCAAGAATTCAGCAAGTACGTGATGAGACCGTTCAAGGGATCCATTGGATTGAGGATGAAATGCCGTGGTTCGGTATCGCTTTATGCGAAAGCGTTTGGCGATTCTTTTCATTAGACCGCTAAGGAAGTTACTTCCCTGGTACGTCAATAATACCTTGGGTGAACCAAAAATACATATGAAACGTTTTATGAACGCGTCAGCGACGGTTGTCGCCAGAGTGTTTGGTATCGGAATGCGACACAGTATTTTGATAAGTGATCTTGAATTGTGAGAATATATTCATTCTGACAGGAGGTTCGTTGCATTGGGCCTACTATATCCATTGCATTTTTTTCGAAGACTACCTGGAGTATCAGTGATTATCATCGGTTGTTTCGTTTTTACCCGGACTAATTTTTTAGTTGACATTCGAGACATTGTTGAACTCTTCTTTGGATATCGGACTTTAGATCTTCCCAAAAATGTTGTCGTTTAATTCTATTATATGTTTTTGAAACCCCTTTGTGACCTCTAATTGGGGATTTGTGCATTTCATAAAAAATAGAATCTCGTTTTTCAAGTGGCACATAGTGGAGTATTCCTAAGCAGATTATTATTTTTGTTTCACTGGCTTTGAATGATTCTTTTATGACTTTCAAGACATCGGCCCATATCATGTGCTCGATGTGATTACTGTGGCAAATACTTAGCGATTGAATTTTGAAGTTTACGCAAAGATTGTTTAAGTCCTTTACGCTTTCTTTAACGTTTTCCGATATGAAAGATAATGATCCGGAATACTCGCCTTCAATAACTAGAGCAAAGTGACATTTTTTTCCAACTTTGATACTGTAGGCTTGACCTTCTGTCAGATTTTTCCAAGAAGGTAGCTTATTTAATTCTTGCAATTTTTGTGATCCAAGATCACAAGGATTTCCTTGAGAATCGATAAAATAAACCAGATTGTCGTTACTAAAATGAAATAACTCTTTTGTCTCAATACAATTAGCGATTTTAAATTGGGACGTCGTCAGGAAGATCCTCGTATTCGGAGGTTAATGGATTATTGGAACTGGCATCTGAGTCTATGGAGGTATCAGAATTTGGATCAGTGTGTTTTCGGGAAAAGGGAAAAGGCTGTGCTTTGCGCTGGCTAGGGCCCTCAGCTGTTTTCGGATAAATGGCCTTCACGGGCCTTCTGGCGCGTGCCGGCTTAAATACCTCGGCTCCTGTTTCCTCGTCACTACTCTCCTCGTAGTTTATGCGTTTACGTGCGCGGCGGGCCTGGTGTCGAGGTATGGGACGCAAGTCTGACTGTTTAGGGCTAGGTGCATTGACCGTGGTTATGGTCTCTTCGCTTGATGTTCCATTTTCCTGTTGCGTTGGTTTCCCTAATTCCGGAGGTATATTGTTCTTTGTTTGCGAGCGAGAAAAGGCTGTTTGCATTTTGCTTGTCCATACAAAGTCAGTTTTCTCTTCTAAGAGATGGGTTAAGGGCTTCGCGATTTTTGAGAAGTCTTTAATAAATCTGCGGTAATATCCAGTCAAACTTAAGAATTGGCGAATATTTTTAACGTTCTTTGGAAGAGGGAATTCTTTTACTGCTGCTAATTTATTAGGATCTGGCTTTAATCCATCTTTTCCAATTATGTGGCCGAGATAAGATAATTCCGGCCTAAGAAATTCGCATTTGTCCGGCTGCAATTTGACATTAGCGTTTCGTAATCGTTCCATTAAATTGTGAATTTTGTCACCGTGTTCCTTTAAGTCTTTTGCGTAAACAACGATGTCATCAAGATAGACAAATAAGGATACTCCTTGGAGTCCGCTAAGGACAACGTCCATTAAGCGCTGGAAGGTTGCTGGAGCATTTTTAAACCCAAACGGCATTCGAGCGAACTCATAAAGCCCGTATGGCGCGGAGAAGGCTGTCTTTGGTTTATCTGCAGGGTTCATTTCTATCTGGTGGAAGCCAGATGCTGAGTCGAATATGGAAAAATAAGCTGCATTTCCCAATTGATCTAAGATGTCAGTAATATTCGGTAGTGGATAGGAATCGCCGATTGTTTTTTCGTTAAGGGCTCGAAAATCTATAACCATCCTCCAACGCTTGTTGCCATTGGAGTCCGGTTTTTTTGGTACAATCCAAACAGGACTGTTATTTGGGGATTAGGAGTGATTTATAATGTTGGATTTTAACAGCTCGTCTACCTGATTCTGGACTTCGCCTTTAAGGGCTTGTGGATACCTATATTGCTTGGTGTTGATCGGAAGGTCATCGACTGTCGGAATCTTGTGTTTGAGTATATGGGTAGCTCCCAGAGGTTCGTCTTTTATGTGGAACCGGTCTGCATAAGTTTCGATAATATTTTCAACATGTTTTAATTCTTCGTCTCCCAAGTGGTCCAGACGCAAGAGACTTTTAATGATTTCTGGACGTTCTGAATTTTCTTCAATTATATGTGATTTTGATTCAGGGATAGAAATGGAGTTTAGGCTTCTTTCAAAAATTGTTTTTACATTCAAGTTTTCATTTTCATTTGATTTGGACATTGGTTTTGATTTTGATTTTTATTTTGATTTTGATTTTGTTTTTGATTTTGTTTTTGTTTTTGATTTTGAATATTTTGTTGATTTTTGATTGTTTTCATTTTCCTTTTTATTTTTGATGTTTCCTCGCTACTGGAATTTTCATTTATTTTCCCCTGATCATTGCCCTCATCGGAGCTGTACCAGGTTTTTGATTCGACTTTTTCTGTCAAATTTTTGGTTTGGCCACTTTTGGGCCCTGGAATAGCGTAGTTGTTTTGCAATCTACGACTGGAATAGAAGGATCGCGAGGAATCGAATTGGAATTGATAATAGAATTTGGACTTGTCTCTGATAGATTTATTTTCAACACTTCATTGATTCTAGTTCTTGCCCTTTCCGCGCTACGAGAATTTTTTTAAATTTCAAATTGGCCTCTTTTGGGCTCTGGATTTGCGCGATTTTCTTGTAATCGGCGTTTGGAATATGAGGATCACGAGGGATCGGACGAGGACTAGAGATCGTCATGCAATCCGCGTCTTCAATCGAATCTTCGACAGTGGTGAATTCTTGTGATTTTATGACTGGTACGCCCATTCTTACGATCTCATTAGTGGTGTTATAAATTTTTAAATGGGCCTTCCCGTTAGTATTCATTACCAGGCAATCGCCAGCATGAGCACCCTTATGGATGGTTAAAGGTGAGTATACCCTTCCTTTAACGTACGATTTTCGATGTTCACATGGAAGGCCGCCTCCGAACGCTCGGGGATTTCAATTACCTCGTCGGGTTTGTTTGTTTTTTTCGAAAGGCAATACCTCATTTCCACATTCGAAACACTCTGTCTCGAAATTTATTTTAGATTTTGTTTGATAAAAGTAACGGGTCCCTAATAAACCGGGGTGAGGGATTCCTACCTCATCGGGTATAATATGGAATAAGGCACTGAATCCGAATACTCACAGCATTACGCTTCCTAATCCAAAGACTGGAGGCTCGGATATTCTTTTTAATCTAATGATATCTTGTTCGTCGATACCAGCCAAATTTTTTACATATTTTTTTTACGTTAAATTTGGGATAGCGTCACTGTCTAATAGTACCGATATTTTACCCACTTCCGGTAGTGCTCCGATACACACCGAGGGTAGTTTATCAAATCTTTCTGAATCTATTGTGTAGGTTGGATATCTTCGTTCGGCGCAGTCATCGTGACTGTTGTCACCGGACGCGTTGAAAGCCCAGACCCTCTCGGCGCGTCCGTCCGAGGGGGATTTGGGCCATTTCCCGGCTGATTTCGTGAATTATAATATTCGCGAGTACGACAGTTTTCAATTACGTGTCCTACCCTTTTACAATACCGGCAGACATCTGGGTTAGAGTTAGACGCTTCGGTTTTTAGTTGGTAGCACTTGTTGGCAGTATGTCCAATTTTTTTGCAAATTTGACACTGAGGACTGTGGCTTCGAAAGTTGTGAATTTATTTTGGAAATTGCATTTTTCAGCAGTGTGCCCTGGTTTTTGGCACAATTGACAATTTATGGAACGGGAATTTTGATTATTGTAGCATCTATCGGCAGTGTGACCAGGTTGTTTACAGATTTGACATGAGACAGAGCTTTGCTCGTTTGGCAGTCTTCGGCATTCGTTGGCGCTATGGCCTTGATTTTGACAAATCTGACATGTAAGAGATTTGAATCGACAAGCTTCAGTTGAATGATTGTTCTTTTTACAAATATTGCAGAACTTAGCTGCTTGTGATGGAACTGTTTCTTCCTTTTTAGCAGAGGCTAGTAATTCTTCCCGTGTATTAACCTCGCGTTCAATTCTTATCGCGTGTTCGATGACGTCTTCGATGGTGTTACATGGGGGAAGGCGTTGTTCGATTTCTATCTTTACCCCTCGCTTAAAACACGTTAGGCAGTAGTCGCCAACTGTGACTCTAAAAACGGGATCTTCTGTCCCATTGTTAGCCAATTTTCGTGCCTCAACTATCTCTCTGCCCTTTTTTCTAATTCTGGAAGTGAAACTCACGACACTTTCGTTGCTTGCCTGTAAGAATGTACCGAGTTCTCCTAATAATTGCATTTCCGATTTATTTGGTGTATATATTTTTTTTAGGAAGGTTGTGAGTTGATTTATCGTTTCGAATGTTGCCCCATATATTGTTTCTCTTGCGGGGTCTTTTAATTTGTTTCTAGCTAATTTGACTAAATGTTTTTCGGCTTCAGATGGAAGCATATCTTTTCATCTTCACACCCGCGGATGAAGTCCGCTAAAGAAGTATCCTTTCCATCGAATTCGGGGATACAGTCTACAGCTGTTTGAAGGGAAATAGATTGGTTCGTTGCAAGAGCCATGTTTCCTGAGTTGTCTGGTTTCTTTTTAGGGGGTAATGCTAATGATTTGACGGATTTTTTAGGAGGTTCAAGACCAGAAAATAAGTTAGCATTTGATCCTCTCAAGGCGTAGCCTGTATTTTCGGTTTGAGCAGATTCGGAATCTGATAGATCTTCACTGATGTTCAAATTTAATGAGTCGCAGGTAGATTCTTTGTCCATTGAGTAAAATCGAAAAGGCACATTCCCTTTTTATTATCCCGGACGAGCCCCCGCAAAAATTAATATGTCACGTCCGGAGGGGACGTGGGCATATAAAGTGTGGTTCCCGCTTTCTTGCCTACGCCTAGCGCAATAGCACGGGATGAGGGTAAAAAGAGGATGTGCTGGAGGAAGGAAGGAATTTATACAAATATTCTGATTATTTGGAAATGACTCGTTTCTAATTAATAGTTGATTTATTGAAATCAGCCAATTTGGCTAATTCTATTAACGCTCGAGTACAAAGAGTGTAAACATGTGGTTAGCTTACATTGATGGTTTCGTTCGGTGTCGACCCTGTCGTTCAGGTAGCGGGTGTCGGTCGTAAAATTTAGGGCCTTCGCTAGTGGGCCAGAGGCGGTCGCAGATGGTATCGGTGGCATGCGTACAATTTTCGAGTATACTAATTATTTTCTAAGTTCGACGGTATGAACGCGACTAATTCGATTGAGGACTTTGAACGTAGATAGAAAATTAGGAGACCGTCGTGGACTGATAGACTTATAGAGTGACTTCAATAGATTGTCTTTGATAGAGGACAACGATAGACTGCGCGGTAGACTTTTGGAATGAACAAACTGCTCTGATGTGCCTGGAGTACTTGAAATGCTTGAAGACTACTACTGCGACTGAAGATTACTACCGACTACTGCCGCGACTACTGCTTTAATACTGTTGGGTTGCTCCCTTTATATGTGCTTTCTTGGTCTCCCGAATTGATACAGTGGGAGAGATAGAGTATTGACCTCATTTAATTTGGAAATAGAAGTATCATACGTAACGAACGCCTGAACCTGTATCTGGTGGAAGGTTTTTGTGAAGGAGAGCATCTGCATTCTTCGTATACGAATTCTTTTCCTGTGCTACTTAATTTTACGATCGGGCCGTTCGCAGTTTTTCGGGGCCTTACTGAGATTCATTTGTATGTTGTTTGTATGCAATTAGACAGAACGTGGGGACGCATTCATGGGTTGTTATTCAGAGGTCATACGAGTCTATTTTTGTAACCGGGTTTCTATCGGGGGAAGCGTAGCGGTTAGGCGCTACGTGATCCTTCCGTACGCATATCCCTTTTGATAGTTCTCAATTTTACGACCGGATTGACGGAAACCTTCCCGAGCCTGACACCAGCGAACAGACAGTCCTTGGTTGGCTTTTGAACGGATCGGTTTAAGGTACTAAGGTTGTCACGTCCGGAAGGGACGTGGGCATATATTTTTTGATTCCCTCCTTTTTTGCCTACGACAAGCGCAATAGCACGGGATGAGCGTAAAAAGGGGTAGTGCTTTGAATGAGTTAGAAATTAGGAAGTCATGCAGTGATTGGTATTTAGAAATAATCTGACGAATTTGTACAAACTTAACTAAAGGTTTATTACAAATAAGTGATCGGATCTATAAAGTTGCTTTAACAGAAAAATTGACAATGGAAATAACGGTGAAGCCGGGGGAACAATCGGATTAACATAAAAATGAGATTTGTCGCTTACATTGGTCGCTGTGTTCGTGAGTGGATCATTGTGTAGGTACGCTCGCTCGCAAGAGTATCGGTTGTCGCTCGCAGATAAGGGTCTCGTTGACGGACGCCACGCTTAGCGTTCGGAAAGCGGTCACCAGCACCAGACTTTTGGGGCGCTGAGAGTGTTTATGTATATTCGCGTAGTAAAAAGCACTTGAACTATTTTAGACTCGAGGCCGCGAGAGTCGACTAACTGTTTATACGACACTTCGGTCAAAACCCGAAGATGTATAATATTAGAAACTCTATGATACCGGTTCTACACTTCGAATTCTGTCAGAACAAGATTAAGAAGTGAAGTTAATTTGATGGAAGATTTTGCGAGACTGAGATCTGAACGCGATGGAAACTGTTGTTCGACTGACTTTAGGAAGGAAGTCTTTCTTGATATGAAAATTAGGAGGGGATAAATTGTGGGAGAAGGAACTTTAACGTTTAGCGTGATTGGTCGTGATATTCATGATTCGTAGAATTGATCTCGATCATTCCTTACATAGAATTTGCACGCGTGGAAGGTAGGAGACCTTTGTCCCGTGTTTCGGCAAAAAAGCGCATGGGATATGGAGTTCGGTATCTGAGACCTAAGCATGCGCATGATCTGTGTTATGTTGTAGATTATATCGGGTGCGCGAAGAGATCGAGCGCTGGCGAGTTCGCGTTTCCTGTCGGCACCGTGCTAAATACTTATCGGCCGGGACTTATTTAGGCTAGAGGCATGAGTCTTCTCGTATCGTTCGAGTGGTACCTCGTATTAGTTTCTGAGAGTTTGATATTTAAGTGTTGAAGAAATGCGAGGTTATAACACGAGGCGGACCGACTGAATAAAATAAACGAAAAAGAATAACGGTTTGGAGAATTTCCTCGGACGTGACACGGAACGTACGTACGTTCCTTTGTACGCTGTTATTCGTCTTATTCTTAGATTTATACATTTAATAATAAGCTTAAAAGGGCAAATGAGGATATTGGGAATAACCGAGAGAAGGCACATTCGCTAGGATGTAACAAGGTACGACCGATACACTGTAAATTCAATTATAAGACCAGCCCAGTAATATACTTATATTCCTATTCAACGACCTTGAGTTCTAACTCTTAATTTTGCAACGATCCCACAAATACCTATTCCGGGTTCTCGATCCGGGGATACAACACCAAGTTACATCTGAACAGTTTGGCAACAAAACATATATTTCTGAACATGGGCATGGGGAGACATGGGGATCTTCTTTGCTGCCATTAGAACCCTTTCCTCTTACATGGCGATCTTCTTCGCTGGGGTTGAGATTCTCTCCGTTGACATGGGAATCTTCTTCGCTGCCATTAGAACCCTCTCCGGTGGCATGGAGATCTTCGCTGGTGTTCGAATCCTCTCTGTTGGCATTAGGATTTGGTTTGCTGGTAGCTTTATCAATACTTTCCTGATCTTGAATTTTATAATTCAGGCCTCTTTCTGTATATATTCAAATTTTTCGTAAACAAAACAACGTATATCATTCTCATTTTTTAAATTATATTTTATATTGATATTATTCGGTTTTTTTATTTTTTAAAATATTTTTTTATATTTTTTAAATTTCATTTTATATTGATATTATGCTATACCCAAGTGTATAAAAATTCATAAAGTTCGTAAAAGTTGAAAAAAGTAAGGTTTTACATACCTGATGCTTGTACCGATGATCGGGACTCGTCAACTTTTTTCCCCGAACGACATCTTCTAACACGCAGCCGTGTCAAATACCGCTTCCTTTCTTTGCGATTCACGACGTTGTCACTTTATGTGCTCCTTTTTATATATGGTGAAAACTTTTAAGTTTTAATCCAACCACGATGTATGTAATGACACACGTGCAAGCATAGTTTTTAAAAGCAACACTAGCACTACCACTTTAGTGCTACCCGGGAAAAAAAGATCATATCTGAACATATCTGAATCATATCTGTAGAATCAGATATGATCAGACAAGAGATTTGGTCATATCTGTTCATATAGTGTCATGACAGATCATGTATGCTTATATCTGAGCATATCTGTAGAATCAGATATGATCAGACAAGAGATTTGGTCATATCTGTTCATATAGTGTCATGACAGATCATGTATGCTTATATCTGAGCATATCTGTAGAATCAGATATGATCAGACAAGAGAATTGGCTATATCTGTTCATAGTGTCATGACAGATCATGTATGCTTATATCTGAGCATGTATGATCATCCCGAGAAAAAATTATCAGACCAAATCACATCTGATTATATCTGGGTTATATATGATCCAGATATGATTGATCATATCTGGATCTTGTCTAATCATGCATAAGAAAAATGGCCATATCAGAGCATACATGATTAGATTTGACGATATCAGAGCATGTATGATTAAATTTGACGATATCAGACCACCCGGGAAAAAAGTTCATGCCTGAGTGGATATGCTCATATATGTTTCAGATATTGTCATATATGTTTCAGATATCGTCATATATGATTCAGATATTGTCATATATGTATCAGATATATTTATATCTGACATTTTACAGTATCATATATGATTAGGTCTGATCATATTCCACATCACATATGCTTAAAGAAGATCATATCTGATCACATATCCCGAGGAAAATGGTCATATCTGAGCAGATATGCTCATGTAGGTGTTTATCTGCAACATAAATGAATCTGATCTGATCATGCATGGTCAAAGATGAACATACATGTATTTTTATGCGCTCAGGGGTAGCTCTATATCTGGTCAGATATGATCGCGCATAAGTAAATATGTGCAGATATGAATTTGTAGCTGAACATGTCTGCCCATATGTGGTCATGTCTAACCAGATATAGTACAATTCACGACTACATTCGAGCTCATGAGCTCATGAGCTCGAATGTAGTCGTGAGCTCATGAGCTCGAATGTAGTCGTGAATTGTACTATATCTGGTTAGACATGACCACATATGGGCAGACATGTTCAGCTACAAATTCATATCTGCACATATTTACTTATTCGCGATCATATCTGACCAGATATAGAGCTACCCCTGAGCGCATAAAAATACATGTATGTTCATCTTTGACCATGCATGATCAGATCAGATTCATTTATGTTGCAGATAAACACCTACATGAGCATATCTGCTCAGATATGACAATTTTCCCCGGGATATGTGATCAGATATGATCTTCTTTAAGCATATGTGATGTGGAATATGATCAGACCTAATCATATATGATACTGTAAAATGTCAGATATAAATATATCTGATACATATATGACAATATCTGAATCATATATGACGATATCTGAAACATATATGACAATATCTGAAACATATATGAACATATCCACTCAGGCATGAACTTTTTTTCCCGGGTAGCCTGTGCACTGCCATGCATGGGCCTTCTAATAGATCCATATTAGGGCACTGATAAGGCAAACCACATTATGGCCATTTTCACGTTTGCCACAAGTTTGCCACACAGCTCTCCAATCACCGCCAGATCATAAATCTGGCTAGCCTGAACAAATTTCCAGCCGGGGTTCTCTCTGTGAGGAAGTATTTTTTTTAAATGTTGGTTTCCTCATAGAAGACGTTTTGAGCATTGTGCGGAATCCCGAGGAAGCAATTTCCAAGTTTCAATTTGCAGCTTGTTTTTGGATCATTTCGTTAAAATTGTTAAAATGTCAAATTTTATAAATCTGTACCCATCGATCGATTTTCTCCGAATTCTATAATATCTCTCTTTCTTAAATACTCTATTCATAACATAACATTCTGCTAAAATTTTCAAAATTCGGAAAGATTATAGCATTCGATCATCTTTTTTAGAAATTCTCGAAACAATCAAAATATTAATTTTTGAATTGTATTCATTGTTGAATTCAATAAATTGTACGATCAAAAAATAATAAAAATAAATTTATTCATCTTTTTGCATTCTTGTGTTATTGTCAATACAACATACGTCCGTATCTCATAACAAGATTAATTAACGGGTTACGTGGGTTTCGAAGAAAAAAGCATTTTCTCTATTAAAAAATATATAATATATGATTTTTCCACTCGAAATGTTAAGCACATAAAAGAGCTACTTTTCAACAAAATTAAAAAAATCATCCAAAAAATTGGAAAATTCAGCCGGTGGGACCTCGTTTCCGGAGACCCCTAAAAAGACCACCTTACTCTAAAATTTGCTCACGCCGTCGGAGGGCGCCACGTACTCTCATAATGTTTTACCGCGCGTCTATGCTTGTGTCCATGTGATGTTTGAATTCGCGATCAAACTCGCGGATGGCGAGTTCTTTTTTCCCCCGTTATTCAATGTTTTCCGTCTTTCAGCTTTCCACTCCAAGAAGGAGGTACTTTCATGAGCGGTACTCGTCGATCCACGAAGGGCGAAAGAAGTGACGTTCCGCCAAATTTCCTCCTCTTTTATGCTAATGTTTTGCTGTTTATTTTTCCCTTTCCCTTACCAATTACCCGTCATTCCCTTTATTGTTAACCTTTTTTCTTACTTTGGATAAATTTTACTTCCCCTTCGTTTTTGTTGCTTTCTCTGTTTTCTTTCCAACGTCTTTTTCCCCTTCCCTTTCTTATTGCCTATCGTTCCTTTTATCGTTAACTTTATATACTGTTTTTGTTTCTTTTCTGTTTTTTCTCTCCGTCGTCTTTCTTCCTGCTTATTATTTTATGACCTTGTACATTGTTTGTGTTCACTTGTGTCGTTAAAGGTCGTACCTGTCCACTTGAGTTGATATGATTTATTATCCCCATCCCCTACTCTCATTATGGGTCGGTTTGAATTTGTGGCGAGGGTATCGCACCTGAGACGGACCTGCACGTCTCAATATTTATTTCATGTTTATAACCTTGTACCTTGATAAAATGCAAATAATTGAATGTATTTTCCGGAAACGTGAAATATATTAATTTAGTTTTATAATAATATCATTAATAAATGAATAATTAGTATTAATCTCGTGTTCCCTTAGTAATTTCTTACAGTTCTTATAGTAATTATGTAGGATTTTTTTATGTGAAAACATTTATCCACGGTATGCCCTATTTTTTTTACAAATTTGGCAAGTGACCGTCGCGAATCAGCAAGCTTCAGTCGCTTGATTATGTTATTCGCAAATATTGCATATCCTCACCGGCCTAGCATGAATAACCCTTTCTGATTTGGTGGAACGCGATTCCAATTCCATTCGAGCCTTGAGATCGCGTTTGATTCTAACCGCGTGATCGATGGCGGTGAGGATGTTTACGCACGGTGGGAGTCGGTGTTCGTGCTCCTCTTTTAATCCGCGTTTAAAACTTGTGAGAAAATATTCATCCATTTGTCTCCTAAATAATTGGTCCTCATCCCCATAGTTGGCTATTTTTTGCTTCTAATATTTCTCTTGCCTTTTTCCTATTTTTAGTGGAGAATTCCATAACGCTATCGCCGCTTTCCTGGTAGATGTTTTTGAGTTCTCCCAACAGCTGAATCTCGGATTTGTTTGGCGCGTATATTTTATTTAGAAAATCCCCGAGTTCTTTTACTGTCTCGAATTTAATCCTATGTAAGTATACTTTCTCTGGCTAGATATTTTTATTTGTTCCTCAATAATTCTACTAAATAATTCTCTGATTCGGCTGGAAGCATATGTTTGGCATCTTCACAACCGGTCGTAAATTCTGAGAATGGGATATTTTTCCCGTCAAATTCCGGAACGCTAACGGCTTCCTTCAAAGAAATTAATGAATTCCTTCCTAGAGTCATATTGTTTGAATTGTCTGGATTTCCCTTAGGTGGTAATGCTAATATTTTGACGGATCTTTTAGGAGCCTCGAAATCAGATAATAAATGAGCGTTTGATCCCCTCAAAGCGAACCCCGTACTACGGTATTGATCTGGTTCGTTTGTTTCTGAATACGGTTAATCCTCAGTAATGTTTAAATCTAGCGACTCGCATGTGGATTCCTTATCCATTAACGCAATTTGCAAAAACACATACCCTTTTTACAATCCCGGATGAGCCCCTAAAAATTATATGTCACGTCCTGAGGGGACGTGGGCATATATTTTTCGCGGTTTTCTATTTTTTTCCTACGCCTAGCGCAGTAGCACGGGATGAGGGTCTGGAAGGGATAGTGCATGCTAGGGCACATGTACCGCAGTGATCCAATTACGGAATGACTCGGATAACTCAAATTTGTAACAATTCGGGATTTATTAAAACTAGTCAATCTGGTTTATTCAATTAAATTGAAAATACATCGTTCCCTTACATTTGTTGATGCGCTGTCTACAGCTGCGGAGGCTCTGAACTCGACCCATCATAAACCATCTACTGTATCTATACAGTAGACAGTTTATGATGGGTCGAGTTCAAAGCCTCCGCAGGTAGGCTGGATCGCTTATACAGGTTGGCGGAGCCAATGTTTTCACGTTGACACAATTTTTTTATAAGCGAGTTTTACCGCGAGTCGAGTTTGGAGTTAAAGTATGGATTACGCAATATAATGTGATATAACGTTCAACGTAGACACTCAGGAAAATTCGTATAGACCGCATTTTTATAATGTACTGATAGCAGACTTATAACAATTTTGAACCTAAAGTTAGCGTTCACTGTCTGGAGACAGTTCTTGGAGTAGTTCCGATGAAGGTTGTTGGGAGACTTTATCCGAATGCGATGGAAGCTGATGGGGCAGTTTAATCAACGAGTGATGATGGAACGCTGACTCGAAGATTTTTCTACCCTAGCTTGTGGGAAATTTTGGATGCTGGGATAGTGGGAGAAGATGCTTCTCGAAAAGTGCATTTTCGTCATGCATTATTTTTTTGATTGGTGAAACGGATGTAAAAACTGTACTAGTACATATGATTGGTCGAGTTGGAAGGGGAAATATTTTTGGAGACTATGATTGGCTGCAGACTATGATATTTGTAATCTTCATCTCGATTTTTGGAAAGCAGTCCGCGTCTCGTTATCTGGAGCGTTGGGAAAATATGGCGAGGAAAAAGGGCCTTGACCGCGTCGTGGCGCTTGCCCCAAAATAGGCTTTGTTGACCTAGGTTTAAGGGGGGATTGTCTTTTTTTTCGCAAAATTTACCGCTTCTTGGGAATTTTTTTGTGAAGAAAGTATACAACGGAAAACTTGTGAAACTTGGCATATAGTTTTATTGATCTGTTTACTACATACAAAAAAAATTTTAAACAATTTCATCAAAAAATCCGCCTCCCACCCCCTTCGACGCGCGATGGTCCTTTTTTGATGGTGTGCACGATTTCTCAAAAACTATTCAACCGATTGCCTTCAAATTTGGACAGAATGCTCAGCTGACATCCTTTTATCGTTTGATGAAGCAAAAAAGCAATACGTTTAATAGTTTTTTATTTATAACAAAAAATAGATCAATTTTTTTCGAAAAATCGATACTTCAAGTTCAAAACGTCACCAAATCGTCAATTTTTTTCCCCTTCATCGAACGATAGCTATATGTGTCTAAAGTAAAATGCTTTTTGGGTTTTTGTTGCAGGATGAACGTGAAGGCTGTAATCGTGCACACCATCAAAAAAGGACCATCGCGCGTCGAGGGGGGTGGGAGGCGGATTTTTTGATGAAATTGTTTAAAAAATTTTTTGTATGTAGTAAACATATCAATAAAACTATATGCCAAGTTTCACAAGTTTTCCGTTGTATACTTTCTTCACAAAAAATTCCCAAAAAGGGCGCGTGGGAAATATCAACGTAGTTTACGACCGGGTCAACTTTCCGGCCCGAAGAATTTTCTTTTAAAGAGTGTATTTTTTTGTGGAGTAAGGGTTTGGATATTGTCCGTTCTTGAAAGATCGTTATTTTTTTTTTATGTATCGTTGAGTCTCCGTGTGTTGTTCGTTCTTAGGCTAAGCATTTTATCATAAACTGTGCGCTCGAAGGTTGCGTGTAGATATTGTCAAGACCGACTGTACTCTCGCGTGGGAAATTATGCACGATGCTCACTTCTTATCGATATATTTCGTTGCGGCTGTGGTACGCCTAATTATAAAGAAAATATAAGGGCCTGTCGAAAAATGAGAATGCCGTTATCGTGTGCATTGGTTTTCGTAGTTTTCCACGATTTCCATGTACAATCGGGTAAGCCCACGTTCTCGCCGGGGTTCAACAGAATAGGAGAGGGAACAAGAAATAGATAGCGCTGTTTCTCGCGACATGACAACGTTTGAATTGAAAAAGTAATAATCTAAGTAAAACCATTGTTTTAAATACAATAAAAAATATTTCGAGGTTATTGTGGATTTTTCAGATAGTGAATCAACCGATAATGTTTTCAAGGGATCTTTTTATTACTAGGCGGTCTTTTAATTTGTTAAAGTGTTTAGGTGAGATTCTACTTACTTTGAATTCCACGCTCTTCTTTATTCATCTGACATTGAATTGATATAATTATGTTTAATGAATGCACAAGAAATATTATCAGACGTCTGTATGTTTTTCTAGTGTGCTCTAATTGCACATTTCGGTTGATCAAAAGTAATCAAAATTACTCTTCACCTACGGGTCTCTAGTTGTGCATTTATTTTACTAACTATACCATCTATAAACATAAGCTTTCGCCGTTTGTATTCTCCAGTTGCCCGATATCATTCACTGGTTAAGCTGATTGTAGTACTCCCATCTCGTAAGAAAAATCTGTGTTACGTCCGAAGCCGTTTAGAAAAGATATATATTTCTAGAGTTATAAGCGTCGAGCGGTAAACGCTTTACTCCGATTACTACCCTAATGAGTCACGAGTGCCCTTCGGGATAATAATTATGTGGGAACGTTTGCTGTGAGACCTCGAGAGATCTTGTTTCTTTTATGGGTTTAGGAAATTAATAATAAATGGACTTCAATGTCTTGAGTCACACAATAGTTTAATTAACACTCGATGAAATAATAATTTGGTACATTCCAAGTAAATTTATAATGTGATAAATACCTTTGACAATCAGGAGCGGTGTCGTCGCTTTACAATAACGTATTCTTGCTTTCGTTGAATATTTCTTTAAACACACACGCGTACTCTCACAATCTTCTAGAGATCTGGTCGCGGAATAACAATAATTTGTACTTGAAATATTTGGTCGTATGACCCTTTTGATTATAAAACAATATAAATTGACTTTAATAATTACGCCGAATCACACTCTTCTACAGAAGACCCGGATTTCGGACAGCGTAACGACGCGTGAAAATTTTGGTTGAAAACTGAGACAATTATAATATACGTCCGATACTACTGTCAGATCACTCTCTTCTACGGAAGACCTGGATTACGAACAGTGTATCGGCGTTAAAAACTTCGGCTAAACTGCGCGCTTGTCGTCGAGACAAGGAGGTTTTATAAGGGCGAGATGACTTTGCCAGAAGGGCTACTCTCTTAATTTGGGCACAGAGAAGAACTATTTTGCTTCTATTATTCGAGAGTTCGACCTCCTCTGAGAAGCAATAAAGGTTGGATATTTTGGATCTCTACCATGTCGCCTTGCCGATCCCTATCATAGGGCTGGAGACTCCGGCCGGAAAACTTTTATTACTGCTCTCACGCAGAGCGGGAAAAAATAGCGGAGCGACTCGCTACACGAAAATACATGCATTAGGTATAGTGCCCAGTTGATAAACAAGGAAAGCGTATATCTTCGCTATGGTCTGTGATGCACGCGTCCATGGTGTGTGAGAAGCAATACAATTGCGATAGGTATCTCAAACGCTTATATTTTTGGTTGCGGTGAAAAATAAAAATAGCTGACTCTATTGCTTCTCGCACGTGTACAATTATGTGTGTGCTGGTCAAAAAGAAATCACAGAAAACGTCGTACGTGACATCTGCTTAACTCGTTTTTAGTGAAGAATTACGCAACGCTACTTATACATACAAGAAAAACAACGAACAATGATCTTTGTCTATCTTCAATGATGATTTCAAAATGATCTTCGAAGAGTCTGTACCGCGCTAAGCTCTTTGGGAAGCTACGGGCTAATACAAAATTGCGATTAAAGAGAAAATTAAAACGTACAAACTTGAAATTTCTTAAGAATGTTTTTTTATGGCTTTGCTATTTGTGAAATATTTGTTTTGTGTCCATAACTAAGTTCTAGGTTCTTTGGTCTCGTCGTTAAGTATGCGATGATTAGATTGTGATTTTTAAAAAATCTTCAAGGCCAGTGAAGATCCGTGGTCGTAAAGAAATATGCGTAAAAGAATCTCATAGAACTGTTTCTCTGGTGACAATAATGTATCCTGTAAATGTCAATGGTTGAAAAATTCTTCATGACCACCATAACTACCCATTGAAAATTCGGTTCCGCCGAGACCGGAATGCCCACCCCCATGAAACTCGTAAGCAGCCACATTTCCACTCTCGGACCCTTCTTCGTGACCCTCGCTTTTGACGCTTTCGCTGATGCCACCCATCCAGTCAGTACCGCCAAAGTCGTGGCCCCCAGTATATTCGTGGCCGCCCTCAAAGTCATGTCCACCTCCACCAGTAACACTACTCTGATCGTGTCCATGGTCACCACCAAGGTCCATGGGATGGCCAACCGTATAACCGAGCACCTCGTACTTGTCACCACCGCCTTTGTGATGTACATGCTTCGTTATCGTGTGAGTATGATGAATCGTTTTGATCTTGTACGGCACATGTATAATCACATGACGGCTGTCGAAAGAAAAGGATAATTAGTAGAATCTTAAAAGAAAATGTTGCATAATCGTACATTAATTGAAACTCTCAGTAACATGGTACAGAAGACGCATCGGTGCGACAATGACGGGAAACGCATTTCTTATCTGTACATAAAGTGTTCGTCAATTACTCACAACCAGTAACGAGGACCTAGTCTTTGAGTGAAAGCAGTTAGAAGGTAATCAGATTGTTTAAATCTGCTTAAGGATTGAGGTATCTCTTCTACGCATGATACGAAGACAAGAGTATTAACCCTTTGCACTCGAGACGCGACTCTAGTTGACGACTTAATATCCAAGCGAAAAAGGCTCCGAGTGCAGAGGCATCAAAGCGCGAACCGAGTAGACCATTTAATCATCACTGCATTTATTCAAATGCATAGCCAAGTCTACGGTAATTGCTGTTTGGTACTTCGTGACCTTGGTATTTTTTTATTGTAACATCGGTCATTTCGTGAAACTTGAATCATAGATTTAAGTTTTCAAGTAACTTATTTATTACCTTTTAAATGAGGTGGTAAAAGTCGCAAGATCTCTAACAAAGGTTGGGGCGCATACGTTACAAGTCGTAATTGGAATTTGGTGAGAATTGGGAATACTTTGTGGCATACGGCTTCGAAATAAAGCCTGGATCACATTGAGTACCTAGAAGATATTAAAAGTATCTATCTCCAATAATAATAATTTTATTCATGTCGAAGAAAAAAATGTTTCAAAATTCACGAGAAAGTTTTCTTCCTCCTCACGTGCAATAAAAGCCGTTTTTTACGTTATTGAATCTTTTCAGATGTAATTTCTGCTTATATGAAACTGAGGTTGTTGGCACCATGAAACATTACAGCCCTAAACAATTGCTCTTTTTTAATAGACATCTCAAAATTTCTCGTAAAATATCGAAACATAAAATACTGGCAAGAATGCATACACATTTGAAGAAATAACAAACTAATTTTAGATGGTAAAAACGCTCTTCCGAAAACACTCCCGAATATACGGGTGTTTTTTTTCAGAACCTTGCCGGAAGGTCCGATGACACCTAACTGCATTATCTATTTTTCTAGCAACGTGTCCGATGACACCTAACTGCATTATGCATTTTCCTAGCAACGTGTCATGTTCAAGAGGTGTGCGTCACCGTGGCATTAAGAGAAAAAAAACTACCATTTCAAGTTTACGGATTTCCTTATAGGCCAAAATATTTAGTTTCATTTATGACCAAAATTTAACAAACATTCGTAAACGGCGAGAAAAACTGGTACAATTCGGGAATTTTCATCTCAAAAACTAATGATTCGATTGAATCCGGGTTTTTTTATTGGAAAATATGGTCATTAAGTTATGTTTAGGAATTTTTTTAAATAGATTCGCTGTCTGGAAACGATTTAAACGAGATTATCTCGAAACGTAGTTTTCGAAGTCGGTGTCAGATGTATCGCAAAAACGGCTTGTCCGATTTTGTCCAAATGTGAATACAATATTCTTCGATAGTTTTTCTCGTTCGCTACCTAAGATTTTTTTTAATTTTCATTTTTGACAGAATTACGACTGTTTTAATTTAACATTCGTTTTTCATTCGCAATTTCCGACGATTTTGGATTGCATACACATTGCATAAAAAAGCAATGGTTCAACCAAGTAAAAATCCCCTACGTGGCGAACGAGAAAAACTATCGATGAATATTGTATCCAAATTTGGACCTAATCGGACAAGCCGTTTTCGAGATACATCTGACTTTGAAAACTATGTTTCGAGATAATCGCGCTTAAATCACTTCTACTCAATGAGTTTATTTGAAAAAATTCCTAAACATACCTCAATGTACATATTTTACAATAAAAAAAGCTGGATCCAATCGAAACATAAGTTTTTGAGATGAAAATTCCCGAAGTTTACCTGTTTTTCTCGCCGTTTACTCAGATACCTCCCCTTAAAGCAGCAACCAACTTTGCTGTGAGTATATCCAATGGAGGTTTCGAAAGCGTTCGAATATTAATGCAAGCGATGGGAGTGGCAATTGGGCCGTTTGCATATATAAAGTGTCGTGAAATCGATGTAACAGCACACAGGGACAGCTGATCGCCGTGCACAGAATATAACAGAAAAAGCGTTTCAAAAATTATTCGGCCAATCAACAGTTTAATTATTATAGCAAAATTTGTTTTTTCATTTTTTGTTTCATTATTGTGACATTGCATAATTGTTAAATTCCTAATAATTCGCTATGAGAGTATTTATGTGCAATTAAGTGGCAGTACGCACTTATACACTGTGAAGATACGGGGTATAGGTAAGTTGTCACAATGTTTGTTCTGAAATATACTAGTATATATTCAAAGCTATAAAACAAATATATTTGAAGCTATAAAAGATATAAAACAAAAGAGGCACCATTTTCGTTTCGTAGTAGTTGTAGTTCTATTTCTTGTTCTAAAATAACGAGGAACAGAATTACAATTTTTAACTGACACTTTTTGATGAAAACTAGTAAAAACTCCATATGCATATAAGCGTATCAAGATTAAGATATATGTCATCATTTTATTACACTACCCATTAGTACCGTTCTGTGTTATATATCCGATTTTGAGAAAGTGTCAATAAAAGGATAATTCTAGATGGAGTAAAACTTGAATTCGATGTTCGCCTTCGCCATTCCGTTACCCCGCGACACTTTCAACTTTCCTAACTCCGAAACTTACTGTCCGTGTCCATGTCCGCCGGCTTGTACCAGGACTAGTAGCGTTGGCGCACCAGTGACGAGAAGCAACAGCTTTATTTCCAAAAATTATGGGAACAAAAAAAGTATGAGGACCATCACTCCAAGCACTATATAATTAACAAAAGATCGTATGTCATTCTATTGAATAGAAAATTCAATGTCATGAGACTCACCGCAAATTCCAGCATTTTGGCTGGCGAGGACCTTGCTAAATTATTTATATCTTAGTTGTTTTTCGTTCGTCGCACTTCGTGTGATACACTGTTTTCATCTGTTGTTAATCCGAGAGCCGTGCGCTCCTTTTATAGGGTGTTATAAGTATCGTGTCCTGACCGCGGGGCAGGCGAAGCAGTGAGCAGTGAGAGGTGAGGAAATAAAGGAAATATACATCACCCGGAATATGTTGCTTCTACGCGTACACATATACACATAGGACAGGTATGTAATACGTGTATTATCGTGCGTGTAAAAGGTACCAGGCAAACATATTACTGTGAAAGGCAGAAAGTAAAAGGAATGTTTTAAGCGCTAGAGCTGCTGAATGGCTAACCGTTTTGGTAGTGAACAAGAGGAAACACGGTCCGACCAGCCAAAGAGGAAAGTGGGAAGACGATAGTAAGATCCGCAAAAGTAGTCGCTATCGTAGCTAGAGAAAATCTCGAAAGCGTCGAAAGACCGTGCGCAAACGCCCACTTACTCTCGGTATGCACGTGCCGGTGCCCATATTAACAAGTACGTCAGAAATCTCCTAAGACACTTGTATTTCAATTTAACTAATAGCGCTTCATTAATTAACTTATCAAACCTACTGCAACGAAAGCAACCATTCACTATAATTGGCTGACTAAGAATGGAACGGCGTGTCTCTTAGAGCGTTATTCATTGTAATTGGGATTTCTACTACATACTGTATATTCTGTTTACAGCGGGTTTCAGTATGCTTTTATCTCATTGCTGTGTGTGTATGTGTTTGTGTGCGTATGTGCGTGCATGCGCGCGCGCGCGCGTGTGTGTATGTGTGTGTGTGAGAGAGAGAGGGAGAGCGCAATAGCAAATGAACGAACAATAAAACCGGAGTTATATCTTTCCTAATCTGGTGAACGGCCAAGATCAAGACCATCGGTGTATGCTAGGAACCTTAGTTTAATACTCTCATCGTACTAGCAGCATGCGGGGTGAACAGTACATCCCGTTCACTGCATCTCATGCAGTAGGATTCCTTTCAATTTTACTGCTCCACTTTCTAACGCATTATATATCGTGCTCGCATTGACCTCTGTTACAGAATCTTTTGTTTGAAACTACAACTGTTAATACATATTATAAATTCGTTGACTATCTGATAGAAGAAGAATATGGCGGACCACATTCCGATGGTGCGAGTGAAAAATTGTTAAACCGTTGTTGACGTCCGACCAAATCATGGACGGATATCTATACGAGGTGCCGCATTTTTCAAGAGATAGTAGATATCTCATGAACGTCACCTTACGCGAAACGTCTTAAGGGGAGTAGGAAGGACTTGACGGCTGAAAATGGGCTAAAAATTCAAATGGCGTTTATGAAGAATCGCGAAAACATACGCAACTTCTCTTAGCTGCAAGTTGTTTATCACATTTTTGTCGATGAAAATATGGTATTCGTAAAAAAAATTCCATAATTGAGGAGTATATTGCACGTTGAAGATGTGTTTCGCGCATTGCTCTCTTCTTGCCACGATTCCAAGTAGCCAGAGGCGAATTTTTAAAGTTTTCAAACGGCATTCCATCGGGGGGATTCACCTCTCTGGATTGAACATAAAAATTAGAAAAAAGTAAACATTAGAAAAATGGCGGCTACTAATCTGGGAAACATAACCAATTTACTACATTTATTGTTATATACAGAAATTTTGTTCCGGCAGCCGGATCACTGATCAGGTAGATTTTCAGATATGGTCCGGAGTACCGTAGACGTGTCTTCATGCACTTCACAGTGCATGGTGGATCTGCGCTGTATGACTACCGGATCAGCAAACCCCGAGCACAGATATGAATGTACACCTAACCTTATTTGGGGCCATCAAAACAAACAACTCAGTTACTAGGTGTATATAAGTTCGGCAAGATTGTAATAAAAAACGAAAAGAAATAAACGAAAAAGAGTCACGTAAAAAATACTTGAGACGCCTTGGCGTGCCGTGGACGAGGAAAAAAGGGTACAGCTAAAAGAAGCAACTACCCAACTAGAGCTTTTGATCGGGCAGCCTGAAAGCTGATCAGGCCGCTATCCTGCTGTGGTCCGGAATACGTTAGTACGGGCGCAAGAAGGCACCTCGAACAGGCTAAAATACGGTAGCCGGTATCCCCCCGTAATATGGCGTGCATGGACGCCATATTACAGCACGCCGATCTGTGCCGGATGTCGACCGGATCAGCGGAACCATAGTTCGCAAGTCAAGATTTTGAGGTTAGGTTTCATTGACGTTTGCGATGTGAACCGCGTAAATTCGAATAATCTTTACTCTGCCAGCAGGTAACAAACGTGGACTTATTGTTTATATACAAACAGTTTTAGTGAAAAAAATTACAAGCTCCGCCTACAAATTTGTTACTCCCGTACGACAGGGTTCCTCTGATTCGGTGGACATACGGCACAGATGAGGCATGCCTAACTACGGCATTCCGGACCGTAGATTGATCTGCTCCGTGTTGAGGCTGTCATATTATTCTTATCAATTACGAAGTACTTGCGAAGTTATCATAAGGTACACAGCCGTTAAAAACCTTCAGGGGAAGAAAGTCTTTGCGCAAACATACTTTTTCGAAGAGTTACAGTGTGTGTATATTTTGTAAATTTATATCGATATATGCCCACGCTAATGGCAACAAAATGAACTAATGACCTTCTCTTTCTTTGTTTTTAATTTAGTTATCCTTATTAGAAAATACGAGGCACATAATCATACTATTTATTGGAAAGATATCGAGAAATCGCTGGGAAAATGTTCAATGTTGCAAAATATTGGGACGGTGCGTGTCAAGCGAGAGCGAAGGCAGCGAAAGATTTACCGAAGGACTCCAGCAACATTATTTAATAACGTATCATTAAAACTATTCTTAATCGAAGAATTATCTATAAATATTTATAATATAAAAATAAAAATATAAGTGAATTTGCTATTATTGTCGAAATTATTATACGTTAACATAATCCCAAATTACTTATTTTCAAGTTGTTTGAAAAAAAAATTATACAAAGAAAGAATGAAAATAAATTTGAAGTTTGCATCGTGGGAATGCGACGCTTTTTTTCTTTACATTTCATTCGTTTATTTTTGTCATCATCAAAAGGTAATCAATCAGGTCCATCAAATTAAGTTTAATTGACACAACTTTAAAAAAAGTTTTTTTACAAAATCATCATCCGAAGCCATTTTTCCAAATTGAGGTCGTAACACTTTAATGACAATCAGTAAAAACGTGTGAGTTATTATCACAGCCTAAATGAGCAAACAAAAATTCAACGGTCAAAATAAAAATTATTGTTGCTTGCAACGATGCAAACTTCAACGCCAGGAATAAAATTATTGTCATTCTTTAGAATAGAATTATAATGATAAAAATAGGAAAAGAAGAAAGTAAAGTTTGCACAAATGTCAGAATGGCTAAATAGGTAGCGCGCTCAGCTCTATAATTAGAAGACGTAGGTTCGAATCCCGAGGGTAGGGAAAAACTTTAACGAGGGAGGATACATTTTAATTCAATTATCATATAGGCAAGGGCATAAATAGAACATATGGAAAAAATACTACCAGAATTGTTTTATTCAAAAGTTTCGTTTTTTTTAAATCTTTCATTTCCGGCATAGATACGGTAGCCGGATCAGTGCCTGAAAAGGTATACTGTTCAAGTCCGTAACCGGCATCCGCGTCAGGGCCAGATGTAAAAAGCGTTTTTCGCCTGGTAAAGCCTTAATCTGGCAGTCTGTACCGTAACGTCTTACGGAATGCTTCATGCCGTAGCAAAAATTCTAGTCAGGTTGGAAAAAAGAAGAATCAGTTTCCTATACCTATACAAAGAAGAATCAGTTTCCTATTCTATGTCAGTTTAATGTGTGGACAAAATGGTTATATTTATTTAGGAAAAAAATCAAGGCGATATCTTCAGGCGTTCTTGAGTTATCGTGGCAAAACTGATAAAAATGTGGTTTTGAGAAAATAGCGTTTGAAGCCCGGGCGTAGTATGACTGTAAAAAACCGTAACTTATGTACCTTAAAAATTACCCGTGCGATTAAATGACTTTTCGAGGGCAGCTTCTCCTTTAGCAGCAATCGCAGAACGTGGGTTCTTTTGTGCCCCAGCTTCTTTTGTTAAATAACCGCCGTACGAAGCATTGCTACATGGTGCTGCCACCTGCACAGATAGCACCCGACTCGCACTTTTGGCTTCCCTAAACTCAATTTTGCGACGCTATCGGTTTCTTTTGCATTCGCAAAATATTGTTTTCATAGAATAGGTCACTAACAAACAATACTCTTTTTGATATTTCAAGCCTTCTTATTTATCTTAAAACAATAGTTGTAGGATTTCGGAGAAAAAATACAACCTTAATTTTTAACACCATTTTTGTGTTGTTTGTATTTAAATACAATAATTTGTATTTAACCAAAAATAACATAAACATGCACCCCTGCTTGGAACTAGCCCGCGGTGTGGTACTGCAAGAATGTTACAACAAGTAACACAAAAAATGTGAGCACCACAGCCAAAAGAAAGATTAGCACTACTGTCACGGACAGCGAACACGCCGCGTTCTTTGTACATTAAGATGGGCTTTAGCAGATGACTTTAACTTACAAGGAACATCCCTCGGGTGACAGCCTTCGATTGTGTTGAAATTTGGATATGTTATATAGCGCCGAAAAGTAAGCGATACATATTTTTTTTATCGGCGGAAAAACCGTTTTAAGGTGTGAATCCACCCCTCGAAAAAGGCATCTCTAGGGGTAATATAGCAGTTTCACACACAAGGAGTCCACCGATTTTAATGAAACAAAAACGAAAATTCTTCTAATCCGAAGCAATGAAAAATCCACTATAGTGACATTGCAAAAAAATTAAGGTGTGAACCACCCCTAAATTTGTTTTTTTTTCACTCCACACGGCTAAATATTGCATGGAAATCAGCAAAATGGAGTTTATTTTAAAGAGAAGGAAGAAAAAATTTTTACGTGTTTTTGCGCAATCACCGATCCGCAAGCTTAAGGGGGTAAACCACCTCTTATATGAATTAAATTGGCGAGGTCGTATTTTTCTTTTCAAAATATCCGCACTGATATAAAATACAGCTAAAACATACAATTGAATATTTTCTCACGCTTAAACTTTATCGCCCTTCTCTTAAGGGTAAACTACCACTGCGTAATTCCATTTCATTTGCGGTTTTAGCAAATTTTCAACCCGTATGCTTTGAATTTGTTATGAAACCCATCGGTAATATGAATTTTATGTTTGGGTGTATATGTGAATTTAATTTGGGAAGAGGTGTGTAGTAAGCTGGGGTGAGGGGGGGGGGGGGATTCTTATGATTGGGAGTCTTATGATTAAGGTTACCCCTTAATCATAAGACTCATATATTCGAATTGGGACTCCCTCGACTCTAATTCGGAAGCATTCAGAAATACACACACATTTCTATTATAACGAGTTATATATTTTATCATGATACTTTACAGAATAAATTTAAAGGAGTTACGAGCGAAAAAAAATGGTTTTGCTCCTCCTAAAGTATCGATTTGTAAGACCATCGTTCGTGAGTTTCATCACGATATCCATAAAATCGTAAACGTCGTGACCCATTACATGAACAGAGCCGTCAAGCGCAATTTCTCTTTTCGAAATTTTTACCGCGATGTTTTTGAAATATACTTTTCAAGGCCGGTCCCCAAATATGTGGAAAACGGGTCGATAAATTCAGTACAAATTTTATTCCGATATTTTCGGATAAGTTGTTCCGTTCAGAACGTAACATTTTTTGCTGAATTCTCCTTTTTGTCAGAAAGCCTAAAACGTAAACATTTAAAATAGAATGTAAATGTAAATTTCAAGCGGTGCTATTCGGTTAGATTTTTAATAATTCGACGTGGCGGGTTTTGTATATTATATTTGAAGTACATTTTCGAAATTTCATTTCAAATTAACCGATTTTGCGATAATAATTGCACAAATTCATTCATTTTTCGTCGTGTAGATAGGTGTTTCTTCTCAAAAACCAATCCTCCAAAAGTAAAAATAAAAATATAATAACAATAGTATCAATTGCATTCATATAACATATATATATATATAATTTTATTGTGTTTACTTCTTCTTGATTGCGCTTTATAAATTATCGTACTCGGATTTCTGCGCTTCGATTTTTTTATGATATATTGAGTCTTGACGAGAGCATATGCGAAATGATAACTCACAGATATTTTAACATATATGTCACGTATATGTCACCCTTTCTTGGAAAACCCATTTATCAATCGTATCTAATCATAACGATCACTACACGAGAATAACGTTCTATCTAATTGCGTATTTCCTCGCAGAATCAATCTATAATGACGTATTGTATTGCGCTTTACGATTGTCAATATACGGTGCCTCGTTTTATAAGCCTTTCGTCTTCGTCCAGTCCACGTCAAGACAAGCACCGATCCATTTTGATCAATACTATGTAAAACTATAATAAAGTTAAAATGATCGCAGAGGAAACACTGGATTTTCAAGAACCATTTAGACAGTACGATGCCACTGCCGTTGAAGACACCGGTGATAGTGATTCAAAAACCTGTTCCACTGATGATCAGGTGAGCTATGAGTATGAAAAAAGCAGTTGCACACTGGAGATCTGGCAAGACCAAAAATTATAGCGTAGACACCGTCCGTCAAAAAAAACAACCTGTTCAGTGGAAGCGACAATTGCACCGCTGGGCACATCAGTTAAATAAAAGTGGCACTTATAAAGAAAAGCTGGCACAAATTTCTGAACATACTTTGAAAAATATGAAAACTGCTATAGATTCTGGTGTTATTGTGCATGATATTGATCTTCAGAAGTGGGCACTTCAAGCTCAAAAGGAGATAAACTTTGAGGATGTCCGATTTAAAGCCGCTCATAATTGAATATGGAACTTCAAAAAATAGCAAGGTATTGTATCTAGGAAAATTAATAAATTCGTAACGCTCAAAACGATAGAAGGAGAAGGACGTCTACAAAAAAAAACGCAGAAAAATTCGTAGCTGATGTTGTATCACTAATCGAAAAGTATGGGGCGGAAAACGTGTACAATTCGGATCAAAGCGGTTTCGAACTAGCGATCCATTCGGGGCGCACGCTAACAACCGAAGGAATGAAGAAAGTTGTTTGCGTTGTAAAGTCTGTCTCTTCAAGGACCCACAGCTATACAATCCAACCTACTATAAGCGCTGATGGAAAGTTACTGTCCCCGCTTTTCATTGTTTTGAAAGAGATAAAAGGCGAATTTGAACCGAGAGCAGAAAAATAATTATTCCGACCCGAAAACGTCTTTGTGATGGCATCCAAACCGAGAAAGCTTACTTCTGTTATGTATTCGCATAAATAATAATGTGTAGGACATCATTTATGATTGATAAAAAATGTGTTTGATATCAACATAGATTTCTGTAAATATGAAATATGTGTCGTTTTAACAGAACATTTTAAAACGTAGATGGAAAAGGTTTTCTTCCCTAATGTCGGGAGTAACAGTGTACTTTTGATAGACTCTTGGAGCGGACATTGCCCGAAATTCGTTCGTGAAGCGACTCCACTCAACAAGAATATAATCCCAATGATTATTCCGAAAGGCACAACTGGAAAAATTCAACCGCTGGATGTATTTGGATTCAGAGTATGTAAAAATTTCGTCCGACGTTTTTCAGACAGTGTAGTATTATTAGATTTCGATATAAATTTACACGTGAGAAATAATATAATTAAACTGCAATGCCTGACGCACAATCAACTTTCGTCACCGCGATATTCTAATCTTTTCAAATATTCGTGGTACAAAAGTAATTATGTATCGAAAAAACCGGAACACTTTGAGAATCCTGTAACATTTGGTATTCCCGAATCGCAAAAACATTGGGAAATACCCGGTTGTAATAATGTAGCGATTATCAGACTTTTGTGGTGTAAAAAGTCATTGTGTTTAATGCATTTTTTTATGAATACCATTATTGCAAGACGTATGAACCCTGATTGTTAGTAACTATTGTACACACGAGAAGAATACGATGATAGGTCATAAGAAAATCATTTGATGACATATGGCTATAATAATTCCTTGCAAATAATATTAACAAGATGATTTCACATTACAACCAATGGAAGGATAATGCTATTTGTGAAGAGCCACAAATAGCATTATCCTGCGTATTAAAATCGGGTCTGAATTCGTTTTCACATTCGCACTCTAGAGAGAGAGTAGAGACTGTCGAAATAGAAATTTAGTATGATATTCCGTCCAATACGGAATTTGAGAATATTTCTGGGCCAAGAATTTGAATCACTTTCTGGGCCGATCACTTTTAACCAGTCAATATAACATCGGAGACTATGTGTTAATTACGTTTCCTGTAACAAATAAGGAATATGGGGATATCGGTGTAGTTAATCAGATAGACAATCAGGATTGCGAATAAGCTGTAACTTATCTGAAAATTTGTGGCAATAAGGGTCACACGTTCAGAATTGATGGTACTGATGTTTCTAATATAGCTTTTAAGCAAATATTGCAAAAACGACCAATTCCAGATCTTACTCTCAAAGGGAAAAGAATATTTTATTGTTGTAAGTTACCTGTACTTGTCTATGGGAAATGAATAAGGGAGGTCTAATTGTTTCTTAAAAAAAACAACGATATGACTAATTTCGTTGTAAGCTATGCTGACAATTATTTGATTACTTATTACTAAAAGTATTAGCAATAACATATTGATTGTGATCTTTAATAGTGCAAGATAATGTTTGTTTTGTTTGAAGCAGTTATCGTTCCTTTATGAAGATTATTACATCACTGACCTTGTTATTTTTTAGAGTGAGAGGTGTAATAATTTGGTTTTTTTTCCTTAGGTACACGCTTTTCGCGTTTGTTACCTAGTCTTCCCCACATTATGACCGTTCTTTCCTCTACCGTTTACTCCTGTTTTCTCCATCTTTCTCTCTGTTTCCCCCTCTTGCGGCCGCAGCCGGCTTCCCCCTCCGTATTATATTCATCGTGACATTTTCTGTCATGGGTATAGGGAAACTGCGGAAAACCTATACCAATACAGCCGGTCATCGAATTCGCCCCCCGGTCGTGGAACTAGTCTTATTTCACCGCGAAATGCCGAAGAAAAACATTTCACGACGAAATGTACGCGACCGGGATTCGAACCCGGGACCTCCCGGTCCGCTGGTTTAGTGGCGAGCACGGTAACCATTAGACCATCGCACCGGTTGAGAGGTGTAATAATGAATACGTTTTTAAAGTAAAAAGTTGAGTTGAATAAGTTTAATTCCAGTTGTCCTATAAACACGTATGAAGATTTGGTCATTATATTAGCGAACGATAAAAAATGAATAATTCAGAATTTGTTCGTTATTTTATTCAGCATTGATTATACGTCATCAACTGTGATGAAGTTTCGACAAAAAAAGTAAATACTTTTAGTTGGTTAGAATCCATTAAAAAAATACATTTTTTTAAACTTAAACAGTCCTCTGGAAGATATTACAGTCCCTGTCACGAATTTTCACAAAATCGTCCATAACTTGCGAAATAAGGAGAAAATATGTCCGCTTTTTGAAGTTTCATTTATTACGGTCTTCCGTTGAACATACTTTTATTTTTATTTTTACGAAAAAAACATGCACAGAACGACTTTGCACGAGCCACATTCCAATTAGTAAAGAAACACTCATATACATTGAGACGTACAGGTCCGTCTCATCAACAAATAACCCCCACCACATAATCAAACGACGTCACGAGAAAAAAAGAATTTATCGACACCAAAAATAACAATAATAGAAAAACTGGTAAAAATTGATAGAACACAAACTAACACAAAAACAAATGAGGTAAACAAATAAGATAAGGTTAAAACGAAAACAGAGAGAAGAACAAAAACGGAGCCAAAGTAAAATTTATAAAATTAAAGAAAAAAGTTAACAATAAAGGGAAATTATTCCCTTTATTGGGAATTATACCTATTATACCCTCGTTTCTTCCTCGGGAAATCGTAAAGGACACAGTGACAAGAATACTAACCTAAAGGGTAAGGAAAGTGTTGCAGGACGGAAACACGGATGAACAAAGAAGGTGGAGTCGCTTTAGCATTAAGAGCATCCTCAATCCCCAAAGCGTGGACGAATACACAGTCGACACAAATACAGACCTATAGGGTAAGGAAAGTACGCCGGGTGGAGCGAAAGAGCACGGGAATTGTGAGAGGGGTTAAGAAGATGAGGATGAGGAAAAAAAATTAATAACCACCAAGAAGATAGATAAGCAAAGAACGGCAGAATCATTTATCGAAAAGTAAAAGGAGAAATTCTATTAGGAGAAGAAAAAGAGATAGGAGGTATCAGAAACTGCGAAAGTACACCTACAAAGATGTAACACACACATACACACAGACACACCAACATCGTATAGCGAGATTCGAGATTTGTATCAGGAATTCATAAGGGGCAACGAGGTATTCCGATTCGCGTGCGTCACGATTCTGCGAGACCCCTAACTAAACTAACGAAAAGAAGAAAAAAATGGTGTGCGTGATCGTTTAACGAAGAGAAAGCGGTTGTTCTCTGATAAAAAACGAAAATTTTTAGACCTCAACTGTTTTATTCCAGCGACTAATTACCTGGGATCATTGGGTAGGTACACTTTGTACGTCATCGCCAGGGATTTGGCGAAAGTTCGCGTGACAACAGTCGAGTTTAGCCGTCGCGAATTCCGGCGAGGGGGCAATGATACCATTCTGCCGCGTCTGTCGAATATCGAACAAAAAGTCAGTCTCCCGGTTTCGCGCTCAACATATGAAAGTCAACTTTATTCTGCGGGAGTAAATTTTTTTAAAGCTAATTTAATTTAAACGGGTCCGCCTATTCCTTGAAGGATTTTGAGGTTAGATATCTTAATTTTTTTATGTCAATATATTGCGATATAACGCATTCCCTACCAGCGCCGAGCGAGCACCGCGGTAATCGAACCGTGAATGCGAGCACGGGGCGCACACAGCAGCGGCTCGACGGCGGGTCGGCAGCGAGGGAGTGGGGGGGGGGGGGGGCAACGCCGAAGCGCTGTCGATCATCGATCGGTCGAGACCGACTATCGGATGAAGCAAACGGTGAGGCAAGGGTTGAGCACCGATTGGCTATCGGAAGCCAATCAGCGTCAGGACGGTAGAAGTGGCAGAGAACAACCCTAGGAGTGGCTGAGGATGTCGTCACTCCGATCGGCGAAAGAAGAAAAGGTGCGATTGGTAGGAAGTATCGTCAGGCGCCGTAATTCAAACGGATCAAGGAGAAAAACCTTGCGATTGGAGAAGCAAGGGTGGCGGTTTGCGGGATACGAGTATAAAAGGGTGAGCGGAGCAGAGATAGGTCTCTTTTTCACGAGGAGCACCCAACACCCCGCTACCCTTCGGACCACTCTGTAGTCTAACCCGGAGCAATCTGGCGAAAGTCGTGAGGGTCCCGATCCGTCCTATTCCCAAACCGGAGTCGGCAGTCAGAACTAGGGTAACCTAGGGAAATTCGTGGCCTGGTTTTCCTCCAGATCATGTACCCCACAATGATCCTAGGAGCAGCAACACGGAGTGGCGAGGCGGCAGGCGATAAGAAGGAGGTAGCCGGAAGACAGACAGAGAGAGAGAGAGAGAGAGAGAGAAGGAAGGACTCGTCTGTACCATGGGTCGACCGCCCACGACCAAGCGGGCTAGACATACGATCAGCGGCACCGTAGCGGCCAGGCCGCTATAGCTCAAGGGAGGGAGGACACCGAGCGCGGTGTGAGACAAGGCAGGGGCGAGTGCGGCGAGGCGGTGTGAAAGGGCACTGCAGTACCCGCAGAGAGGGAAATACCACGGTGGATAAGACCACACAGGCTATGCGAGGACCAGGCCACGTATCAATAGTGTCACATCCGAAAGGGATGAGAGCATAATATTTTCGTTTCCCTCTTTGTTGCCTACGCCTAGCGCAATAGCACGGGATGAGGGTAAAAAGGGGTAGTGCGTGGGAAAGAATTAAGGAATTGACGCGATATTTCGGTATTGAGGAATAATTCGACAGAATTGGTGTACGATTGACACTATGTTGTTTATTATAAGATTACTAGACGGGTTAAAGCGATCAGGACTATGATGAATGCAGAATATTGCAAGTTGAATATTGAATATTGAAGAATGAATACAAAAAAGAAAAAGGTATGGTTAGCTTACATTGGTTGTGTTTAACGCTCGGTCGCTCGCTCGCTTGCGTGGATATTTGTTGTCGCTCGCGTTACAAGGGCCTTCGCTTTTGGCCTGGTGCGCTCGCTGGTACAATTGCTGGTAAGACGCTCGCAGGATTTTACGCTGGACGTGTGTATACTCGACGTGTTTACTACAACGGGCACTACGCGTAGATAGAAATATGAACGGCGCGCAAGGTCGATGAATTGAGATTGATATTCACGGACTGATGATAGAAATTATACAAGTGTAAAATAAAACTTTTGTGACTCGAAAAATAAAGACGGTTCGAGAGAGAGAGAAAGCGAGAAAGAAGAAAAGATCGCCCAAGACATCCCAGAAAAAGCCGCAGAAACCTCGCGAACCGCCGACTCTGCCCAACACTCTCGTCATCCACAAAAAGGGTGACTTGAGCTACGCGGAGATGTTAAGTCGTATAGAGAAGGATCCGGCGCTCAAAGATGCAGGTGAATGCGTCTAAAAGGTACGCAGAACGAACGCGGGAGATCTGCTGATCGTTCTGAATAAGGAGAACTCAGCCAAAGCGCCGGAATTGCGAAACCAATTCGAAGGTGTTCTTGGCGAATCAGCAACGGTGCAGAGTAAAGTCCAGGAAGTCACCTACTGAATGGTGGATCATTTAAGGTTTAACACCCCCCACATATATTGGCGAGTCGTCCACGATACGTGGGTCCGCATATGCTTGCGGAAAACCCCTACCGAGAAAAAACCGCAATAAAATGTTGGCGACTCAAACCTGACCGCTATAAACCCTTCGTTGGCGCGACTGGCCGAGAGACTCGTGGATCCTTTTTGAAATTCTAGAGATCAAAAAGCATGCGGGTATACTAGATTGTATGATTCTTTGATGATACGCGATATTTCGAGTAATACAAAAATCGCTAGACGTTTCTTTTATATAGGTTTGGAAATGTTCGTGTGCCTAACTGCCTTTCGGCCATTGTGTGTTTTAGTATTTTGTTTTGTTATATGTGCTCCAACCAGGCAGCCTCTTACGACGCTCCACCGCCACTTATTCCAAGGCAGCTATGTTGACAACCGCAGTCACTGCCGTTAGACTCTCGTTGGGAAATGAGCAGAAAAGGGAACGAGCGGTGCCATCCCTAGGTGGGCACCCAAAGTACAATATAAAATTTGAACAAGAAAGGAGAAGGGAGACAATATTAAAATAACTTTTATCGTGAAAAGGCCCTTGGGAAGGGGAAGGAATGAGCGAGAAACAAAAAGTATAAAAGGGCCTTCCTGGCGGCAGGAAGGCAATTCTTGTTCAAAGTCCCACTCTGACGCAAGTCCACAAAAGAACATAGGTCCGAGTTGAAGAAGCCAGGATAGTGTTCGGATTAAAGAAATCCTAAGGGTGGAAGACGAATAACAGAGTCAAGTCCGGATTCTCCGACTAGGGAATCGAGTGGCTATAGTAACGAATATAGGTCCAAGCTGAAGAAGCTAGAAAAATATTCGCGAAAGGATGGTATTAGTTCCAAAAGGAGAAAAAGCAGAATAAAAGTTAAGAATTGAAACGAGGATCGGTGGCTGGAATACTGAAAAGGCATAAGTGCAGGTGGGAAAAGGCCGGAGTATGCCCTAATAAGGAAAGGCCAGAGATTACAAGAAAAATTAGAGAAGGAAGGAATTGACAATTTGAAATTAAAAGATAGAAGTCCCAGCTAACCAAGCGTCGCGAAAGAAATGTAAAATCATCGATCTTTAAATTCGGACGTTTAAACAGAGAGAAAAGGGAAAAGAAGCAGCGGTATCCCAACGAGAGCAAGAGAGAAGAAAAGAAAACAAAAGGGCTGCGGCCGAGCAAGGCCAAAACGGTAAAGATCCTAAATTTGCGAACTCACCCACACGCGAATAAACTTAGATCGTACACCGAAATACACATGGACACAAAATTGGAGCAAGCAGCTCAAGCGACACATCACACACACGCTCGTACATATTACACATGCACCAAGCAACATCGATGGAGATTTTGGTCAACGCGACAAACCAACACACATACAGCGAAATAAGCGTCTACACAAACCTATACAAGCAAAGGCTGAGCGTTGCCATTATAAAAGAGAACGGTCAAAATTCGGAGAAAACGATAATACAGGTGCCGGGCAACGTAAGAGGCCGTGCCCTCGTGAAGAGCCGTGTAGGCCCGCCCAAGAATACCGTCTCTGTGCCAGACGTCATGCGACAAAACAGAAAACATGCATCCGCGGTAAATCGAAATTTACAGGATTCACATTTAATGTACACGATTTGGGGAGGAATTTATAATAAGAAAACGATTTCTTTTGCGAGATAAAAAGGTCTTAATTAATGTTCTCCCTAGTCGATTCCCGAATCCAATATATTTAATGTAATTAGGGGTTACCCGTTACTGTATAAACCTAAGATCAAGACGCGTAACAGCACAAAATAGGACATCGTGCGTACGTTCCGCACGCACATTCAAATAACAGTGAAATATGCATGATACCAGCACCTTTAGCCGTCGGATTTCCCTATCGTCTTGGCTTTCAACACTAACGCGGTCCTTGGTACATATTCCACGAAAATTCATCAACAAATATTTAAACAGTGACATGATCTTAGGCGCATATTCCACGAAGAGCTGTCGAACGAAAAATCAAACAGCAACTCGATCAACAGACTGCAAAAACCTTACTTTGGCCCATCTGCATGGGGACAAGGGAAAGCCTGCATGATTCGACCCGGTAACCAGAGCGGAGTGTGGTAAAAACCAGAAAACATCTGGGCCGTCCGAAGCAAACGATCATCGCACAATCGCGAACGACTCCGCGTCGAATTTTGGCTACTCACCTCATGCGCTCACGATTAACGCAGGGAATGAAGAGCATATTATTCCTTCCATCAGCACCATTATTTCTAAGAGGAGAAACCAAACATTGATTCCTACTTTATCGAAAATCGATGCGGATCCAGCAGCCAAACGAGTATCTGCAACTCACTTCCATACGAATGGGTCTTCTGTTGATCCTTATACGAACGGTCTTCATTGTTCGAGTCTCGAAAGTTTTATTTTACACTAGTATGATTTCTATCCTCCATCCGCGAGGAACAGTCTGGATCCGTCGTCCTCGCGTCACTTTCATATTTTAATTCACGCATAGTGTTTTTCGTACTAAACACAATAAGGAAACACACACCGCCGTAAAATCTTGCAAGCGTCTCACCAGCGATTGTACCAGTAAGCGCACCGGGCCAAGAGCGTAGGCTTGTATTGCGAGCGATAATAAACAATCAAGCGACCCGAGCGAGCCCCGAACGCCCAATCAATGTAAGCTGACATCGTTTATCTTATCATACATCGCAGCCCTAATCACTTTAACTCACCTAGTATCGTATAATAAATAAAACCGTGTCAATCATACAGAAAGTCTGTCGAATTAAGCTTAAAACACCTACCCAATCGCGGAATTTTCATAATGTCACGTTACTCACGTACACATCCCCTTTTTAACCTCATCCCGTGCTATTGCGCTACGCGTAGGCAACAAAAAGGAAAAAGAAATTTGATGACCTCGTCCCTCCTGGATGTGACAAGACAAAGAATGCTCAACATGTTTGTTTAAACAATAGGTATGAATAGTAACTTATACCACTCGTTTAGAGAGCAAGTCTCCAGCGATCTCGTTCGCTCGAGAATTCGGCAGAAATAAAATTCACCGACGATAAACGGCATCGAGAAACCAAAAACTGCTCAAGCTTATTTGTTTAAATCAATGTAAAAATAATGGTAAAATGTGACCACCCTTCTACGGATGAGTCTCTTGCAATGCCGTTTGCTAGAAACTTCGACCGTAAGCAGGTTTCCACCGTTGGTGGTCGCGACCGTCAGAAGTTCGATTTCGATCGAAATTTCTGAAAAGCGTTAGTGCTAAGAACGCGCTCTGTCAAAACGTAGTGACGTTAAACAATTTTATTGAGTTGTTCAACCAGATGAGACTCCGATACTTTCGTCTTCTGAACGACGCGTAAGGTCGCTTAATTATATATATATATTTTTTTATTGTATCTGCTACGGCGAACGCTGCGCCAATTTTAGCTTCCATGTACAGGGATTTTCCCCCTTTTTACATTTCCTACCATTTTCTCCAATTCACATCCCTAATCAATCCCCACCTTGCGGCCGCAGCCGACTTCCCCCTCTGTATCGCATTCACCATGACTTTTTTTTGTCATTGGTATAGGGAAACTGCGGAAAACCTATAACCGATACAGCCGGTCACGAGTTCGCTTCCCAGCCTCGGAGCTAGTCGCGTTTCGTCGAGAAATAGCTCACAGGCTACAGCCATACACATCCGACACACACACGTACCGGTCCGTGTGCGCGACATCTGTGTAGAACTGGAGCTACGTCACGCCTGTGTTTTTATTTCTCGACGAAACTACGAGACGGTGATTCGAACCCGCGACCTCCCGATGTGTTGATTTCAGAGGCAAGCACGCTAACCACTAGACCAACACATCGGTTGGTCGCTTAATTATATTTCATCTGAATTCTCTTGCGATCGAGATCGCAAGAGACATGTTCTATAGAAAAGCGGTAAAATGTTGCTATTTTAAATCGTTTGAATAAATAGGTTTGTGCAGCATGTATACTCTTAATGCAGTTTATCGTCGATGAATTCGATTTCGGTCAAATTGTCGAGCGAACGAGATTGCTGGAGATTCACTCGCCAAAAGAATGGGGAAATGTATTGTTTAAACAATTAACCATTCGGTCGCTGTCCTTTCCTTCAACTTTTGTCTTCGGGAGGTTCTACGAGAATCTAATTCTCTAGCAATGGAAATCGCTAGTGACTTGCTCTACAGAAGAGCGGTGAAAATGCGCGACCTTAAATTGTTTAAGGAAATAGGCTTGAATCGATTCATTTTTTCGACGACGGCCATCAGTGGAGACCTCGTTACGGTGGAGGGTTCTAGCAAACAGCATTGCTAGAGACTCGTCCGTAGAAGGGTGGTTACAGTTTAGTATGATTTATACATGTATTTAAAAGAAATAAGTTCGTACAGTATTTGGTTTCAAAAATGCCGTTTATCGTCGTTGGATTCGATTTTTCTGGAGACTCACTCTCAAAAAGAGTGGTAAAATTTTACTATTTATGCTGATTGTTTAAACAAACATGTTCGCCATTATTTTTCTCCGTCGGTTTTTGTCTGCGAGAGATTCTACGAGGATTTAATTTTCTAACAATGGATTGTTAGAGACTCGCTCTAAAAATGGATGTGACAAGTAGCGATTTTAAATTGTTTAAGCAAATAGGCTGACTAGATTAATTTCCTTGACGACGCATAGTAGGCTGGAAGCCAAAACCCCAAAAATGAATAACTACATCTGAAAAAAACGGTTATATACGTTTTCGACGTCGCTGATCACGTGTATGCAAAAAACAGAAATTACAAAATGGCGGTCCCAAAATGGCCGACATTTTATTCGAAATTAGCATTACTTGAAGAGAAATTTTTCAGGTACGACGTTTTTAAGGTAATCGATTATGCATGTAATATTTGGAATTCAAAATGACAGTCATAAAATGGTGGACATTTTTATTAAAATTTTAATTCTTTCTCTCGATTCTTCGAACTAAGATGTTTTTGAGGCTGCTAAGTACGAATTAAACATTTATAATTTTTAATTTAACATGGCGGCAATAAAATGGTGGACATATATGTCATATGTATTTCAAAAACTGGTAAACATGCAGCGGGTGCTCCACACTCTTCAATCGAATCTTAATAAAAAAAAATTTTAAAAAATAAAAATAGCTGTTACGTCACGGTGTTTAGGAATCCCCTAATATAAAAAATACCAAAAATCCGTTTTTCCCATTCACAATTCGGGGAAATTCTTAAAAATAAAATAACGAGTGTCTTTCTTTGAGAAAAAAAATATTTTTGCATATTTTTCCCTGAAACGGACGTTCGACATGCTCAATAAGGCGTCGTCTATTAATCACGTGAGGTTTTTTATGCCCCTGTTTGAACCCCCCCTCAGCCCCACGGTGATGTGTGGCGAGATTTCCAGCCAGCGCCCCTCCCCCCACCACATCACGTGTTTTTTTGTTAAGAAACGTCTGACACAAGCGATAAAGAGTGCGGTATTTGATTATGAAAAACGAAATAATATATAAGTATTGTCAGCATATTTAAATGGCATTATCCGCGCAGTTACAAAAAAAAATACACGTGATATGTCAGAGCACCCCACCCCCTTCCAGCGTGATCAATCGTGATGTTATCCAACCCCCCCCCCCCCCTATTTGAGCCTCACGTGATTAATGGACGACTCCTAAAATCTAAATTAATTTTTTTCTGGAAGGCTATAAAAAAATGCACATTGTCGTTTCTTATGAATGTAAATACGTCAAATCCTGCCAAGATACAGCCATTTATATGGAAAAATGTTAAAAAATGGTGATTAACGAGAAAAATTGTCAGAGATTTAAAAAAAAATTCGACACTCGGTGAATATTTTTCAATAAAGTAACTCGATTTTTCAAAATTATTTGTGGATGTTTTTTACTATCTGAAGTGACGTGGAATGCCTCCTATATTCAAAAATTGGTTGGCAACATTTTTATTCACAAGTCCAAAAACTGACGGACTTACAGTCACTTTAGTGAGAACAGGTAGCGCGACCGCTTAGTGCCTTCAGTTCCTACGGGTGCGGCGTCGTTCACAATAGATTAAGTGCAGGCCCTTATTATTTTATGAAATATAATGAATATGATGAACCGTTATGTCGCCCGGGACTAGATACTTTAATGTAAGTATCAATATTCTAGAAAAAAAACCATAACTTTATATTAAGAAAAACGGAACGAAAACTTTAAACGCGTTTTTCTCGAAACTACTTTTTTCGACCTTGTCCCGGCAAATACTCAAAAACTTATGAACCGATATTCAATTTTTTTGTTGTTATTTTGTAATCACAGTGACTAAGGTTATATGCAGCCGATTTTTCAATTTTGATAATTACTATTTCTAAAGACTGCTTAAATACACAAATGGGTCTTGAAAATAGAAAAAAGTGTCCAAAGCGTCGGCATTTTGTTAGAAAAAAAAATAAAATAAAAAAACGGCTAGGCATAACGGCAGTTACATTGGTATAGATATCGATACATTTTTGACTTCTTATTTAAGGGCGCTTTCCAGTGTGACAGCCCGAAAAATCGCTGTTTTTCGCGATTTTTTTTTTTAAAGAAAAAATAATCTAATCAGTCTGGTTTTTTTTGTATATTAATTGGGTATTGAAGAATACAAAACAATTCTTTAAAGATCGATTTATTTATTAATTAATATCTATAAAAATGATGAAACAATTGTTGCAGAAAATGCACTTGGATGTGGTGTCCACGTTGGGGGTCACAATTTTGATCTGAAACAAAAAACACAAAAAGATTATTGATCGGTATATAATTGGCTTTCGTGCTATGGAGGCTTTTTTTTTTTTGCAAAAATGGCGCCGGTTCAAACAAAAAGTATCGATTTTAGCATTTTTTTGGCAGTTTTTTTTACAAAAAAATAGGAAGATGTCAAAAAAAAAAGCTTCCATAGCACGATAAACAATGACGTTAAGAATATTGTGTAAAAAATCCAACTCGATAGCTTTAAAACTCTGCCCTCCAAGTTGGACACCGTTTTGAAAAATGCTGTTTCGAGAAAAATGCGTTCAAAGTTTCAAGTAAGGAAATTTTAGGTAAATCGTTTACTTACGGTCAATCAGCGATGCCAAAGAAGCGATGGGAAGAGTGTATACTATTCGATAAAGCAAAAAAAAACAAAATCGATTTTTTGAAAATTTCACACTGGAAAGCTCCCTTAAAGATAATCTTTCATAAAGATATCGATAGGACAATGAAGAGAATTTTCTTCGTCGCCAAATCAAGGCATATAACTCGGTTAATTTAAAAGATATTTTTCATAAAAATCGGTATAAAAATAGATGAATATATCCTTAATAAAATTAGTATAAACCTGAATCTTTCATAATTAGTTATGTCCATACGAAAATCGCAATTATTAACGACAAAGCACCCGTTACGTAACGGAACAAAGGGGCCAAAAGGGGTCAGGCGTTACGGTCCTGGCGGGGGAGGGGGGAGGCTAACATTAGGGAATTTGGCGTTACGTAATTTATGTACGCCCCCTTAACTACTATCGTCGTGTCCGTCATCATCGCTTCCCTTATCAAAATCATCATTCGCTTCACTATTTTCGTATCATCCGCATCAGAGTTGGGCGTAATTCTATTTATAAATACGAATACGAATTTATAAACATCGCGATTTTCATGTGAATATAAATACAAATTTATTCATACTTCATTTACTGTAAATACGAATACAAATACAATTGTATTCACAAATATTCTGAACATACAAATAAATCCACAGAGAAAATTGTGAATATCCACAAAAAATGTGAATATTTACAAAACATCCTGTGAATTAAAAAAAATTCACATCCAAATCTATGAAGGCAAATGTATTCACAAAAAATTGTAAATACAAAAAATGAACAAAATAAGTTGTGATTTTTTTTCGTATTTAAGACAAATTGATATCAAATTCACGATGATTATAGATTAAAATTTACATCAAAAGTGAGTTCTCACGTATTTTGGGAGAAATCATTGCGTCGAGGCAAAGAAATTTTTGCAAAAAAGTTGTGAGTTTAAAATATTACATTATAAATATGAAAAGATTCACAAAATGAGTTGTGAATTTCCTCCAGTCGAAGAAAATTAAAATCGAATTCACGACAATTATATTAAAATTTACACCACAAGTGAGTTCTTCCGTATTTTGAGAGAAAACATTGTGTTGAACTCAAATTTCAATATAATCATTGTGAATTTGATTTTAATTTGTCTTAAATACGAAAAAATTCACATCTGATTTTGTGAATTTTTTTGTATTTACAATTTTTTGTGAATACATTTGTATTCACAGATTGGGATGTGATTTTTTTTTAATTCACAGGATTTTTTGTAAATATTGACATTTATTGTGAAAATTCACAATTTTTTCTGTGAATTTATTTGTGTGTTCTGAATATTTGTAAATACTCTTTGTATGCATGCATGTGAATATGAATGTATTCATGTATAAACAATATTTACAATAAGTGAAGCATAAATAAATTTGTATTTATATTGCACGTATAAACGTATTTGCAATAAGTGAAGTATGAATAAATTTGTATTTATACAGGGTGAAGCACTAACTGTTGCGACCTTGAATATCTCTGTAATTATTGACGTCACAAAAAAATGTTTGAAACAAAAGTTGTACCGTACGAAAGGGGTCACCAAATGCGACCATTTTTTTATCTCTGTGGAGGCGCTGTCGCACAGTAAAGGATACCTCCACTTTTTAAAAAGGGACGGTACATTTTTTTCAAATATCTTGTAGAGCATCAAAAACTGCATAAAAAACATTTAGGGGTCAAAGTCGTTCAAGGTCATTCAAGGTAAAAAAGTGACATGAACTTTATTTTTATGTGAAATTACCTTTATTCACAGTAGATGTTCAGAGTGATTGCCATTGGAATCAATGCAGTATTGCAATCTCCTCAAAAAATGGTCGCATTTGATTACCCCTTTCGTACGGTGCAACTTTTGTTTCAAACATTTTTTTTTGTGGCGTCGATAATTACAGAGATATTCAAGGTGGCAACAGTTAGTGCCTCACCCTGTATTTACATGAAAATCACTATGTGAATACTCTTGTATTCATATTTATAAATAGAATTGCGCCCAACTCTGATCCGCATCTACATCGGATGCACGGACTTTGTCAGATGACAACAGCAGGATTGCGTCAGGTATTAAATTCTTGCCTCTATTCGGTCGGGATTTTTGCGGACTCGAAATTCGAGGGTCTGACGTGGCACGCGTCATGTTTTCTGCAAGAAAGAACTTCGTTCGCATTATTATAATTATTTTTTATACTTATTTATTTACACATTCATGTAATTACTTATTGGTGAACGTACGTCACCTATCGTTCTTTCGTTAATCCGTTAATTTTTATTGCTCTTTATTTATTTATTTGTATTTTTATTTGAATGCATTTTTGATATTTTATTCATGTATGAATTTATTCATAAATATTTTTTTATCGTACTGTTTATCATTGAATTATTAATTCCTAGATTTATTTATTAAATAATTAATTGATGTCGAATGCCTCTGAAAATTCCTGAAACCGACAGCGACTATGGTTCATGCTGCACTTAAAGCATTCTAAAGATTAAGCCCGCGAACTCTTTTTCGCGACTCCGATAATATTCGTCTCACATCAACGGTGGGGCACCGGGGGAGATCGGTTTGTACTAACGAATTCTTTATACTTTTTCACGCATGAAACAATTTCAACCTTCGCGTAATTGACGACGATCTCAACTAAATCTATGCGTGTTTTTATGCTTCGTAGGTTAGAATAACAATTTGTACGTGCTAAATTGAAACATGCTTTACGTATTGGTTACACATAAAAATCTTGCATTCGATCATGTACACAACTGTTTATACCTTCACACGGGTCCAGTGCAGCCAGATCGCGCGCAAAAGTTACCCCCTCTCTAGTCTCTTGCGCGCCCATCACACAATCATAATAGCGCGTGTCCGTGAGCGAGCGACGCTCGGACGTCTTCGGGAAGAGCCGAGTGCCACCGAAGTTTTCCGACCGCTCCTTCGGCAGCTACACCAACACATGGACGCTGAGCACGTCCATGTGCGGCCAAGCCGAAACGCAGGATTCGAGGGAAAAAGCAATCTGAGCACGACTCGCGCGTGACGTCACCCGACAGGACGAGCGAGGCTTTTAGATGATTTCAATGCTTAATTAGCTCTTGATTCTCTCCGTTTAGTTATTAATGGATACAAAAAAATGATCGCACACTCTCATCGCTTATTTTATCAGTTTATACGTTAATTCAAATATAATAATAAATCTAAATTACAACTTATTTATCTTCTAAAATATTGTTTACGCTTTACTCACACCCGTCCTTATGCCAAATAAATTATAATTCATAAAAGTAAGAGGAAATATATTTATATTCGTATTATTATATTAATTCGCATAGCTCTCATATGAAAACTCTCATATGAAAACCACAAAAAAAAACGTCAAAACCTTAGATTTCAACGAACCAAGAACATACATCTTCACATTTTCAATCATGACGAATTTTTAAGAACAATATCATTACAAACACATCTGAACCAAAACAATATACATCACCTAAATTATCAAAACATAAATCAAACAATACAAAATCACAACATCTTATACTTATACCCTTACTAATAGACAACAGGACACAAATAATAATCTTTCCACTGATTCTCTAAATAATATAAATTCGACAATCACATTAAATAAAACGAAAGAATGGCTTATAAATCTCTCCAACATTGATCTTCCGCTACACATTTCCACATTCTTGTCTCTAGGTGAAAAGTTTTGTTTTCCTTACATCAAACTCTCAAAAATAAACACTCATATCCACAAATCAATATCCGAACTTGAGTCCAAATTAGATTTTTTACTCGACAAACCTGGACAAATCGAAATTAGAACCAGATTCACTAAAATCTTAAACAGAATAAATATTCCAACATCATTTTTCAACACTAATCAAATTATAAAACACACGGCCTCATTCTTAAAAAAGAACCCTCAACTTTTAGTTACACGAGCTGACAAAGGAAATTCAATAGTCATTCTTAACAAATCAGATTACAATACAAAAACTCATAATTTACTCGCAGATTCCTCAACTTGCAAATTAGCAAATAGAAATCCCATCAACACTCTACAAAAAGGCATTAACAATATTCTCTCCAGATGGAAAACCCTAAAAATCGTTGATGAAACAAAATACAAATACTTAAAAGCTGAAAATTGCAACCTGTCTCGTCTCTATTGGCTGCCAAAAATTCATAAAAATAATTATCCACTTCGTCCAATAGTATAATCAATAAATAGTGCAATGCATAAACTAGCTGAATTTATACAATCTAAACTTTCTAAATTAATCAATACGACTAATTCACACGTCAAAGATAGTTTCCACCTAAAACATTCACTTTCTAACATCTCAATTCCACTCAACTACAAAGTGGTCTCGTTTGATGTTGCTTCTCTGTATACCAACATCCCATTACGACTTGTTATACAAAGCTTTCAAAAAAGATCAAATCTATTTTCAAAAACATTTCCTTTAAACGAAATAATTAAAGCCATAGAATACATCATGTTCTTAACTTTCTTTACATTTCAAAATAAAATTTACCAACAAATCTCAGCGTTACCAATGGGCTCACCTCTGGCTCCAATACTATCTAACATCGTCATGATTGATCTTGAAACAAATTGTCTGGAAAAAAAAAATTTTCGTTAACACTATATAAAAGATATGTTGATGATATTATTATTGCTATACCAACAGACAAAATTGAATCCACCAAAAAGATTTTCAACTCACAAACTCAAAATTACAATTTACATCAGAAAATGAAGTAGATAAAAAATCCCGTTTCTTGATATACTTTTAATCAATCAATCAATCAATAAACGAAATTCAATTATCACAAATTGGTATAGGAAACCAACCGGGTCAGGCAGATTCATAAATTTCTTTTCACACCACCCACTTTCCCAAAAAAGTCATAATTTACATGCTAGTTGACAGAGCAATAAAATTATCTCATCCTTCATTTCGCAAAGAAAACCTCAAACTTATTAGTAACACGATGACACAAAATTGCTATCCGATCTCTTTCACAGAAGAAATAATAAAACATCGGCTTTCCACAATCAACAATCAAAAAAAGAATAGCAACAATTTTGATTCTTCCAGACTAATAAATGTTCTTTACACAAAAAAAACATCCATCATCAACTAATTTGTCTTTTCCAACATTACAACGTAACATTAGTCACAAATAATAAACACAACATTTCATCGATTACTGGCTCCAACAAAGACAAAATAAATAACAACCAAAACTCCAACATAGTTTACAAAATCGATTGCAAGGATTGCAATGCCACATACATCGGCCCAACCAAAAGGTTCCTTGAAACCAGAATAAAAGAACATAAAAATAGCCTAAAACATACTACCACAATACACACAGCCTTAGCACAACATGCAATAGAACAAAAAAATGCCTTTCAAGTCGACAACGTAAAAATTTTGAACAATGAAAATTGGCTTAATAAAGACTAATCCTAGAAATGATCCAAAGTAAGGCACACTCCAACGCCATAAATTTTAGAACTGACATACAAAAACTAAGCTCGATCTGTAACTCTATTACATAACTATTAAAATATTTTACAATAATTTACTTAACATAACAATTTTTAAATTATTGACACTATAATTTAATTTTAAATACTCTTAATATGACGCACCAATTTTATTTCTCTCAACACGTCACTGCCTAAAGGATCTCTCTCTCCCGATTCGTAAAATAGAGACTCTAATAAGTTTCACGAAATTAAGACACCACTCCGTTTCTCTCGAACTCTCCGTGATCACACAACTCAATATGTAACTGAGTAATGTAAATTTCGAGTTTTTGTTTATTTTGGAAGAAAACTTTTAAAATTCTAAACTCAATAGGTAATCATCACAGTCATTTGATACTTTATTAAAATTTCTTTTAAATTAATCACGTACATTGAATTTTCACAAATAAAACACAAAACTTTCTTATAATTATTAATCCCTTACAGATGATAAAAATCGCTAAAAAACGATAAATTCTTCCATCTGTTGAGTATACTCCAGCAAAACAGTATTTAATTCCATAAATACTGTCTTTTGAAATAACCTTCCAAATATAAGCAAAATCTACAAACATCAACAACATCGAGGTTAGTCGTTTCTCATATTTCAGTTCTTTATAACTCCATAGTATAATAAACCACACTCTCACACATCACTCATTTCAAACACCGATGAATAAGAAGAATTAACGCAATACAAGAACTTATGCATATCAAATCAATATATTTATAACCAAAACAGAATTAACATAACAGTTATACAAAACGACACAACAATTTTATACCACAATCATAACATAAAACATTCGTGTATTTAATTCCTTCAAACTTGATTTGTAAAATTTGTGTATCAAAATTTATAGAGAAAAATATAATTTCTGAAGAGGACCCCAACCAAAGGGTCGAAACGTAAGAAAGCATCATTTATTTCCATCGCTGACCTTGGAAAAACTCTATTGGCCGGACTGAAGCCGAATCTTCAACTAGCAACTTGTCATCAACACGGCCGCACACATCTTTGACTCATCAATTCTCATACTTTCATCACCCGATAAAGCATTATCCCCAAAAACAAGCCAATCATCCATCCGGCCGCGAATAGTCAGTACCAGAAAGTGCACATATTCTACAAGCGATGAGATGGTCTCGTTGGTAGCGTTCCTGGCTTCGGTCCGCAGGGGCGCGGGACGTTCCCCGCGCTCAGTGCTTTTTTTGAAATTATTATTACTATTAATTCTTATTTGATTATTTTTGTTAGTTATCATTATTATTTTAATTAGTTATCTTTTAGTGTCGAAAAATTTATCGAGCACTCCGACCGCTTATTTTATTAGTTTCTACGATAATTTAAATGTACTAATAAATCTAAATTTCAACTTATTTATCTTCTAAATAATTGTTTGCGCTTTACTCACACCCGTCCCTATGACAAATAAATTGTAATTCATAAAATTAAGCGGAAATATATTTATATTCGTATTATTATATTCATTCTCAAACTTTCATCACCGATACAGCATTATCCCCAAAAACAAGTCAATCATCTATCCGGCCGCGAATCGTAACTGCCAGAAAGTGGCATTTTTGTATGTTTTTACATTTACAGGTAATTTTCATTGTAATGGGGTGAATTGTTTGTTTGTGAACACTCACCATTGACAGAACAAAAAAAATTTAATCGTAAAACATCATGAGCAGTTTTCCTATTTTCAGAATAATGTTCTTTCAACGAGCGTGTTTCACTTATAAATAATTCGCCCCATACAAAAAGAAAATAATAATTAAAAAAAGAAACAGAAAAGCACTGAGCGCGGGAAACGATCCGGCGCTCCTAAGCCAGGAACGCTACTAACGGGAGCATCTTATCGCTTGTGTTAAAAATGCACTTTCTGGCACTTACGATTCACGGCCTGATAGATGATTGACTTGTTTTTGGAGATGATGCTTTATCGCTTGATGAAAGTATGAGAATGAATATAATAATACGAATATAAATATATTTCCGCTTACTTTTGTGAATTACAATTTATTTGGCATAAGGACGGGTGTGAGTAAAGCGTAAACAATTTTTTAGAAGATAAATAAGTTGTAATTTAGATTTATTATTGCATTTAAATTAACGTACAAACTAATAAAATAAGAGGTCGGAGTGCGCGATAAATTTTTCGACACTAAAAGATAAATAATTAATATAATAGTGATAACTAATAAAAATAATCAAATAAGAATTAATAGTAATAATAATTTTAAAAAAGCACTGAGCGCGGGGAACGATCCCGCGCCCCTGCGGACCGAAGCCAGGAACGCTACCAACGAGACCATCTCATCGCTTGTCGAATATGTGCACTTCCTGGTACTGACGATTCGCGGCCGGATGGATGATTGGCTTGTTTTTGGGGATAATGCTTTATCGCTTGATGAAAGTATGAGAATTAATGAGTCAAAGATGTGTGCGGCCGTGTTGATGACAAGTTGCTAGTTGAAGATTCGGCTTCAGTCCGGCCAATAGAGGTTTTCCAAAGTCAGCGATGGAAATAAATTATGCTTTCTTACGTTTCGACCCTTTGGTTCGGGTCCTCTTCAGAAATTATATTTTTCTCTACAAATATTGATACACAAATTTTACAAATAAAGTTTGAAGGAATTAAATACACGAATGTTTTATGTTATGATTGTGTTATAAAATTGTTGTGTCGTTTTGTATAACTGTTATGTTAATTCTGTTTTGGTTATAACTATATTGATTTGATATGCATAAGTTCTTGTATTGCGTTAATTCTTCTTATTCATCGATGTTCGAAATGAGTGATGTGTGAGAGGGTGGTTTATTATACTATGGAGTTATAAAGAAATGAAATATGAGAAACGACTAACCTCGATGTTGTTGATGTTTGTAGATTTTGCTTATATTTGGAAGGTTATTTCAAAAGACAGTATTTATGGAATTAAATACTGTTTTGCTGGAGTATACTCAACAGATGGAAGAATTTATCGTTTTTTAGCGATTTTTATCATCTGTAAGGGATTAATAATTATAAGAAAGTTTTGTGTTTTATTTGTAAAAATTCAATATACGTGATTAATTTAAAAGAAATTTTAATAAAGTATCAAATGACTGTGATGATTACCTATTGAGTTTAAGATTTTTAAAGTTTTCTTCCAAAATAAACAAAAACTCGAAATTTACATTACTCAGTTACATATTGAGTTGTGTGATCACGGAGAGTTCGAGAGAAACGGAGTGGTATCTTAATTTCGTGAAACTTATTAGAGTCTCTATTTTGCGAATCGGGGGAGAGAGATCCTTTAGGCAGTGACGTGTCAAGAGAAATAAAATTGGTGCGTCATATTAAGAGTATTTAAAATTAAATTATAGTGTCAATAATCTAAAAATTGTCACGTCAAGTATTGTAAAATATTTTAATAGTTATATAATAGAGTTATAGATCGAGCTTAGTTTTTGTATGTCAGTTCTAAAATTTATGGCTTTGGAGTATGCCTTACTTTGGATCATTTCTAGGATTAGTCTTTTTTGAGCCAATTTTCATTGTTCAAAATTTTTACATTGTCGACTTGGAAGGCATGTTTTTGTTCTATTGCATGTTGTGCTAAGGCTGTGTGTATTGTGGTAGTATGTTTTAGGCTATTTTTATGTTCTTTTATTCTGGTTTCAAGGTATCTTTTGGTTTAGCCGATGTATGTGGCATTGCAATCCTTACAATCGATTTTATAAAATATGTTGGATTTTTGGTTTGATGAAATGAATCGATAAAATGTTGTGTCTATTGTTTGTGACTAATGTTATGTCGTATTATTGGAAAAGACGAATTAGTTGATGATGGATGTTTTTTTTTTGTGTCAGGAACATTTATTAGTCTGGAAGAATCAAAATTGTTGTTATTCTTTTTTTGATTGTTGATTGTGGAAACCCGATGTTTTATTATTTCTTCTGTGAAAGAGATCGGATAGCAATTTTGTGTCATCGTGTTACTAATAAGCTTGAGGTTTTCTTTGTGAAATGAAGGATGAGATAATTTTATTGCTCTGTCAAATAACATGTAAATTATGGCTTTTTTTGTGAAAGTGGGTGGTGTGAAAAGAAATTTATGAATCTGCCTGACCAGGTTGGTTTCCTATACCAATTTGTGATACTCGAATTTCGTTTATGGATTAAAAGTATATCAAGAAACGGCATTTTTCATCCACTTCATTTTCTGATGTAAATTGTAATTTTGAGTTATATGAGTTAAACATCTTTTTGGTGGATTCAATTTTGTCTGTTGGTAGAGCAATAATAATATCATCAACATATCTTTTATATAGTGGTAACGAAAATTTTTATTTTTCCAGACAATTTGTTTCAAGATCAATCATGACGATGTTAGATAGTATTGGAGCCAGAGGTGAGCCCATTGGTAACCCTGAGATTTGTTGGTAAATTTTATTTTGAAATGTAAAGAAAGTTGAGAACATGATGTATTCTATGGCTTTAATTATTTCGTTTAAAGGAAATGTTTTTGAAAATAGATTTGATCTTTTTTGAAGGCTTTGAATAACAAGTCGTAATGGGATGTTGGTATAGAGAGAAACAACATCAAACGAGACCAATTTGTAGTGGAGTGGAATTGAGATGTTAGAAAGTGAATGTTTTAGGTGGAAACTATCTTTGACGTGTGAATTAGTCGTATTGATTAATTTGGAAAGTTTAGATTGTATAAATTCAGCTAGTTTATGTGTTGGACTATTTATTGTTAATGCTTTTTTGTAGAGTGTTGATGGGATTTCTATTTGTTAATTTGTAAGTTGAGGAATCTGCGAGTAAATTATGAGTTTTTGTAATGTAATCTGATTTGTTAAGAATGACTGTTGAATTTCCTTTGTCAGCTCGTGAAACTAAAAGTTGAGGGTTGTTTTTTAAGAAAGAGGACGTGTGTTTTATAATTTGATTAGTGTTGGAAAATGATGTTGGAATATTTATTTTGTTTAAGATTTTAGTGAATCTGGTTCTAATTTCGATTTGTCTAGGTTTGTCGAGTAAAAAATCTAATTTGGACTCAAGTTCGGATATTGATTTGTGGATATGAGTTTTTATGCTTGAGAGTTTGAGGTAAGAGGAAAACAAAACTTTTCACCTAGAGACAAGAATGTGGAAATGTGTAGCGGAATATCAATGTTGGAGAGATTTATAAGCCATTCTTTCGTTTTGTCGAATTTATATTATTCAGAGGATCAGTAGAAATATTATTATTTGTGTCCTGTTGTCTATTAGTAAGAGTTGAGTATAAGATGTTGTGATTTTGTGTTGTTTGATTTATGTTTTGATAATTCAGGTGATGTATATTGTTTTGGTTCAGATGTGTTTGTAATGATATTGTTCTTAAAAATTCGTCATTATTGAAAATGTGAAGATGTATGTTCTTGGTTCGTTGAAATCTAAGGTTTTGAAGTTTTTTTTGTGTTTTTCATATGAGAGTTATGAGAATTAATATAATAATACGAATATAAATATATTTCCGCTTACTTTTATGAATTATAATTTATTTGGCATAAGGACGGGTGTGAGTAAAGCGTAAACAATATTTTAGAAGATAAATAAGTTGTGATTTAGATTTATTATTATATTTAAATTAACGTATAAACTGAAAAAAATAAGCGATGAAAGTGTGCGATCATTTTTTTGTATACATTAATAACTAAACGCAGAGAATCAAGAGCTAAATAAGCATTGAAATCATCTAAAAGCCTCGCTCGTGCCGTCGGGTGACGTCACGCGCGAGTCGTGCTCTGATTGCTTTTTCCCTCGAATCCTGCGTTTCGGCTTGGCCGCACATGGACGTGCTCAGCGTCCATGTGTTGGTGTAGCTGCCGAAGGAGCGGTCGGGAAACTTCGGTGGCGCTCGGCTCTTCCCGAAGACGTCCGAGCGTTGCTCGCTCACGGACACGCGCTATTATGATTGTGTGATGGGCGCGCAAGAGACTAGAGAGGGGGTAACTTTTGCGCGCGATCTGGCTGCACTGCACGGGTCCTCCGTTTTAGTCGATTGAATTTGGACACTAATCATGCGAACAACCACCACTTTCGTTGTACATTACAATATCGCTGTCGACTCGAGTAACGGTCAACATTCTAAACGACAAAATTCAAGCATTCACACTCGACCGACGATTCCATTTGACACTTTGCCGTTTCGGGACTTGAACCACTAAGGGCCTCTCTACTCAACTATGTGAATTATTACTTTCGATGGTATCTTTCGATTTTCGAGGTTTTGACCATGGAGCCTAGATACCAGGAGGTTCAGCGAGGCCTTTCAACTCGTCCCCAAAACGAGAACGAGAAAGGATGGCGCTGGGGTGCTCCGCACCCTATATGTATATAGATATACGCTAAACATAGGTGTGATCTAAGACAGATCACAGATGATGTACCTAACCCTCATTAGTGTTGAGGGATAACACCACTCTAGGACTTTGGAAAGACGTTTTCTTTCCTAAAAATACTTTGGTGTCATAAAAACAATATGCAATTGGTCCTGTAGCAAATTTTTTTATTTAAAGGTTCAATTATCGATTTGGCCGCAGCGCCTTGGACCGCGCGCTGAGTTGCTCGTACAACTTTAAACGCGTTTTTCTCGAAACCACTTTTTTCGATCTCGGAAGACGGATTACTCGACACCACTTTGCATGCATCGATTTTGATAGCACTTTTTTCGATCTCGGAAGACGGATTACTCGACCACCTTTGCATGCATCGATTTCGAGGTTAAAATTTTGATGGCAGCTTCACAATTATATTCTTTATGGGAGTACGTACCCGTTTTTTTTTATTAAATGTAAACTTCTTTTTATAAACAATTTACTGCTTTTTTGGCAAAAAATCGATTTATTTCCTTCAAAATGCGCTGTTTTTGCAAATCTGAAAGCAAATTTCTAGGTAGTCTCATAGCTAGAAATATATAAATTATCATTTTTGTTGGTTTTTATTTCAGGTCTTATATTTTACGAGAAAACCGTTCTCCCGTGAAGCTATATGTAAAAAAACACGTTTTTATAGATGGGCTGTACCGCCGCCATTTTGAGTTTGAGATCGTTTCTCGCTTTTGCGTTTTTTTTTCCGAACCGTCATGAGGAAATTATGAATCGGCGGATATTTCGACGTTTGATGTCACGATCGGTCTGTCGTGAGGTTAGAAACTCATTCGATCACTTTCACCTCGTTGACCAATATATTATTATATATGTCGGTCGCGCTGCACCCCAGCGCCATCACTTCGGGACATTTTCGGGGACGCTTTTTTCAGCGCCTTTGCATTGCCGCTGAACCTCCTGGTATCTAGGCTCCATGGTTTTGACCAAGGATTTAGGCACTCAGGTCACTGTGTGGCATAACAAATACACACACGCGCAGCAACCGTCGCCTATCGGACCTCGAAACTGCGGCGTATCCCCTGGCATCGAGGCCCTACAGAAAACGAACACTGCGCCATCGGGCGGTAGTAGCTGGAAACTGCGAGCTCTTCAATACCGCTTTGACGGGATGCCACGTCGAAATTTTCCAGTGTGTGACAGATGGCCTTATGCTGCGTTATGCTATGCTATCCAAAAGCGTATGCGATCGGCTTGACCTCTACGCTAGGACTGTAACTATGCTCGTGGTTGTAACCTCACTTACCATTTTCACCTTTTTTGTCGTAGTCTTCACCGAAATAATAGATATTGATTGTTTGACAATTCATGGAAGTGCTTCATTTCATTTATCACTGTATATTACTACAAATTGATAATAAAGTGAAAAAATAACAATTGACGGATTTTTTTTCAAAGTAAAATAAAATTCGGTTATTATCACAAGACTTTGTCTACACTTTTTTGTAATCAATTCGCTCATCGAAACTCGTCTGTGCTGTAAAATTTATTTGTTAAAATATTGAATACATTTCAGCTTTTAAACAACATTTATTGTTTCAGTCAATGCGATTTGATGTTTTGCAAGTTTTGTGAAAATACGATTATATTGGTTTAATATCACTATAAAAGAATTCGGAAATTGATCACCGCCTTTTTCCTTTTTCACGGGTGAACTGTCAGTGTGTGCCAGCTTGCACAATGTATATGTATAGGTGTATGTGTCAGCCGGCACAATGTTTATGTATAGGTGTATGTGGCAGCCGGCACAATGTATATGTATAGGTGTTATATCCGTAGCACAGCAATGTATGTGCTTTCTCTTTCCGCGATTACCATCGGGTACCGCTGCTATCGACCTTATAGTGCTCAGGCTCTAATATAAACGATGGTCGTCGGTCCCGCCTTGGCAAAATATATGAGAGTTGACCCGAGTCGAAAAATACAAGTCTTATTTTCCGGCGTGTTTTCGGTCTAGACCGAATTCACGTCGAAAACCGGCCGGAATAGCGAACCATTCCGGCTGGGCTTTGCAGGTCGAAAACACGCCTAAACTCTCGATTTCGGTTTCTTCGTCAGCCTGCTTGCTCGGGCCGAAAACCCGCTGTAAATTACGATTTCGGCCTCTTCATCAGCCCGCTTGCTTGGGCCGAAAACACGCAGAAATCTGGGATTTCGGTCTCCCTATCGAATATCAATGTTTGGTAATATAATGAGTGATAATTAGTGCAATTCGATATTGCTTCCTCTTAAATCTGTAGGATAATAAAGAAGATCGTTTTCACCGTGTTTTTTTTTATTCAAAATAATGCATTTATACAAAGTCTTTAGTAAATTAGTTAGGAGTTAAAGTGATGTAAAATTGGAGCTTTGATTAGCTGAATTTTGCCAATTATTGAACTGTTGTTGCGAGTTCGATTGATAATGAGGAGGATTTAAGGTAGGCAAATATTGATCGCGTGGCGGGTGTACATCTGGGAAATTATTTCGATATGTATTGTCACGTGGCAGAATTGAAGACCCCCATACCCACTCTCATGGCGGCCCTCTCGCTCGGATTTCATCCTCGTACGGGAGCCCGAGCGTGCCGTTGTCCTTTATTATTTATTTATCTTGTCCCTTGATATATTCTTTTTATTGTATAATTATATTCTTTTTTTTTATTATTCGTTTGTGCGATATGGTACGATGGCGCGCGGGAAATGTCGGTCGTCTCGGAAATCTCGACATCCTTCCCACAGCAGCGGCCTCGTATCTTTCAGTCGGGGTGCGCCTCGTCGATCTTGCCCTCGCTCGAGAGTTCGAAGCGATTCTCCTCGGCCCACGTTCTGGAACGCTCCTCCACCACGATCGGCGGAGTGAAGCGGTATGTGATCGGCAGGCGTTCGACTACGCAACCATCCAGGCTGACACGTCAGGCAACCAAAGACGCCGAGGCCCTCTCCGCCTCGAACGTATGGCGTATCATAAACGAACCTACGGCGGTCGGCTGGTCCTCAATCCCTCTCGGTCGGTAACGCCGCGTCTGCCCGACCTTGGCACGTCGCATAAACGCCGTGGGCACGAATCGCTGCGCTGGACACTCGATGCGCTGGGTAAGATCGACGGGCAGAGACTGGGCCTACGTCACCTGTCAACGGTCATCGTACTCGCCATCGTCATCGTTATCGTTACCGTCATCGTCATCGTTATCGTTATCGTCATCGTACCCATCATTTTAATAAGTTCTAATATTTAATTTTGGCGCGGTAACGGCTGACGCGAATGACGGAGAGGAGGGGATGAACGGCTGAGACGGAGACCTCGAGTCAACCGTCTCGCTCGCGGGAAAGGACTTGACCACGGAAATCCGAGCGAGACGGTCGACGAGTAAAATAAATTGTTGGGGACTAATCAAGTCGGTCTGTGGAATGTGGCCGCCCCCGGCGTAAAGGGAAAATGTACCGTTGAGTTAAAGAAATGTCTCCGTCATTCGCGTGTGCATCGTTTCGGGTCGCGGTGCAGGGAGGAACGTGGCTGGTCCCTAGCGTATTTTTCGTGTCGGTTGTGTTTGTTATCCCGTTGTGAAAAGAGTGAGAGAGAAAAGAGATAGGCCGGCCGGCGGCATTATATAATTTTTATATCGAGTCAATCGCCGAGAAAACGCTCGGGTCAAATAAAGTGTGCTCTCTCTCTGCAAGTGTTTGTTTATTTATTTTGTTGTTGTTTTATAAGTGTTAGCCCCTGACCCCGCCACTCTACCTCATGAAGAGCTGAGCCAGTCGGACAAAACGGTTGTCTCGACCAACCGCCCGGCGAGCCGCTAACGCGGCTGGCGCCTCGGGAAAAAATCGCCGGGCGGAGGCGCGACGACCTTTTGTGACGCGAAGGGCGAGATTTGGATTTTCCGTCACAGTATACATCGACCGCATGCGTTCAGTACTTGCATTCGCTGAGTTTTGCGGGAAGTAAGCGTTTCCTGGTGGACATGGAGGAAAATTTTGGTTTCCGTTTTGCTGAGGCCCCTGGGCAGTCATTAAACGAGAAGGACGCAGTAAGTCACTCGTTTTCGCCATTTAATCAATATATCATTGTATTTGTGATTGAGGTACTTGTTGGGGATGATATTAGGATGTCGGTGGTAGCGGTCGATAAGGTAGCGGTGCTTCATTTTCATTATTAACACTGGGCAGGGCTGGAGACGATGTATCTGTTATTATATGGTTTTATTAACATACTAATAGCATACAAGTGGAGGTACTGTAGCGGGTCTAATGCAAGTGGAGGCATCTCAGGGGCGGGGAGGGGTACGGGAGGGGGGTACGGGAGGGGCGGTCCAGCGCGGGGATTCCAAGTGCGGGGGTACGGCGGGGGGGAGGGGTCCAGCGAGGGGTATGGCAGGGGCGGGGGGGGGGGGGTCCAGTGAGGTTAAGAGGGGCCAAGTGCGGCGGGGGGGCGGATGCGTGTGACATCGCAGGATGTCCCTGTGGAGGGGGTAGCCATGTGGTCCGAAGAGCGACTGTCAGGGAAGCGGCTATCGATGAGTGTTGTGTGTGTGTGTGTGTGTGTGTGTGTGTGCGCGCGCGTGCATGTGTGCGTGCGTGTGACAACCACATATGGGTTGAAAAATTTTGAATGACGGCCTTTCAAAACCCATTATTTATGACATGCAGCTGGTTTCATTCCGAAAGACAATGTCTATTGCATGCGCCCCGTCGCCGAGCTCGCCAACACTCGAGACAGGTACTGACAGGTTCCTTGGAAAAACTAAAATGTTTAGGGATCAAAGGGACCGCGGATGGACCAATTGAGCGCTGCTCTTGAAAAGTCGAGGTCTCCATTCTAAAAGATAATGTCAAGATGTTTGTATGCGCGTCCACCCATTACGAATCTCGCTAACACTTCAGACAGGTCTCGACAAGTCAGGATTTCTTGAAAAAATGTAAACTTTAGGGATCTATCGGGAAGGGCCGTTGGCGCCAATGGACCACTTGAGCTGGTCCATCGGCGCAGGTCCATCGGTATGCAGGATCCATACAATCTTTTGACCCGATGCATTCCGACTTCCTGTTTTTTGTCTCATGTTCCCCGAGCGATCTACGCGTTATCGGGAAACTCCGTTTTCCCGAGAGAGAGGGCCGATTTTTTTCCCGAAGATCCTTTTTAATGATCCGGTCCGCTCAAGTCTGGCCGCACTTCGCATGAAACAGTCGGTCTGTTAACATCGTGGAGGTTTTTCGTACTCATCAACATGGAGCAAATCTTGCATGACCAAGCCGTGCTTTTATGCTCGTTCGAAGATTTCACCGCGTGGGAGCAACCATGTGTCGAGTTCATCGAAGGGCTGGAAACGCAAAGCCGGATTAAGCGCCCGCGATTATTAATTGGGCATCAACAGTCCCTAATAGCCCAAATAGCGCGTCTGGAAGGATTGAGGAATGCGAGCGGAGCCGTTTCATACACACGGGTGCAGGACATGGTGATCATGAGTTAATCTGGCGGGAGATTGAAACATACTTCGAGAGTCGGATGTTGACCGGTTCCATCATCAATCGCAAACACATCGAGCCAAGACACTTTCTAAATGATGCTCTCGTCCTAGTGCTTCATCATGTACAAAATATTATCGGCAAGCACAACAGCATCAAAATCAATACAGTGTTTAATGGTGAATTCGCGAGTGGTGACAAACATGCGAATAAGAGTGTCAACATGCGAAACTGCGAACTTCTTAGCACAAGCGATTTGAACGCGTGGTATGAACAGCGTGATATGACCTTACGCGATGAATTTCAAGAACGTGATAGAGGCTGGACTCTACAGAAAATACGCAACCGCACGATAAATGTGAATAAGTATAATCCCATTCGTGCCGGGTGTTCCATATCATTGCCGCGGGAAATAATGATGAAGCTGGTTAACGTCAAATCGGGCGGTAATGCATGTTTCGCATGGGCAGTTGTCGCTGCTCTATACCCAGCCGAACGGAACAGTGACCGTCCATCTTCTTACCCTCATTATTCGACAGTACTGAATCTGAAGGATATCGAATTCCCGGTGACGATATATCAAATAAAAAAATTTGAATTTCATAACAATGTATCGACCTACGTGTATAGCACCACTACCAAAAAGGACATCGTTCCTAGATATGCCATATTCCCATATATGCTAGACGAATTAAACAAAACAATCTTGTTTTTTTTGCAGGTGATTGCACTACTTCGGTTCAGAGGATAAATTGCAGTCACACGAGGTCGATTGTGGAGCAATAAATGACTATGCAATTCGACTACCAGATGAGACCAATAAGTGGCTCCAATTCAGCAACTTTAGCCGGAAAGAACGACATCCTTTCATTGTGTATGCTGATTTGGAGTGTGTGTTGGCAAAGACCGATGGGGTGAACCTAGCGAAAGATATGTATCAACACCACGAAGTGTTTAGTATCGTATATTACGTGTGTTGTTCGTATGACGATTCATTATCTTCATATCACTCGCGTCGCAGTGCTGATTGTGTATCATGGTTTGTCGAAGAGCTAAAAAATCTAGCACTACAGATAAAATAAATTTTCTGTGATAATGTACTGAGACGTACAGGTCCGTCTCATCATTATTTCCCCCCACCACAAATTCAAAAGGTAACCGATTTTGGGTAAACGCCAGAGAGACCCACTAATTAGATTAAGGGTAGACCAAAGAAAGGGGAAAGTAAAACCAGTGAAAACCGGGCAAACCGACTAATCGAATTAAGGGGAAAAACCGGCAGAAACCGGATAAAACGAACTAATTGAATTAAGGGAAGATGAAGAAGGGGATTTGAAAAGCGGTAAAATCCGTGTATAAAAGGACGAGAATTTTGGAGGAAAGGCACTCTTTGAGTCACTCGTTAATCGACAAGTACTGCTTGGCAAAGTACATCCCTAGTGGAAGGAAACGCTGGGAACACGGAACGTTGAGAAACAAGCGAAACACAGAGTCGCGCCTAAAAAGCATTGGAAAGATCACTTCTTTAATTCCTCGTGGATCGACAAGTACTGCTTGGCAAAGTACCTCCCTAGTGGAAGGAAACGCTGGGAACACGGAACGTTGAGAAACAAGGAAAAAACGGAGTCGCGCCTAAACGGCATTAGAAAGCTCTCTCCATTTTTTGGAAGATAACAAGTACTGCTGGACCCAGTACATCCCTCACGGATCGGAAACGTCTAGAACACGGAACGTTAAGGAACAAAAAACGAAGGAGAAATAAAATAAAGTTATATTACGAGAAAATACTGGAAAATCAAAGAAAAACAAAAAGAGCAATAAGGAAAGTTAATTATTTAAGGGGAGCGAACGATTATCGAGAATAGAGAGAAAAATTAGAGCAGGAGAAAATAGGATCAGAGAAGGTAGCATAGCGAGCGAGCGTTGCGAATAGATGTAAGGGAAAATATTAAATTTGAAAAATAAAAGAAATATTACATTAGGGGATAAGGAAGAGTACGCTACAGTCATACGAAACACACACACACACTCATACACACACGCACACACACACCGTGATTATCGAGCTATATGGATCAGGATCGAAGAAAGGAGAAAGAGGTATCCCGAAATTACGAGAGTGCCGAAACATATGCAAAAAAGGGTAAACCGAGTGTTCGCGGCACATCTCTCGAGTAGACTAGCGTAGACCGGTCGGTGGCGACATCGAACGCCTAGATCAAGGACCGGGCGAATTGCATTCCAGGTGTATCCGGGCAATGTGTAATAATACGCGGGATCTAGGCCATAGCTCTCAACGCATATATTTCGAAAGTTTTCGAAAATATCGGCTATTAACAAGACATCTGTCTTCAAGTACAAATCGCTATAGTCGCCCAGCGTTCGAGTGGAGAACCGCTCCCAAACTTTCTCAGCATGTGCGTACTCGCTCTCGCATACTGCAGCATCTGTCAGGGAATTGTAAAATGCGTCACGTGGTGGTAGGCAAGTGTCGTCTAGCTTCGTCACGTCATCAATATATTCATAAGGGAAGACCCCTTTTCGCGTCAGCATATTGAAATCGTCTGTCGAGAGAGTTGGGAATTGTGTGCGTAAAATGTTGAGTTTATCTTCGGTCAAGAATGATGCTAATTTGTCGACACTCGTGTTGAGGAATTTGTGAGGTGACAAAGCGCACTTGGATCTTGTGTTTTGAATCGTCTGTAATTTCTACATGCTTCGTGAAGGAGATGTATTTCTCCTTTGTGACTGGAAGCACATTGGTTGTTCCTTCGAACGCCGTGGCTACTTCCTTGATTATAAAATGCGCATCATAACCGGATAAATTGTGAAAAACTACTGGAATGAATAATGACTGTTTGTAATTTAAGTTGCAGTTGGAATGGGCAGGACCTCTATAGCGTCCAGTCAGATGGCAATGACCTCGAACGCGTACATCTTCTTGCGCAAATGATTTCTCACATATGTCACATTGAGTCGCACCTCGAAAACCAGTCCACTCACTCGGTGTTAAATATACCATTGGTACATTATCACAGAAAATTTCTTTGATCTGTATTGCTAGATTTTTTAGTTCTTCGATAAACCATGATACACAATCTACACTGCGACGCGAGTGATATGAAGATAATGAATCGTCATAAGAACAACACACATTATATCCGATACTAAATACTTCATGGTGTTGATACATATCTTTCGCTAGGTTCACCCCATCGGTCTTTGCCAACACACCCTACAAATTAGCATACACAATAAAAGAATGTTCTTTCCGGCTGAATTTGCTGAATTGGAGCCATTTATTGGTCTCATCTGGTAGTCGAATTGCACAGTCATTTATTGCTCCACAATCGACCTCGTGCGATTGCAATTTTTCCTCTGATCCGAAGTAGTGCAAACACCTGCAAAAAAAACAAGATTGTTTTTTTTTAATTCGTCTAGCATATATGATTGCTTATATATATTATATTAACTACATACCAATCACAGATATATTTTTCATGCTCTATTTTGGTCAGTTGTGCCCTCACGAGTCTAGACAGGTTCTTGATCCATACGAAGTGTCCCACATTGCTGTCATCGGTATCTTGCATGTACTGCAAATTGATGTGCTTTTCCTTCTTGTGTTGAGTTACGCGCATGGGAACAATGTCCTTTTTGGTGGTGGTGGTATACACGCTGATCGATACATTGTTATGAAATTCAATTTTTTTTATTTGATGTATCGTCACCGGGAATTCGATATCCTTCAGATTCAGTACTGTCGAATAATGAGGGTAAGAAGATGGACGGTCAGTGTCCCGTTCGGCTGGGTATAGAGCAGCGACAGCTGCCCATGCGAAACATGCATTACCGCCTGATTTTGACGTTAACCACAGCCCTCTTCATCATTATTTCCCGCGGCAATGATATGGAGCACCCGGCACGCATCGGATTATACTTATTCACATTTATCGTGAGGTTAGGTATTTCCTGTAGAGTCCAGCCACTATCACGTTCTTGAAATTCATCGAGTAAGGTTAACGTGGGCTCCTTAACATGCTGTTCATACCACGCGTTCAAATCGCTTGTGCTAAATAGTTCGCAGTTTCGCATGTTGACACTTTTATTCGCATGTTTGTCACCACTCGCGAATTCACTATTAAACTCTGTATTGATTTTGATGCTGTTGTGCTTGCCGATAATATTTTGCACATGATGAAGCACTAGGCCGCGAGCATCATTTAGAAAGTGTCTCGTCTCGATGTGGTTGCGATTGATGATGGAACCGGTCAATATCCGACTCTCGAAGGATGTTTCAATCTCCCGCCAGATTAACTCATGGTCACCATGTCCTGCACCCGTGTGTATGAAACGGCTCCGCACAAAATTCCTCAATCCTTTCAGACGCGCTATTTGGGCTATCAGGGACTGTTGATGCCCAATTAATAATCGCGGGCGCTTAATCCGGCTTTGCGTTTCCAGACCTTCGATGAACTAGACACATCGTTGCTCCCACGCGGTGAAATCTTCGACCGAGCGTAAAAGCACGGCTTGGTCATGCAAGATTTGCTCCATGTTGATGAGTACGAAAAACTTCCACGATGTTAACAGACTGACTGCTTCATTCATAGTCCGGCCAGACTTGAGCGGAGCGGATTATTAAAAAGGCTTTGCGGGAAAAAAATCGGCCCTCTCTCTCGGGAAAACGGAGTTTTCCGATCACGCGTAGATCGCTCGGGGAACATGAGACAAAAAACAGGAAGTCGGAATGCATCGGTTCAAAAGATTTTATGGGTCCTGCAGCTCAGTGGTCCATCGGCGCCAACGGCCCTTCCTGATAGATCCCTAAAGTTTATAGTTCTTCCAAGAAATCCTGACTTGTCAAGACCTATCTAAAGTGTTGGCGAGATTCGTGATGGGCGGACGCGCATGCAAACATTTTGACATTATCTTTTGGAATGGAGACCTCGACTTTTCAAGAACTGCGCTCAAGTGGTCCATCCACGGTCCCTTTGATCCCTAAAGATTTTAGTTTTGCCAAGGAACCTGTTAGGACCTGTCTCGAGTGTTGGCGAGCTCGGCGACGGGGCGCATGCAATAGACATTATCTTTCGGAATGAAACCAGCTGCATGTCATAAATAATGGGTTTTGAAAGGCCGCCATTCATGTGGCGCCTAACGTTTTCATACTACCGAAAAATGTTCAACCCATATGTGGTTGTCACACGCGCGCACACACACACACACACACACACACACACACACACACACACACACACACACATTCACACACACACATACACACACACACACACACTTATCGACAGCCGCTTCCCTGCCAGTCGCTCTTCGGACCACATGGCTTCCCCCTCCACAGGGACATCCTGTGACGTCACACGCATCCGCCCCCCCTCTCGCCGCACTTGACCCCTCTTCCCCGCACTGGACCCTCCTGCCGTACCCCCCACATTTGGCTTCCGCGCGCAGGACCCCCCGAGCTGCCCCCACTTGTGTTAGAACCGCTACAGTACCTCTACTCATACAGTATAGAATACATGAAAATACATTCTAGACACATATATTCCGTGGACATTTCATATTTAGGGGAGACCGGAGCATGACGGCCCACTTTAGCCATTTTTTGTAATTTTTTAGCACTTGGTACAAGTACTGTTGTTCTATCCTGAACAAATTTATCGTCACTTTACCATGATTTAAAAAAATGAGAAAAATACCTCTAAAAATGGTTTAAAAATCTTGAAAATTTTTCTTTTTATGACCTTGGATATGAAAATTTTACTCATATTGAATGAGTCATTGATTGAATATTTTATCTAAATTTTAAAGCGGTCCGTCGTACTCTGGTTGGGCAAAATGCATCAACAATGAAGGTAACACTTCCTTGTTCAACCTCACGTCCGAGAGTAGCACAACTTTCTTTCACGCTATCATTTCTCGCTATATTAGCGGATGCACCGGTGGCTACAGCTGTAGCAACAGTTTGAGTCAATTCATTTGGTTTTTTTCCTGGAGGCTCATCCGAATACTCTGTTCGCTATTTCCTTTTTAAGGCTTCTGTAATGATCGAAATAAATGGTACTGTGAACACGGTAATAATAATAATAATGGGTAAAATTGTCATGTTTTTTTTCTTACCAGCACCTTTTATGGCTGTTCTGAATAATCTCCATTTTCAGGATCATCCCCGTTGCTACCCATCATGTTCTTATCCTATTTTTTTTATGGCACTTTCAATCGCAATAACGTTATCACCTGTGTGGAAAATATTAATTCCATTCGAAGGAAAGATAAGAATAGAATTGTTTTTGAGGAGAAAACATAATAAAATATGAATTTCCTGATGCTAATAATTAATAAGATTAACGTCAGTTTATACTTTTGGACCTTAGATTATTTTCGAGGTGATTAGATGTAGTTACTATTGAATTAACTCGTGATTTTTGTGCTATCGTCGATTGATTCACTTTGTGCACTCGTTTTCTGACGCTCTGCATATATTTATTGATCACATCGTTGAATTCAGCAATGTCGATGTTAACATCGTATGTATTTTTTATGAAGCCTGCAATACAAAATACCCTAATGTGTTGTCACCAATGTTGATTTCTAATACGTATGTATAATTTATACCAATTATGGCCTTTCGAATTATTGGATCCATTTTTCCTGCGGATGATATTTTCAATTAATCTTCCTCATACATTACTTGCAAAACTAGTTCTTTCAGGAATGAGCGTTTTTTTTTTAGTTTTGATTGGAGCACTGCGAAATCGAAACTGCTTTTTGCGATTTTAACGTTGGTGTTTGGCAACAATTCAATCTGAAATATGGATAAAAATTCGCCTGTTAAATTTTTCTCAATCATTAAAAAACGTTTTGATGACCCAAGAGAATACCAAAGTGTCCTGCATTTTTAGCACGCCTTTTTTCTCTGATCCACACGCTTCTTTAGTATTAAAAGTAACATCTCAAGAAATGTGACGTATTCTGGTATACCTGAAAAAGATATAAGGGGAACAAATAATTGAAGTATACTAACATGTAATTAAGTTCTATTTCACCATTGAAGACGAAAGAAAAGGTAAACGTACCGAATTGTAATATTTGCTTACAAAAGCATTCGGATTCTTTTGTGTCCCGGTCATTTGTTTTTTCCTTGGGAGATAATATATCATCCCTTTCTTTCTGCGAGTCTGGATCTACAGGGTTTTTTTCAGAAACATTACTTGGAGGATTTTCTTCACTTTCACCATTATCAGCCATAGCTTGTGTAGATGACAAAGATTGAAAAACATCCGGAAATTGTAAAATGCTGTCATTCGTTTTTTCTTCGTTTTTAATTGTTCCTTGTTTATTTTATTTTTCTGTTTTTTATTGCCTGCTATTTCTTTCACAATGACTGCAGACATATAATATTTACTCCGAATTTGCCCATTCGAGTCAACTATCACCGAGTCTAAGTACTTCCGATTATCTACAAAAGAAATTATTTTTTGTTGTTAACATTTTTTTTTAAGAATATTAATATTAAATAAGCAGATGTAGTCAGAACAAATTTTAATTTGCGACAATATGAAAATTTGCCTCTAAAAATTGTACAAAAACAAATGTTGGAAAATTAAACTTTATCAATTAAATCTTACCTTAAGAAAGCGTTTTCACCAAAAAAAATATTTTTAATTTCCCTTGTCGTGATTATTCAGTATGGGAGCATTTGCGACAGCAAAGCGCTTAGCAACGTTGATCAGCGTGACTCGACGATTTTTTACTTGACAAACAGACCGCGCTTTACTGTCGTAAACGCGCACATAAATGTTTTATTTACAGCGTAGACTATTAATTTATTTAGTTAATAATACTTAGAACACATGAGTATGCCTCGCGAGTTGAAAACTTTATAATTACAACGCTTACGTTAGACATTGTCAAACAATTTCACTTACACAACGTTTCGAGAATTTTGGCCTCGTATAATATGGTTTCGTTGTTGTCAACCCACGGCAAATCGCCAGTCCAACCTTTTTGTATCGTTTCCGATTTAATAACCTGGCTAACGTCCTCTGCACTGATTGTAGAAACCTCTTCGGTATCGAGCCAAAAGATTAAAACCCACTTCACTTTTTTTAACTCGATTTTTTTTAACTCGATTTTTTTTAACTCGATTTTTTTCATACCCAATGACTTGGGATTGTTTAGCCAATAGAACCTATCAGCCAACGCAGTCAACATGCGATCATAACAGCGAGCGAAAAAAACAAGAGAGAAAACGATAAGCACTTGTTTTTCGCAACAGCCGTTCTCTTTCCTGTGGAGCTGGGCATTTGCGATCATAAAAAAGAAAATAATAAAATAAAAATGAATGATAAAATTACATAAATAAAGTGCGTATATCACCGTCTATGGTGTTCCTCAAACGTATTATCCAGCGAGTCAACGATCAGTCGAAAGTTAGTGTGCAAAAACACGCGTGATCAGTTTTTTCTTCTATTTTTACTATCAATGTATTGACGATACATACTGACAATACATACTCGACTAAAATTGATACAAACAAGGTTTTGACAAAAATGCCGAAGCGTAAACGTGGAATAGATTTAAACCAATATAGCAAAACCAGACGATGGGAATTGAAGAAAGGGCTGAAAAATCTCCAGGTCTTTCATGACAGGTACTTAGGTAAATCTTACCGCAGTAGATTACTAACACGACCGCTGTGGCCGGTGCTTACAAAAAAATCAGCTTTTTTACATAAATCTCAAATGTCCACTTATTTTTTTTTTGCATTGCGTTTATTCTCGATAGTAACCTACGAATACGATCTGGTGAAACTAATGCTGAAAATGATTCAAGTTCTGCCTCCTCGGATTAGTAATTATTGTAAATATGGTACAAAGATATGAACAAAGATCAACAATGACGATTTTTTCTTTATTTTTAGATGGCGTGGAATTAGGGGAAACTGAAGAAAATGATGCTGCTCCAACCGAGAACGCTGCGTGCAGTGAAGAGCACTTAACTGATATAGAGGCAAACAGAACCTCATCTCCCAATATTTGCGTAAAAGAACTGGATCTCATCAACCTTTTTTCATACAAGAAACCAATAAATTTAAGGTGATTTTTATTCTCTACAGAAGGAGCATGTCGGAGCAGATAGAGATGAATCTAGTACCGATAATGAATCTAATGAAGCAGAGTCTACCGACAATTCTGAAGAAGGTAGAAATGAAGGTAAAAATAATTCATCATATTTAATATCAACGTTATTTTTAAATTTAATTGAAAAAAATGCGTAGAGTTCTTCAATGCACGTGATGATGAAGATAATGGAGAATTTGGAGCGAACAATGGCAACGAAAATGGCAGTGACAATGAAATCGAATCTGACATTGAAGATGATCACGGAGATCATCCAAGAGGCAGGGATGAACGTGATCATATTATCAAGGATATAGATCTTCCTCTCTACGATGGTTCTCCAATAGCAGTTGCAGAAAGTTTACTCAGTATTGTTACATTTATGTTGACATACTCATTGAGCGGAAAATGTATTGATGATCTGATGCAGTTAATATCACTCCATTTCATTCCAACGAGACGGTTTAGGAATATCCCATACACATTTTTGCAATATGTTCGTAACATCAAATCCCCATTGATCAGGCATTATTATTGTTCACTATGCTTGGCCACTTTAGAAAATAATTATGTAAAATGTGATTGCGGCTCATGCGACCCAAATGCAAATATTTTTTTGCTACCTATTTACAATGCCTTCTGAGCGCTTTATAATGGTATCCAGGTGCGAGTTCCAGGTTTTCCAGAATTGCGAACAGTAAGAGCTTTACTTTTGTGTGGAACATGTGATAGCCCAGCCAAATCCGATATATTCAATCATACCCGATTTAATGGGTTTTTCGGATGCTTAAAATATAAATCAAAAGGATTAAATATTAGAGGAGAGAATTACGGCAATACACATATTTATCCTTACGAGGAAAACTTAGAACTACGGTCGAAAATTGAGCGTGAGAACTACGCAAGGGAGGCAACTGAAACAGGGCAACCACAATTTGGGGTAAAAAGTGTATCGTTCATAACGAAAATGATGCCTGATGCGATACGTGGATGTGCTATCGACATAATGCACTGTGTTTATTTGGGGGTCGTTAAGGGACAACACCACTGTAACGGCTTCAAAAAATCCATTTTTTGAAAACCATCTAAAAAAATCTAAAATACATTTAAGATTAAGATGCCGTTGGACCCAGGTCGCAAAAATAATTATTTTCGGAGATATTGAATATTTTGTGGAGCGGTGCAGCGCTCCGTGACGCTCGGAGTCCCGCGCAGCTGCGCGCCTCAGGGTCGGCAGGTATACCGGGCCTTTCCCAGGTCCTGCGGGTCTTTCCCAGGTATTCTTTTGTCTCCCTTCACAAAAACCGGCTATTGTTATAAATATAGTTTCGAAAAAAGCCATAGGTGGCGATAATTGAAAAATTTTCAAGGCAAGTATAGGGATAGCGTCATAGCGTCAGTTTGCGAATAGAAGCGACGCTACTCGTGTCTAAACGCTCCGAATCGTTTCGTTTATAAATATCGAACGCTCAAAATTATTCTTTGCACATCGAAATGGATAATCCGAAAGTGTACGCGGGGAAAAAGGGAACAAAACGGAGCCATGTGACGAGGAGTCGAACGAAAATTTCGAATCGAAAACCTCCGAACCGTTATAGCTCCGAAAATAGTTCTGCAGAGTATGTGAGCACGTCGGCAAAAAAGTTAAAATCGTCGGACGATTTAGAGGTCGGTGTTACTAACGATTTCGGTCATCGTATAGTACACCTCGTCAATGCATTGAACATCATATCGACGTTAGTGAAGTGCAAAGTGTGTGATCGCGATATAAAGTTTACTGAAAAAAGTTTGCGCGGACTCGGATTCAAAATCGAGGTCGATTGCGGCCATTGTGAAAAAGTGCAAATCAATTCGTGTCCTATGATTGACAATGCATACGAAATAAATCGTCGGATCGTATTCAGTATGCGTCTTCTTGGCGTCGGTTTGAATGGCCTGATGAAGTTTTGTGCATTTATGGACCTACCGCGCCCTATATTTCAGTCTTTCTACGATCGAATCTTAAATTCGATTTCGATTGCCACTAAAGCTGTGAGCACAGTGAGCAAACAAAAGGCTGCACTTGAGGAGGAGACAATTTCGTTGGAAAATGGGGTGGAGGACGGAATTATCGTTTCAGGCGACGGATCGTGGCGTAAGCGCGGTTTCAGCTCGCTTTTCGGCATAACATCGCTAATCGGTTGGTACACTAAAAAAGTGATCGTCGTTATGGTGAAATCGAAATATTGCAAAGCTTGCGAGCATTGGGGAAAAAAAGAAAGCACCGCGAAGTACTGGGAATGGAAAAGTACCCACGACGATGAGTGCCAGGCGAACCATAGCGGCTCAGCTGTCGAAATGTTTCAACGGTCTGAAGAGCTCTATGGCATAAAATATAAATATTATATTGGTGACGGCGATTCTAAAACGTTTCTGGGCATATCGAATAGCGATCCATACGACGATTTCGAGATAAAAAAAAGAGTGCATCGATCATGTCCAAAAACGTATGAGGACGCGCCTCCGCGAAATCGTGAAAAAACAAAAAGGATTGTCTGGCAGAGTAAAGCTCACCGGAAAATTGATTGACGAGTTGAGTACATATTACGGCTTGGCTATTCGGAGGAACAGCGATGATGTTGAAGAAATGAGGAAGGCAATTTGGGCAACTATCAAACATAAAATATCCACAGATAGTGAGCCTCAACATGACGATTGCCCAGAGGGAGCCGAGTTGTGGCGTTCGTGGCAGCGAGCGGTCGCAAGCGGTAATATTTCTGAATATCGCCATAAGCCGCCTCTTCCTGAGGAAGTATTGGAGGCAATTACGCCAGTCTTCGAAAATTTGAGCAGAGACGATTTGCTGCAGCGTTGTTTGGGTGGCTTCACGCAAAACAACAACGAAAGCTACAACAAATCAGTTTCGGTAATAGCCCCCAAGTGTCAGTCCGGGAGCAAAAAAATCGTCGATATTGCAGCTGATATCGCGGTATTATTATTCAATGATGGCCTGAGAAGCCTCATGAAAGTTTTGGAGACGTTGAGGATAACTATCGGCCCAAATTGTTTCAATTTTTGCGTTGAAACCGACGCAGCGCGGATCGAGCTGGCGGAGCGCTCGCTCACAGACGCTGCAAAAGAGGCAAGAAGAGCCTCTACAAGTTCGAGAAAAGATGCTAGGGACAATGATTTGCTTCTTGAAGGCCAGCTATATGGTGCCGGCATCACTGATTGAAGGTAAACAATTTTTTTTCCAATTTATCGCATAAATTAACAAACCTAAAACTTTGAACGCGTTTTTCTCAAAACCACTTTTTTGAGTGCGGCACGCAGCAGAACTCGAGCAATTTTTATCCGATCGAATTCAAATTTGGACTGCATCAATAAAACTAGATTATCTAAAGAAGTACTTAGGATTTTTTCGACATCTCAATAATAAAAAAAGTTCTAGCCTATTTTCGACGAGAAATTTTGCTCGAAAATCGTCCTTTGTTTTCAGAAGCGTGCCTATTTTTTAAAAATCAATATTTTTTCAAATCCCTGTGTATTTGTCTTCAAAATATATTATTAACGAAAACACTCGGTATTTTTTCAGATCTACTTTGAAGAGAGTTCTGCTGCGTGCCGCGAACCACTGCAGAGGCAACAGTACCTGACGCGGGAGCTTCCCCAGCGTCACCATGGGGCGTGAAAAAGTTGAAAAAATATGTTTATGTATCTTCAATAGACAACGAAAAAAAAAACAAAAAAAATTTCGAATATCTCTTTTTTCCCACAAAAAAAAAATTCTTGAAAAATGACAAAAAACAGGGGGTCACAGTGGTGTTCTGCCTTTTAAGACATTCGCATTACTGTGGCTTGAATCTTCTACCCGGTCTGAACCATTTTCTTTGTATGCATGCAAAAATATCTTCAAATAGCTTCAACGTCACGTAATCCAAGAACTTTGACCGAACACTCGAAACATTGGAAGGTTATTGAATGGAGAACGTGGTTTTTTAAAAATTATTCTGTGCCAATTTTACGTGATTTAATGAGACCAAAGTATCTTCACCACTATTTACAATAGGTACTTGGTTTATATTCTCAATTGCGATAAAATATCTCAAAATATGAGACAAACAGCTGATCAACTACTCACAGCATTCGTGCTCAATATTGAGAATTTATATGGCCGTCGGTATATGTTATTTAATGTGCATCTTCTTAGGCATCTACCTGGCGTTGTTAGAGATACAGGACCATTATGGGTGACGTCCTGGTTTCCTTTCGAAGACCTTAATGGAAAATTATTGCAATTTGTTCATGGGACGAGCCACGACGGATTACAAATTTATACAAGCGTTGCGAATACGAAAAAGATATACGAATGCACGGCAAATTGGGGATAAAATGTACGCTATAGGAACTGTTAAATATCTACAAAATATACCGGAGAATTGGGAAGGCATTTTGACACAAGCTGAAGTGTTAATACCGGGCATGAAGGTCGGCATCTTTGCGAGATTAAAGAAAAACTCATATATGATTCACGCCCTCAACTATACTCGGTCTACGAAATTTGCCTCTTTTTGTATTTCTTGTAAAGATGAAGAACAGACCAAATTTGGCTATGTTCAATCGTTTTTAAGGCTATGTCGCTGTGAAAATAGTTGTGGTATCGAGTGTGAGGCTCAATATTATGCAGTTATTAATGAACATCAGACGACCAGTCCCTTCTATGTTTCACCGAGTCTTATAAGTGAGAATAATGTAAATAGAATAACAGTGGCATATTTGTCTAAAATAATAATCCCTGATGATCATGGTCGAGAAAACTTACGGCTTATAAAAGGTGAAAATATTGAAAAAGTTTGTTTCCTTATCGAAATTGGAGATACTAAATATATAGAACAGCTTGTCAATTATCATCATATTGAATGAAATAAAATATGTTACGTTTAAACTGATAAAGCCTAAATGTTTTTATTTCAATGTTTCTAGTTTCCCATCTATAGTTTATTTGTAATTTTTAATTAGTTGAATATACATCAAAATATCAAGCTTCGGCGTATTTTCAGCCTGTAACCTGCGACGTCGATCGGTAGACCGAAAAAATGAGTATCGGCATATTTTGGGCTTGAGCAGAACGCTGATATGTAAGCTGATAGCCCAAGATTCGGCGTACTTTCAGCCTGCAACCCGTTAAGTCGACAAACACGTATTTCTCCGGCGCATTTTCGGTACGTTCCGGTTTATAAGTCGCCTGAATTGTAACGATTTTAAAAGATTCGCCGTTTTTTCAGTCTAAGTCACCAACCGTAGGCCAACTTTTACACTTTCGGCCGCACCGAATAAAGTTTTCGGCCTTAGTTTTCGACTCGGGAGGCGAAGTGCGAATTGCATTAAGGGAACGAGGCAGCGACAACAGGCCGAAAATGGGGTAAACTTCAAATGGCATTTGTGAAGAACCGAAACAACATACATACATTCACCTTATGGCAACGTTTTTACTGGAGTTTTAGCTATCAAATTCAGTCGTTGAAGTATCAAAAATATAAATATTTAAGGGAGATTCGAGCGGACAAAGAAGACCTCGCGTCTCATGCACTCATTGCCATGACTCCGAGTGGCCGGTTGAAGTTTTCGACAATTCCCAAACGCCATTCTTTTCAAGAGATGTTCCTCCACAGACTAAACCTACATTTTTTGAGAAAACATAAACATTAAAAATTGGCAGCTAAAATTTACAAAACGTCGAAAAATGGATGTCATTTCTTCTGTTAACAATAATAATCACTTAACTTTTTTACATAGACGATTTCTTAGTCAATCAATTAACTTAGTCAATCAATTAACTTTTTTACATAGAAGATTCCTTACATTTTGTAGAGGAAGTTTATACCATAATTTAAAAAAGAATCAAGGCGATATCTTCAATCGTTCTTGAGTTATCGCGGCAAATCAATTACAAAATGCGCGTTCTGCGTGTGCATTTTGCAGAAAAATTGCAACATACATAAATTAAACGGCAGAATAATTGCAATTTAAGGTAAATGTCCCAATTATTGAACAGCTAAGGATCTGGGGGATTGAATTCGGTGAGAAAAAAATATAAAATCAAGAAAAAAGCATCGCTTTCAGATTCAAATGATACTTTGATATTTTTACTTTCGAAAAATCACCCTTTAAATTATTTTTAAATGATTTTAAATGAAAAAAAAAGAATAACAATGTGAAGAATGCAAATATCCCAATTATTGAACACTGGAAGTGCCTATGTCCCTAATATTGAACAGGCATGTCCCAGTTATTGAACACTCTCGAGAATTCTTTTTCCGTTCTAAAAATATTATTTTGGGTACAATATTGAGAAATAAAAGCAAAATGAAACACTTAAATAATCTTTTGTTAATCATGTAAAAATACAAAAATATATATTCAGTCTCTTTTGAAAGGTTTTTGGTTCAATCGCATCTGGTTTTCTTTTGCTTTTCAACTCGAACTTTATTTTCTTTTTCTTTTCAGCTTCCTCGTTTTCATATTCTGTTTTTGTTTGATTTTGTCGCAGCTTGGCTCCCTGAAATATCGGAGAGCAAAAAATATTGAACAGTAAATTCGTATTTTTAGGTTACATTTAGGTAATATTCTCTTTTTACTTTCCTTTTTATGTTTATTGCACGAAAATACAAATGAAAAATATATTTGACGATCTTAGAGTTATTATTAAAAGAATAGAGGTAAGTTTATTCAGGAACTTACAGTTTTTGTTTGAATAAATCCGATTCACACGAACTGTCTCGATGTTTTGATGGGTTTAATGACGCCAACTTGGAGAATTCAATAATTGGGACACACTGCATTTTCTATGTCCCAATGATCGAACACCGTATTTTTTAATAATTAATTAAATAAAGTTTTTTCATAAAAATTGTAATTTGTAAGAAATTTTCTGAGAAACCTGAAACGCCTTTACTTTTTGAGATGCAACAGTTTTTGAATTTTTTATGCCCTTACGCATGAAGCGGCGCGTCTTAGCAAAAACGATAAGCAGTTACCACGAGACGTCAAAACGAGTCACCGTTGCTGATTAAATAATTTTTTTCTGTATTAATTAAAGCTTTTTTTGCATAAGTAAGGTAACATTTCGATAGCTAAAAGTTCCATATATGTAATGAAATTTTATAAATAAGTAAATGCATGCAGGTGAATGAGAAATAATTAGAATACAAGATAGTGTTCAATAATTGGGATATTTACCTTACATACGTTTAAAATTGCTGGCGTCGTAGACGGACTTCTCGGGTTCAGCTTTTCTATGGCAGCAATCGTGGGACGTGAATTTTTTTCGACCCTAGCTTCTTTTGTCGATGCTTGCGATCTCGTGCCTGCATCCGGCAAGCCTTCCTGGTCACGGTTCTTGCACAATTTGACAGCGCGCATTCTGTACGCCAGGCGTGGTTCCTTTATAAAGTCCAGGAAACCAATCCAACCGTCATTAAATAACAAAGTTTCGAATGAAACTTTGAAAAAACAAATCGAATGAAATGATCGGTTTAAGTTTGTGTACAATGTCCCACACATCTCGATAATAGTTTCTCGTCGGTTAAAGCTTCGTACACTGATTTTATTGCTTTTTAGACATCGGCATGCTGTGCAGGCTTGTCTTTGCAGTCCCTCGGTGCGCCGTCATATTCAGCCAGCCGTTAACCGTTCGCAGAGTATTGGAGTTTTACTGCTGTCCCAAGCTCAATTTCGCAAATTTTTCAGTTTTCTTCGTGCCAAAATGTTGGAAAGAGATTGTAGTTACAGATACAAAAAACGAGATTTTTCTATGCCTAGCCCGCTTCAATTCATATTGACATGTTTGGAATTCGATATTCGATGTATGTAGATGTACATATAAAGGGTATCACAAAAAGACCTGACATTTCTATTTATTAATAAAAGGTATTATTTATTTGAAAAATACGAATTTATTTAGCTTAATATAAGGTACAAACATGAAGGTTATGTGTGGAACACAATATCCGATAAACGGCCGCACCGTCCCTGTTTACAAACGTTCACTCTTTTGACGAAATTTTCAATAATTGCAATTTTGGCATAATTGCGGAGTAATTTCGCTAATGGTGCATCCAATTGCGTTCTTCAGCTCCGGAATGGTCTGTGAATCATTGGCATAAACTTTGATTTTCAGAAAAACCTGAAGAAAGAAGTCAACATCACGGCGCGAGATAACCCGACCATGAAACTTCTTCTCCAGTAGCTATGCAATAACAATGCAGCAAATAACAATTTATATGCTTTGCTCGACCGTGTAATTCTTCATGACTAAACCTTAATACTTCCCGATGCCAATTGTCAAAGATTAGTAGTCTATGCTCGATACAAAAAAAAAAAAAAATGCGCGCATTTGAAAATGTCAAGCGATCTTGAGACGCCCTTTATATACCACCTCTTCGAGTATTGGCTATGCACAACGCTGCTGAAGGCCCTGTGCCACACGCACGAAACTTTCGACGCGGCGTCCCGTCACGGCGGTAGTGAAGAGCTCGCAGTTTTCAGCTACGAGCCGCCGCTTACTACCGCCAGTCCTGGATTTTCCAATAGGCCGTTAGCAAACTTTAGGGGGCGGCGGATTTTAGAGGTACCTAAAAAGGCCTAGGTAACTGGAATCGATTAAGACAGAATGGGCGGCACAAAGTCAAGTAGACTATGCATGAAAAAAGTATGAATCCGGCATTAACTACCGCTGGATGGAGCATTATATAGCTTAACTATAAAACATCGATATTTTTTCAAGATTAACGTAGATATGTGTAGTGCGGGTGAAACACTCTTGAAGGAATTTTTCCTGAGCAGACTTTACCAACCTCAAGTCAGGATTTCCTTACACTCGATGTGGGATGCCTCTACAATCACTGCAATTCATCAGAGAAAATAAACTAAAAAATTGGAAGCAACGCGAAAAATATTGAAACGTATAGCTGAGAAGTTAAACAATGAATAAATCCGATAAATTTTAAAAAGTGCACTTAATTTTTGCTTCTTAGTCGTTCTCGATGTTTTTCAACATCACATGCTCTGTTTCTTCGAAATATTTCATAGGAAGTATTAAACTGTAAGAAAAGCATTAAGCAGTGTAGATAACAGGCGATCAACTAGCAGTTTCGTTTGTATATTTAACAATCTTGTCGAGAGCGAATTGGAGAAAGGCGCGGTTCGTAAATTATTAATACGTAAAAGAAAAACACGATATAATGTCTGCGCTGAATATGTCGAGTGGCGCCAATTATTCAACCGAGAGAGTATTGCAAACTCATGCGTGAGAGAATGTTTTCTATAGCGTCAGAAGCGATGGGAGGAACTGCAGAATAACAAAATAGTATACTGGCGCGAGTTGGATTCTTCATCTTATTGCAGGCTTCGTTATATCTGGATGAACACGGTATCCAGCAAAATAAAAATACGCTCACGGAAAGTCCAAAGGATTTAATTACGACTAAAACGCAATATATGCGCGTGGGTACTGCTATTAAAACGATACGAATCATAACAATATATATATATATATATATATATATATATATATATATATATATATATATATATATATATATATATATATATATATATATATATATATATATATACATATATATATATATATATATATAACGTTATATATAATTATAACGTTATATGCAGGGTGGCCGGAACATTGACGTCCAAAAATAAAATTTAGGTCCCTTGTATCGTGGGGTATCCAAATACCCCCCATGTTTGTTCCGCAACTTTTCATAGTTTTCGAGTTATGCATTTTTTTCTGAATTTTTGAGAATTTTCGACCTGACCCATAAAAAATGAATCTAAAAAAAGTAGAAGACTTTGTCAAGATTTTTTTTGCAACTAAATCTTTATGAGTAGTACTTTTATGCATAAAATAATCAGCTTCGTAACTGTGATGAAAGTTATGAAAATGTTGGTCTAAAGTGAAAAATTTACGTTCGGTAAATTATGACTTAAATTTTCAACTGTAAATTAAAAAACGAAAAGATAACTTCATGGTTCTTAATTAGACCTCAAGAATGCGCCAGACTCTCAGCTTTCATAATCATTTTAAAAAAGTAGTACTTAATAGGGCTACTTTGGCTAAAATTGGCCTTCAAAGACAGCGAGGTGGAAAATTCTTAAAATTAGCCATAAGATAAAAAAAATCCCATTATATAATTCCTAAGGTATTAATATCCTACTTAGTTTATTAACTAACCAAAAATGACTGGCGGAAAGCTAAGATTTAAACATTTGGACGTTTATTTTTTTAGTTTAATTTAAGTTTAATGAATTTTGCGCGATCCGTTCTCGTGAATCAGGTAAAAGAGTTGCGCCTTTGTTTACGGGTTGCAAACGAGGGCGCAACTCCTTTACCTGATCCACGAGAACGGATCGCGCAAAATTCATCCCATCGATTTCTTCATTTGCGGCTATTACAAGGAAATAGCATACGCCCGAGACTGTTCAAGTGAACAAGAGCTAAGGCAGAAGATTGCAAAAGCTGAACGTCTTGCGAGAGAGAACAGAGAATCTTTTAGACGATTGACAGACAATTTCTTACGTAGGTGTAGAATGTGTATTGCTGCTGGAGGTGGCCACTTTGAAAACCTTTTCTGAATGTTAAAAATAAATTACTTTTTTTCACATTATCATCTGTTTTATTAGCAAAACCCCTTCTTACTTAAAACTTTTCTTACCCAACCTCTGAAGCTATTTGTTGGTTAGTTTCCAGTATTCATATCATTAATTAACCTTAGGAACGAGAAAATGACCAAATTTTTTTAAAAATCAGACGGTTAAGTTTAAGATGTTTCCACCTCGCTGTCTTTGAACGCCGATTTTAGCCAAAGTAGCCATATTAATGTAGCCAAAGTAGCCAAAGTAGCCAAAGTAGCCATAACCAAACTTCTTTTTAATGATTATGGAAGCTGAGAGTCTAGCGCATTCTTGAGGCCTACTTAAGAACCATGAAGTCACCTGTTTAGATTTTTAATCTGAAGTTGAAAATTTAAGTAATAATTTACCGAACGTAAATTTTTCACTTTAGACCAACATTTTCATAACTTTCATCACAGTTACAAAGCTAATTATTTTATGCATAAAAATACTACTCATGAAGATTGAGTTGCAAAAAAAAATCTCGACAGTCTTCTACTTTTTTTAAAGATTTTTTTTAAATTGGTGAGGTAAAAAATTCTCAAAAATTCAGAAAAAAAATTCATAAGTCGAAAACTATGAAAAGTCGCGAAACGTACATGGGGGTGATTCGGATGATACCCCACGATATAAGGGACCCAAATTTTATTTTTGGACGTCAATGTTCCGGCCACCCTGTATATATATATATATCACTGCCGGCCAAAAGTATGAATACACCTAGAAAAATGTCCTGCCGCACTACAAGTTTGATATCTCTGTGAAAAAAAAAGATATTCGGATTTCCAAGACGGTATTTTAAAAGGGACAAATGAAGCTTTGCCTTTTGAAAAAAAAATTTCGATTTTTTTTAGAGTTTCCTTTTTTAGAAAGTTTCGTACAATTTTTTTTCACCGAGTTATCGCATTTTTTTCTCAAAAAGACAATTTTGAAAAGATGCTGCTGAAATGAGAAACTTTGAGGTTTAGAGAAAATTGCCAAAAGGAAAAAAAGTTGCGTTACATCGTATTGAATCGAGCAGAATGTTTTCAAAATTTTTTGCCCAACATTGAATAAAAAAAAAATTCAATTTTTTTCTCAATTTTTAGCTGCACACAACATCCACTTCTTACCTTTTACCTCATCTAAAGACAAGGAGCGGAAATAAAGCTTCTTGTCTTTGTTTACATTTTAACTTTGTGGAGCGTAAAAAAGATTCTATTTCTCGCGAGTCGATATTCTATTTCTCTCGTGTTCTTTCTCTCGCTCTCTTTTTCGCTCGTGGTTTTTGTTTACATTTTTGATTCTTTGGAATAATGTGACGAGTGTCGCGCTGACAAAGACAGTTAGTTGTGCGAAAACTTCGAACGTGAACACGTGTGGTCTACAATCGACAAGTTTTTACGCATTTTTTTTTCTCAACGGACCAAAATGGCCCGGCAAAAAGAAATTCCACTCTATAAAAGAGGGGCTATTATCGCGTTGCGCGATAAGGGATTGTCGTACAGAAAAATTACCAAACAAACTCGCATGTCTTTGAAAGGAGTGCAGGCGACCATCGGGAGATTTAAGATGTCCGAGACGTATTTCAATCGAAATCGTCCGGGTCGACCCAAAGTGACAATGTCCTCAGACGATAGAAAAATCGTCGTTACCAGCAAAAAAAATCGTCGATTGACAGCAACGGAAATCTGTGCCAAATTTAACGAACAATGGGAAACCTCGATATCACTGACGACAGTGAAACGTCGTCTTAACAGTGCTGGCCTCAGAGGCTGTGTCGCCGTAAGAAAACCTTTGTTGCGTCCGGCGAACAAAAAAAAACGATACGCATGGGCCCTGGAACACAAAAAGTTGACGATTAATCAATGGAAAAATGTACTCTGGACGGACGAGTCAACGTTTGTAATCTTCGGTCGTCGTCGACGCATTTTTGTTCGAAGAAGTCCTTCGGAAAAAATGGCACCACAGTATTGGATACCAACTGACAAGCATGGCGGTGGCTTCGTTATGATGTGGGGTTGCTTCCCCGGTCATGGTATCGGAGACTTTGTGAAAATTGGCGGCATAATGAGAAAAGAAGAATATAAAGAAATTCTCATTAAGCATGCGATTCCATCGGGGCAAAAAACGATCGGGCGTGGTTTTACCTTGCAACAAGACAATGATCCGAAACACAGTTCCCGTCTCTGTCGAGAATATTTGGAGAACGAGGCAAAGTAAAAAAAATCGTGAGTATGGTGTGGCCGCCACAATCACCCGACCTAAACCCCATCGAACTTCTCTGGGAAGAGTTTGATCAAAAGATACGAATGACCTGCCCTACATAGGCCGAAGATCTGTGGCAGAAACTGTAAGCTGCGTGGAGATCCCTCAGCTTAGCTCAGCTGGATTCATTAATCAATCGGATGCCACGAAACGTTGATGCAGTGCTGAAAGCTAGAAGTGGGTTTGTCGACGAAAAGGGCGTTTAGATGAGGTAAAAGGCAAGAGGTGGATGTTCTGTGCGGCTAAAAATTGAGAAAAACGAAATTGATTTTTTTAAATTCAATGTTGGAGCAAAAAATTTTGAAGAAAAAAAAAAGAAAAAATACTGCTCGATTCAATACGATGAAATGCAACTTTTTCCTTTCGGCAATTTTCTCTAAACCTCAAACTTTCTCATTTCAGCAGCATCTTTTCAAAATTGTCTTTTTGAGAAAAAAATGCAATAACCCGGTGAAAAAAAATCGTACGAAACTTTCTAAAAAAGGAAACTCTAGCTATTGCTCTATCTTTTAAGGTTCTTTGGAAAAAAAAGACAAAAAAATGTCCTCAAGACGTGCAGCCGATTTTAAACAGCCAAAAAAATTAAAAAACGGCCATTCTAAAATGGCGCCCTGGGTCTAAAAAAATCGAAATTTCTTTTTCCAAAACGCAAAGTGAAGCTTCATTTGTCCTTTTTAAAATGCCGCCTTGGAAATCCGGATATCTTTCTTTTTCACAAAGATATCAAACTTTTAGTGCGGCGCGAAATTTTTCTAAGTGTATCCATACTTTTGGCCGACAGTGTACATATTATTACCCTTAAGCCAGTGGTGTCTAGAACTTTAAAGGAATAATTTTTTTTTTAATTTATCTTACTTTTCTACAGACCTCTCTGAATACATCTGCCATAGCCGTTTATGATACTGACAAAAATTAGGCGAGTTATAGAAATGATAAAAACGACGCTCGGGGAGCGCGGTCGTGACACCGCAACTTTAAACGCGTTTTTCTCGAACAACGAAGATATCTCGATACCCAATTGGCCAGTAGACTGGTTTTCATCGTTGCTAGTAGAATAGAGACAAAATATTTTTTTTTAACTTTTAAATAAATAAATACTAGAATTCAGGTCAGGTCATAAAAATAGTACAAATTGATAAACAAAGCTTAGCAGGCCGCCATTATGTACATATTTTTGCTGAATCTGGTACCAGAAATCACAACACTTATACAAATTAAGAATATGTTTTTTTTTCGAGTTCATACATCGTTCACAACACTGGTCGCCAATTGGGGACGTTTTCTGCCCACTGTTGTTAACTAACACACAAAGAACATGGTAAACATTCTCTTCTTATTTATACACATTGTTGAAAGATAAAAAAACATGTGAAATAACATTCGGAAAGACAACTTGAGCAGCTTTGAAGTTATTTTATCTTGAAATTCACCTATGAAACAGCGCTCTATACAACAATACTGTTTTAAATATGTTAGTGATATTTATTTTATTCGCTCTCTATTTTATCGACTATTCGCTATCTCTTTTATCCGACAACCAAATTTTAGTTTGATTATTAATAACGTAGTTTCGCGAAAGCTAGAATAATTGGTGCAATATATTATGCTTGTTTCAAACAGCGAGGATTTATCTTTATTCCGTGGGAATATTCTCCAATCCAAAAAATTATGAGGAATCCCAAAATGAGTTTTGAAATACAGTCATTGTAAAAAGTTAGTCTCCTAATTAACACTATCTGTTTATGCTCAATCGTTGAAATATATGAGCGATGGTAGTATACTACAGCATATCTAGTTTGCAAACCTTGGTATAATCCATATAAATTATGCCGCATTTCTTGTAAATATACTAATCGATGAAAATAGAGAGCACATTCTAACAGTTGAGTCACTGTATATTTTGATGGTAACTGAAAATGTTACTTTACTGATTCTTAACGAGCTACATCTCTTTAGGTGGGTAAAAAACTGCATTTTCCAAAAATCTTTTTATTCGATAGTATCACCGTTTAGCTGTATTCCCTGAAAATTTCATTCACATATTACTAAAATTGAATGAGCTACAGCTTCTAACAGTCGGACGGGCAAGCGGTAGCAGCACCATACTTCAAACTTTAAACGCGTTTTTCTCTAAACACTGTTTTCCAATTCGGTGGACAAGAACCACTTGATGAATTGTTTCCAAATTTACAGGAGTTATGATGAGAAACATTTAAGGCAGTAGACGCATTGAAAAAAATCGATCTTTTTTAAAATCAATCTTTCTTTTTAAATCGATATTTTTAAAAACAGGCTTTTTAAAAAATCGATCTTCATTTTTTAATTGTTACCTAAAAATGACGAATTTTTCCATAGATTTGGTTCATATTTATTGTTCACTTGAATAACCCGTTTGGTTTTAGATTTCAGATGAACCGTTTAAGCTGTCCACCGTTGAACGACGAGAACATTTCATCACCTGCCGGCGGTCATGTTTATGTTGTTTATTTTTTTGTATTTTTTTAAGGCTCCCACTATATGTACCTTTGCATTTAATAAAATACGTTTTTTTCAGCAACCGTTTCCTAGAAAAAAAATCGGAATCTGAAGTTCCTATCGTATGAAGTACTGGGTGTATACTTGTTGGAAATACCGTCATAAATGTATGATTTTTGAGGACTTGTAGACGATCACTCAGAACACATTGAGAAATGAATACAGTATTATTGAAATGCTGAAAATGCTGTAGAATGGAAAAATATTTACCAAACATATATTACATTATAACGACAATTAAGGCTTTAGGCTACTGTGACGACCCGAACATCAAGATTAGTTGAACAAAATAATTTTTAAGAATTAAGTAAGATGAACGAAATATCGTTTGGACATTTATTTATATGTACATTAACAAAGTTGCGTACTAAATTTCATGACAAAAATATGTATAGTTAAAGAAGTTATAAAGAATCTCGTGAAGGACCTTTAAACGCGAGAGGGTCAACGGTGTACTTGATTTTGGCCACCCGGTGGATCTGAAACAGAAAAAGTTTTTCCTTAAAATATATGATTCAGCCTTGCCCAAGCTTCTTTTTTTTATCGTGTTTCAATGATCTAAAAAAATTGAATTAAAGATTTTGATTTTTCTAGGAAAAATTACATAATTGTTGCTGATAACTAATTTAAAAAAGAACGTCGGTCAAGACTAAACTACTCTTGTACTGAATGCGTGTACCGAATTTCGCATAAATCAGTTTACTAGATGTGGGGAAATCGTTTAGACCGTTTTGAAAAACATAGTTCACAGAAAAACGCGTTTAAAGTTTTACTAGCAGTTCTATAGTTGTGATAATAAATTCACATTTAATCTGCGATCCTTGCATCATATGTGGGACTTTACTCTTTAATTTTCACCGTTGCCGAACGCCTTAAATGCAGTGGACGGCTGCATCAAAAGTTACCGTTATTTGAAAAAGTTCTCATACGATACCGCGTAATTTCAAAACTGATTAAAAATATATTCTCTAGTCGATTTCGCATCTCTATCTAAAAAGTTTTTTTTCTATCGCTTCACGGCTTACGATTCATATGTATGTCTTGTGCTGTACTCACGCCGAAGGCAGAGGCTGCAAAAAATAAAAAGAGCCAATGACGGATCACCGGATAGAAAGTGGATGGTTCGTAGACGGTTTCAGTTCTATGTTGGTAGAATACGTGTAGCGTGCAAAAACGCTGGAACATTCGTTTTCCCCGAGATATTGTGGCGATTAAACCGACACATGGATCCACAGATTTAAAAATAACGTCAACGAAAAATTCGCCCATACTTATACAGCAGATTTGTTCATATAGCTACAGTTACAGACAGTTTTCATCTTTTTCCAGCGGCCATTCATCGGACTTTTTTTTAACACTTCTTAACGGAATGTTATATGGTGTATGTACTCATTATGTCGAACCGAAACAACGGATTTGAGAAAGAATTCGTAATTTGAATTACTTGTGAGAACTATATAGATATCTAAAACCGGCGTAATGGCGATTCATAACCTTTCATTTAACACTAGAATGTATTAATATCGAACCTCAACATCGTGGTAATGTAATAGCCGAAATTGATTTATTTGACGCGTTTCAAAAGATGTGAATTTCCGTATGCATATGTATGTATATGCGTATAGCGACGGTGTTGAGCACATAAAAGCGGTTAATATTTTGAAAGTTTCTTTAATTATTCCGCAAAAAGACGCTGCCGAGCCTCTTGACAATTGTAGAAACGAATTCAGTTACTATTATTGTGGTAGTCATTGGCATTTTTAATGCGCTAAAGATTTTTGCCAATATAATACATTCCAATCTTTGAACTTTTTGGACCGTAAATTGGTCGAAATATGTCATTGGATACTCCCGTGAGACATATACATTCTTCCTTTACCCTTTTGAAATGTAGTCGACGGATAAATTAAACAATGACAAAACTAACTGCATATCCGACTTACTTGAAAAAATGAGAAAACAATACATTTTATTATTCCATTTTTTGCGACACTGTCTGCTCGATTGCCGCGGGGTTGAAATTCCAAACTTTGAATGCTCCGACGGTTTAAAATTCCGAATTTCAATGTTCCGAAATTCAAGATGGGGCCGGGTTGAGATTCCGAACTTTGAATGGTCAGAACGCTCAAAACTCCGAAAGAATTTTACACGAAAGACCAAAACTCCGAAAATCTTAAAACCATCAAAATAATTCGGCAATGGAAGTTTTAAAAGTTTCAAAATTTTCAATAAATCGATGAATTATTTAACGATTTTTTTCTATTAAGAAGTGATTTTGCGTCAATTTTGACATTTTTCTAGACAATGTCACACGGTCTATACCATTTACAGTAAATACAGACAAATTTCAAAATTGACGTAAAATCACTTATCAATAACTAAAAATTCTTTATATAATTCGTCGATTTGTTTAAAATTGTGAAACTTTTAAGATTTTCATAGCCGAATTATTTTGATGGTGTTTAGATTTTTGGAGTTTTGGTCGTTCGTGTAAAGTTCTTTCGGACTTTTGATCTTTCGAGGTAGTATATTTTCGGAGTTTTGAGCGTTCTGATCATTCAACGTTCGGAATTTCAACACGGCCCCGTTCACATTATCGGAGTTTTGGTCTTTCGGGTAAAATTCTTCCGGAGTTTTGATCTTTCGGGGCAGTATTCTTTCGGAGTTTTGAGCGTTCTGATTATTCAAAGTTCGGAATTTCAACCCTACCTCGCTGGATTTGAAACACAAACATTATTTAAATTTAAAAAATCATCTTTAAACCACGTTTTTGAAACGGACTAAAAAGTATAAAAAAGGTCTCCTAACCCCATACAAATTTATAACCCAATATAGATTCTTAACCCCATACAGACTGTCCTAAAAAATTGTGAATTTTTAATAGCTATGAAAATTCTTGTAAGATTCAAAACAAAAAACGTGGGGCGCATATGATAGATGGAGGGTAGGGCGTAGCTGTCGTTGAGACAACTCACACAATAGTTCATATCGCTTGCAGTGCAATAAAATGGTTAGTGACTTAGGTGAACTATTCATGCATCAATTATCCATTCGAGAGTTATCTATTCTCCATATATACAGAGATATAAAGGTCATTCTTTGTCTAGCTGCGAGAGACTTTAACAATTACAATACCCTTGTATTTTTCTTCGTTTGTTTCTCATATGATTCAGTTTTAATTCACATGAAACAGTAAGACAGAGTTGTATTCAGAGTTGTTTACTCTGTATTGTTCGATTCGATGTACAACAATAAGAACAAATAGTTTTAATATAGAAACGTATTTTTTTTTGTTCAATGGAAACGCAAAATAAATTCCCGCTAATACTCACTGGGCATAATGATTCTTTAATCTAACATCCCTCGGTACTTCTGTTAAGTGCATCGTTTGCCATTTATCAAGTCATCTACATTTGGAATTTACATTTAAGGGACCAGTCCACTTTGGAGCCACGAAAAAAGGCTATTTGTTTTCAGGATTTTATAAATATATGAATATAAAACTTGTTGGGCTTGATAAATAAAGTCTTGAAATACACTTTAAAAATATTTAATTCATTTTAATTTATTTTTAAGTACAAAAATTATATTTCAATGTACCGCCTCAAAAATAGGTGGGCTAGGTAGTTCCATCACAACTCGCCAACGGCTTGCCTGAAACAAAAAAATCGAAGTCCATTAGATGCAGTATGTCACCAGCTACAAAATGGCCCTCGGATATAAAGTTTTATAAAAAAATAAAAAAATGGCAGATGAAAAACGAAAAAAGTTTAAAAAAACGCGTTTTTTCGCAGTTTTTCGCAAAAAAAAGAGTAAAAATCAAATTTTTTAAACCATCGAGGGCCATATTGTTACGAATCATGTTTACAACATATGGTTCATATTTCGAGAGAATCGGTTTATTAGTTATAAAGATACGATGGAGCTAGATTTTGAAAACGGTGTTTCGAGAAAAACGCGTTTGAAGTTTATACTATGAAAAACTCTTATATAAACTCAATCGGCAATTCCTGCACCGTACTAAATCCCTTCTGATTGCTCATCATCGTCGATTTCTTCAAGTCTTGCTTGCTTTCGATTTTTTTCAAATTTTCAAAGTGGGTCGGCCCGTTAAGAAAAATAAAATTGTTCAAAAATAAGTCGCATAGTATTTTTCTTAATACATTTTCCAACCTGAGGTAGAATTTAAATATATAATTTTCATAAAAAAGTCACCTGTATTTATGAACGAACTTTCAATTATGAACGAATATATATCTGAACGCATATGGTAGGGGTAATGTTTTGATTTTTTACGGGTCCAGCACTGCGGAGAGAAAATGTTGGTTGGATCGCTCGGGGTGTCATGTACAATCGAGACTGCTCGATATCCACTACGTTCACTTTGCACCTTGGTGATTTTATCGGCAAAACTGTGCCGTCCCGTTGACTGTTGATGCTTCGGGAGATATGGGTGGGAGAATACGGTGCAGCAGCTGAGGCACCAGCAAAAGTAGCTAGAGTACTTGTTTTATCTTCTATAAAAGAGAAGAGGTATGCTAGATGCTGGCGCAATATATCTGGATCATTTGGACAGGAATAAGCGAGCGCACATGTCAAATCGAGTTTAATAAGTAACAATATATATATATATATATATATATGTGTGTGTGTGTGTGTGTGTATGTGTATGTGTGTGTAGATACACGCTCATCAATCCAAAGATCCTGCACAGGAATTCAAACAAACTCTGTTCAATATTGTGGCTAGTGTATATATTGTTCTCTGGGCCACTGCAGACTGGGAGCCATTAATAGACCGGACCCGCAAAGTTATGCAGTCCTTGCTGGTAAGTAAACACATATAGGGGGCATTGCACACGACATCGGCTCAGGTGCAAACCATCCCGTTTCAGGTTACATTTATTTTTTTATTTGGTTAGGTAAAAAATATAAATAACTCTTCGAACCATTTACTCGGTCGAGCAATAGAATCGGGTTTTGTTTTTTCTTCTCCTTTTTTTGGAAGGCGTTGCATCTTTGACAATCGAATATTATATCGAATATCAGATCTCTTGCAAACTTCGTAATAATCGCAATGCATCATGTGCACCATTCTCAATGGAGGTCATGACAGTTATAGTGCAACACATGGATGACATTTCTCTTATTAAGTACTAGCTGAACCTGTCTTCCTTCATTTTTACAAAGCCCATATAAGTTAGTTAATGCGGTGAAAAAACGGAAAACCTTTGATCGTGCATCGGAATTGGCACATTCAGTGGATATCCTTTAACAATTATTATTAAATAAACGAGGATTTTTAATTATATAATAATTCAAATTAACACTATTTCTTACGAAAGGGGTAACTTCACGGGTTGCTGTGTCAGTTAATTTGTATAAAAGTTTTACTAGCCATCATTGTACTTACGAGTACTTCAAGTTATTGCAAGCTTATTGTAACATTGCGGGTTATACATATACAGGCATGACCATTGCAGTGATCAATTCATGACGAACACTGTTACTTTGTCATGTTATTCTTATGCGACGAATTCAACCAGTATACACGGAACCTTTAATTATTGCCGTCGCGCAAAAACACTTTTGGATATAGACGGGAAGTGCAAAAATATCAGAATAAAGCAAAGATCGGTTTGTTTCTGGCGATCTTATCAATACTCTTCTATGAGACTCAGTTTGAATTCAGTGTATCAGTGTGTGTATAGTAGAATTTAGAAGAAATAGTAGAATACGTGTAGCGTGCAAAAACGTTGGAACATTCGTTTTCTCCGAGATATTGTGGCGAATTGAACGGACACATGGGTCCACAGATTCAAAAATGAGAGAGAGAGAGAGAGAGAGAGAGAGAGAGAGAGAGAGAGAGAGAGAGAGAGAGAGTTTTTCATCATGACACTGAAGCTTACTAATCATAATTACGTGGTTTTCATTTTCCTTTTCTTCCTTTAGATAATCGGCATATTTATTTTGGCGGTATGGGAGTTTCCCGTTCTCCATGCCAAGTAAGTTACGCGCTTATTCCGTCGAAATATTATATTTGACCCCGATAAATAGTGACATAGTATATTTGAATATCAAACATTTCCCTCGTTCCTTGCATTGACAACAGAAAGGTGGTGGTCATGATGTCACGTCAAGTTCGTCGAAGTCATCCGTACTCAAGGCGCAACGCGTTAATGATGGCACAAGGCAACAATAACGGTTTTCTCGGCCACGGGTCCTTCAGTCACAAATATGGTTTTCCTTTAAGACCCGAATACTACAGTCCGAAAAATCTTCAATTTGCGAAGAATCAATATCCGCAAGGTGGCGATGACTTCGATCAAGGTCACGAGGAAGTTAACAACGTAATAGTGCCGCATGGTACGGGAATAACTCATGCGGTATCTTTCGGCCACGGTTACATACCATATGGGTCGTACAAGAACACTCCTACCTCGCATTCTCATCATCACGATTACAAACTCGAAGATCAATCGGCTCAGAAGTTCCAGTATGGTTCCGCAGTTAATTACCCAATCGGCCAAACCGAACCTTATATATCACAGCAGGCTGATGTTCACCTGGATAACGAATACCCCAATGAAGAAGAACTTCAGGACAGAATCCAAGGACATGGAACGGAGAAGTTCGTAACCAGAAAGTCTCCCCGTGATTCCTCCAATGACGAGAACTTTGAAACACATTACGGGACCATACAACGAATTCAAGGAATAAACAACGAAATAGGTGACCATTTACTTTCGAGATATCCCAAGTCTACTTCAGACGATAACAAGCAAGGGATTGTTCTCCGTGACAGCATTGTGCTGGATGATTATCATCGTAAAATTACCGAGTTGACAAAAAGCTGGCCGTTGATTTTCTCCCGTACTAATTTTGTGCCCGGAGCAATTAGTCCTAGCGCAGTGTACCAAGGAACAGTACAACAGAATGGAGTGTCAAGGCAGTTCGATGGTACTAATACATTGGCAGGACTTTCCCATAATACGAATTTTCTACCGACCTTTCAAGATCCTCAAAAAGATCAGGGTTACTCTGTAAAGGAGGATATCCAGGATACGCCTAATGATTTCCGAACAATGCCTATTCATGAAGCTTTGGCTCACGCACACCAAAAACCCGTGTATCAGATTCCTCAACGACAACCTCCCCAACAGAAGTTCCAACAGCAACCACCTCTTCAAGAGATAATTCACCAGCACCCTGTACCAGGCAACATACAATACATTTTTCCACCGAAACAATTGCCTGTTAACCATGCACTGCCGATAGACATTCATGGCTAAACGAACAAACAAATTTTTACCAAAGGTACATCCTAATTTAATTAGCATACTATAATAGTGATTCCTCTTCTGTTTGATCCTTTTCTCAGCGTGCGTGTTTTTCCGTTTGAATAAAGAATCAAACCATTGCCATGTAATATTTACCCGGAATCGTGATAATGATAATGAGTGAACTTTCAATCATCTATTAAAGGTGGAACCCAGACGTATGAAAATAAAAACCATTCAAAGTAATTTCCCAATAGATTTAATCATTGTTAATTGTTTCCAAGTTATTTTCAAAGTGGTATAAAATAAGCTGGCTATTTTGGGCATGAAAAAATCATTGACGATTGAATTTTCTTACGAAATGGGCGATTTAGTGGTAACAATGATCCAGCTATAATTGCTTTGATAAATCTTTAAATTTTAAACTCTATATTTAAAAAGCACTGGAGATATTTTAAATCTCATTTCAACAATAAATATAAATGAGGTAATTTTATTTTTTATTTTACCATTTTTTTTTACGCCAGCATATCGGAAATTGACCGACCGAGGAATTTTCCCCTCTATATAGAGAGGTATATTATAAATTTGGTATGTGCAGATAAAAACTATTATTTTGATTGCTCGTCATTACGGTTTTTGATATAGGACTGCGGCTTTGTTTTCGGATGCGAGCGTGACTGCAGCGGCAGCAGCTTTGCAGAAATCTAAGACGGAGATGCGTAAAATTATGTCAGTCACGAAAATCAATATCATTGAAAAGGCAGGTGACATGCAATATTGCTGAAAACGCTCCAGAGGACAATTTTCCTTAGTAGCATAGTAAATGCCCTGTCGGTCGTACGGGCATGCAATTGTGGTAAATTCGCAAAGTTGTTCACGTGCCAGAATCATTTTTGACAGTGTAATGCCGAAACTATAAAAAAGATTGGTTCGAAAAATATGTCGCTTTGAAAACGCTTTAGAAACTTTGGTACTTAAGGTAGAACGAGCGCGCGCACTTGACTTCTATAGATTGTGTTCAAATTTTAACCAGACATTGTTCATATCGTTATGCATGTTTGAGTGAAATGTCAGAATAGTCGACTATTTAGATTAAGAGATAATGGGTTTTTAAATTTCGACTTTCAACAACGCAGGGTCTGCATTGACAGGAAGTCAGGTCACATAATTCGTCGCCCCATTCTATTGTGTTTATAAATTTTGAAAAAAAAATTATGTTCAGATAGCAAACTAGTTAGGGAAAGATTTCAAAAAGTTTGGATTGCCTTTACTATTCAGTTTTGCTAAAAACGGTCAGTAAAGACAGAACAATTCTCGGTACAAAATATTTGTCTCTTATAATAAGCAGACATAAGCCAACACCGCAGAATAGTATTGTTCAATATTTCGAGAAAAAACATTATCGTATTCCTAAAGTTAAAAACTTTGATCATAAAAAAAATATTTGCGTTATAATTATCAATATTCGATACCGTTTATGTTATCTTCATTAATAAATACAAGTGTTGAGTAATCCATAACTCATTAAAAACTTTGTTCGATCAAAAATTACTTCCAAATAGAAATTTGTGTTGCAGTATTATTTTAAATATGCCGTACAAACTTACGTCATTGGATACGTGGAACGATGCGGTGTTGCTATATGTCTTCTCATTATAGGGGACAAATATTTTTACGGAGAATTATTGTGTCTAAATTCGAATGCAGACCCTGCAGTGTTAAAAGTTGCAATTTAAAAACCCATTATCTCCCAATCTAAATAATAGACTGTTCCGAAATTTCACTCAAACAAGCATAATGATATGAGCAATGTTTGGTTAAAATTTGCACAAAATCTATAGAAATAAGACCGCGCGCTCATTCTACCTTAAGGAACTTCGGACTACAATTCATCACTTTCACAACATAGTTTCAGAGATTTTTAATGTTCAAGTAGAACGTTTATTCGTTACACATGACACCTCATAAACACTAATTATAGAGCTGTAGGCAACAAAATAAATTAAATGAAATGTCGTATAAAAAAATTACGTTGCATCTTAACTTCATTAATTAACAATACTCATAAATAGAAGTAAATTTTAATTCCGAACGGTATGATTTCGGACATTAACGAAACCTGTAGGTTAAACGTGGCAACACCCCCTTAACTGGCTCTGCCGAGTGAGCCACCCACAGTCAAGCAGCAACCAATGGGCGAGACAAGTCGCCTAGCACTATATCATCAAGTCGATACTTCGAATATTAACAATAAGGCCTTATTTAATTTTCTAATCTTGCAAAAAAAATGGAATTATTAATTTAAAAAAAATACATTGGGCTTAAAAAATGCATGCTTGAAAATGCTTACGCATGCAAATAGCATGTTAATCTGATTTTAAAAAGTCGCTTTGAAAAAAACGCATTTCAAACTTAGTAACGGACGAGTAACGAATAAATTAATTATCTCACGCCAAGTAAGCTATTCATGGACCGTATAACACAATTCCTCTTTAGCATCTACAAAAGTGGATGTCACAGGCGACAGTTTTGCTTTGCCTAAAAACAGCCCTCATGCGTGTTTTTTTTGGCCTGGCGCGCGGTTCTCCACATGTATTTCTCTTTGATGTTTCGGCCATTTTGGTGGAGTGTCTCCGATATTGAAACCTGATACTTTCGATATATATTCATGCGATCTGTATAATCGTCAGCAATTTCAACAATGAGACTGCTGTTCCGATTTCCAAATATCGGAGTTTATTTTCATTAAGGCCTTATATACACGAGTAGCTGGCGAAGGAGCGTGATCATCTTGATTTTCTTTCGATGGCACAATAAATGTTTATTAAAAAACTGTGAACAACATCGATTAGTACATATTTTCATGTGCTTGTACAATTTTTTTTAATATTTCAAAATGGCGGAACACCAGCTGTCTTCCAGGAGCGCCTTCTTTTGAGCATCAGTTGCGGTGGACATAACTCGAAAACGGTTCAACTGTAATCAGAATTGAAAAAAGATTTCATTAGTACATTGCATTTGCTTGGGTCTGGCGAACGATTTGTAAAAAAATTGATTTAAAAAAAATGACGATAATTTTAACAAAAAATTCATTTGTTAAAGTGCTAAATTTTCGGATGTTTGGTTACAATTTTTTTTAACAAAATTCAAAATCCTTCGTCCAGGCCCTAGCTATTATCATAATAAATAAGTGGTATAAATTTGGTACGGATCGGATTAATAGTTTTCGAGTAATTGTGTCCACCGCAATGGTGCTTTAAGGGGTTACGCCCACTTGCGATTTTGAAAAAATCGATTTTTTTTTATTGCATTTTTTTGAAGTATAAGTATCTGAGAATATGTCCTGAAAATTTCAAGTCGATCCGAAAAAAATTGACTGAGATATGAGCGTTGAAAGAGAAGAATCCGTTGTGTAAACGACCGGCTAGTCTGCCGTCTGGCGCGCTCGACCCTCCCTCCGACCTTCAATGCATTGTTCGATAAAAAGGGTCGTATACCTGGCATTCACAACGTTCATATAATAGACTGGAATTTATAAAAACGTATTTTCGTTGTCTGTTACGGTCTAAACTCGTCAGTGTAGCTCGAAAGTTCGACTATATAAAACGTATATTCCGCCGTTCATAATATTATAAGCGCAGTTTTTATTCATTTTACATTAAAAAATGGATCGAAAAAAAGGTTCGCAACAAACAAGAAGCAGTCATAATTTACGGAAATCTCGACCAAAAAAAGGAAGGGTGTTTTTAACCCCAACCTGGCCGAAACGGAAACTGAAAGTTTCAGCACGTCTGCGAAGAAACTGAAAAATAATATTGATATGACTGTGCATCAAAGTCCTAATATTGAATACCGGATTTTGAACTTTTGAGTTGTGTTTGCTGCTATTTCAAATTTAGTGAAGTGTAAAACGTGTAATGGAAATATTACATTTGAAACGGCAAGTGCAAGAGGACTAGGCTTCAAAATCGTTATGAAATGTGACTCATGTGCAGATAATTTGATACCATCTTCTCCTTTTTGGAACATTCGTATGAAATAAATCGTCGATTTATATTCACCATGCGAGTTCTCGGCATAGGATTGGCTGGAGCACAAAAATTTTGCGGACTTATGGACATGCCAAGGTTTCTTACCGAGACTACTGTAACGTGTTTTTTTTTTTTTGGTACTCCGCTGACCCGCCTGGCACGGTGGCGACTGCAGCAAAACCGTCCTCCGGCTCGGGGCCGTCATCGCGATCACGACATGACTCCGTAGGGTTCTCTAAGCGACGTTAGGATTTTGATTTAATATTATGTTTATTTTCTTTATTTTCGCCACCTCAACGTCTGGCTCACACGAGCCAAGGTACCCACGGCCAGGAAGAGCGAGAGGGAAAGAAGGCAAGGCCAAACATTCTCCCAAGGGCAAAGATCGGGAAGACGCGGTGGCCCAACTATGGTCAAGCGTTCGGAAAGACGCCGATTCCCGCGAAAATTACCTACCCAGGGCCGTGATTCACGCCCACCCCCCTTCACTTCTTCTGTCTCTTCTGGACAGGGGCCGAATTGTCACCCTCGGCCGATAATAAGTCTGGCGTCGGTCGCGGTCCTTACTCCCGTCGTCGCCAAGGTCAACCGTTACGAAACATCATCCAAGGAAGGACAAGGCTGCATTAGGACATGAAATACGGCCCGCAGGAAGAGCGGACTTTTCATTTTCCGTTACGGAAGGTTCAGGATTCGAAATCCGCGCTTGATCGATAAGCACACTTCCGAAAATTATTCGACACGGGCCTGTTCTCTTTGGTGTAATCATAAGAACAGAAACTAAAGAAAAGGGTGGGGGGTACGCTTCTCGGACGTCGGCCGGCTTTTGCATTAGCTTCCTGCGAGGTGTCGAGCCGGACGGACGTGCACGGAAAAAAAGAAACAGCGAAAATCACAGTATAAACCGCATGAAAAACAGGGTGCCATACTTCATTTTACAGTAAAACAGAGTAATGTAAATCCTGTCCTACAAAAATGACGAATTTTCCTGTACACACTGAGATTTTTACAGTTACACTGGCTTATTTACAGTTCGGTATTGTGAATACATCAGTGTCTTCAGTAAAAATATTCAACTGTAAAATTTACATGAGATCACTGATTTTTATACTGTACGCAAACTGCAAGGGTTACAGTGTACACTGTATTGAGTACAGAGTGATTCATTAAATTGTACAGTGTAGCACGGTAGTTTTACTCTTCTTTCGACAGTTCGTGACGTAATCTGTGCACTCTGAGATTTTTACAGTTACACTGATTTATTTACAGTTTGGTATTGTGAATAAATCAGTGATTTCAGTAAAAATATTCAACTGTAAAATTTACATAAGATCACTGATTTTTATACTGTACGCAAACTGTAAGGGTTACAATGTACATTGTATTGAGTACAGAGTGATTCATTAAATTTCACAGTGTGGCACGGTAGTTTTACTCTTTTTTCGACAGTTCGTGACGTTATCTGTGCACTCTGAGATTTTTACAATTACACTGGTTTATTTGCAGTATGATATTGTGAATACATCAGTGATTTCAGTAAAAATATTCAACTATAAAATTTAAATGCCATCACTGTTTTTTATACTGTCTGAACATGAGGCACGAGGCCAGGACACAAAGGATTGCCAGTTAGTAGTGCGTGGTTGATGGGACGCGGACATCGAAATTTGTGCGACAGAATTCAAGAAATTATAAAGAAAGAGAGAATTTAAAAAAACGTACATTCTTGTCTAATTAGGACTTGTCTCGCGCGTGGGGTGAGGCACGTGGCCAGGACACAAAGGATTGCCAGTTAGTAGTGTGTGGTCGATAGAATGCGAACGTTGAAATTTGTGCGACATAATTCAAGAAATTATAAAAAAAGAGAGAATTTTTTACAAAAAGGTACGTTCCTGTGTATGTGACTGATTTTGTAATATTTTCTACACATTTTTTTCAAACTTCTTTTATGGATAAACTTTTTTGTGTGCTCATTCACTTTATTATATTCTTAATATATATATATATATATATATATATATATATTACATTGCTTACAATATACATTGTAAGCAAAGGTTTGGCCGAATTTTTTTACTTCATTTTTATAATCAAATTTAGAGTGTGACGTTGTGAACGGTATTCACTGGTTAGGACTTGTCTCGAGCGTGACGCAACCAGGACACAAAGGGCTGGCAGTTCTTTCAGCGCTTCAATTGTCCTTTCAGCGCTTCAATTGTTCTTTCAGCGCTATCTAATGTTATTTTTACCCCTAATTTTGTATAATATACGAGTTGTGGCACTATTAATTTACGGGGTTCATGAAGTTTGAATTACAGGATTAAAACAAGAACGTTTCCCGTGTTCACACTGTAAAAAGCAACGGTTCAAAACTGAAACTATATCTGTTGCTAACCAGTTTCTAGAACAGAGGACTCCACTGTTGAAACACCTACAAAAACTCTGTCGATATAACTGGCGCATTCAGTGTACATAATACAGATTAACTAACTGTCAAATTACAAGTTTTGTTATATTTATATTACAGTGTTGAACTGTCAAAATTTACTTTTGACTACACTGTATTTTGGACTGTGTGTTCCAGTAAAAGATACAGTAGAGCGGTTCGAGTCCAAAGAGGACAGTATAGGAGCTGTAATAATTTACTTTGAGCACACTGTATTTTGAGCACTGTGTTTCAGGTAATATCGCTGTGCAATCGCTCGAGTCCAATGCGAACTGTGAAGCCCCTGTATTTTGTACTATTTCTTTTTTTCCGTGTGGGCCGAGACAATGGGAAACGACCGAATTACGTAGCCGGTGAGCTTGGCCATGCCTTCGGCAACAATCCGGGTAATTTTCGGCCGTATGGTCGGCTCACGATCTCGCACATCTTTACCGTGGCCACGGCCTTTGTCGCATTTCCGTAATTATCAACCCCGTCACACGTAGCTAGCGCGTATTGTCAGGAAATCGTGTCGTGGTTGCGCGCGGGAAGCTCAGTCCCGTTTCGCGACGAGCTTCGGCTCGATTAGTCTGTAAAAAGTGTGAGTGAACGTGTGCCTGAAAAATTGGAACGTGTCGTCCTCGGTGATCCCTCGGACTGCGGCGCGGCTTGAGCAAGGGGAAAGGGGGAGGATTGACCCCATCACGGGACGTCTTCACGGAGAACTAGCCTCCCGTTTATCATCGGGGTGCGGGTTTGAACCCGTGCTGGCTCCCGTCTATATTAACAGCATCTACCGGGTGCCCCTTTCCCCAGTGTGGGTATTTTCCCGGCTTCGTCGTGGGGGAGAGGTTGCCGAGCATCGGCGTCCACGTCAGTAACGACCGGGGTAATTTTCCCGGGATATCTCCTTGTTTGTTTAACGCTCGGCCGGGTAACCGATTAGCGGGGCCCGGTTTTGAAATCTTAGTGTGGCCGGTAGGGGAAAGAGAGGAGAGGCCAAGATGAGCTCGACGTGTATTGTGTGTGTGCGTAGGCCCCGGTCAGAATTGGTATGTGTGTGTGCGCGGGCGAGAGTAATTGTCTCGCGAGATTTCGCGCGTATTGTATTTATTTCTGTTTTCTGAAGGAGGGGAAATCGTTAACGAACAGTAGAATAAATTCACTGACGATAAATTTATCTTGCTGTGCGTGATTGACACCTGATCCATCCCTTCTACCTTATCCACGAGGCTGCAGTTTGGCCGGACACTGCGTTCCCTTTTCTCATCCCGACAAGCCGATTTTCGGCTGGCGCCCTATATAAATTGTCGGGACGGGAGGAGGGGAGTTTTGTGACTCTCTCGGTCCTTTTCCCCCAGCTCCCTCGATTTTGCGGTCACACTACATATTCGATAATTTTGAAAAGTATTTATGAGCCTGTGAAAACATGTGCAGATGTAATATTTAAAAAAGCCGTACGAGAAGAAATTGAAGATACACCTAATGCAGAAGGCGATGTAACTCCTCAATTAACAGTTTCCGGAGATGGATCCTGGAGGAAGCGAGGATATACGTCGTTGTTCGGAGTCACATCAGTCATAGGCTACTACAGTGGAAAAGTACTTGATCTTGTGGTAAAAAGTGCGTATTGTAAAAGTCTGAATCGTGGAAACATAAGCTAAATGATGCGGAATACGAAGAATGGTACGAAACACACGAAGATAACTGCAGTGCAAATCACGAAGGCTCCTCGGGAAAAATGGAGGTGTACTCCATTATCGAAATCTTCAAGCGTTCAATAGAAAAATATAATGTCCTGTACCGTTACTATATTGGAGACGGAGATTTGAAAACGTACACTGGGCTAGTAAATCCTCATCCTTATGACGACGTAGAAGTTATAAAAAAAGAATGCATCGGTCACGTCCAAAAGCGTATAGGATCCCGCCTTCGTAATTTAGTAAAAAAACAAAAAGCTTTGTTTTTTTAGTAAAAAAAAAACTGTTTTTTTAAGTAAAAAAAAGTTTCTTTAGTAAAAAAAGTATCTTTAGTAAAAAAAAAAATTTGTTTCTTTAGTAAAAAAAAAACAAAAACAAAAAGCTAAAGGACAGCTGACAGAAAAATTTATTGACAAGCGCACTGTGTACTATGGACTTGCTATTCGACGCCATTCTGCTTCTGTTCACGATATGCATGAGGCAATATGGCCGACCTTCGATCATTACAGTTCAACCGATGCAAATCCACACCATGAGAGATGTCCAACCGGTGAAGAATCGTGGTGTTCGTATCAACGAGCTCAGGCGAGAAACGAGGCTTTCCAACACGATTACAAACCACTTCCATCAAATGTATTGGATGCCATCAGACCTATATACAACGATCTGAGTAAGGAAACTTTACTCGAAAGATGCGTCGGTGGCTTCAATCAAAATAACAACGAAAGCTTCAACCAACTTATTTGGAAAATCAGCCCAAAAATCGTCTCGAGCGGAGCAATCGTTGTAAATTTAGCAGCTTATATTGCCGTTGGACTATTCAACGAAGGTTCAAAATGATTATTATTTTATTTGAAATCAATCGGAGTGAGCTGTGGACACAACGCGCACGAATACGCTGATAAAATGGACGAAGCACGGATTGCACTGGCAGAGAGACGTGCGGCCGAGAGCACTCGTGAAGGAAGAATGTTACGAAGGCAACACCAAATTTACGTTTTGCAAGCGGCATCGTCGTCGGAAGAACATCTGTATGGGCCCGGAATAGATGACTCTATGTAAGTTTACAAAAAAAAAATATTTTCTTCGTGTAAACTGAAATTGAAACTTTAAACGCGTTTTTCTCAAAATGGCATTTCTGAAGTCGGTGACCAAGATTATTCGAACACTAATGAACCGATCTTCTTGAAACTTTGCAGGCTTATTTAATACATAAAAAATGTAGTCTTTAATCATTTTTTTTTCGAAAAAATGGCGGTTTTTTTTCGTTAAAATCGAAATATTAACTTTGACTGTCCGCCATTTTGTGAAAAATAAATATTTTTTAAAATCCTTCGATTCAAGACTAGTTTATACTTATATTTGACTAAATCCATCCGCATTTTTTTTCAGATGATCCACTTCGCCGCAATGTTGGTCACCGCAAACCGTGTATATAAAAACATTATTTCATTGACGGCCATTTGCCACTAAAAAATGTAATATTTTTCAATAAAAAATTACTGAAAGTTCTTCAAGATGTGTTCTTTAAGATGGTATATTGATCGATTAAAAAAGTTTTGTGGTTTTCTTTAAAAAAAATCATAAAAAGGCCTTTTTTGCGCTACAAGTGGGGGTAACGCCTTAAAAAAAGACGATTCTGATATAATCGCGTTTACAATTCGAGTATGTCTCTTTTATCTTTAAAGTTGATTTATTTATACTAAAATGCAGTCTTCGATTCCACGGCCATACAGTAATCCTTCTGCATCCTTTGCAGCCTCTAAAACATTGATGTGATACTGCCTACGAGCCATTTTTCCTTCTCTTGTGGCTGCTTGCGCTTGCTACTCAGCAAGCGTAACACGCGACTCGTCGTCTTAACTAATATAGGCGTGGGCGTTTCGGACCCAAGGCACTCCCAGTGTTTCTAAAATCTTCAGTATAGAGATGTGGCCTTCATTAAATAAGCAAGCAGATGCATAAGCTGCCATTCCAACGGGTACTACTTCGCCGGGAGGATGCTTTGGTGTAATTTTCCAAATGAGTTGATTAAAACTTTTGTTATTATTTTGTATAAATCCACCAACGCATCGTTCTAAGACTTTTTTCTTTGACAAATCTTCCTAAATTGCCTCAATAGCTTTCAAAGTATCGGCAGGAAGAGCAGTTAAGTGTAAGTGTGTTTGAAGGATGTTATTTCAGCCTTCTTATTTTTGAGCAGCGCTGCGTAACCGCTCGTCCACTCACACCATGAATCGGCTCCGGGCGGGCATTTTTCGTGTTGTGGATTTTTATCCGTCGAACTATAATGAAAGTATGTAGGCCAAATGTATTTTTTCAGCAGATTCAGTATTTCTGCGAATTACCATACCGTAATAGACTGTTAACTTGTCAATAATTTTTCCTGTTAAGTTTCCCTCTCCTCCGAGACCTTTATTTTGTAAAATTTCAAGGTCATGCATATTACAACAATAGAGCGGTGAGGTTTCAACTGCTTATTATGCTTATACCAAGCAGCTGCGGTCGTGCGGTCGTATATCTATACACCTATAACGGCGAATGTCATGGTCCGATCTTTATGAAATTTGGTGAGAATATTCTTGAGATATTGTACTTAAAGAATATGCAATCAATTTTATTCCCATTTTTCCGACCATCACAAGTGTATAAAGGCCTTAAAAGCACCTCAACACCGCCAAAAAAGTATTTCTTCAAACACAGTTCTTGCATGTGTTCAGTCGTATAAGCGAGCGAGTAGTGGACGTATGCGGTCGCGTGCTTGAGATTGTTATACGGAATGCCCTATCGATGGCCATTCTCACAAGGAGACGGCACGACCGTGGGGTTGGGGATTTGGCCGATTTTTTTTGCGTTGAAAGAGGACCCCTAGCACCTCAGGTGGTTAAAGTAGTAGAACGCACTACTCGGAAAATTCCGACAAAAATCGATTCAAATTTTCGTAGGCGCCTTATGAGTTCTAAATATCAAACGCTTGTCGTGCCGCCGTCTAGTCTAGACGGTTAGGGTTCGGTCTTTTGTGCCGGAGGTCTCGAGTTCGATTCCTCCTTCGGATCTTATTTTTTTTCTTTTTTTTTTGTTATGCTAACAATTATTCAAAACGTTTCTCATCCCTACATTATTTTAAAAAAAAATTCTATTTTTTTACAATTATTTTCTTTTTTTCCCGATAAAACAATTCATAACGGTGGGTTTTTTATTGTTCATTGTGAAGTATATGAGGAGGAACATTGGGTTATTAATGAGAATAACAATTTCGATTAGGAAAAATTCAATTTTTATTCACATAATAATTATATACAAAACTGCAGTGGTAATTATGTAGCAACAAACAAAGCAATAATTTTTGCGACATCTTGCGCAACATTTAAAAGCGGATTTTTCACAATTGCAGGGAGTTTTCAATACATCCGTACAAAAAAATGTCCTATTAACATTCATGACAATGTTTCTAGTAAATTGCAGCAAATTATAAGAGCAGAATCGTGAAATCGATTCCCGGGAAGATTGTATAAAAATCCATTCAATAATTCACCATCAATTATCATCACTTATATTTCGAGACATGATTAAGGGAGCTTTCCAGTGTGACAGCCCGAAAAATCGCTGTTTTTCGCGATTTTTTTTTTTAAAGAAAAAATAATCTAATCGGTCTGGTTTTTTTGTATATTAATTGGGTATTGAAGAATACAAAACAATTTTTTAAAGATCGATTTATTTATTAATTGATATCTATAAAAATGATGAAACAATTTTTGCAGAAAATGCACTTGGATGTGGTGTCCACGTTGGGGGTCACAATTTTGATCTGAAACAAAAAACACAAAAAGATTATTGATCGGTATATAATTGGCTTTCGTGGTATGGAGGCTTTTTTTTTTTTTGCAAAAATGGCGCCGGTTTGAACAAAAAGTATCGATTTGAGCATTTTTTTTTGGCAGTTTTTTTTACAAAAAAATAGGAAGATGTCAAAAAAAAAAGCTTCCATAGCACGATAAACAATGACGTTAAGAATATTGTGTAAAAAATTCAACTCGATAGCTTTAAAACTCTGTCCTCCAAGTTGGACACCGTTTTGAAAAATGCTGTTTCGAGAAAAATGCGTTCAAAGTTTCAAGTGAGGAAATTTTAGGTAAATCGTTTACTTACGGTCAATCAGCGATGCCAAAGAAGCGATGGGAAGAATGTATACTATTCGATAAAGCAAAAAAAAAACAAAATCGATTTTTTGAAAATTTCACACTCGAAAGCTCCCTTAAATACGCCTGGTTTGCCTCAAAATTATCAGTTACTAGAAACATTTTCATGGATGTTAATGGGACATGTCTTGCACGGATGTATTGCAAACTCCCTGCCATTGTAAAAAATCCGCTTATATATGTTGCGCAAAATGTCGCAAAAATTAGTGCTTTGTTTGTTTCTACGATGATTACCACTGCGGTTTCTGTGTATAATTATTATATGAATAAAAATTGGATTTTTCTTAATCGACTTTCTTAATCTCATTAAAAACACAATGTTCCTTCTCATATACTGGGATAACAAAAAAAAGATCCGAAGGAGGAATCGAACTCGAGACCTCCGGCGCAAAAGACCGAGCCCTAACCGTCTAGACTAGACGGCGGCTCGGCAAGTGCCTGACATTTAAAACTCATAAGGCGCCTAAGAAACGTTGAATCGATTTTTGTCAGATTTTTCCGAGTAGTGCGTCCTACTACTTTAACCACGTCAGGTGCTAGGGGTCCTCTTTCACCACAAAAAAAATCGGCCAAATCCCCGACCCCACGGTCGTGCCGTCTCCTTGCCAGAGTGTTTGTCATACATTTTTAAGAGCGCATGCTTAAAATATGCATCTCACAGAAACAAATGTAAAATACAATTCCGAACGTTTTCGGTGGTGTCGTGCCTGAATTCAAAAGAACCTTTTTATGTGACTCACCTTGTCTTCGGTGTACCGATCAAATCGTCTTAATTTCTGTAAATTTGAGAAAAACAATAATTAGACAATACATTCGTGAAAGGTGGGTTCTCGGATGGCCTACCTAATCTCGCGCATCCTTTTGTCGAAAACAAAAACGACAGTTATTCATGAATTGTACCATGGTTATTATCTGATGAGCAAATTTTTCAATGACATCATTTGCTACAAAATCGGAAAAACGGAAAAATCTCAATCTGCCGAATGTAACTTCAAAATGCCTCGTTAGACGAACCGATTCGATATAATTTACGAATAAATAATTTCTTTTCCCCTTCAGACTAGCCAGTTTAGGATAATCAGTTCCAGTTGCTCGGACACAAAATTTAAAAATCTTCATAATGAGAAGAGTATGCGGCTTCCGGATGGAGGCCGTGTTGAGGATCAGCGTTGTGCCGACGTTTCGCAAACGTTACAGTCTGCATCATCAGGGCTGAGAGCTCCGATACTGAAGCACTCGTGTCTCAGGTATTCCTTATATAGTTGCAGTCATCGTTCCGGAACATAGTAACCGCAACAACGTCCCTTCCATACCTTCAGGGCATAACCGATCGCATAGGGAGGGTCCTTGGAAAACATAACGTGCGAGTCATCTTCAAACCTCAGAAGAAACTAGCACAAGTGATTCCGAGTGCAAAAGACCAAAGACCACTATTAAGTGCACCAGGAGTATACAAGATACCCTGCTCATGCGGTAAAGTGTACATAGGAGAAACCGGGAGGAAGATCAGTACACGGATCAAAGAACGCCAACGGTGTATCAAATATGGCCACATTACACAATCAGCGCTGGCCGAACATTGGACGGAGACTGGTCATGCCATCCAGTTCGACAAAGCCCAAAGTCTGGCCCCATCAAAGAGCTATTTTTCCAGGAAACACCGAGAAGGCTTGGAAATCCGAAAACATCCGGACAATCTAAACAGAGATGGAGGATATCACGTCAATCCTATTTGGCACACCGTCCTCCCGGTTTTTTAATTGACCAGCTGATCAATTAAAACATCTGATTGGCTGGTGCAGCTATCCGGAACGATGACTGCAACTATATAAGGAATACCTGAGACACGAGAGCTTCAGTATCGGAGCTCTCAGCCCTGATGATGCGGACTGTAACGTTTGCGAAACGTCGGCACAACGCTGATCCTCAACACGGCCTCCATCCGGAAGCCACATACTCTTCTCATTACATAAAGAGCCGTGAAAGCCTTAAAACTAAAATCTTCATAATCTTCGTCTCTTCTCTTCGTCTCTATATTTATAAACAGAAGTTGGTCCTTATGTCTGTCCCGGATAAACTTCCAAACCAACGGCGCGATTTGGATGCGATTTTCACCAATTTATAGCTTATTTTCCATAGGTTCCAAGCTATGCATCATCACGAAAGGTATCAGGAGGGCTAAGCAGTGAACAAAAATGTGCGCCATACTGGCGCATGAGGTAAGGTAGGCAATGACTTCATTAGCCTGACAATGAGTTTAATCAGATGACGTTACTTACGTACTTTAAGATTTACTATAGCGATCGATTTAATGTTTTCACAATGCCGAGAGAGCAGTTCTCACTTGGTCACAACAGTGCGAGTGCGAAGAAAAGCGCATACCCCGAACTAACGAAACATCGTACGCGGAGAGATAAACATCAAGTCGAAGACAGGGAGTGTCAATAATAAAAAACGGACTTGGTTCCGAGTGAAGCCGGGTATGATAGGTAGGTATTTATATTTTTCATTCAAGTTGTACCGATATTTTTCGGTTATTAGTTGTACTGTTATAATTTATTGAAATCAATGGAATGAGAAGTTTTCGTACAATTTACTCACAAAACTTGAAGTAATTCCTTCGATCGTACTATAATGCTCCCCCTTAAAGCTAGTTAGGTGTTTTTATTAGTCATAGAATATATAATCCATAATAATATTATAGAGCGTGTAAATTCGGGACGGCAAACAACCATAATAATGTTGAATCTCACGATGCCGTAACAACCTTCCAAAGCATAAACAATGGAAGGCTTTACGTATGTTGCAAGAAACTGAGACGCTGAAAACCGGTGCATAATGCACGCAAGAGTACAGGGTACGGTAAAAGACCATGCGCAAGGTGGCACTCAGGGATGCTGGCATTTTTAACCATGAGGAGTTATTGTTGTTCCACAAAATAAAATCACGGACCCTATGTTTCATGAGCCCTATGTTAAAAGATAGCGGTCGTCTTGCCGACACTAGTTTTGATGCTAATTTTGCCCGCTAATTTGGTTAGTTTCCCTTAAAAGAAGAACAATATTTGTTTCCACAGATCAATCAATTAGGATAAAATGTGGTATAGTAATGCAGCAGATTGGCAGAAGTGAGATAATGTACATATATTCTCGTACGTTTTAATATTTAATCCATTACCAATATAAAAAAAAACAAAATAATGTTGAGCTCTGAGCTATCAAAAGCAATGCAAAAATTAGAAAGTAAATTTTATCAATTCGCTTAGCAAATTTAGGGGTTTTTATATTTTGAAAACGTTTTTCGAACACTCCGTGAGAGATTAAGATCAAATTATACATTCGGTAATTATACAATATTAATTCATATATTGAATGTTTTCGTAATCTCAAGTATTACGAACAAGTCCATTGACAGTGTAAGAACACATGTCTTGTGTTAAATGCAATGCGAAAATGGTTGAGTAAGCAGATGGAAAAATGCGCCAGTAATCCGTAAAATTTAGGCTGCTATTATTTAAAGGGGCGTGCGGGCATTCGTTTGTTACGTGCTGCCTGTATTAACGGCTCGACTTGTTTTGACGAAAGAAGGACACCCAAACCTTTATCCCTGCTAATATTGCTCACAGGATTGAAACAGGATAAAAACACAGTCGGGCTTAAAGTCGGAGAAACATAGATTTTGTATATATTTCCAAGATTGTATTTAAGTTAGTTACGAACAGACCAACGGCGAGAAAAAAGAGAAATGTTTAACCGACGTGGACTTCTGAAACGAAAGTGAAAAGGAGATAGGAGTTTAGATGAATGTCACGGTAAGCCGAGAATCTCTCACCTGCTACTCGGGAGTCCATACGGCGATAACTGCGAGTATATACTTTCACTGTCACTTGACTGATCTTTGGATGAAGTCGATGACCACTTGAGTGTTTGAAAGTCTAGAAAGTTTCATGGCCTCTCGGATGCCGATTCTCTCGCTGGAAAAATGCGGGATACGCTTCTTGTTTCATTCTGATTTCGCGCACGTTGTGCGATTAACTCACCCGCTCTCTCGCCAAATTGCCATCTTCCTGCCGTTCATCTTTTACTATTGATAACATTATGTCGGGCTCTCTGTGAACGGAGGAAATTTCTTTAAAACATTAAGGTTGTTATGGGGTTGAGTCAACATGTTACCACCGAGCTGAATTTTTTTCTGTACGTTTATAACCTCTTTGCTGATTATCCTTTCCAGTTTGAATACGATCCACAGTACCGTTTATTAGAAGAAAAAAATCGGCAACTCGACGTATTTCGTGGGCTCATTATACATGACACTCATGGAAAACTCCCGATCACTTTTGAGGACATTATTCTCTGTTAAGTGAATGTGACTACAGAGCTGAAAAAATAGGTACGGTTCGACTAATTATCAGACCGTCCCTATTTTAAATTCTTAATTAATACCTAGTTACCTAATTAAAATATCGATCCCTTGGTACCGTCAAAATGAGGATCAACAGTACCGTTATTAAATTATTCATGTTTTTAATATTGAATTTGTGCGAAAATCAGGCACACAACATATTAGACTGTGCAATCATGGCAACGTCGTGGACGGCACAAATGCTACCTGTCTAATCGATATTCCGTAATTGTGCCCGGGAATCTCAAACTACTCAGTCAGGATAATTTACAACGAATATTATCGGTACTTATTCCCTTAATTAGTAATAATTACTCAATACTAATTTGAGAACCATGTTCAGAAATTATACATTTCCAGACACTTCTAGGCAAAGACAAGATTACGCGGATTGTTTTTCATACATAAAACTTTTCCGAGAATATCGGAAAATTATTAAAGTTTTTCGTTTCTTCGAGATTATATACAGCATTAGTACACACTTTTTCTTTGCAGCGGAATTTGTTTACTCTCACCGATATTCATTTTTGTCAGCTCCTTGGGCCGTTATTGAGGTTAGGAACGGGGCGCATATTTCTCTACCCTAGCAGAATGGGTGTCTATTATCGCGTCCTGAGGGGATGTGGACATATATATGCGTGGTATACCTCTTTTTTGCCTACGCCTAGCGTAATAGCACGGGATGAGGTTTAAGAAGGGGACGTGCTGGTGGAAGGGGGAATTTTAAGGGATTCCGTGGATGATCCAATTATTGAAATAATGATTGTGACACTTGTGTTCGATTAACTCGTAATTTATTAGAATCAACCGTATGGGTTAATTCTATTATTTTTAGGATACAAAGCGGAAACAAAAGATGAAAGTATGTTCGTTTACATTGGGGCGTCTCGGTGTCAGGTAACGGTCCTAAAATTAAGAGCCCTGCGCCGTTGGGCCAAAAGCGCTCGCAGGTGGTGTGTGTGAGTGAGACAGATACAGATGTTCGATTACATAGATTCTGATATTCGTGAATTTTACGGATCGAAAATCAAGAGACGCGGCAGCATCTTGACGCCAAGTAATAAAAAAAAAAAAAAAATTGACGCCTCTGATCGATGCCACCGATCTCGACGCCACTGACCGACTGACGACACGCCGCGACTCTTTATACAGTAAGATGCGCTTTAGCAGACGACGTTTTAACTTTGTTCCGATATTACGCGAAAACGCGGCAACAAATCGAAAATCTAATGACAGTTTACCAATGTGATGTGATTTTTTCCTATCGATTTTGTTCGGGCTGTTTTTCGATTTGTCCACTCAATCTCGGGATCTCATAATTTACGGCCGAATTTTCGGGTGACTTTTTACCCCAAAAATTCTTCCACACTCGTCCATTGTCTTTCATTGAATAAAATAAAGTCGTTGGCTCATGTGAACATAACACATACGCCGTTTTGTGAATCGATTAACAGTCTAGCGCAACAGGCACAGCAACGCCACCGCTTTCTTGAACGGCACGACTCGAACTACACCCTGCTTGCAATATTCTAATACAGTCGCTTTGACAGCTCGAGTAACCGAACACGGTTAGTCGAGCGTGGATGTGAAAAGAGAAAACAAACGGCTCTTATTAGAGCCAACAATTTATTTAACAAAGGTTCACGTCGTTTCAAATTTAGGTGTGGATTATTTATTCTGATCCTAACACGCGTAAATTAGCTGTGGCGCTCGCGCGAAAACCGTCGGAGAAAGAGCGAGGACGATACGCAAATAGATACAGAATAAGTTAAACATTCAATAATATGCTCATTTCTTTCACTTGCTTATATAAAATGAAGAAATTCGGGACAGACGTGCATGTGTAGCTTTTGTGTGCCCTGAGGGCATAACTTAGCTTTTATACGTTATTATCAATTTGTGTGTTCATAACCTCGTTCCATTAACATTTTATGAAGCATATCTTCAAAATTTTCTGAACAGAATCTTATCATAGACGGTGAAGTTTTTTTTTGTAGAAAATGCATTCGGCTCTGTAGAATTTATTGACGCAGAGCTTCACAATTATTTTGCCTAAAATATTATTCATCGCTGAAAAATCTATCATGAGAAATAAAAGCTTTGTACAACACGATATATAATCCTAGATCCCCTACGACGTCTAATAGAACATGTAAAATAGAACGCCATTACACGACCATCCCAAGTTCTTGCGAATTTTGTTCATACGAACCCGTGATCAAACATACACGTATCGAATAGGCAGCCTAATTAACATTCGTGCGATGCAATCGACACGTGTATATTTGATCAAGGGTTCATACGAATAAAATTGGTGCGAACCTGTGATTGTCGCGTAATCGTGTTCTATTAGGACAACACGTAATGTTTGGCTGGATCTCACAGATTTGAAGCCTGACAGCGCCTTCATATGCCTTGCCATTCTTTTCATACTGTGGTGATCACCATATTTGATTGTTGCGGCTGCACAATCTACGTCTACATGGAATTATGATAGTCGGCCGTCTCTAAGAAATCTTCGAGTGCCACACCTGCATACTGCATACTATTTAATAAATGCTGTAGACGGATCATTTAATTTTTGGGTGATAATTTTGATAATGTACTGAATGATTTGACATTTTTTCATAACATCCTTAACATTTTTCACACTATTCCGTGTGTAAAACTGCCGACCGGCATGAGTCTAGGCATCTTCTTATGTAAAAACTGTTTGTTTAATTCAAATTTAAAATGAAATTATTAAATTAAAAATTCAATTCAAAATTATTAAAATCAAATATTAAAATTTGAAGGGTGCATTCAGTATATGATAACGAATCCACTATATAAATTTGAACAAATGGTAACATTTGATCACTTGACCCGAAGCTTCTAAACAATATAAGGAAAGACGTGTATTCTTGAGCAGCCTCTAGCATGGTAAATGTGACGCGTTATCCGAGTACATCCGGTTTTTGTTTAGAATGAACGAATCGATTCGCATTCCACTCGCTGAACACGAAAATAAAATAACGCAATGAAGTTGGATTTTCGTAAAATATTTTGATTTATCTCTACTACTTTTCAATTAAGAGTTTTCTCCTACTGCAACAAACAAAGCGCAGTTCATGAAACATGGAGACGGTATATCAAAAAGTAAAACATTAAGAGGTACAGAGTTGGGCGTAATTCTATATATAAATATGAATACGAATTTATTCACATTGTGATGTTCATGTGAATATAAATAAATGTATTCATACTTCACTTTTTGTATTCACATGCATGCATACAAATACAATTGTATTCACAAATATTCTGAAGAAACAAATCAATTCACAGAAAAAATGTGAATATTCACAAAAAAATGAATAATTAGAAAAAATCCTGTGAATTAAAAAAAATTCACATAAAAATCTGTGTATTCACAGAAAATTGTAAATACAAAAAAATATACAAAATAAGTTGTGATTTTTTTCATATTTAACACAAATTAGAATCAAATTCACAATTATTAGATTAAAATTTACACCATTAGTGAGTTCGTACGCATTTTGAGAGAAAACATTGCCTCGAGGCAAAGAAATTTTTGCACAAAACTTTTTGTGCGAAAATTCCTTTGCCTCAACACAATGGTTTCTCTCAAAATACATAAGAACTCACTTGTGGTGTAAATTTTAATATAATTGTTGTGAATGCGATTTTAATTTTCTTCAACTTGAGAAAATTCACAACTCATTTTGTGAATTTTTTCATATTTATGATGTAATATTTGAAACTCTCAACTATTTTTGCAAAAATTTCTTCGCCTCGACGCAATGTTTTCTCTCAAAATACGTAAGAACTCACGTTTGGTGTAAATTTTAATCTAATCATTGTGAATTTGATTTTTATTTGTCTTAAATACGAAAAAATTCTCCACTCATTTTGTGAATTTTGTTTGTATTTACAATTTTTTGTGAATACATTTCCATTCACAGATTTTGATGTGAATTTTTTTTAATTCACATTTTTTGTGAATACAGTAGAACCTCGATTATCCGAACCAATTGGGACCGAGACTAGTTCGGATAATCGAAACGTGGGTTATTTGGGACGGGATCATAAACAACACCTTTTTACATAAAAACAGTACATACATATATGCATGTACTGTTTTTATACATATATGTATTGTGACGTGATTTTTTGACACACGTCACAGAAAGGCTACCGATGATCAAGATATGCTCTCGATGCCCGGGTTGCGACCCATCCGTTTGTGTTAAGGGTCTTTTCTCTAGTATGTTTGTCTTGTTACGTTGAGGTTTTGGGTTGTGTTTTCGTTTTGGATAGGTTGGCGTGCGGAACTCGGTCGAGCGGCGTGTGGCTCGACGTACTGAGCAATCCCGACCGAGGGATGCACCCAGTGAGGCCTCTCGGAGAATCGGTGCACGCCCGGCTGAAACGCCGGCGCCCCACCGTAGTGGTGCATCGTGCTGGAGAGCGGGCCGTTTGGGTTACGGGCGGAGGCTGGAGATCTCCGCGCCGCGCTTCTGGACAGAAGCTTTGCCCGCTTTCGCACGGTGACCCGGGGATGCGATTTCCGAGAGCCTCCATGTTACCGATGAGAAAAGGTCCCGATTTGTTACCGTTCCGTTTTCGGGGTAACTCGGGTAGAAAATATAGATCCCGAAAGGAATATTCTATTAGAATATTCCAGTTCCCGAAATAATATTTCAGCTCTCGATATTATACGAGATAAAGTTATCGCTTGAACCGGCGATTTCGCATGGTCCGATGCCGCGAGCGTGTTGACATTTTTTTCGGTTAACGCGCTCTGTCTCGCTCTCGCATAATCCCTCGCGCGCCGGTCTTGGTCGCGCGAGGTAAACAGAGTTGCCAACGGATCTTCGCGTGAGACGGTTGTCTCTAAAATCGCGATCGCTCCCGATTTTTCCGGCTATCGGAAGAGTCGCTACCGAACCTTCGCGTGAGACGGTTGTCTCCGAGATCGCGATCGCTCCCGATTTTGACAGAGTTGTCGATCAGACGCCGCGATGGAGAGACGTGTCGTGTCTCTCTCGCGCCTGCGACGTCGCGCTCTCATTTCCGCGTAAGAGGCACGTCGTCGTGCTCTCTCGCTCCCGTGCGTATATCGTTTCGCGTGCAGTTCGTGTTCGCGTTCAGTGCGTTTGCGTAATAAGTTCCTGGGTGGTTAATCCATCGGTTCCCGCACTACAAAAAAAACCTGCTTTGGTTTTATAAGTGAGGTTTCCGGTGTCGCGATAGTGACAGATCCCGCGCTCGCTCACGCTACTCCCCGGTGAATCCCGACCCCTCTACCATATCCCACAGCCTGAGCGGCCGTGCTTTACCGCAACCGTTCTGTCCCGTGTAAGTGCATCCAGATTAGTCCGGTTATACGATTCCGGCGATACAAAAATCGAGGAGGTCTCCAGACTCCGAACCCGGTTAGGATTCCGGGATAACAAAAATCAAGGAGAGCTCCAGTCTCCGCCTGGCGGGTCGGGTTTGATCACCCCGACCCCAGTTTAGTCCGGTTGAGAAATCCGGCGAAACAAAATTCTCTGGCGCCCCGGGTATTGCGGATGCACGCACACGGGAGGAACGGCCGAAGGTGACGGTTTCTCGCACCAGATCCCGATTTGAGTTCTCGTTTAGTTTTCGTTTTGGATTTTTTCGGTTGGAGAAGATATCTTCCATCACAGTATGTACCTTTAGGGTACATACAAAAAACCCACGTTTCGATTATCCGAACGATTTTATAAAAAAAATATTTAAAAAGTCATTCAACTTTTGGGTTTTTCGGGACGAGATCATAAACAACAACCTTTTACATAAAAACAGTATAGTACATGTCAAATTTTAATATATATGTATGTACTGTTTTTATGTACATACATATATCAGGTGTTAAAATATATATATTATATATATTAAATATATATATTGTAACGGGTCGGAATTCGTTACAATTAATTTTCTTTGTTTGGGATTCGATCAGGGAAGAAATTAATTTAAACTCTTGGTTTTGGAGGTATTTGTTAATAAAATGGCATTTATTCAATATTTTGACTCGATATAATATTAAAAGATTTCGGTGTACAAGCGTTGTGTGTTGTTGTATTTTGTGTATTTCAATGTATCGCTGGAGTGTATTCTGTGTGTTTTAATGTGTCGCTGGAGTGTGTTTTGTGTGTTTTAATGTGTCGCTGGAGTGTGTTTTGTGTGTTTTAACGTGTCGCTTCGCGGTCGGTACAATACTCGACTAGCGGACTCGCCCGGATGGTAAGTGGGTTCGAGTGTGATTGCTTTACCGTGGGTCGATGATCTTCTCCCCCTTCTCCAATACGTATTGGCGCTCGCGGCGTGCGTGAGTTACGGCGCGCTCTCGCCTACGGCGCGCGGAGTCAACTGGGCGCCTTTCCCTAGGTTGCGCGTGGCGCTGTCTGTCGCGGTCCACTCTCCCTAGCGGTATCGATCGCAGCGCGGTCAATCTCGATACGGCGCGCTCCCCCCTCTCTTCCGACTGTCGCTCGTTGCGCGCGGTGCCGAGCGCGCTCTCGTGCTAACCGCCTTCCCTGAGTCCCCCCACTCTAGTGAGTCACGACGTGGTGGATCGCGGCGCGCCTTCGACTTACGCGCTACGGCGTGCTCTCTCGTAATTACTCCCTGTGAGCGTAACCGATTATCGCGCGTCGATAATCGATTACTCTAACCGTGTTTGACTCCGTCGGATGGCGCCACGTGCCCGCTTATGCTGATATTACCGCTTGTTACGTGTATTGTGTCGGTGTGGTGTTTGAAATTTGTGAGGCCTCCTTGACCTTCAGGTTCTCCTGCTATTTTCGGGGGCCCTTGCAGATATTTCGCGATTTACAGTTGTATGTGTGAGTGTGTGTATTGCCGCCTGGTATTTCTGCTACCTCCTCGCAATTTCTATTCGCCTGATCTTAATTTTCTATCTCTCTTCTTATAATTTATTCCTCCTTTGATTAGTCTTAATGTTTTTTTGTACTCTTTTTTTTTAATTCTACTCCCAGTTCTTATTTCCGTCTTTATTGACTAAAAAAAAGTATGTTATAACTTTTTCTTTTTAAGTGTCTCAAGGTTCCCTCTCTCAGCTTTCCGCCCTGAAAAGAGGTACTTTGCTGAGCGGTACTTTTTTATCCACTTAAAAAGCCCGACTTTCTTAAGACGACTTCCTTCTGATTTCGTTTTTTCAATGTTTTCCCCCTCTCAGCTTTCCACCCTAAAAAGAGGTACTTTGCTAAGCGGTACTTACTGATCCACGAAGTAACAGGCAGTGCCTTTCCTCCGACTTTCCTCCTCTTATATACTCGTATTTTATTGTTTATTATTCCCCTTCCCTTACCAATTACCCATCGTCCCCTTTATTGTTAACCTTTTTTTCATGTTTTAAATAAATTTATGCTTCCTTTGTTCTTTTTGTTACTTTCTCTGTTTGCTTTCCAACGACTTTTCCCCTTCCCTTACTTTTTACCTGTCGTTCCCTTTCTCTACTGTTTTTGTTTATTTTCTGTTTTTTTTTCTCTCTTACTTTTTATACTTTCGACTGTTTTTATTCTTTTCTGTTTTCTCTTCCCTTACCCGTCTTTCCTTCCACTTGTTATTTCGTGACCTTCAGTTGATCTGGGCTTTCCCGAGGTCCTTATTTTGTTACTTCCCCCTCCTCTGTCCTATCAATTGGTCTTTTACTGTTCGATCGGTTTTGTGGTGGGGGTATTGGCATGAGACGGACCTATACGTCTCAATATATATATATATATATATATTGTAACGGGTGATATTTCGTTACAAATAAATTTATAGGTTCGGGGACTCGAACAGTGAAGAAATTAATTGAAACTCAGGTGTTTTTTGGGTATTTTGACAAAAGTATGTTTATTCAGGTTTTTATGGCTCGATATAATGCAATAATAACGCGATGTACAAGTGTAGTGGGTTGTTTGTGTTGTTTTCGTATTCTTCGCAATGTTTTTCTCGGTCGGTCAATTACTTTTTACTCGCACGGTACATTTAGTTCGGCGGGATCAGTTATCCTGGATCGATATCGATTATGCCCTGTCTTCTATTTCGGTGGCTTCTATTGGCCTGAGTTTGCGGCGTGTTCTCGCTAGCGGCGCGATGTGTATCGTTGCTTAGCCTATAACGCCGCGGGCTTTCCGTTGGATCGTTCCCTTAGGGCGAGTCGAGTCGCGGCGCTCTCTCGCTCGTGGCGCTAGGACTCGCGGTCTATGGGCCGCGGGCGAGCGCTCTCTCTTTCGTCACGCGTCACGGTCTATTCCCCTACCCTCGTACCGCGGTGATCGATGCTCTCTCCCGATCAATTATCGCGCGTCGATAATTGATCGCTCGGTCCGTGATCTATGCGTCCGATGGCGCCACCGACCGGTCTACGCTCGTCTACTCGAGAGATGTGTCGCGAGCACTCGGTTTACCCTTTTTTGCATATGTTTCGGCGCTCTCGTAATTTCAGGATACCTCTTGGCCCTTTCTTCGATCCTGATCCCTATAATTCGATAATCACGGTGTGTGCGGGTGTGTGTGTCTGTGTGTGTGTGTGTGTGTGTGTGTGTGTGTGTGAGTGTTTCGTATAACTGTAGCGCACTCTTCCTTATCTCCTAATCTAATATTTATTTTATTTTCAAATTTAATATTCTTCCCTTATATCTATTCGCAACTCTCGCTCACTATGCTACCTTCTCTGCTCCTATTTTCTCCTGCTCTAATTTCTCTATCTATTTTCGATAATTGTTCGCTCCCCTTAAGTAATTAACTTTCCTTATTGCTCTTTTTCTTCTTTTTTTTTATTTTCCAATATTTTCTCGTAAAATAAATTTATTTAAATTCTCCTTCGTTTTTTGTTCCTTAACGTTCCGTGTTCTAGACGTTTCCGATCCACGAGGGATGTACTTGGTCCAGCAGTACTTGTTATCTTCCAAAAAATGAAGAGCGCTTTCAGGCGCGACTCCGTTTTTTCCTTTTTTCTCAGCGTTCCGTGTTCCCAGCGTTTCCTTCCACTAGGGATGTACTTTGCCAAGCAGTACTTGCCGATCCACGAGGAATTAAAGAAGCGATCTTTCTAACGCTTTTTAGGCGCGACTCCTTGTTTCTCTTGTTTTTCAACGTTCCGTGTTCTAGACGTTTCCGATCCGCGAGGGATGTACTTTGTCCAGCAGTACTTGTCGATCCACGAGCGACTCAAAAAGTGCGCCCTTTCTCCAAAAAATCTCGTTCTTTTATACCTTGATTTTTAACGTTTTTCCTTCCCCTTCTTTCTCGTTTCTCCTAATTAGATTACTTGGTTTGTTCTGTGTCTGCCGGTTTTTCTTTCCCTTAATTCGATTAGTCGGTTTTATCCGGTTTTCGCCGGTTTTTCGTTCCCCTTAATTTAATTAGTGTAACGTTTCGATCTATTTTGTTTTGTTATTGTGCGGTGTGGCCCTTGCTTTTTCTGGTGTTGCTATCCGCCATTAATTCAATTAGCGTGTCTCTACCTTGTTTTTCCGTGGGTCTAGCCCACGTGACCTTCCCCGGTATATTTGGCCTGATAGCACATGAGACGGTCTTTTCCGTCTCATTGTCCCCCTTTGCTCTTTGTGTTTTGGGTCGCTTCCTTAGTGACCCAACTCACGAAGAGTAAAAAAAAAATGTTTAAACCAAGGTTTGTACTTCTCTTTGTCTTCTTGCTTCGTTCCTACCGGTCTATTTCCTTGAGTGTCGTCCCTGGATCTCCTTCTTTCCCTCCCCCTTAAACTAACCGCTCGCTTATTTCTTAGGGCCGCTGCCCATCGCTCGCTAATAATAATAAAAAATCTTCAACACGCAAATTTGGGGTTTTTGTTTTATTCAATTGAGGATGCGAGGCTATTATTGTCGTCGCTGAAGTCGTCGTCCTCCACCTCCTGGTGGAGGCCCATTTCCCGCCAGAACTGGTCCTCGTCGCTGTCATAATTGTCGTCCAGAACGAGGGTCTCGACGTCGTCGTCGTCGTTGTCGTCGTTGACGTCGTAGTCCTCGTTGGGGGTTGACCTGGCCTGGGTGCCGTCATTGCCCAAATCAGGTAACTCGTTCCTCGAGTTGTCGGACTCCCTGTCGCTGCTCCTCCATTGCTGTTCCGCCTCCTGGTGGTATACCAATTCCCCGTATCGGCAGCCTTTATTGACTATCGTTGGCGCTCGTGGATTTGGCGTTTTTTGAGCCAGGTGACTGTTAACTAATATGTTGGCCAGGCTTTCGCCGTGATTTGGGCCTTCATTTTCTAAATAGAGGTCCGCGTACACGATGCCTACATCCGTTATTTTACCCCACACCACCATGGTCCATTTGCAATTGTCGACCAACGCCCGTGTGTAAAAAAGTTGCTCCTCTGTCCATATCTCCTCGGTTGGTATGAGATCGCAGTGGGTGACCGGAATTGCCTGGTAAGGGTGGAGAAACGCCATTGGTGGTGCGGTGTAGCAATCTTCCTGGTGCCCGTTCACGCTCGATGCCCAATCCCCGAGCCATAGGACCCACTGGCCGTCCTCGGAGTCTTTTCTTTGGATGGTTGCACGATAAAACTCATCCTCGTGCCGCCACAGAATCGCCGCCCCGAGAAATGCTTCCTCCTCCAATAGTCGGTGGATCCCCGGCTCCGCTGGGTCCAGTTGTCGCCACATTTCGATGAGAGCTGTTGCGCGCCCGTATCTCTCGTTGAGGTGGATGCCGAGTTCGTTCGGGTTAGTGAAGCCTGCCACGGTCACACCGTGGTATTCCCTCCTCAGGGTGCTTATGTCGAAATTGCGGTACATTGTTTTCGGTGGTTGACGGCTGACTAACGAGTTATAGCGTCGATCCTTGATTGATCTATCCTCCCCTCCATTTTACCATCCCGATGATTTTCCGGGGTACCATCCTTGAATATTTTCGTCCGAAGTCGGAAATAATTCGAATTCATCGACGTTGAGCGCGCTGTATCGATTCTGTTTTGCCGTCAGATTTTCGTCGATGTGGATCCTGCCGTCTCCGGTTACCGATTGGTCTCTTGCACTTTCCCCTGGATTTTCTGCCTGTTTTCTCTTTTTCGCTTCTCGCTGCGACTTCGACCACCGTTTTCTCTTTTCAGGTGGCTTGCTCGAGGACTGTTTAGTGTTATTTTTATCTTCCTCCATTTTTCTTTTTAAATGATTAATTGTTGGCGCGGCATCTCTTTATATACTCCTCGTCCCGTGATTATTTTCTCATAAGACTTTCCGCTCCCTTCGAAATTATTTATATCTCATTTCTCTTTTCTTCCGCTAGATATCGCTTTAGGAGACTTGCGTGAAATTTTCCTCGTTCTTTTTTGTTTTGTGTGTCTTCTAAGAGGTATGTCGCTATTCCCACACATTTTTTTATTGTATATGGTCCTTCGTATAGGGGCATAAATTTGGCGGTTTTTTGTTTCGCTGGATCCGATACATTTAGTGCTTGGACCAATACCCGCTCGCCAATTTTGAACGTGACTGCGTTGTGTGTGTTGTTAAACCTTTCGGCCCTTTTTGCTCCTTTTTTCTTTATCCTTTCTCGGAATAATTCAATTTTTTGGTCGTAGGTGAGAGTTGGTTCTTGTTCCTTTTTTAATGCGAGGACCCATTCTTTCCAAATACGATAAGGCTTCTTTTTTAATTGTAATTCGGTCGGCGTGAACTCGGTAGTTTCGTGCTGCGTGTCGTTAATGCAGTCTTGTATTATGGGTACCCATCGATACCATCCTGAGTGTTTTTCAGTGAGGAACGTTCTGAAAAATCGTCCGAGCTCTCTGTTTACGCGTTCGACCATATTTCCTTGGGGATGTCGTATCGATGAGAATACTCCTTTAATTCCTTCTTTTTTTAGTTGTTCCAACCAAATTTTTGAAGTAAATTGTGTCCCATGATCGAATTGAATCCTTTTTGGCTTACCATATTTTGGGATGTAGTCCTTGAATATTCGGTTAATGGTCGCCGCCGTATTTGCCTTTTTTAATGGGTATAATTTAACGAACTTGGTGAATGTGTCAATGGTTACTAGGATGTGTTGTACTCCCCCGATCGATTTTGGCAGGGGTCCATAAAAATCTATGGAGACGAGGTCGTTCGGTCCTTCCGGGATAATATTTTGCATGTTGGCATAATTTGTTTGGACTGCCACTTTTACCCTTTGACACACGTCACACACGGCTATTGTCTGCCGTACTTTTTTAGCCATATGACTACACGTAAAATCCTCATTTATCAGGTGGAAGATTTTTCGTGCCCCTTGATGACCATAAATCTCATGGCATTCTTTTATGAAATTGTGAACCAATTCTTCCGGCAAGATGAGTTTCCATTTGCCGGTTCTGTCATACTTTTGCAAGCATCCTTCATTTATCCGGTATTTTTTATTTTCCTCCTGGTTTTGGCAGTTTTTCCATGTTTCTTGGAGGTTTTCTTGGCTCTGTTGTAGTTGTCCAATTTTCTTAAAATTTTGTTTAATCTCCCCCGATGGTTGTCGAGCAAGAATGGCCGTGAGTACGATTTTCCCGGGTGTATTTTTATGCTCGTCCCCCTGGAAATCATACGGCCTGCTTAATGCGTCGGCGACCTCGTTGTTTTTTCCAGGACAGTGCTCGATCTCCAGATCATAGTCCTGAATTAATAGTGCCCATCTTAACATGCGATCCCCGATGAATCGTCCCGTTTTCAGAAACGTCAACGCCTTGTGATCAGTTATTATTTTGATCCGGGCACCCAACAAATGGTGTCTGAATTTTTGGAGCGCCCACACAATTGCCAGTAGTTCTTTCTCGGTTGTTGTATATCCTATTTCTGCTCCTTTGAATGTGCGGCTGGCGAAGGATATTACCCCTGTATCGCCTGTCGCATCTTCCTGGCTTAGGACGGCTCCAATCGCGTAATCACTTGCATCGGTTGTTAGGGTGTATTTTTGTTTCGGATCGGCATGTTTGAGCATTACGGTCTCCACAAAAAGTTGCTTAACTCGTGTGAATGCCCTTTCTTCTTCTGTCCCCCATCTCCATTTTTGTCCTTTTTTTAGTAGTTCTAGAAGAGGCACCGTTTCCCTAGCGTGTTTATCAGTAAACTTGCTGTAGAAGTTGACAAGTCCGAGAAATCCACGCAATTGTTTTATGTTCCTTGGTGGAAGGTAGTCCCTGATTGCTTGGATTTTTTCTGGTTGTGGTCGTATTCCCGTAGTTGTTAGAATATGTCCCAGGAACGATATTTCACGCTGGAAGAATCGTGATTTCTTGAAGTTCAAAGTCATGTTGTTGATGCTGATTCTCTCGAATAATTGGTGTAAATGTGTCAGATGGTGCGTTTCGTCTTTTGACATACACAGGAGGTCGTCTACAAAATTGATTACCGAGTTTCCAAGATCCTGAAGCACGATATCCAAACCTCTGATCAGGCTTGCTGTGCTCGTCTTCAATCCGAAAGGTGTTACCGTGAATTGGTAACATTTCCCGTCGTGCTGGAAAGCGGTATACGGTCTTGATTCCTCCTCCAGTGGTATTTGCCAGAAACTGCTTGTCATGTCCAAACTCGACATGATTTTTACACCTCCACATCTTTGAAATATTTCTTCGGTTGGTGGGGCATTATCGTGATCTTCTACGAGAAACGTATTGAGTTGTCTGGCATCCAGGCATAGTCGTACCGACCCATCTTTTTTTATAACCGTTACCAGTGGATTAATAAAGCGACTCCTTGCCCGCTCGATAACGCCATGGTCCAACATTCGCTGGATTTCCTCTTGTACTTTTTCTCGATATTGTATTGGTACGGGATATGAGCGATGGATGTATGGCTCTGGATCCTTTAGTACCAATTTGTGAATGTATGCGTGCATCCGTCCTGGTTTTTTACTGAAAATGTGCCTGTATTGCCCGATTAATGCCTTGAATTTATTTTTCGTATTCTCAGGTATATTTGGACAATTTTTTAATTTTTGGTCGACTTCGTCTTCGGTCAGTTCATAGTCTGTGATGCTTCCGATTTCCGAAATTTTTACCAATTCTTTATTGTCCTTTTTCCATACCCATCTTCCTTCCTCAAATTCCGCGACGATTTTATTTTTCACTTTGAGGGTTCCCTGGTGTGCGTCGATTCCAACTTGTAACTGTAGCATCCCGTCGACGCCTAATATGGCTGGTCTGCTCATTTTTGGGATTACTAACAGTTGTAGTATTCCTGTTGCATCGTAGAGTTTTGCTTCGGCTATTATTTGTTTTTTTATACGGCCGGATTTTCCTCCGAATGCTCCGATGGCTTCTGTGCTTCTTACAGGTACTTCTGGGCAGTTTTTTAAATCTTCCTGGTGTTGGTTGTAGAATTCCTCTGAAATACAGGATATTTCGTTCCCGCTGTCGATCAATATTTCGGCGGTAATTCCTTCGATGTCGATCGGTAAGGTAGGGCATCGTGGGTGAATTTCCCGTATTATTCCCCGTTGTCCGGGTTCTTCCATGAGGAATTCTTTTGGATGCTCGTACGTGTCGTTCGTTGTTATTTTCAGTGCCTTATTATTATTTTTTTGTGTTTGTTGTTTTTCTCGGTTTCCATTCTTCCAGTCTTCTTTTTCGATGTGGTTGTTATGGACTATTCTGATCATCCCCATTGTTATCGGTTGCTCAGAATTTTTATTATCTTCGGGTTCCAATTTCTTCTTCCTTCTTTCCTTCTTCTTTTTGTTTCGACGCATCCTTTCCAGAGCTTCTTCCATGGCGGTCTGTGCATCCTCGTCTTCTTCCGTTGCGCCTCGTGATATTTCATCCCGTGGTATCAGTACGGGCGCAACGTCTACTCGTTTCCCTGGTTCTGTGGGCTAGTTCTCGGTGTTTCGTTTTGTGCTGGGATATTGCTGGTACTTGGACTGCCCTGTGAATGCGGAGTCCATGGTGCAGCGGCGGGGTTAAGCGGAGGTCTGTTATTCCCGTATCCCGTCTGCCACGGTTGTTGTCTGGAAAATGGCGCTGGCATCGCGTTGTTATTCCCGTATCCCGTCTGCCACGGTTGTGGTCTGGGAAATGGCGCTGGCATCGCGTTGTTATTTCCAAATCCTCGATTACCCTGTTGGAATGATGGTGGTGGTCCCTGATAACCTGGATTCCCTGGTCGCCATGGCTGGTTGAATCCCATTGGCCGTGGTCCCCCAAACGTTCCAAACTTTTGGTTTTTCCATGGGTTGTTTTGTTGCCATGGTGCCCCCATGGGTTCTTGCTGACGGGGCAAAGATCTTTTTGCATTGAGTGGTCCTGCCCCATCCATACTTTCTAATAGTTCGAGGAATGAATCGATCGTTTTTATTCCGCTGACGCGTACTGCCATTCTGATCGACTCGTCGAAATGATTAGCGAGTTTCCTGATTATTTGTTCTTCAGCCGGGCCTTCACTCAAATCCTTGGCATTTCCGAATATCTGGGTTGCATATTCGGTTCGAGTCATCCGATGTCCGTCCCATTCGTAAGCCCCGAATTCGAGATTTCGGCGTACTTTATCCTGAATTTCTTGGCTCCAGTAACGTCCGCGAAATTTTTCCTCGAATTCGGTTATCGTCTGTACCCTCTCCTCCACAATTCTCCACCAATCTTTGGCGGTGTCTTTTAGAGATTGGCTGATCAAGTAATGGAGGTCTGTGTTTCCGGTGATTCTCCAAAATTCCTTGAAATCTTGCAAAAAACGCATAGGTCGTTCTCTGCCGTCGCCATTATACGTCGGTGGTTTTTGTTTCGCCGCGTATGCTTGGCTGACGTTCAATCCCGCTCCCCAGGTGGTGTTGCACATTGTATTTGAATTTTGTGCCCGGATATTTTTTTCACACTCCGTGATACGTTTAGAGTGCTCCGTGACCACTTGTCCCACATCCTTTGAAGAATGGAGGAGCTGAGATATGGTTCGCCGAATGGCTTCCATTCGAGTGTCGAAATCCTCGATTTTATCGTCACTTTCTTTTCGCAGTTGATTGTGGCTTTGCTCTATTAATTTTTGAGCCACCACAATTTTGCGTTCCGTGCGCTCCTCGATTTTCTGGACTTCGTTTGTAATTTTTGTGTTGACTTCCTCGTGCAGCTGGCGCGATCTTACGATGCAGTTATCGTTCTGTTGCTTGATTTCTGCTTTGGTTGTTATCCGCTCCCGTCGTTGCTCATTGCGGATACTATTCATTGCCTTGATGAGGGCTTTAATTGTGTCGCTTTCCTCCGCACCTCTCTCATCCGTTTCGCCTGACTCCTCGCTGATGTTGAATGTCTCTTCGTTCGGGGTTTCTATTGGTCTGGGTCCGATCGCCGATAATCGCCCAATATTTCGACGATCTCTTTGACGGGCCTCCTCTAATAATCCGTCCGCTGTAGTCGATTCCCAATGAAGGGAGTTCTCATTGTTTTGTTGCGCCATTTTATTCGATTCTATTTTTCTCTATTCTATCTAAATTGTTCGATTTTATCTATTTTTATTAATATTATTATCTATTTTATTTTATCTATTTTATCTATCTATTTATTTTATCTATTTTTATTAATATTATTCTTATTATTATTATTTAAACACCTTTTACGAGTTTTTCTTTCTTATGTTCGTGCCCCACGTTGGGCGCCAAAATGTAACGGGTGATATTTCGTTACAAATAAATTTATAGGTTCGGGGACTCGAACAGTGAAGAAATTAATTGAAACTCAGGTGTTTTTTGGGTATTTTGACAAAAGTATGTTTATTCAGGTTTTTATGGCTCGATATAATGCAATAATAACGCGATGTACAAGTGTAGTGGGTTGTTTGTGTTGTTTTCGTATTCTTCGCAATGTTTTTCTCGGTCGGTCAATTACTTTTTACTCGCACGGTACATTTAGTTCGGCGGGATCAGTTATCCTGGATCGATATCGATTATGCCCTGTCTTCTATTTCGGTGGCTTCTATTGGCCTGAGTTTGCGGCGTGTTCTCGCTAGCGGCGCGATGTGTATCGTTGCTTAGCCTATAACGCCGCGGGCTTTCCGTTGGATCGTTCCCTTAGGGCGAGTCGAGTCGCGGCGCTCTCTCGCTCGTGGCGCTAGGACTCGCGGTCTATGGGCCGCGGGCGAGCGCTCTCTTTCGTCACGCGTCACGGTCTATTCCCCTACCCTCGTACCGCGGTGATCGATGCTCTCTCCCGATCAATTATCGCGCGTCGATAATTGATCGCTCGGTCCGTGATCTATGCGTCCGATGGCGCCACCGACCGGTCTACGCTCGTCTACTCGAGAGATGTGTCGCGAGCACTCGGTTTACCCTTTTTTGCATATGTTTCGGCGCTCTCGTAATTTCAGGATACCTCTTGGCCCTTTCTTCGATCCTGATCCCTATAATTCGATAATCACGGTGTGTGCGGGTGTGTGTGTCTGTGTGTGTGTGTGTGTGTGTGTGTGTGTGTGTGAGTGTTTCGTATAACTGTAGCGCACTCTTCCTTATCTCCTAATCTAATATTTATTTTATTTTCAAATTTAATATTCTTCCCTTATATCTATTCGCAACTCTCGCTCACTATGCTACCTTCTCTGCTCCTATTTTCTCCTGCTCTAATTTCTCTATCTATTTTCGATAATTGTTCGCTCCCCTTAAGTAATTAACTTTCCTTATTGCTCTTTTTCTTCTTTTTTTTGATTTTCCAATATTTTCTCGTAAAATAAATTTATTTAAATTCTCCTTCGTTTTTTGTTCCTTAACGTTCCGTGTTCTAGACGTTTCCGATCCACGAGGGATGTACTTGGTCCAGCAGTACTTGTTATCTTCCAAAAAATGAAGAGCGCTTTCAGGCGCGACTCCGTTTTTTCCTTTTTTCTCAGCGTTCCGTGTTCCCAGCGTTTCCTTCCACTAGGGATGTACTTTGCCAAGCAGTACTTGCCGATCCACGAGGAATTAAAGAAGCGATCTTTCTAACGCTTTTTAGGCGCGACTCCTTGTTTCTCTTGTTTTTCAACGTTCCGTGTTCTAGACGTTTCCGATCCGCGAGGGATGTACTCTGTCCAGCAGTACTTGTCGATCCACGAGCGACTCAAAAAGTGCGCCCTTTCTCCAAAAAATCTCGTTCTTTTATACCTTGATTTTTAACGTTTTTCCTTCCCCTTCTTTCTCGTTTCTCCTAATTAGATTACTTGGTTTGTTCTGTGTCTGCCGGTTTTTCTTTCCCTTAATTCGATTAGTCGGTTTTATCCGGTTTTCGCCGGTTTTTCGTTCCCCTTAATTTAATTAGTGTAACGTTTCGATCTATTTTGTTTTGTTATTGTGCGGTGTGGCCCTTGCTTTTTCTGGTGTTGCTATCCGCCATTAATTCAATTAGCGTGTCTCTACCTTGTTTTTCCGTGGGTCTAGCCCACGTGACCTTCCCCGGTATATTTGGCCTGATAGCACATGAGACGGTCTTTTCCGTCTCAATATATATATATATATATATATATATATATATATATATATATATATATTGAGACGTATAGGTAGGTCTCAGGTCCGAGCGCTCCCGAAACGCGAAGGCCAACAATGTTATTGCGGGCGGTCATTGCCTTCGTGCGATCCTCGATCTCTCGGTGGGCATATTGAGAATCGAAAAGAGTTAAGTGGGGGGAAAAAGATTCGAGAAAATTCGACGAATGACCAAGACACTTGGAAAGGGGAATAAAAACGCGGCAAAAGAGGAGTATAAAAGAGCCGTTCTGGGGCCACAAAAGGGGTCTTCTGTTTTCGACCTCCAACTGACGCAAGTAGCGAAAGAAGGTATCGGTACGAGCTGCAAAGCGAGGAAGATATCAGAGTAAGGAAAGCGTCAGGGGAAAAAGGAAGGAAAAGGAGCGAAATAAAAGAGACATTATCGGTTGACATTTCACTGCTCATTGCGGCATTAATAGTGAAAAGGCAGCGTTCAATAATCCCGATTAAGGAACGTGTGATTAGGCGCAAGTAGCGAAAGGGAGTCCTAACGGATACCCGATTAAGGAACGTGCCAATTAACGCAAGTAGCGAAAGGGAGATGTGAATGCGCTGGAGTAATGAAATGCTGCGATTAAGAGAGAAATGAAAACGAAAGTCTCAGAAAACAATAAAAAGAAAAGAGATAAAGAGGAATAGAGAAATTTAAAGCCACCAAGATTCAAAATAAATCCAGCTGACGATAGTTAGAAAACGTCAGAGCTAGGAAATAAATAGAGGAAGAGAAAAGCCGTCTCGCACCGAGAGATAGAGAGAGAAACGAACAACACATGGGCAGTGGCCGCGAAAGGCCGAGCTGTAGAAAATGACGGATCCGCGAGCGAAACATATACAGGCCCACACCAACACAAATGTACATTTAAACACAGCGGCTTACTACACCAACACACACACACACACACATCCACATACAATATCTGCGAGCGACACAAACACACACACACACATACACAATATCTACTGCGAGCGAACACCAACACACACACACACCCACATGCAAGATCTGCGAGCGACACAAGCACACACACACGAAGCGAAGATACACAAACATACACACACGCAGTCAAACATATGATGCAGCGTCAGTTGAGCGAGACTCTACACATACACACACACAAATAAGCAGAGTATCGGGCAAGCGAAGCAACCAGCGACGAATTTTAAATGTACAGGTTGATTCGCAACGAATTGTACAAACGTTCAGAAGAAATTCATCAATAAATCTATGATTATTTTGTGCGAAAAAGGTCTTTACTAATTTACTCCCTAATCGAGTCCCGAATCCAAACAAATTTAATGTAATTAGGGGTAACCCGTTACATTTGGCGCTCAACGTGGGGCTCGATTATAGTAAAGAAAGACCGATCGCAAAAATGTTGCAGCCAGAGGAGGACATTTCACTCTAATGGGAATCGACAACGGCGGACGAATTACTAGGAGCCGAAAGAGTCAGAGCCCGTGAGAATATCGGGCGACTATCAGAAATCGCACCAATTACAGATGATAATGCCCAAAACGACGGCACTTTCAACGTTAGGCTGAACACCACAGAAATCATGAAGGAGGTGGATGCCACGTTGAAATCAATCATTATAGGAATAAATAAATTAAAAGAGGAACAACGACAGGAGAGATCCACAACACAAGAAGAGATAAAAGCACACGACGATGTATGTGCTGGAAGAAACCTACGACAGTAGTAGAGCTAGGCCGATTCTGACCCAAGGGGAGATGGTGTGTCAAGAGTAGTTAAGCCAAGGTGGCGCCACCGTCGAGGGAGGTCGCCGGGTGTGACGTCACAGAAAGGCCTATGTGGAGGGGGGTCATGTGGTCCGTGGAGCGACTGGTGGGGGGGGGGGTCGATGAGTGTTTTGTGTGTATGTGCGTGCGTGTGTGCGTGCGTGTGTGCGTGCGTGTGTGCGTGCGTGCGTGTAGAGAAGCCAAGGTGGCGCTACGGTCGTGGGGAGGTCGGCGTGTGTGCGTGCGTGCGTGTAGAGAAGCCAAGGTGGCGCTACGGTCGTGGGGAGGTCGGCGTGTGTGCGTGCTTGCGTGTAGGGAAGCCAAGGTGGCGCTACGGTCGTGCGGAGGTCGGCGTGTGTGCGTGCTTGCGTGTAGGGAAGCCAAGGTGGCGCTACGGTCGTGGGGCGGTCGGCGTGTGTGCGTGCTTGCGTGTAGGGAAGCCAAGGTGGCGCTACGGTCGTGGGGAGGTCGGCGTGTGTGCGTGCGTGCGTGTAGAGAAACCAAGGTGGCGCTACGGTCGTGGGGAGGTCGGCGTGTGTACGTGCGTGCGTGTAGGGAAGCCAAGGTGGCGCTACGGTCGTGGGGAGGTCGGCGTGTGTGCGTGCTTGCGTGTAGGGAAGCCAAGGTGGCGCTACGGTCGTGGGGAGGTCGGCGTGTGTACGTGCGTGCGTGTAGGGAAGCCAAGGTGGCGCTACGGTCGTGGGGAGGTCGGCGTGTGTGCGTGCTTGCGTGTAGGGAAGCCAAGGTGGCGCTACGGTCGTGGGGAGGTCGGCGTGTGTGCGTGCTTGCGTGTAGGGAAGCCAAGGTGGCGCTATGGTCGTGGGGAGGTCGGCGTGTGTGCGTGCGTGCGTGCGTGTAGGGAAGCCAAGGTGGCGCTACGGTCGTGGGGAGGACGACGTGTGTGCGTGTGCGTGTGTGTGCGTGTGCGTGTGCACGTGTGTGTGTGTGTGTGTGTGTGTGTGTGTGTGTGTGTGTGTGTGTGTGTGTGTGTGTGTGTGTGTGTGTGTGTGTGTGTGTGTGTGTGTGTGTGTGTGTGAAGAGCGGCCTTTCAAAGCCCATTATTTATGACATGCAGCTGTTTCAATTCCGAAAGATAATGTCAAGATGCCAGCATCCACTCAAAGCTCGCCGACAGACAGGTTCTGACAGGTTTCTCGGGAAAAATCTTTTGGGATCAAAGGGACCGCGGATGGACCACTTGAGCGCAGCTGCACTCTTGCGCTCTCCATGGTTCTTCGAACGTGTTCAAACCTGTTTTCCACGATTGGGGGGGGGGGGTAAAAGAATGCATCGAATTTCTCTCGTCAACACTTTAGACAGGTCTCGACAAGTCAGGATTTTCTTGGAAAAACTATAAACTTCAGGGATCAAAGGCGGTGACCGCCGATGGACCACTTGAGCTGCAGGACCCATACAATCTTTTGACCCAATGCATCCCGACTTCCTGTTTTTTGTCTCATGTTCCTCGAGCAATCTACGCGTTATCGGAAAACTCTCTTTTTTCCCGAGAGAGGGCCGAACTTTTTTTCTCCGAAGGGCCTTTTTAATGATCCGCTCCGCTCAAATCTGGCCGCACTTTGCATGAAGCAGTCAGTCTGTTAACATCGTGGAAGTTTTTTCGTACTCGTCAACATGGAGCAAATCTTGCATGACCAAGCCGTGCTTTTACGCTCGATCGAAGATTTTACCGCATGGGAGCAACGATGCGTCGAGTTCGTCGAAGGGCTGGAAACGCAAAGCCGGATTAAGCGCCCGCGATTATTAATCGGACATCAACAGTCACTAATAGCTCAAATAGCGCGTCTGGAAGGATTGAGGAATTGTGTGCGGAGTCGTTTCATACACACGGGCGCAGGACACGGTGATCATAAGTTAATCTGGCGTGAGATTGAAACATCCTTCGAGAGTCGCATATTGACCGGTTCCACCATCAATCGCAGCCACATCGAGCCGAGACACTTTCTAAATGATGCTCGCGTCCTAGTGCTTCATCATGTGCAAAATATCATCGACAAGCACAACAGCATCAAAATCAATACAGTGTTTAATGGTGAATTTGCGAGTGGTGACAAACATGCGAATAAAAGTATCAACACGCGAAACTGCGAACTATTTAGCACAAGCGATTTGGGTGAGTGGTATGAACAGCGCGTTGTGGAGCCCACTTTAACATTACTCGATGAATTTCAAGAACGTGATAGCGGCTGGGCTCTGCAGAAAATACTTAACCTCACGATAAATGTGAATAAGTATAATCCGATGCGTGCCGGGTGCTCCATATCATTGCCGCGTGAAATAATGTTGAAGAAGGCCGTCGTTAACGTCAAATCTGAGGATAACGCATGTTTCGCATGGGCAGTTGTCGCTGCTCTATACCCAGTTGAACGACACAGTGCCCGTCCATTTTCTTATCCTCATTATTCGACAGTACTGAATCTCAAGGATATCGAATTCCCGGTGACGATACATCAAATAAAGAAATTTGAAGCTCATAACAATGTATCGATCAACGTGTATACCACCACCACCAAAAAGGACTTTGTTCCGATACGCGTAACTCAACACAAGAAGGAAAAGCACATCAATTTGCTGTACATGCGCAAGATACCGACGACGGCAATGTGGGGCACTTCGTATGGATCAAGAACCAGTCGAGACTCGTGACGAAGCAACTGAGCAAAAAGGGGCATAAAAAATATATTTGTGATCGGTATGTAGTTAACATAATATATATATATATATATATATATATATATATATATATATATAGATAATTATATATGCTAGACGAATTAAACAAAACCATCTTGTTTTTTTTTACAGATGTTTACACTACTTCGGGTCAGAGGAAAAATTGCAATCACACGAGTTCGATTGTGGAACAATAAATGACTGTGCGATCCGGCTACCAAACGACACCAACAAGTGGCTCCAGTTCAGCAACTTTAGCCGGAAAGAGCGACATCCCTTCATCGTGTATGCTGATTTGGAGTGTGTTCTGGCAAAGACCGATGGGGAGAACCTAGCGAAAGACATGTATCAACACCATGAAGTATTTAGTATCGGATACTATGTGTGTTGTTCGTATGACGACTCATTATCTTCGTATCACTCGCGTCGCAGTGCTGATTGCGTATCATGGTTTGTCGAAGAACTAAAAAATCTAGCACTGCAGATAAAAGAAACTTTCTGTGATAATGTACCAATGGTGCATTTAACACCGAGTGAGTGGGATAGTTTTCGCGCAGCGACTCAATGTCACATATGTGAGAAACCATTTGCGCAAGAAGATGTACGCGTTCGAGATCATTGCCATCTGACTGGGCGCTATAGAGGCCCTGCCCATTCCAACTGCAACCTAAATTACAAACAGTCATTTTTCATTCCAATAGTTTTCCATAATTTATCCGGTTACGATGCACATTTTATAATCAAGGAAGTAGCCACAGCGTTCGAAGGAACAACCGATGTGCTTCCAATCACAACGGAGAAATACATCTCATTCACGAAGCATGTTGAAATTAAAGACGATTCAAAGCACAAGATCCAATTGCGCTTTATCGACTCATACAAATTCCTCAACACCAGTCTCGACAAATTAGCCTCATTCTTGACCGAAGACAAACTCAAAATTTTACGCACACAATTCCCAACTCTCTCGAAAGATGATTTCAATTTGCTGACGCGAAAAGGGGTCTTCCCTTATGAATATATTGATGATATGACCAAACTAGAAGACACTTGCCTACCACCGCGTGACGCATTTTACAGTTCTCTGACAGATGCTACAGTATGTGAGAGCGAGTACGCACATGCTGAGAAAGTTTGGGAGCGGTTCTCCATTCGAACGCTGGGTGACTATAGCGATTTGTACTTGAAGACAGATGTCTTGTTATTAGCTGATATTTTCGAAAACTTTCGAAATACATGCGTTGAGTGCTATGGCCTAGATCCCGCGTATTACTACACATTGCCGGGATATACCTGGGAGGCAATGTTAAAACACTCGAATGTCAAGTTTGAATTACTAACTGACATCGACATGGTTTTATTCGTTGAGCGGGGTATACGCGGTGGTCTGAGTCAATGCTCGAACCGATATGCATGCGCTAATAACAAGTACATGGCGTCGTTTGTTCCATCGAAAGCATCATCATACTTGATGTATTTTGACGTCAATAATTTGTATGGATGGGCAATGTGTCAACCCTTGCCATATGCGGATTTTCGATGGGTCAACGACGTGTCCAAGTTTGATCCATCATGCATTGCGCTAGACTCACCTATAGGCTACATCCTTGAAGTCGACTTGGAATATCCTCAATCTCTACATGATGCGCACAAAGACCTGCCGTTTTGTCCAATACATGAAAAACCGCCGGGTAAGCGGGAAGAAAAACTACTAGCAACTGTTTGCGATAAAAAACGCTACATCATACACTACCGGAATTTGCAACAGTGCTTACGCCATGGGCTTCGCCTCACGAAAATCCACAGAGTCCTACAGTTTACACAATCCCCATGGCTGCGTTCGTATATTGAGTTGAATACCCAGTTTCGAACGCTTGCCAAAAACGATTTCGAAAAGAATTTGTTCAAATTAATGAATAATGCGGTCTTTGGCAAAACGATGGAGAATGTGCGCAACCATGTAGATGTAAAGCTTTTAACAAAATGGGAGGGCAGATATGGCGCAGAGGCAATGATTGCGAAGCGAAACTTTCACAGCCGAAGCGTTTTTTCGGAAAATCTCGTTGCCGTGGAATTGCGCAATCTCGAGGTGAAATTCAACAAGCCGATATATGTGGGTATGTGCATACTCGACATATCCAAAACGTGCTTGTATGGATTTCACCACGAGTATATGGTACCTCTGTATCGAGATAGATGTAAAGTCATGTATACCGATACGGACAGTCTCATATATGACATTGAGAGCGATGATATATATGCCGACATGAAGCGCGACATTGAAAAATTTGATACGAGCGATTATTCGGCGGACAATCGGTATGGTATACCGCTCGTCAACAAGAAGGTACCCGGTCTCATGAAGGACGAATGTAATGGAGCAATTATGACCGAGTTCATTGGACTTCGATCGAAAATGTATGCGACACGTGTCGAGGGTAAGAAGGACACGAAAAAAGTTAAAGGTGTCAAGAGTAGCGTTGTGGCGAGAACAATCATGTTTGACGATTATGCTCAATGCTTGAAGGAAAATATTGAAATGGAGCGTAGTCAAACGTGCATTCGATCAAAATTACACCAAGTATACACCATTCGCGAGACGAAAATTGCTCTGAGTCCTCATGACGATAAGCGGTATATCATACCTGGGACCTCTGATACCCTACCATGGGGGCATTATAGAATACCATCGTGAAAAGTTTTGTAATTTTTTTTTTCTTTCTACAACCGTGATGACAAAATTGTGTACATTTTTTTTTTTGGTGAATATCGATGTATAAAACTCGTAAAAATTATGTTTATATTATGTTCACTCGATGTAAAACTTGTTAAAGTTATGTTTGTTGTTGTAAATATTTAATCATGTGAGAATGGATTTATTATTTTCTGTAAATAAAGAAACGGACTTTTTATAATCCCATGTGGTTATTCACTCTATCCATCTCCTCGTACCCACGTTCCACGAAAAAACATGCATGAGGGGTTCAAAGAGTTTCAAGAGACTTTCTACGACGTTCATGAGACGTTTGAAGATGTTCGTGAGACGTTCAAGAGACTTTCGAAAACATTCATAAGACGTTTGGAGATATTCATGAGAGGTTCGAAGACCTTCAGAGACTTTCACAGACATTCACGAAGGGTTTGACGATAATCATAATACGTTTGATGACATCGATGAGGGGTTCGTCGGCGTTTTGGAGACTTTCACAGACATTCACGAAGGGTTTGAAGACGTTCAAAATGCTTTCGAATACGTTCAAGAGACCTTCGACGACATTCATAATACGTTTGAAGACATTCATGAGAGGTTCGAAGACGCTTGAGAGACTTTCAAAGACATTCACAAGGGTTTCGAAGACGTTCAAGAGACTTTCAAAGACATTCACAAGAGGTGCGAAGACATTCAAGACATCTTTGACGATATTCATAATACGTTTGAAGACATCGAGGAGGGGTTCAACGACGTTTTAGAGACTTTCACAGACATTCACGAAGGGTTTGAAGACGTTCAGAGACTTTCGCAGACATTCAAGAGATCTTTGACGATAATCGTAATACGTTTGAAGACATCAATGAGGGGTTCGGAGACGCTTGAGAGACTTTCAAAGACATTCACGAGGGGTTTGAAGACGTTCAAGAAACTTTCGAATACGTTCAAGGGACCTTCGACGACATTCATAATACGTTTGAAGACATTCATGAGAGGTTCGAAGACGCTTGAGAGACTTTCAAAGACATTCACAAGGGTTTCGAAGACGTTCAAGAGACTTTTAAGGACATTCATATTACGTTTGAAGACGCTTAAGAGACTTTCAAAGACATTCGTGAGAGGTGCGGAGACGTTCAGAGGCTTTCGAAGACATTCAAGAGATCTTTGACGATATTCATAATGCGTTTGACGACATCGATGAGGAGTTCGACGACCTTTTAGAGACTCAAAGATATTCACGAAGGGTTTGAAGACGTTCAAAATACTTTCGAATACATTCGAGAGACTTTCGACGACATTCATAATACGTTTGAAGACATTCATGAGGGGTTCGAAGACACTTGAGAGACTTTCAAAGACATTTACGAGGGGCTCGAAGACGTTCAAGAGACTTTCGACGACATTCATAATCGTTTTTTCAGGTATTCATGAGCGGTTCGACGACGCTTGAGAGACTTTCAAAGACATTCGCGAGAGGGTGAATCCCTTTTCGGGATGAATGTTTGGACAAATCCCAAACAAACCCAAACAACGCCAGCAAAACTCAAACATCATGAAAGTCTTCGGTGACGTTTGAGATAAGACGATCTTCGACGGCATCCATAAACCAAAGACTTTCATGACGTTTGAGTTTTGCTGGCGTTGTTTGGGTTTGTTTGGGATTTGTCCAAACATTCATCCCGAAAAGGGATTCACCCTCTCGCGAATGTCTTTGAAAGTCTCTCAAGCGTCGTCGAACCGCTCATGAATACCTGAAAAAACGATTATGAATGTCGTCGAAAGTCTCTTGAACGTCTTCGAGCCCCTCGTAAATGTCTTTGAAAGTCTCTCAAGTGTCTTCGAACCCCTCATGAATGTCTTCAAACGTATTATGAATGTCGTCGAAAGTCTCTCGAATGTATTCGAAAGTATTTTGAACGTCTTCAAACCCTTCGTGAATATCTTTGAGTCTCTAAAAGGTCGTCGAACTCCTCATCGATGTCGTCAAACGCATTATGAATATCGTCAAAGATCTCTTGAATGTCTTCGAAAGCCTCTGAACGTCTCCGCACCTCTCACGAATGTCTTTGAAAGTCTCTTAAGCGTCTTCAAACGTAATATGAATGTCCTTAAAAGTCTCTTGAACGTCTTCGAAACCCTTGTGAATGTCTTTGAAAGTCTCTCAAGCGTCTTCGAACCTCTCATGAATGTCTTCAAACGTATTATGAATGTCGTCGAAGGTCCCTTGAACGTATTCGAAAGTTTCTTGAACGTCTTCAAACCCCTCGTGAATGTCTTTGAAAGTCTCTCAAGCGTCTCCGAACCCCTCATTGATGTCTTCAAACGTATTACGATTATCGTCAAAGATCTCTTGAATGTCTGCGAAAGTCTCTGAACGTCTTCAAACCCTTCGTGAATGTCTGTGAATGTCTCTAAAACGTCGTTGAACCCCTCCTCGATGTCTTCAAACGTATTATGAATATCGTCAAAGATCTCTTGAATGTCTTCGCATCTCTTGTGAATGTCTTTGAAAGTCTCTTGAACGTCTTCGAAACCCTTGTGAATGTCTTTGAAAGTCTCTCAAGCGTCTTCGAACCTCTCATGAATGTCTTCAAACGTATTATGAATGTCGTCGAAGGTCTCTTGAACGTATTCGAAAGCATTTTGAACGTCTTCAAACCCTTCGTGAATGTCTGTGAAAGTCTCCAAAACGCCGACGAACCCCTCATCGATGTCATCAAACGTATTATGATTATCGTCAAACCCTTCGTGAATGTCTGTGAAAGTCTCTGAAGGTCTTCGAACCTCATGAATATCTCCAAACGTCTTATGAACGTTTTCGAAAGTCTCTTGAACGTCTCACGAACATCTTCAAACGTCTCATGAACGTCGTAGAAAGTCTCTTGAAACTCTTTGAACCCCTCATGCATGTTTTTTCGTGGAACGTGGGTACGAGGAGATGGATAGAGTGAATAACCACATGGGATTATAAAAAGTCCGCTTCTTTATTTACAGAAAACAATAAATCCATTCTTACATGATTAAATATTTACAACAACAAACATAACTTTAACAAGTTTTACATTGAGTGAACATAATATATACATAATTTTTACGAGTTTTATACATCGATATTCACCAAAAAAAAAAATCTACACAATTTTACATCACGGTTGTAGAAAGAAAAAAAAAATTACAAAACTTTTCACGATGGTATTCTATAATGCCCCCATGGTAGGGTATCAGAGGTCCCAGGTATGATATACCGCTTATCGTCATGAGGACTCAGAGCAATTTTCGTCTCGCGAATGGTGTATACTTGGTGTAATTTTGATCGAATGCACGTTTGACTACGCTCCATTTCAATATTTTCCTTCAAGCATTGAGCATAATCGTCAAACATGATTGTTCTCGCCACAACGCTACTCTTGACACCTTTAACTTTTTTCGTGTCCTTCTTACCCTCGACACGTGTCGCATACATTTTCGATCGAAGTCCAATGAACTCGGTCATAATTGCTCCATTAAATTCGTCCTTCATGAGACCGGGTACCTTCTTGTTGACGAGCGGTATACCATACCGATTGTCCGCCGAATAATCGCTCGTATCAAATTTTTCAATGTCGCGCTTCATGTCGGCATATATATCATCGCTCTCAATGTCATATATGAGACTGTCCGTATCGGTATACATGACTTTACATCTATCTCGATACAGAGGTACCATATACTCGTGGTGAAATCCATACAAGCACGTTTTGGATATGTCGAGTATGCACATACCCACATATATCGGCTTGTTGAATTTCACCTCGAGATTGCGCAATTCCACGGCAACGAGATTTTCCGAAAAAACGCTTCGGCTGTGAAAGTTTGGCTTCGCAATCATTGCCCCTGCGCCATATCTGCCCTCCCATTTTGTTAAAAGCTTTACATCTACATGATTGCGCACATTCTCCATCGTTTTGCCAAAGACCGCATTATTCATTAATTTGAACAAATTCTTTTCGAAATCGTTTTTGGCAAGCGTTCGAAACTGGGTATTCAACTCAATATACGAACGCAGCCATGGGGATTGTGTAAACTGTAGGACTCTGTGGATTTTCGTGAGGCGAAGCCCATGGCGTAAGCACTGTTGCAAATTCCGGTAGTGTATGATGTAGCGTTTTTTATCGCAAACAGTTGCTAGTAGTTTTTCTTCCCGCTTACCCGGCGGTTTTTCATGTATTGGACAAAACGGCAGGTCTTTGTGCGCATCATGTAGAGATTGAGGATATTCCAAGTCGACTTCAAGGATGTAGCCTATAGGTGAGTCTAGCGCAATGCATGATGGATCAAACTTGGACACGTCGTTGACCCATCGAAAATCCGCATATGGCAAGGGTTGACACATTGCCCATCCATACAAATTATTGACGTCAAAATACATCAAGTATGATGATGCTTTCGATGGATCAAACGACGCCATGTACTTGTTATTAGCGCATGCATATCGGTTCGAGCATTGACTCAGACCACCGCGTATACCCCGCTCAACGAATAAAACCATGTCGATGTCAGTTAGTAATTCAAACTTGACATTCGAGTGTTTTAACATTGCCTCCCAGGTATATCCCGGCAATGTGTAGTAATACGCGGGATCTAGGCCATAGCACTCAACGCATGTATTTCGAAAGTTTTCGAAAATATCAGCTAATAACAAGACATCTGTCTTCAAGTACAAATCGCTATAGTCACCCAGCGTTCGAATGGAGAACCGCTCCCAAACTTTCTCAGCATGTGCGTACTCGCTCTCACATACTGTAGCATCTGTCAGAGAACTGTAAAATGCGTCACGCGGTGGCAGGCAAGTGTCTTCTAGTTTGGTCACATCATCAATATATTCATAAGGGAAGACCCCTTTTCGCGTCAGCAAATTGAAATGATCTTTCGAGAGAGTTGGGAATTGTGTGCGTAAAATTTTGAGTTTGTCTTCGGTCAAGAATGAGGCTAATTTGTCGAGACTGGTGTTGAGGAATTTGTATGAGTCGATAAAGCGCAATTGGATCTTGTGCTTTGAATCGTCTTTAATTTCAACATGCTTCGTGAATGAGATGTATTTCTCCATTGTGATTGGAAGTACATCGGTTGTTCCTTCGAACGCTGTGGCTACTTCCTTGATTATAAAATGTGCATCGTAACCGGATAAATTATGGAAAACTATTGGAATGAAAAATGACTGTTTGTAATTTAGGTTGCAGTTGGAATGGGCAGGGCCTCTATAGCGCCCAGTCAGATGGCAATGATCTCGAACGCGTACATCTTCTTGCGCAAAGGGTTTCTCACATATGTGACATTGAGTCGCTGCGCGAAAACTATCCCACTCACTCGGTGTTAAATGCACCATTGGTACATTATCACAGAAAGTTTCTTTTATCTGCAGTGCTAGATTTTTTAGTTCTTCGACAAACCATGATACGCAATCAGCACTGCGACGCGAGTGATACGAAGATAATGAGTCGTCATACGAACAACACACATAGTATCCGATACTAAATACTTCATGGTGTTGATACATGTCTTTCGCTAGGTTCTCCCCATCGGTCTTTGCCAGAACACACTCCAAATCAGCATACACGATGAAGGGATGTCGCTCTTTCCGGCTAAAGTTGCTGAACTGGAGCCACTTGTTGGTGTCGTTTGGTAGCCGGATCGCACAGTCATTTATTGTTCCACAATCGAACTCGTGTGATTGCAATTTTTCCTCTGACCCGAAGTAGTGTAAACATCTGTAAAAAAAAACAAGATGGTTTTGTTTAATTCGTCTAGCATATATAATTATCTATATATATATATATATATATATATATATATATATATATATTATGTTAACTACATACCGATCACAAATATATTTTTTATGCCCCTTTTTGCTCAGTTGCTTCGTCACGAGTCTCGACTGGTTCTTGATCCATACGAAGTGCCCCACATTGCCGTCGTCGGTATCTTGCGCATGTACAGCAAATTGATGTGCTTTTCCTTCTTGTGTTGAGTTACGCGTATCGGAACAAAGTCCTTTTTGGTGGTGGTGGTATACACGTTGATCGATACATTGTTATGAGCTTCAAATTTCTTTATTTGATGTATCGTCACCGGGAATTCGATATCCTTGAGATTCAGTACTGTCGAATAATGAGGATAAGAAAATGGACGGGCACTGTGTCGTTCAACTGGGTATAGAGCAGCGACAACTGCCCATGCGAAACATGCGTTATCCTCAGATTTGACGTTAACGACGGCCTTCTTCAACATTATTTCACGCGGCAATGATATGGAGCACCCGGCACGCATCGGATTATACTTATTCACATTTATCGTGAGGTTAAGTATTTTCTGCAGAGCCCAGCCGCTATCACGTTCTTGAAATTCATCGAGTAATGTTAAAGTGGGCTCCACAACGCGCTGTTCATACCACTCACCCAAATCGCTTGTGCTAAATAGTTCGCAGTTTCGCGTGTTGATACTTTTATTCGCATGTTTGTCACCACTCGCAAATTCACCATTAAACACTGTATTGATTTTGATGCTGTTGTGCTTGTCGATGATATTTTGCACATGATGAAGCACTAGGACGCGAGCATCATTTAGAAAGTGTCTCGGCTCGATGTGGCTGCGATTGATGATGGAACCGGTCAATATGCGACTCTCGAAGGATGTTTCAATCTCACGCCAGATTAACTTATGATCACCGTGTCCTGCGCCCGTGTGTATGAAACGACTCCGCACACAATTCCTCAATCCTTCCAGACGCGCTATTTGAGCTATTAGTGACTGTTGATGTCCGATTAATAATCGCGGGCGCTTAATCCGGCTTTGCGTTTCCAGCCCTTCGACGAACTCGACGCATCGTTGCTCCCATGCGGTAAAATCTTCGATCGAGCGTAAAAGCACGGCTTGGTCATGCAAGATTTGCTCCATGTTGACGAGTACGAAAAAACTTCCACGATGTTAACAGACTGACTGCTTCATGCAAAGTGCGGCCAGATTTGAGCGGAGCGGATCATTAAAAAGGCCCTTCGGAGAAAAAAAGTTCGGCCCTCTCTCGGGAAAAAAGAGAGTTTTCCGATAACGCGTAGATTGCTCGAGGAACATGAGACAAAAAACAGGAAGTCGGGATGCATTGGGTCAAAAGATTGTATGGGTCCTGCAGCTCAAGTGGTCCATCGGCGGTCACCGCCTTTGATCCCTAAAGTTTATAGTTTTTCCAAGAAAATCCTGACTTGTCGAGACCTGTCTAAAGTGTTGACGAGAGAAATTCGATGCATTCTTTTACCCCCCCCCCCCCCCCCAATCGTGGAAAACAGGTTTGAACACGTTCGAAGAACCATGGAGAGCGCAAGAGTGCAGCTGCGCTCAAGTGGTCCATCCGCGGTCCCTTTGATCCCAAAAGATTTTTCCCGAGAAACCTGTCAGAACCTGTCTGTCGGCGAGCTTTGAGTGGATGCTGGCATCTTGACATTATCTTTCGGAATTGAAACAGCTGCATGTCATAAATAATGGGCTTTGAAAGGCCGCTCTTCACACACATACACACACACACACACACACACACACACACGCGCGCGCGCGCGCGCACACGCACACGCACACACACACACACGCACACACGTCGTCCTCCCCACGACCGTAGCGCCACCTTGGCTTCCCTACACGCACGCACGCACGCACACACGCCGACCTCCCCACGACCATAGCGCCACCTTGGCTTCCCTACACGCACGCACGTACACACGCCGACCTCCCCACGACCATAGCGCCACCTTGGCTTCCCTACACGCAAGCACGCACACACGCCGACCTCCCCACGACCGTAGCGCCACCTTGGCTTCCCTACACGCAAGCACGCACACACGCCGACCTCCCCACGACCGTAGCGCCACCTTGGCTTCTCTACACGCACGCACGCACACACGCCGACCTCCCCACGACCGTAGCGCCACCTTGGCTTCTCTACACGCACGCACGCACACACGCACGCACACACGCACGCACATACACACAAAACACTCATCGACCCCCCCCCCCCCCACCAGTCGCTCCATGGACCACATGACCCCCCTCCACATTGGCCTTTCTGTGACGTCACACCCGGCGACCTCCCTCGACGGTGGCGCCACCTTGGCTTAACTACTCTTGACACACCACCTCCCCTTGGGTCAGAATCGGCCTAGCTCTACTACTTACGACCGCAAGAAGAAATAAAAAGGCGTTACAGGAAGAAATTTGTTGTACGCCACTTTGGCGCACATATATTTTTTTTCCGTCGTATTCGTCCATGCACCTTCGGAATCTGAAACAAACAAAAATAATAATACTAATAATGCGTTAACAGTATTACTCCATACACGTACACAAATAATTAACGCGAGGAATACTAGCGCCCCCCCCTTACCTTGCCAAAGAGTTTCCTCCGTCAGTTTCCCGACGCTTACCTGTAATACTTAATTTTTATTTATTTTTGTTACTCACCGTAACCGTTGCGCTGCAATACCTGAAAAGAAAGCTAAAAAACGATCAAACACTTAACTCTTAATTTTATTTATTGTTGTTTACTTACCGTAACCGTCGCGCTGCGATACCTGAAGAAAAAATCAAATATTTACCTGTACACCTCATTTTTTTTCTAATAATTACTCGTGTTCATAAATTGTATCACTTACCTCTGTTTGCGTACACGCCCATCGCGTACATACTAAAAGCGACATTTACATTTTCTCCCGCGAAAGGGAATATTCAAACTCGCTGCGACACTAGCACCGCGATCGGCGACTCGCGACACTCGCCGCAAATTTTTCCCACGCTGCGAAACCAGCGCTGCCACGCGAGTCCCTCTCCACTTACGCCGCGCCATAACACAACGTCCGCGCCGGGGTCTCGCGCTCCGTATACCCGTGCCTGGAGTTCGGCGGCGAATCACCGCTCCGGCCGGGTATATAAGGAGGGCGCGAGGCCCAGCTCGGGCTCAGTTCTCGACTACTGAAATAGTAGAGAGGACCCTCCTGGCGAGCCATTGCAAAGTGGTGAGCTGACAACCTTTCCCCTCCCGGCGAACCATTGCAAAGTGGCGAGCTGGTGAGTCCTTTCCCCTCCCGGCGAGCTACTGGAAAGTGGTCAGCTGGTGGACCCCCCCCCCTTTTTTCTCCCCCCTTCCGCTGAGCCGCTGAGAAGTACGCGTGCCGGCACCCCCCCTCCTGCCCGGTTGAGATACTGGAAAGTATCGGAGCCGCGGATCCCTGGTCTACACATCCCCTAGCCTCCAACTCGTCACCGCGTTCATCCGGGATATCACACTCCTCGTAGTAGACGACCACGTTTTTTTTAATTTAAAAATTTTTTTTTAATTTAATTTTTTTTTGTTTTGCGTTTTGCGTTTTGGTTTCATTTTGTCTCTTTTTGTTTTAATTTTCGTTTGCGTGCTGTTTGTTCTGTACATTTTGTTAATATTCCGTAACTATAAATATCGGTTAACCATCCATCGACAGACGAACTCATGCTTAACCTCCCCTTAGCTATTATTTCTTAACAGTTATTTAAGTTTATTTATTTATTCATTTTTATTTTATTTTTATTTATATTATTATTATTATTATTATTTTTTTTTTTAATTTTTTTTTATATGCCTCGCGAAAGCTCGCGCCGACGACGTCGACAACACCGGCGAAGAGTCAACGCGTTGGCCAACCTCGGGCCTGGGATACCGCCCATTTGGACCCTCGCACCTCGCTCGGCGTGCTAAGGTGGGAAGAGACGGAGAACACGCCTCCCGCCCTGGCAGGGGCCCCCGCAGACCCAAAGGGGTTCAAAGTTCCTCTGCCCCCTCGACCGCTCTCCCCTCCCCTACCACCAACCCGACCCGTAACCCCACCAACGCCTCCCTCTCCACCCCTGTTATGGGACCAGGGGGGATTTGACGCCATCTTCGACCGAGTGGTGTCGGCCCTAACTCCCGACCCACGCACAGGTCCCGTCCCCCCCTCCTCGTCCTCACCCCTGTCCCGCCGGCCTCACCAACGCGGCCAGCCCTTTCGAAACTCGCCCCCGATTCCCGTTTCCAGTAACTCGAATTATCTGTTCCCCGATGCGAACCCTGGCTACTGATTGATTGGACACCTCTTTCGACTCTCGGCCCCAAAAACAGCCCTTTTAAGGGCTAAAAGCCCAAACAACCCTAACGTATCATTGGGCCTAGTCACGAAGCGACGTCCGCATCATATCAGCTACGCGAAAAAATTCTCGTCGTAAAACCGGAACTAAAACATTCCCCCCGCACTAATTGTTGTGAGAATTTCTCGGAATACCATTAGCGTATACTCCACGGGTTTTCTCCGCCGGCCCCGAAAAACCGCTATGAAATGAACACCTATCCAGACTAGATCGGCTCATAACATGAGTACCGATGAAAGCACACTTCCGGGAGTGGAAAACCCGGTGGCGCCCAACCTTAACTCTAGTACAGAAACCGCGGAGGATCATCTAACCCACGATGTACCTTCGACGGCACCGTCAATTAGCTCACCTGCTCACCTTGAAAATGTAAATCCTCGTGATCCGCTACTCAATCTCGGACCCCTTCTACAAGTTGTGCAGGCGATTCCGCCACGTCCACCACTACCTACCTATAGTGGAGCGGACCACGAGGACCCGAAGAAGTTCCTCAGAAATTGCGAGGACTTTTTTATTCAAACCCGCACCTCGGCCACCGCTCGCACCTCTACGGCTACCGAAGGGCTGCGAGGGGACGCTGAGAGGTGGTGGTCCATGTACGCAGCCTTAGAATTTGAATGGCCCAAATTCAAAGAACTCCTCCTGAGTCGATATAATAACCCCGTCATCCTCTCGCGGCTGAACGCCCAGTTGTTCTCCAGAAAACAAGGTGACCGCGAGAGCGCGGGCATATTTTTGCAACAAAAGTTCCTGCTATATCAAAGAATCCGAGGTAACGAGACCGAGGAGGTGACGGTATCCACCCTCCTCGAGCTTTTGAAACCCACCCTCCGGGTGATCATTAGACCGTCAAAACCCTGGACACTGACTGCTTTACTCACTAAGGCGAGTGAAGCCAAATACGATTTGGGGGATACCCAGGTGGTTCCCCGCCCTAAAAGGGAGGAACCCGTCAAACCCGGAACCCTCCCTGGGGCCAAATCTTCTCAAGATTCAAATTACTTGCCTAAATGCTGGCACTGCCCGGAGAGGCATCTCCATCGGGATTGTCCGGTTCTGGCACAAAAACTGAAAGATACGAATAAACCGGAAAACTCAAAGCGGACGGCGGAAGCGCCCGAACCCGCCGCTCCGACGCGCAAGTAGGGCTAACCAATATTAACAAGGGGCAGGACGAGCTACCGCATATCCGGGTTTCCTTAAACAACCGGGAGATATCCGCTGCTATTGATAGTTTCGCCAGTCACTGTTTCATCCAGCCCGTGTACGTACCACCGGGCATCCCAATCTCAACTGAAACATCTAGCGCCCGTCTTGCCGACAAAAAATCAACGATGCCTCCCATCGGCAAAATAGTCACTACTATCTATATCGACGATCATCCGCTTGAATTAGAGGCTTGGGTGGTACCCGAATCCCGAGAACCCTTGACTCTGGGTTATCCTTGGATCAAGGCCCAGCAAACCATCATTAATACCCAGAATGGTCGAGTCTACCTTGGGACCCACGAAAGGTTCTCGGTCCAATTAGTCGACACTCCAATACCATCAGAATCGGGATCTACCTCCAATGTCTCCAAACTTTAAGTCGGGGTTCCTGCTACTTGGAAATCCCGTTTCACCAAACTTTTTGGGTCGTACCACGGCATTTTCGATGTCCCTGGTGTACTGAACGCTACGCAGAGCACCAAACGCGTTATTAAAGTAACATCCGACCAAGCCTTCCGGTTGCCCGTCTACAAATACTCAAGTGCCAAGAAGGCAATCATCCAGGAACAAGTAAAGTCCATGGTGGCGGAGGGCATAATAGAGTCCTGCAATTCGCCGTATAGCTCACCAATCGTCATCGTCAACAAAAAGGACGGTTCACCTAGATTTTGCGTCGACTACCGTCGTCTCAATAGCATCACGGATGACGTGACACAGCCCATTCCTGGAATTCACGAGGCTCTCAAGGAACTCGGCACTACCAAAGTATTCTCCACCATCGATCTAAAAAGTGGGTACTGGCAGATACGTATGGATCCCGAATCGAAGAAACTAACCGCATTCACTACACCGGACGGGGCTACGTATCAGTTCCGCGTCATGCCGTTCGGATTAAAAAACGCTCCCAACACTTTCCAGCGACTGATGAGTCAGGAGGTCCTAATCGGCCTCATTAGCAAAATCTGTATCGTCTATTTGGACGACATTATTGTTTTCTCGAGCGACTGGGAAGAACATCTCCAGCACCTAACACTGGTTTTCGAGCGTTTGGAGATCCACGGCCTCACTTGCTCCAGCGAGAAATGCATTTTTGGAAAAACCGAACTCAAGTATCTGTGTCACACGGTAAACATCACCGGCAATGAAGCTCAGCCCGAGCACACCGGAACCGTACTCAACTTCGCTACACCTAAAACTTGCAATTGGTTACGCGAGTACATTCCGCACTTCGCTACGACGGCGATGCCCGTCACCGATCTTCTGTCTACTAAAGGCAAATTCAAATGGAGCGAACAAGCTCAACAAGCCTTCGACCAAATAAAACTAGAAATCCAGAAGCCTCTCAAACTTAGCCGCCCCGATCCGTCCCTGCAGTACATATTGAAGACGGACGCCAGTGAAGGAGGCATGGGAGCTGTCCTCTACCAACTCACCCCTAGCAAGTCAAAGAACATCATCAGTTACGCTAGCGCAAAATTCGACGCGACACAAAAACGTTACCATAGTAACGAACAAGAGTGCCTCGCGGTAGTTTGGGCAAATAAAAGGTACCGCAACTACCTCGAGGATAAACCCTTCATTTTGCGAACTGATGCTCGGGCACTGGCATGGCTAAAATACGTAAAGGATGAAAAACCCAAGCTTAGCCGCTGGGCAATCCTTCTTGAAGAACTTAACTTTGTCCTTGAGCATGTTCCCGGAAGAGCCCACGACCTTCCTGGTGCTCTCTCCCGGAATTCCGGGGATCAACCTTCAGATAGGTGTGAGGAACATGATAACCTCCACCCACCAGAACGCACTAATGCGCCCACTCAGATTACATCACCAGAGGTTTTCGGCATACGCCAAACCAACATTCTAGACGAAGAGATCCTTAAAATTTCGGCTTCGGTCCGGCCAGTGAAGGACTTCCGAGGTTATCGATGGAAATAAGAAATTGTGTTTCTTAACGTTTCGGCCCTGTGGTTCGGGTCCTCTTCAGAATATGTATATTTCTTTCTGTATAAATGGTAATACACAATGTTTTACAATCACGTAATATCTAGATGTTGTGTTATTTTGTGTGACAATCGTGTTGGTACTGTTTTAATTATAATCATGTACATAAAGTATGGATAACGTCTTTTATTGAGTTATTTATTGTTATGTGTAAGTATTGGTGTGTGAAAAGTACGGAGTGTGGAGAAAATATATAAGTCAGATATGATAGTTTACTAACCTCGAAGTAGTGATATTTCGGTTTTTTTAAACACATGTTTGGAAACACATTTTAACGATCTCTTATCACCTACACGGCCGCACACTTCTTTGATTCACTTCAAATTGATTGGCTATAAACAAGACACAATGACCTTCTTCAGCCAGATACTACAACTCTTTGGATATTTCACCCTAGCAGCGTTCAAGAATTGGAAACACGACACTGCCACGAAGACTCGCCTAAAACAACAACTCCATTTCTTACTTAAATGTAGACAAGAAGGTTTGACACCGAAACACATTTTTTACAAACACTTTAATATTCAGATCTCCAATAACAAAGGTAAAATAAAACTCAACAAGACATCTCACAAATTCCACAAAGCAGTTGTCACGTACGACGTTTTCTGTGATTTCTTTTTGACCAGCACACACATAATTGTAGACGTGCGAGAAGCAATAGAGTCAGCTATTTTTATTTTTCACCGCAACCAAAAATATAAGCGTTCGAGATACCTATCGCAATTGTATTGCTTCTCACACACCATAGACGCGTGCATCACAGACCATAGCGAAGATATACGCTTTCCTTCTTTATCAACTGGGCACAATACGAAATGCATGTATTTTCGTGTAGCGAGTCGCTCCGCTATTTTTTTCCCGCTCTGCATGAGAGCAGTAATAAAAGTTTTCCGGTCGGAGTCTCCAGCCCTATGATAGGGATCGGCAAGGCGACATGGTAGAGATCCAAAATATCCAACCTTTATTGCTTCTCAGAGGAGGTCGAACTCTCGAATAATAGACGCAAAATAGTTCTTCTCTGTGCCCAAATTAAGAGAGTAGCCCTTCTGGCAAAGTCATCTCGCCCTTATGAAACCTCCTTGTCTCGACGACAAGCGCGCAGTATAGCCGAAGTTTTTAACGCCGATACACTGTTCGTAATCCAGGTCTTCCATAGAAGAGAGTGATCCGACAGTAGTATCGGACGTATATTATAATACGTCAGTTTTCAACCAGAATTTTCACTCGTCGTTACGCTGTCCGAAATCCGGGTCTTCTGTAGAAGAGTGTGATTCGGCGTAATTATTAAAGTCAATTTACATTGTTTTATAATCAAAAGGGTCATACGACCAAATATTTCAAGTACAAATTATTGTTATTCCGCGACCAGATCTCTAGAAGATTGTGAGAGTACGCGTGTGTGTTTAAAGAAATATTCAACGAAAGCAAGAATACGTTATTGTAAAGCGACGACACCGCTCCTGATTGTCAAAGGTATTTATCACATTATAAATTTACTTGGAATGTACCAAATTATTATTTCATCGAGTGTTAATTAAACTATTGTGTGACTCAAGACATTGAAGTCCCTTTATTATTAATTTCCTAAACCCATAAAAGAAACAAGATCGCTCGAGGTCTCACAGCAAACGTTCCCACATAATTATTATCCCGAAGAGCACTCGTGACTCATTAGGGTAGTAATCGGAGTAAAGCGTTTACCGCTCGACGCTTATAACTCTAGAAATATATATCTTTTCTAAACGGCTTCGGACGTAACAGAAAATTTTCGTGACAGCGGTGGGATATGCTGAACGTTTCTTTTAATTTGTGAAATTTATTTGAAAATAAAAATAAAAATAAAAATTAATGCAAAATAAATTAATTAAATAAATAAATAATCGAATCTTTAATTACATTTATATTTTTTTTAAAGAAAAAAAAAATAATAAGAAGAAAAAATGGCAAACGCCGAAATGATTGCAAATCTCACTCATCATCAAAACATCACTGATGCAATGTTAACAAGTATGGGTGAATGTATGGCACTTCAACAAGCACTGCTTCACGTGCCAAATTTTAATGGCAAAAATATGCCTTTAAAAGCTTTTATTCAAGATGTTGAAAATGGTCTTACGTTTGTGCCTGATGGCCTACGTAACGCTTTCTTCAAAGCCGTTTGTTCGAAATTAAAAGAAACCGCTCGCGATGCAATCGCTGATAAAAAAATTAATTCGATTCAAAGTTTATCGGACGCCTTAAAAGAATATTTTTCGCCAAAAAAATCTTACCCCTTCTATTGTGCGGAAATTCAAGCTGTCAGACTAAGACGCGACGAAACAGTCCTTGACTATTACACAAGAATAAAAAATTGCGAACGAGTGCGATAGCTACTCTGAAGGATAAATTTACTGAAGAACAATCAAATCAAATGTTGCCAACGCTCGACGGATTAGCCTTAGAATCTTTTAAAAGAGGGTTATCCGACGATCTGCTATACGCAATTAGCGTTCAAGATCCACAAACATTAGAAGAAGCTTTTCGAGTAGTCCAACGTATTGAACGAGATATGCAGGGTGCGAATGCAAGAAATTCAAATTCATTACGTTTCACCCAAACTCAGCCATCATATCAGAGCCCTCGAAACGTAGAATCACGTCATGTATCTTTTTATCCTCGGGAAGAAAGAGATCCTAATGATAAAAATCCCAATTTTCGAGGTAACTTCCAACAAAACTTTCTGTCTCAAAATAATCGACTATTCGAAAAGAATTCAGATCATTTCCAACAGCGGCCATTCATAAGAAGGCCTTTACACAGAAATTTTCCGAACTTCCCCCAGAATCATTTCTACGCACCACAAGCGTACCCCCCCCCCCCCCCCTATGCCTTACATGCCGCCGATGTATTCACCTTGGCCGGGCTATCCTCCTAATCATTATCCACCTTCCTACCCTATATACCAAAATCAGCCTCTTAAAGACGAAAGATACTCTCGCGGAGAATTCGACGAGACGAAGACAACCTCTTTCCAACGCACTAATTCAAGCGAGAATTTAAACTTGAAACCCGCCCGTCGAATGGACGCATCGACGAGCGAATCAGAAACTCAGCGTCCCTCGACTGTGAAATTCCTTACGGTAGACGATATGTTAGATGGACCGACGGACAAAGACGGTCACCAATAATAACGCTACGTGTCCCCGAACTCGAAAATGGTTACGGCCGTTTTCTTATTGATACTGGTGCCGATATAAATATAATAAAATTGAGATCGCTAAAACGACGGTGCACAATTGCAACACACGAATCGCTTACGCTATCAGGTATAACACCCGATAAAATATATACGCTAGGGTCGACTGAAATAACCTTTTTCGAAAAACCAGAAAAATTTCAAGTTCTTGATGAAAATTCCGCTATTCCCGCAGACGGAATAATTGGGATCGATTTCCTTCAAAATGAAGAAGCAGAAATATCTTTTCACCATAACGCACTTGTTACTTCCTCAAAGCCAATTACACCTATTCCTTTTGAACCAGTCGAAGGAAATCAACCTTGAATTTATCATTCACCAATCGAGTTACCTAAGAAAAATAACAATACCATTCTTAACCTCAAGGGCCGCTGTCGTACGCAAGTGTCGATAAAACTATTAAAAACAGATTTGAAAACAGGTTTTCTACCCCGAGTACCGACATTAGATCACGTTTTTATTGGAAATGCCGTTGTTTCAAATAACAATGACACATGCTATGTATATGCAATTAATGCATACGAAGACGATTTACAAATTGAGCTACCGCCACAAGAGATATTACCATTCGATTATTACGAAAGTGAGGAAGACTTTTTCGACCACGACATTAACAATGATATTGACACTCATACGCATAAAACGTACGATGAAAGAATTAAAATCATTCAAGAATCTCTTCGCTTGGATCATCTCAATACAGAAGAACGACAGCACGTTTTCGATCTTGTAAACGATTTTTCACACCTATTTTATCTGCCTGGTGATAAACTACCGGCCACGTCAGAGATCAAACATAGCATACCTACGACCGACGAATTACCTGTGACAATTCGACAATACCGATACCCTCCGGTACATAAAGAAGAAATTAATAAACAAGTGAAGAAACTTATCGAAAATAATGTAATTACCGACTCGGTTTCTCCGTATTATTCGCCTCTATGGATTGTTCCCAAGAAACCAGATTCAAAGGGGAATAAACGATGGAGGATGGTTATCGACTTTCGCGCATTAAATGAAAAAACAATAAGCGATGCTTACCCTTTGCCGAACATCGTTGAAATCCTTGACTGGCTCGGTGGAGCAAAATATTTCTCGATCTTTGATTTAGCCTCAGGTTTTCACCAAATAGAAATGGATCCCAAGGACCGACAGAAAACAGCCTTTAGCACCCCTAACGGACACTACGAGTATGTTAGAATGCCTTTTGGTCTTAAGAACGCACCTGCTACCTTTCAAAGATTAATGGACAGAGTACTACTTGGTTTACAAGACACTAAACTATTTGTTTACCTCGATGACATAGTAGTTTTCGCTTCTTCCCTAAAGGAACATGGTATAAAAGTCCGTAGACTTTTTGCTAAACTCAGTAATGCCAATCTTTCATTACAACCAGATAAGTGCGAATTTCTTAATACAGAAGTTATCTATCTCGGACACGTGATCAGTGACGGAGGCGTTCGTCCTGATCCTAAAAAGACCGAAGCGGTCGATAAATTCCCGATCCCTAGGACAGTAACGAACATCAGACAATTCCTTGGCCTAGCGGGTTATTACAGAAGATTTATAGAGAATTTCTCGGGACAAGCTAAGCCGTTGACAGATTTATTGAAAAAGGGTGTAGAATTTAAATGGGGACCAGAACAACAGAAAAGTTTCGACTACTTGAAAAGAGCTTTATGCTCCACTCCAATTTTGCAATATCCGAATTTTGAAGAACCTTTTATTTTAACGACTGACGCATCAAATTACGCAATAGGTGCAGTATTGAGTCAAGGAAAAATCGGGGAAGATAAACCAATCGCATACATGTCGAGACTATTAAATCCAGCCGAGAAAAAATTACGGAACAACTGAAAAGGAATGTTTAGCCGTGGTATACGCAATATTGCATTTCAGACCTTACTTGTACGGACGAAACTTTACGCTCGTAAGTGATCACGAACCGTTGAGATGGATTGATTCAGTAAAATTGCCAGTTCAGCGATTGATTCGCTGGAGAATAAGATTACGCGAATACGCATACACCTTTGTATACAAACCAGGGCGACTTAATTCAAACGCCGATGCCCTTTCCCGAAATCCCGTTACCACCGATACGATTATATTACCAATTTCATCTTCCGCTAAGAAAACATCAATGACAGTAATCCCGCGGATTGCAACTTCTTCTAATCCAATAATTAAGCGTGGCCGACCATTGGGCAGTAAAAACAAACCGTTACCCACTCTTTTCGAGGAACCAAGCATTTCTGGTGCAACAATCGGAGAAAGAGTACGAAATCGTAAAACTACCCCCAATGTTCCAGCAGTACTTATCAAAACCTCGCGAACCACGCAAAAACAACATTTCTCTGCAATCCCATTAAACACTGAAAGGGGACCTCCTACCGCACATGCCCGACACAGCGCATTTCCTAGCCTTGCCCCCAAACGGACATTGCCAAAAGTACGTTCAAACGAGCCATCATCCCGACCGATGAAACGGATTACAGACGCTTTAAAATTTGCTTATGACATCGACGAAAGCCTTCAGACTGACGAACATTCCGAAAACGAAAACTTACCCAAGGTCTCAAAGAATAAAAATATAATTGAAATAAATGACAATGAAAGCCCGAATTCAGACAATAGGGATAAATATTGGTGGGATCATACCCACGGAAATTCAGGCGCGAATAAAACATGTGCCACCCAAACCGACGAACATACTGACTCCGATGACGCTGACGATGAAGTAGCGAACTTTGGTGAATCCGCAATTACGTTTCAACATCCCACGGGTAGGTCGACTCCCGCAATAAATAATAACATACAAACCAGTACCGATGAAGACGAATCTAATTCACAAAGACGACCTCACTCCAATAAATTAATATCGAATCCCGATTCTGCAGATAGTGATAGTGAAATCGAAATTGAAAACGCGAAAATTGACGAACCTCCTGATACAAGGTTCAACAAAGCGGTTTCAAGTACAATTCCACCTGCATTGTTTTACCCTAATATGGAAAAGGATGAAAAGAGAATACAAATAAGTATTACTAATGAAAACTTAACCTATCACAAAGGAAATTATTTGCACTTTATTTCGGCCGATTGTGAGTTTACAACCATGATTTCACGATTGCTTATTGAAACGGATAAAATTTTCCCACAAGACATCAAATGGAAAAAGCCTAAATGCAATCAAGTCTTAGTTACGACAAAAGGCAACAACAAAATTTTGAGTGCTGTACTGAAAAGTAAACGATTCGAAACTTTTTCAATCCAAGACCTGAAAAACGTGCTTCATACTGTAAAAGACGTGATAACCGAGTATCGAATTAAATCATTACGAATATCAAAACCAGGAGACATGCTGGAAACTTACAGTCACGCTTTTATAACGGAAATACTCGAAGAATGTTTAAACGATTGCGATTGTTCTATTGTCCTTTGCCAAGGTAACGTTGTAATACCAGACGAAGAAATAAGACGCGAAATAATTTCCGAGTATCACGAGAGTTTAGTAGGCGGACATAAAGGAGTAACTAAAACTTATCGACGTATTCGAGAACGATTTTATTGGCCTAACCTCAAAGCTGAAGTAACGGAATACGTGAGAACTTGCCCCAGTTGTCAAGAACAAAAACTGACTCGGATTAAAACACGTGAGCCTATGATAATTACTGATACGCCAGCAGAATCATTTGACAAAATTTCGATCGACACAGTGGGACCATTGCCCATAACGCCAAACGGAAATCGACATATCCTCACCATACAGGACAATCTGACGAAATATTGCATAGCTGTACCCATACCCGATATAAAAGCTGAAACAATTGCTGACGCTCTAGCTCGTAACGTCATAATTCATTTTGGAACCCCAAGAATCATTCTGAGCGACCAAGGCAGATCCTTTGTTGGGCAGGTGTTTCACCATCTTGCCAAACTATTTAAAATCAAACACGTTACAACTTCAGGTTACCATCCCCAATCCAATGGATCTTCAGAACGAAGCCACATTTTCTTGACTGAATTTATTAAGCATTACATTGACAAATACGAAGACTGGGACAATTTCACTCCTTTCGAACTCGTATACGGTAAATCTGCCCGCATCCCAAGCTCTTTTCCTTCCGCTGAGAAAATCGAAACTTATGGCGATTATTTGTGCGACCTTACATCCCGATTGGATGAAATGCGATAACTCGCTTCCAAATCCTTGTTAAAATCCAAGTATCGCTCCAAACGGTACTACGATAGGCAAATTCACGAAGCTAACTTGAAACCAGGAGATATGGCCTACGTTATAAAAGAACCGCGAAGAGGAAAATTTGACTGTCATTACACCGGACCATATTTGATAACTGAACTCCTCAACAATCATAATGCTGTACTAGAAACAGAAACTGGAAAACGTATAATTAAACATTTAGACAAACTAAAACCTTGTATACAATGACAATTTATCTTACTACTTTGAGTGACTTACTAATATTTTATAGTTGTATATCACTAATGTTATATTTTTTTATGTGTGCATTAATAACATGTTTTGCTTATTTTTCAAAGGATTTCCAAAGGAACAAAACAAAATATATCCAAAATAATTACAATTCTCTCCACGCTTCCACTGGCTGCGAAAATGTCGAACTGGTCTGCTATACTGGAGTACCAAACCGTCTTCCATGATGTCGTTCGAGGTGGAAACCCGTAATGACCATATGATAACCGTATGCCCATTAAAACAAACAAATATTGTCAAAATCGAAAACCATAGACAGAACGTTGAAAAACCTATAATACATAATAATACATTACCGACATTAACTAATAACTATAATGATAACGATAACGGACGCAAATTAATGCATATTAAATTTCAAGAAAGAATGATATCGTGATTGGAAGTCAGAATATTTAAACTTTCTATTCTATACCAATGGATTCAACTCCGCTATTGCAGCCTTCACCTACCCTCTGTTCCGATCTTTATATCCGGAAACACCGCAGAATGTCAAATCAGTTTCCAACATATTTCGATGCGTATTCAAGAACATCGAGTGGAGAGTATCGGTTTAAAAAAAAAGGGTACATAAATATGTATATATATATATACACGTTTATACATATCCTTATATATCCGGCCCTGGTCGAAACATTGACGGCTACATACAACCTCGGTTTGTAATCCGCTGAACAATCGCAATGTCTAGATGTATCTTCCATGAGGAGAGCATTGTCAGAAGACATATATGCACATCAGATGGAATTTACAAAACCAATACCGATCGATCAATAACCGAACGTGTTATCAAAACCCTCGTCAGATGTCGAAACGCACGAAATATATTGTCACCCATACCAAGGATGACGAGTCTATAGAGAAACGCTATCAGAATGGCATTCATAATCCACATACCCTTTGAAAAACTTAGTACTCTACTCCTTACGACCTAGAATTTTACAACCAGATGTTCAAACCATGTTTTAAACTTAGAGTCAATGATTCTTGTACTATTTATACATATTCCAATACAGCCATATTTTAATATGCATAAATTTGAAGTCACCGAGGACGATGACTAGTCTAAGTGGGGAGGTGTCACGTACGACGTTTTCTGTGATTTCTTTTTGACCAGCACACACATAATTGTAGACGTGCGAGAAGCAATAGAGTCAGCTATTTTTATTTTTCACCGCAACCAAAAATATAAGCGTTCGAGATACCTATCGCAATTGTATTGCTTCTCAGACACCATAGACGCGTGCATCACAGACCATAGCGAAGATATACGCTTTCCTTGTTTATCAACTGGGCACAATACCTAATGCATGTATTTTCGTGTAGCGAGTCGCTCCCCTATTTTTTTCCCGCTCTGCATGAGAGCAGTCATAAAAGTTTTCCGATCGGAGTCTCCAGCCCTATGATAGGGATCGGCAAGGCGACATGGTAGAGATCCAAAATATCCAACCTTTATTGCTTCTCAGAGGAGGTCGAACTCTCGAATAATAGACGCAAAATAGTTCTTCTCTGTGCCCAAATTAAGAGAGTACCCCTTCTGGCAAAGTCATCTCGCCCTTATAAAACCTCCTTGTCTCGACGACAAGCGCGCAGTATAGCCGAAGTTTTTAACGTCGATACACTGTTCGTAATCCAGGTCTTCTATAGAAGAGAGTGATCCGACAGTAGTATCGGACGTATATTATAATTCGTCAGTTTTCAACCAGAATTTTCACTCGTCGTTACGCTGTCCGAAATCCGGGTCTTCTGTAGAAGAGTGTGATTCGGCGTAATTATTAAAGTCAATTTACATTGTTTTATAATCAAAAGGGTCATACGACCAAATATTTCAAGTACAAATTATTGTTATTCCGCGACCAGATCTCTAGAAGATTGTGAGAGTACGCGTGTGTGTTTAAAGAAATATTCAACGAAAGCAAGAATACGTTATTGTAAAGCGACGACACCGCTCCTGATTGTCAAAGGTATTTATCACATTATAAATTTACTTGGAATGTACCAAATTATTATTTCATCGAGTGTTAATTAAACTATTGTGTGACTCAAGACATTGAAGTCCCTTTATTATTAATTTCCTAAACCCATAAAAGAAACAAGATCTCTCGAGGTCTCACAGCAAACGTTCCCACATAATTATTATCCCGAAGAGCACTCGTGACTCATTAGGATAGTAATCGGAGTAAAGCGTTTACCGCTCGACGCTTATAACTCTAGAAATATATATCTTTTCTAAACGGCTTCGGACGTATCACAGTATTAAATATAGAAATTGACGATCTCAATTTTCGAATTAAAATATTGAACAAAAAAATTGAAAAGAACACAAAAACAATTAACATGACCCCAAACAATATCAAAGAAAGATTTTTCACCTTAGAACAAACAAAGCTAAATAAATTATCAAAACTCTCATATGAAATTCACCAAAAAAAACTACAAAATCTCAGATTTCAACGAACCAAAAACATACATCATCACATTTTCAACCACGAGGAATTTTTAAAAACAATATCATCACAAACACATTTAGACCACAACAAGATACATCACTTAAATTGTCAAAATACAAATCAAACAACACAAAATCACAACATTCTATATTCACCACTCGCCAATAGACAACATAACACAAATAACAATCTTCCCACCGATCCTTTGGAAAATATAAATTCAACAACCACATTGAACAAAACTAAAGACTGGCTCATAAACCTATCCAATATAGACATTCCCCTACACATTTCCACTTTCCTGTCTCTAGGGGAAAAATTCTGTTTCCCTTACCTTAAACTCTCAAACATAAAAACTCACATCCACAAATCAATCTCTGAATTCGAAGCCAAACTAGATTTTTCACTTGACAAACCTAGACAAATTGAAATTAGAACTAGATTCAGCAAAATCTTAAACAAAATAAATATCCCCAAATCATTCTCCAACACCAACCAAATTATAAAACACACTTCTTCATTTTTGAAAAACAACCCCCAACTCTTAGTCACACGAGCTGACAAAGGAAATACAACAGTCATTCTAAAAAAATCAGATTACGTCACAAAAACCCTTGAATTACTTTCAGATTCTACAATTTACAAACTAACAAACAAAAATCCCATCGATTCTTTACAAAAAGGTATCAAAAACATTCTCGCTAGATGGAAATCCCTAAAAATCATAGATGGATCGAAATATAAATATTTGAAAGCTGAAAATTGCAACTTATCCCGTCTCTATTGCCTACCAAAAATTCACAAAATAAACTATCCACTTCGTCCAATAGTATCATCCATAAATAGCCCAACACACAGATTAGCTGAATTCATTCAATCAAAACTCTCTAAATTAATCAGTACGACAAACTCACACGTCAAAGACAGCTTCCACTTAAAACATTCACTGTCCAACCTCTCAATCCCACTCAACTATAAACTATTCTCATTTGATGTCGTTTCTCTCTACACCAACATTTCATTACAATTAGTTATCCACAGCCTGCAAAAAAGATCAAACTTATTCCAAATGCATGTCCCTTACACGAAATAATTAAGGCCATAGAATATATCATGTTCTCAACCTTTTTCACATTCCAAGACAAAATCTACCAACAAATCTCAGGGTTACCCATGGGATCACCTTTAGCCCCAATACTATCCAACATAGTCATGATCGACCTTGAAACAAGTTGTCTAGAAAAATTGAAGTTCTCACTGCCGTTATACAAAAGATACGTCGACGATATTATTATTGCTCTACCAACTAACAAACTAGAATCCACTAAAAAGATTTTTAATTCCTATAACCCAAAACTACAATTTACATCCGAAAATGAAATAAACAACAAAATCCCATTTCTTGACTTACTATTAATCCGTAAACAAAACTCAATCATCACAAATTGGTATAGAAAACCAACTTGGTCTGGCAGATTTATTACTTTCTTCTCACACCACCCACTCTCACAAAAAAGCCATAATCTACATGTTGATTGACGGAGCAATAAAACTATCTCACCCTTCATTTCATAAAGAAAATCTCCAACTCATTAGCAACGCAATGACAAAAAACTGCTATCCAATCTCTTTCACAGACAAATTAATAAAACATCGAGTTTCCATAATCAACAAACAAAAAACGAACAACAATAATTTTGACTCCTCCAGAATAATAAATCTCCCCTACACAAAAAACATACATCACCAACTAATCCGTCTTTTCCAACAATACAACATAACATTAGTTACAAACAATAAACACAATATTTCATCCATCATTGGTTCCACCAAAGACAAAATCAACAACAATCGAATATCCAATATCGTTTATAAAATCGACTGCAATGATTGCAACGCCACTTACATAGGCCAAACTAAAAGATATCTTGAAACCCGAATAAAAGAACACAAAAATAGCATAAAACACACTACCGAAATACACACAGCCTTAGCACAACATGCAATAGAACATAAACATGACTTTCAATTCGATAACACAAAAATACACTTCGCACAAAAATTTAGGGAGCAAGAAAAAAATCCAAATTTTTGGGGGATTTTCAACAGGCTGTAACTCATACAAAAATGGTCGTACAGCAAAAATAAAAAAAGCAAATTGTAGCTCTAAGTGTCTAGTTTTCGGATCTGAGTTTGAAAATTTTTTTTTGAATTTTTTTTTCGAATAATCATAAGAAAACCACCGAAAAATAAATGTTCGAAATTTTTTTGGTTCTTCTTTTAAATCTACGGACGTGGAAATTTTTTTTTCGACTTAACCTCTATATGGACCGGATAGCTTGTTTATTCAGCTTTAATTTGGTTTTTTAAAAATCTCGATACGAGCGTTTCTCGCTGAGATATCGGTGTTTGAATGGAAAAAGATAATTTTGTCTTTGATTACCAATATCTCAGCAACCAATGATCGCACAGAAATTTTGAGGTTGGTTTCAAAAACTTGAATAAATTCTCTACAAGGATTGGCAATTGAATTTTGAAAAAAAATTTTTTTTTCAATCATTACATGAATTTGAAAAAGCGACCAAAAAAGGGCTTTTTGTGGTTTTTTGGAAAATCAAGCGCCCAATCAAAAATATTGCGGAAACCACTAATGTTAAGTGTGCCTTTTACTGTTCAATATACCCACAAAAACCCTACGAAGTTTCAATTTAATCCAGCCAACCGTTTTTTTTCCCACTTGATCGAATTTTTGAAAAAATTAAAGGAGCAAGAATTTCGCTCTGAAAATGTCACAATTTTTATCAAAAATGAAAAAAAAAAAAAATTTCATTTTTCTCTCAATTCTGTATTAGTGACTTGGAAAATTTAAGAAAAAAAAAAAAATCGAAAATTTTTGAAAAAAAAACTTGCCTTGGGGGTCAACTTTTAATTTATTCAATTAATTTGTGACTAGGAAAATTAAAGTGCGGAAGAGGAAAATCGGTGAGAAAGTGAGTCGCTACATTTCTTTAATTTAGGGCCAATTGAAAAAAAAAATTAAAAAAAAATTTTTTTTTCAAAAATTTTGGAATTTTTTTTTTTTCAAAAATTTTCGATTTTTTTTTCTTAAATTTTCCAAGTCACTAATACATAATTGAGAGAAAAATGAAATTTTTTTTTTTTTTTTCATTTTTGATAAAAATTATGACATTTTCGGAGCGAAATTCTTGCTCCTTTAATTTTTTCAAAAATTCGATCAAGTGGGAAAAAAAAACGGTTGGCTGGATTAAATTGAAACTTCGTAGGGTTTTTGTGGGTATATTGAACAGTAAAAGGCACACTTAACATTAGTGGTTTCCGCAATATTTTTGATTGGGCGCTTGATTTTCCAAAAAACCACAAAAAGCCCTTTTTTGGTCGCTTTTTCAAATTCATGTAATGATTGAAAAAAATTTTTTTTTTTCAAAATTCAATTGCCAATCCTTGTAGAGAATTTATTCAAGTTTTTGAAACCAACCTCAAAATTTCTGTGCGATCATTGGTTGCTGAGATATTAGTAATCAAAGACAAAATGATCTTTTTCCATTCAAACACCGATATCTCAGCGAGAAATGCTCGTATCGAGATTTTTAAAAAACCAAATTAAAGCTGAATAAACACGCTATCCGATCCATATAGAGGTTAAGTCGAAAAAAAAATTCCACGTCCGTAGATTTAAAAAAAAAACCAAAAAAATTTCGAATATTTTTTTTTCGGCGGTTTTCTTATGATTACTCGAAAAAAAATTTCAAAAAAAAATTTTCAAACTCAGATCCGAAAACTAGACACTTAGAGCTACAATTTGCTTTTTTTATTTTTGCTGTACGACCATTTTTGTATGAGTTACAGCCTGTTGAAAATCCCCCAAAAATTTGGATTTTTTTCTTGCTCCCTAAATTTTTGTGCGAAGTGTACTAAGCAATAAGAGTTGGCTCAAAAAAAGGCTAATCATGGAAATGATACAAATCAAAGCACACCCCAACGCCATCAACTTTAGAACTGACATAAAAAATCTTAGCTCAATCTACAATTCGATTATATAACCATCAACACACTCTACCATATTTTACATCACATAACAATTTTAAAATTATCGACATGGTAAACTAACTAACATATTGACACGATAAGCTAATTTTAATGACATCACAAACTAATTTTAAATACCCCTAACTTAGCGCCCCTAATTTATTCTTATTGACACGTCACTGCGAGCACGATCTCTCCCCCAATTCTTAGCACAGAGACTCGAATATGCCACCAGAAAACAATACATCACTCAGTTTTTCTCGAACTTTCGTCCGCTACACAACTTAAAATGTAACGAACAAATGAAAATTTCGAGTTTTTACTCATTTTGGAAAGATAACACACTCTTAAGAACAAACTCAATAGGTAATTACCATAATTTCTTATTATTCACTAAAACTATTCTTAGATCAAATTCTTAAACTTAAATTCTCAATAATGAAACATAAAAATTGACCCATAACTACTTATCCATTACAGATCAGTAAAAATCGCCCATAAACGATATTAACTCCATCTACTGAGTATTTTTTTTTACAAAACATTATTTATATCCACAAATAATGTCTCTGTTCGTCTCAACATCTTTCCAAACATGTGTTTAAAAAAACCGAAATATCACTACTTCGAGGTTAGTAAACTATCATATCTTACTTATATATTTTCTCCACACTCCGTACATTTCACACACCAATACTTACACATAACAATAAATAACTCAATAAAAGACGTCACCCATACTTTATGTACATAATTATAATTAAAACAGTACCAACACGATTGTCACACAAAATAACACAACATCTAGATATTACGTGATTGTAAAACATTGTGTATTACCATTTATACAGAAAAAAATATACATATTCTGAAGAGGACCCGAACCACAGGGCCGAAACGTTAAGAAACACAATGTGTTATTTCCATCGATAACCTTGGAAGTCCTTCACTGGCCGGACCGTAGCCGAAATTTTAACGATGTCTTATCACCTACACGGCCGCACACTTCTTTGATTCATTCTAGACGAAGTAATGGAGGATCAACAAAACGATCGCGCACTCTGCAACATCGTGAAGATCCTCCAATCACAAGATCACAACTATGACTACCAACTACAAAATGGAGTAGTCTTCAAACGCATTCAAGATGACTGGAAGATTTTGGTACCTGACAACGCCAAAATGAAAGTACTCCAGTACTACCACAATTCCTCCGTAGCGGGCCATCCGGGAATGGATGAAACCCTTAGAAAGATACAAGCTCACTTTACCTGGATAAACCTCCGTAGAGATGTACGGAATCAAGTGAAAGCTTGTCACGTGTGCTCATGCCTTAAATCCACCTGGCCAAAACACCCGGATCATTTAAGGCCGCATCAACCCCGACAACCTTGGGAAATAGTAGCGGTCGATCTCATGGGTCCCTATCCACGGTCAGGCCGAGGCAAACGGTTTATCTTAGTCGTCACTGACTTATTTTCACGATGGGTGGATGCCTTTGCGATAGGCTCCTCCGAAGCAACCCGAGTGATAACCCTCCTTGAAAGCAAGGTTTTCAGTAGATGGGGATATCCGAAGGCAATATTGTCGGATAACGATCCCCAATTCTCTAGCCTAAAATGGCGTAACGCCTGTTACTGAGCGTAGCCAGCCTCTGGACCACTGCAATATACCATCCACGAGCTAACCCCACGGAGAGACGCAACCAAGAAATAAAGAAAGGTCTACGGTTGCATCTGCGGGATAAACAGCATCGGGATTGGGATTTCCAACTCTCCCACGTTCTGTTCCAAATACGTAACCGACGAAATGCGGCGACGGGTCTTTCTCCAAGCGAAGCCTTACTCGGAAAGGGCCTACATCTCCCCGGCGAATGGAAGTTTCCGATCGGCGTCAATAACGTGAATGCAGATCACGAACAACGTATCCAGCAAGTCCAAGAGCATGAAGCAAATTATCAGAGCAAATATTCTAACACCACTGAGACATCTCCACGGTACCAACCTGGAGATCAGGTGTATGCTCGAACTCATGTCCAATCTAATGCTCCAGAGGGAATCCACGCCGGATTCGTTCCTCCATGGAGTGGACCCTACACCATCCATTTCCAAAATTCATGGCGGTCTTTTGAAGCCAGTCTCCGCCTCACCACCACTCTAGGAAATCACACCGGGACCGGAGTCCAACCCTATGACTCTCGCCACGGTTCCACCACCCTTGGGTGCTTCGAAAAGGCCAAACCCTACGGCTAAATCGAATACCACCCCAGACACGCCAAACCTTACGGCCTGTTCCGGACCACTAACCAGGGAACCATTGCTGGTTTCCACCAGTCGCACGGATCTGGAGCCAAACCCTACGGCTCCATCGACCGTCACCCCGAAGAAGCCACACCTTACGGCTTGTGCCGACGAGCTACCAACCTCATCCTTGGGGAATTCGGTCCAGCTCAACCCTACGGCTCGGACCAAATCATCCTTGGGAAATTCGAGAGAGCCAAACCATAGTGCTCAATCGAACAACACCCCGGACACGCCAAACCTTACGGCTTGTTCCGGACCACCTACCAGGGAACCATTGCTGGTCCCCACAAATTGCTCGGACCAGGAGGTCCTCTCAACACCCGCGGTGAACGCGGGCACCAGGCCAGCTTCCAGTCCGATTCCAAGGCCAGTTTTTGGCCGAACTTCGAAGAAATCACGCAAAAGACCTACAAGAACTTCTATCAGTACCACCGTGCATCGCGGATCGTCGCCATACAATTTGCGCCCCCGCCCCCCAAGAACACACCCCACATAACACAAAACACCCCAAAGATGCCTGGACGAACCGACTCCCCGGACATTTGTTGTACGCCACTTTGGCGCACATATATTTTTTTTCCGTCGTATTCGTCCATGCACCTTCGGAATCTGAAACAAACAAAAATAATAATACTAATAATGCGTTCACAGTATTACTCCGTATACGTACACAAATAATTAACGCGAGGAACACTAGCGCCGACCCTTACCTTCCCAAAGAGTTTCCTCCGTCGGTTTTCCGACGCTTACCTGTAATACTTAATTTTTATTTATTTTTGTTACTCACCGTAACCGTCGCGCTGCGATACCTGAAAAAAAGCTAAAAAACGATCAAACCCTTAACTCTTAATTTTATTTATTGTTGTTTACTTACCGTAACCGTCGCGCTGCGATACCTGAAAAAAAATCAAATACTTACCTGTACACCTCATTTTTTTTCTAATATTTGCTCGTGTTCATAAATTGTATCCACTTACTGTTACTGTTTGCGTACACTCCCATCGCGTACATACTAAAAGCGACATTTACATTTTCTCCCGCGAAAGGGAATATTCGAACTCGCTGCGACACTAGCACCGCGATCGGCGATTCGCGACACTCGCCGCGAATTTGTCCCACGCCGCGACACCAGCGCTGCCACACGGCTCCCTCTCCACTTACGCCGCGCCATAACATAACGTCCGCGCCGGGGTCTCGCGCTCCGTATACCCGTGCCTGGAGTTCGGCGGGAAATCACCGCTCCGGCCGGGTATATAAGGAGGGCGCGAGGCCCGGCTCGGGCTCAGTTCTCGACTACTGAAATAGTAGAGAGGACCCTCCTGGCGAGCCATTGGAAAGTGGTGAGCTGGTGAACCCTTCCCCCCCGGCGAGCTATTGCAAAGTGGTGAGCTGACAACCTTTCCCCTCCCGGCGAACCATTGCAAAGTGGTCAGCTGGTGGACCCCCCACCCTTTTTCTACCCCCTTCCGCTGAGCCGCTGAGAAGTACGCGTGCCGGCACGCCCCCTCCTGCCCGGTTGAGATACTGGAAAGTATCGGAGCCGCGGATCCCTGGTCTACACATCCTCTAACCTCCAACTCGTTACCGCGTTCATCCGGGATATCGCACTCCTCGTAGTAGACGTCCACGTTTTTTTTTTTAATTAAATTTTTTTTTATTTTCTTTTTTATTTTGCGTTTTGGTTTCATTTTGTCTCTTTTTGTTTTAATTTGCGTTTGCGTGCTGTTTGTTCTGTACAGTTTGTTAATATTCCGTAACTATATATATCGATTAACCATCAATCGACAGACGATCTCATTCTTAACCTCCCCTTAGCTATTATTTCTTAACAGTTATTTACATTTATTTATTTTTATTTTATTTTTATTTTTATTATTATTATTTTTATTTTTTTGTTTTGTTTTTTATTCGCCTCTCGAAAGCTCGTGCCGACGACGTTGGCAACACCGGCGAAGAGTCAACGCGTTGGCCAACCTCGGGCCTGGGATACCGCCCATTTGGCACCGCGCGGACCCTTGCACCTCGCTCGGCGTGCTAAGGTGAGAAGAGACGGAGAACACGCCTCCCGCCCCGGCAGGGGCCCCCGCGGACCCAAAGGGGTTCAAAGTCCCTCTGCCCCCTCGTCCGCTCTCCCCTCTCCAACCACCCACCCGACCCGTAACCCCACCAACGCCTCCCTCTCCACCCCTGTTATGGGACCAAGGGGGATTTGACGCCATCTTCGACCGAGTGGTGTCGGCCCTAACTCCCGACCCACGCACAGGTCCCGTCCCCCCCTCCTCGTCCTCGTCCCTGTCCCCCCCGGCCTCACCAACGCGGCCAGCCTGTCATCAGTAGCCAGGGTCGATGACGACCCTGGCTACTGATTGATTGGACACCTCTTTCGACTCTCGGCCTCAAAAACAGCCCTTTTAAGGGCTAAAAGCCCAAACAACCCTAACGTATCATTGGGCGTAGTCACGAAGCGACGTCCGCACCATATTAGCTACGCGAAAACATTCTCGTCGTGAAACCGGAACTAAAACATTCCCCCCGCACTAATTGTTGTGAGAATTTCTCGGAATTCCGTTAGCGTATACTCCACGGGTTTTCTCCGCCAACAAATTAAGCAAGCAGAAGCAAGAACCGAGAGAAAAATCATCATCACCCAAAAGCTGACAGAGAAAAACCACGAGGAACTGAAAAAGAAGAGCGGAGAAGAATGGAAAAAAATTGATGAGCGTTTCAAACGCGCTATGGACGGTCTAAGCTCGTTCGCGCAGTCTTCACAGAGCATGGGGAGTGCAATCAACGAGAATACTCGACGAATTCACGAATGCGAGGACGCACTAAAACAACGAGGAAACGAATCCATACAAAACATTACATGGAGCGGTGGACTAAATACGAGTCAAATGTATGGCAGCCAAACAAAAACCACCGATATTCAACGGCGATGGCAAAGAAAGACTGATGAGATTTCTCAAGGCATTCGAGGAATCTTGGCGATTCACTGGAGGAGGAGACCTTCATTATATGATAAGTCAATCCCTTCGAGAGGCTGCCAAAGACTGTCGGTGTGTGAAGGGTGAAGGAGTTCAAACGATCCAAGACTTCGCCAAAAAATTTAAAGGGAGATATTGGAGTCAGGAAATACAAGGTAAAGTCCGTCGAAATTTGGAGTTCGGAGCCTATGAGTGGGATGGCCACAAAAAGACCCGGGCAGAATATGCCACTCGGATCTTCGGCAATGCGAAGGATCTCACTAAAAAAAATGGGGGACGAACAAATTATATAGAAACTCGCGAAACACTTTGATGAACAGATACGGATGGCAGTCAGGGTCAGCGGAACGAAAAACTTCAAAGATTTTTTGGAATTACTGGAGGGAACAGATGGAGATGGCTTAATGGGAAACGAATGTTACCAAAGGTAGGAAGGGCAACACTGCAAAAATTCCAACTCAACGGTCCGAGGTGGGATCAGAATGGAAACAACGGGATCAGAGAAACAATCACTCACCGATGGCCTTGGGAAAAGCCAGGTGACTGGTACCAACCGAGGTGGCAAGGACCCCCGCCATGGCAGAACCAAGTTAACCAGCAGAACACGCTACTTAACCCAAACGCACCTGTCTGGAAAAATCCGGGAAGGTTCGACAAAGAAAAAACATGGGCAGAGCCTCGAACGGGGTCAGAACAACGAAATCCACCAGAAATCGGCACAGAAACATCAACCCCGGGAAACGAGTGATGGTTGCGCCCGTAACGGTTAATTCCATAGAAGAGTTACCACGAGGTGCAACCAGCGAAGATGATGAGGTAGTAAAAGAAGCACTCGAAGAAGCCAGAAAAAGAGACCACAGGAACCAAAAGAAAAAGGAGAAAAGAAAGGAAAAAAAGAAGAAAGAAGAAGTAAGCATCGGGACAGTGGAAATCGACCCATCTAACAAAAATAAAAAAATCAATCAGCCGAAAATCACGACGGACAGAAAAACAAAATCTATGGGGTGGACGAAGGAAGAACCCCAGTTGATGATGGAGGCCCAAAAATGGATTCAGGATGCCATTGCGACAATTCAACCGAAACCTTGCGTAATGCAAAAACTAGAAGATGCAAAGTGTCCAGAATTGCCAGTCACAAGCGCCAGTTTGGGGGAACATTCGGAGGGTATTGGTGCATGACGAAACAGCAGAGATATCCACCAATACAGAAGCTCCGTATAGATTGATGGGAAGCGAAAATACAGATAAAAACTGACCATCAATGCCTAAGGGTTGTGACGACATGTCGGTTTATTGGAGATCAGCTCCGGAGATGGGCAGCATTACCAAAAGTCTACTACACGGGAATGGAGCTTCAAGGCGGAGGAAATCAAATCGAAGACACCGAGACAAAAGCAAGGAAATTTAAAATGCATCCAAAATGAGTATGGGGATGCGAGGGCAAAAACAACAGAAATAATGTGCAAATGGGGCTCTAGAAACCACATCGGTAATGGAATGTGGACGGCGCTTCTTTTGGACGCCATCAAAGACCCTCCGATAAAGAAAAATCGTGAGGAAGACGGACATCAGAGGACGAGAAAAGTTTTCCGGAAGCGGAATGGAAAACGAGAACGAACGGCACCGGCGACGCGGCGTACGGGTCCACAGCGGAAGAGGGCAGTCCAAAGCGCCTATGTAGTAATTCAGAGCCACGAGTACGTGTCCAGAGACAGCTGGACGAGACGGCGGAAGAAAAAAACGAAAAAGCAGAAGGATGTCCGCAAGACGGGCGGGAACATCACGACGAAAAAAGCCGGGGTGAGAAGAAGGGAGTCGACGTTTCGATTCCACAGAGCAAAAAAAAATCCTTTCCGTTTGCGATATTTTTTTTGCACTTGCGTAAGAGAGAGGAAGAATTTCATCTTTTCAATTATTAGCGATGTTTTTTTTTGTTTTTGGCGCTAACAAGAAGCCTTTTGCGGAAAATGGGCTGAAAAAGGAGATTGTTTGTTGTGGTTACCATGAGATGAAAAAAAAAAAAATATTGCGCATTGGCGTTCAAAAATATCTTTACTTCCGCGAATCGAAGTTTTAAAAGATTTCTATTTTGCGTAGCGACGTTCAAAAAGATTTTATTATTGATTAGACGGTGTTAATTTTGCGTCAATAGAAAAAATAAATAAATACATAAATAAATAAATAAAATTAATATTCTTTGATTGCGTGCAGTATTAAGTTATGCTGGAAATGTATAGTATGATCGGTGGATGGAGAGAATGAGATTGGATGTTTTATGATGGAACGAATGATATTGTTTCTTTTTAGTATCGGTGTGCGGGAGAGATCGAAGGTATTTGGACCGTGCATGTTAGAGTACGGAGAAATCTTCAAAATATCGTAAAATTTCAAAGATTGAAATTTCAGGAAAGTTGAAGATTTCGGGGGACAATGAGACGTATAGGTAGGTCTCAGGTGCGAGCGCTCCCGAAACGCGAAGGCCAACAATGTTATTGCGGGCGGTCATTGCCTTCGTGCGATCCTCGGTCTCTCGGTGGACATATTGAAAATCGAAAAGAGTCAAGTGGGGGGAAAAAGATTCGAGAAAATTCGACGAATGACCAAGACACTTGGGAAGGGGAATAAAAACGCGGCAAAAGAGGAGTATAAAAGAGCCGTTCTGGGGCCACAAAAGGGGTCTTCTGTTTTCGACCTCCAACCCTGACGCAAGTAGCGAAAGAAGGTATCGGTACGAGCTGCAAAGCGAGGAAGATATCGGAGTAAGGAAAGCGTCAGGGGAAAGAGGAAGGAAAAGGAGCGAAATAAAAGAGACATTATCGGTTGACATTTCACTGCTCATTGCGGCATTAATAGTGAAAAGGCAGCGTTCAATAATCCCGATTAAGGAACGTGTGATTAGGCGCAAGTAGCGAAAGGGAGTCCTAACGGATACCCGATTAAGGAACGTGCCAATTAACGCAAGTAGCGAAAGGGAAATGTGAATGCGCTGGAGTAATGAAATGCTGCGATTAAGAGAGAAATGAAAACGAAAGTCTCAGAAAACAATAAAAAGAAAAGAGATAAAGAGGAATAGAGAAATTTAAAGCCACCAAGATTCAAAATAAATCCAGCTGACGATAGTCAGAAAACGTCAGAGCTAGGAAATAAATAGAGGAAGAGAAAAGCCGTCTCGCACCGAGAGATAGAGAGAGAAACGAACAACACATGGGCAGTGACCGCGAAAGGCCGAGCTGTAGAAAATGACGGATCCGCGAGCGAAACATATACAGGCCCACACCAACACAAATGTACATTTAAACACAGCGGCTCAGTGCACCAACACACACACACACCCATCCACATACAATATCTGCGAGCGACACAAACACACACACAAACACACACATACACAATATCTACTGCGAGCGAACACCAACACACACACACACACACACCCACATGCAAGATCTGCGAGCGACACAAGCACGCACACACGAAGTGAAGATACACAAACATACATTTCGCAGTCAAACATGATGCAGCGTGAGTTGAGCAAGACTCTACACATACACACACACACATAAATAAGCAGAGTATTGGGCAAGCGAAGCAACCAGCGACGAATTTTAAATGTGCAGGTTGATTCACAACGAATTGTACAAACGTTCAGAAGAAATTCATCAATAAATCTACGATTATTTTATGCGAAAAAGGTCTTTACTAATTTACTCCCTAATCGAGTCCCGAATCCAAACAAATTTAATGTAATTAGGAGTAACCCGTTACAATATACAGGGTGTCCCATTTTAATCTTACACCTGATTTTTCTCGAAAAATATTGCTCGGACGAACTATTGTGTGGAACAAAACTTCTAGGGATTGAAGGGGGACGTTTGAAAAAAATTTATTTGAGGAAATAAATTCAAAATGGCGGCGTTACAAAGGCTGACATGTTTTTTTCAAAAGGAAACATAAGTTTTTTTTATTGCCAAAAAATTTGTCAGCTTAAAACTAAAAACTTTGGTAGAAAAATATTTTCGACAAAGTTCATAGTTTTCAAGTGAGAACATCATTTTCAATTATTTCAGATGTATCCAGGATTTGTGTGTGTGTGTGTGTGTGTGTGTGTGTGTGTGTGTGTGTGTGTGTGTGGGCGCGCGCGTGCGTGTATGTGGTAGGGACAATTACACTAAATGTCTCACGGCAAGCCGCTCAATGTTGTATTTTCGAATGTATGAACAAAAAAAGAATAAAATTTTTTTGTTGTAAATTTTGTTTTTGTTATTTTCAAATTTAGACGATATTTCATGAGAAAATTTTGGAGGAAAATCGATGAAAAATAACGTGTTTCTTTAAACCCTTGACGAACTTTGATCACGATGGGTAGAAAAACACACACAAATCCTGGATACATCTGAAATAATTGAAAATGATGTTCTCACTTGATAACTATGAACTTTATCAAAACATTTTTTCAACAAAAGTTTTTAGTTTTCAGCTGACAAATTTTTTGGCAACAAAAAAAAGTTATGTTTCCATTTGAAAAAACATGTCAGCCTTTGTAACGCCGCCATTTTGAATTTTGGCTCCTCAAATCAATTTTTTTCAAACGTCCCCCTTCAATCCCTAGAAATTTTGTTCCACACAATATTTCGTCTGAGCAATATTTTTCGAGAAAATTCAGGTGGAAGATTAAAATGGGACACCCTGTATATATATATATATATATATATATATATATATATATATATATATATATATATATATATATATATATATATATATATATATATATATATATATATATATATATTGTGACGAGAATAAATTGGGCGCCCCCGTCCGGTGCGCAGAGTCGAGATGTCCCTCCGGCTCGGGGCCGACACCGCGACCACGACGAGCTTCCATGGGGTCCCCTGAAGGAGAAAATTACCAATTGTTAATTCCCCCCATCGTTTTTCTTTTTCTTTATGTAATTTCCGCGGCCTCCCGCGAGCGAGAGAGAGAGGACGAGGTTGGTAGACGGTCGCGCCATCGGAAGCGACTACGGCGAGGGCGTCAAGCTGAGGAGGAGAGGGGGACACCGGGCATAACGAAGCGTCGCGCGGATTGCGAATGCGCCCGCATTCATCCATGCCATAGAAGACGACGAACGCATACCCGCTCACCTCCCGCCCGTCTACGTATCCGTCGTAGGCCCACCGTCGCGTTCGATCGGGTCATGTAGCGAGTCGTCCGCGCACGATCTGGCTCGGGATCGTTGAGAATAATTTATATTCGCGCGCGCTAGTCCCGTGGCGCGACACCGGAACACCCGCGCCCGCCCTCTATACGGGAGATCACGTGGCCCGCGTGAGAGAGGGCCGGCACGTTGGCCCGCGTGCCGGAGAGAGGAGCTTCCTGCGAGGTGTCGAGCCGGACGGACGTGGACGATTAGACAAACGCGGTCCAGCAAAAATCCCCGGGTGAGCCAAGCCGCGCTTCCTCGTATCGGCTCGGTGGCTGTCGACCGTAGAATCGATCCTCGATCTCGGTGCCGTCGTGGCCGCGGCCTTTTCGCGTTATTATAGGGAATTCCGGTGGGAGGGTCGTGCCAGTGCATCCCGCCGTGAGATTCGCGCCGTGGTCGCGCGCGGGAAGTCTCCATTTTTCGCGTCGGGCAAGTTCCCGAAAATTGTCTTTGTCGCTGTCGCGTATTTGAGTGAAAGTGTGTAGTGTGAGTGGGATTCCCGTCGACGATCCTCCGGAGCGGGACGCAACCTCTTAGCGGAGAGCTGGCCTCCCGCCTTTCAGCGGGACGCGAGCTCGAACCCGTGCGGAGTCTCGACCATTTGGCCCGGTATAGCGGGTGTCTCTGTCCCCTGTCTCATCGTCCCGGTTCTGTCGCTGAGGACGGTCGTCGAGTCGGGAGTCGCGGGAGTAAGTGTAGCGGCCGGGAGAGTTCTTGTCGCGTTAACGAATTAATTCCAGCTCGGCCGGGTAACCGAGTAGCGGGGGCCCGGTGTTATTTGAAATCCTTAAGGCCGTTAGGCGAGAGTGAGGAGAGGCCGAGACGAGCTCGCGGTAAAGTGTAAGTGAGTGTAGGTCCCGGTCGCGCGTGCGTGTGTGAATATCCGTTCTAGTCTCTTGTCGCGTTGTCCCGTCTCGGGAATCGTTTGATTGTCGGGGGATTGTGTTGTTAAAACTGAAATAGAGAATAGCAAGACGAATTTTAGACCCGAGTCTCCCGAGACCCCGCCCCTCTACCATTTTCCCAGGGCTGCGGCAAAGCCGGGTATTCCCGTTCTCCCTCCCTCCATCCGGACGAGCCGATTTTCGGCTGGCGCCCTATAAAAATAAATCGTCGGGAAGGACGAGGACGGGATTTTGTGGCCTCGTGGATATCTGAGTATCCTTCTCCCGTTTCCCCTCGAAAAATTGGTCACAATATATATATATATATATATATATATATATATGTGTATATATATATATATATATATATATATATATATATATATATTGTAACGGGTCAAGGTTCGTTACATTTAAATTTATTGGTTCGGGACTCGAACAGGGAAGAAATTAGTTCAGACTCAGGTGTTTTGGTATTTTGCAACAAACGAAATTTATTCAATAATATTGGCTCGATATAAAAATAATAAAGCGATGTACAAGTGTAGTGAGTTGTTTGTGTTGTTTTTGTATTCTCCGCAATGTCTTTCTCGGTCGGTCAATTACTTTTTACTCGCCCGGTACATTTAGTTCGGCAGGATCCGTTATCCTGGATCGGTATTGATTATGCCCTGTCTTCTATTTCGGTGGTTTCTATTGGCCTGAGTTTGCGGCGTGTTCTCGCTAGCGGCGCGATGTGTATCGTTGCTTAGCCTATAGCGCCGCGGGCTTTCCGTTGTATCGTTCCCTTAGGGCGAGTCGAGTCGCGGCGCTCTCTCGCTCGTGGCGCTAGGACTCGCGGTCTACGCGCGCTCTCTCGCGCCGCGGTCTATTCCCCTACCCTAGCTCTGCCCTTCGCGCCGCGGTGATCGATGCTCTCTCCCGATCAATTATCGCGCGTCGATAATTGATCGCCCGGTCCTTGATCTAGGCGTTCGATGTCGCCACCGACCGGTCTACGCTAGTCTACTCGAAAGATGTGCCGCGAACACTCGGTTTACCCTTTTTTGCATATGTTTCGGCACTCTCGTAATTTCGGGATACCTCTTTCTCCTTTCTTCGATCCTGATCCATATAGCTCGATAATCACGGTGTGTGTGTGTGTGTGTGTGTGTGTGTGTGTGTGTGTGTGTGTGTGTGTGTGTGTGTGTGTGTGTGAGTGTGTGTGTGTTTCGTATGACTGTAGCGTACTCTTCCTTATCCCCTACTGTAATATTTCTTTTATTTTTCAAATTTAATATTTTCCCTTACATCTATTCGCAACGCTCGCTTGCTATGCTACCTTCTCTGATCCTATTTTCTCCTGCTGTAATTTTTCTCTCTATTCTCGATAATTGTTCGCTCCCCTTAAGTAATTAACTTTCCTTATTGCTCTTTTTATTTTTCTTTGATATTTCGTGTTTTTGGTTAATCTTTTAACCCTTCTCAATTTCTTTCCCCTTGACCCTCTATCCACCACGCTTTCCTTCCCTTGCGGTCAGTATTTACGACGGCTGAGAACGGCCAAGGTTGTCAGAAAATTGAGAGTACTTTCTCTAGTGACTCCACCTTTTAGTTATTCTGTCAATTTGATCTTTCAATCCTTCTCATTTTCTTTCCCCCTGACCCTCTATCCACCACGCTTTCCTTCCCTTGCGGTCAGTATTTACGACGGCTGAGAACGGCCAAGGTTATCAGAAAATTGAGAGTTCTTTATCTTTTCTCTAGTGACTCCACCTTTTAGCTATTCCGTCAATTTTCCGCCTTTCACACTTTCCTTCCCCTTGGGTCAGTATTTGTGTGCTTGGTACTGATCGACTTCCCAGCCAAAAAAGGAGTGCTTTTCCCCAAAAACTCCCGTCCTTTTATACGCATATTTGCCGCCTTTTTGTTTCCCTCTCTCTTCTATTTTCCCTTAATTTAATTAGTCGGTTTTATCCGGTTTTCACCGACTCTTCTCCCTTTATTTGATTGGTGGGTTTTTCTGGGTTTTACCCGTTTTCCCTTTCCCCTTTCCTTTTGTCTGTCTTAATTTAATTAGTGGGTTTTTCTGGGGTTTACCCGTTTTTCTGTGGATCTGGGAGACAGAGCTATCCATCTCATTGTCCCCCTTTTTTTTTACCCTTCGCGTCTTGGATTGTTCTGTTGACAATCCGAGTTGCGAAGAGTAAAAAAAAATATGTGTGAGATCGTTACTTCCCTGTTTTTGTTTTTCCTTCGACGTTGTCTATCCTTAATGATCGGCTTCCGCTTGTTCTTATTCTAACCGCTCGCATTTTTTTTTTTTTTTTGTAGGGCCGCTGCCCATCGCTTAAAGAAAAATTCTTAACACGCTTTTTATTTTTCAGGGTTTTATTTAAATCGACATATCGCTTTTCTCGTCGTCGCTGGTGGACTCGCTCTTGCTACCGTCGCGCAGTCCCATTTCCCGCCAAAACCTCTCCTCGTCGCTGTCGTATTCGTTGTCTATATTTATGTTTATTAAGGTCTGTTCGTCGTCGTCGTCGTCGTCGTCGTCCTCGTACGTTTCGGTCCCATCATCTCCGTCGCTGGTCGTGATCGGGGCCTCCTCAACGTCGCCGGTATCGTTGGTATTTTCGGCGTTGTTTGTCTCGTTGCTGCTGCGGTTGGTCGCCCACCGTTGCTCGACCTCTCGGTGATACATCGCCGCCCCCGGAAATACCTCTTCTTCTAGGCACGGGTGGATGCCCGGCTCCTCCACGCTGATATTCCGCCACGTGTTGATGATGGCGGTTCCTCTCCCATCGCGTTCATTCAAATGTACCCCAAATTCGTTGGGATTGGTGATCCCTGCCACGGTGACTCTGATGTACACCCTTCTTAACCGGCTGACCTCGAAATTACGGTACATCTTAACGATTGTGTGTTTGACGGTTGACTGACGAGTGATTAATTGATTCCGACGCTCTGATCGTTTCAATTTCCCTCTCCCTTTTATAATCCTAACGTCTTCCCGGGATACCATCCTTTGATATTCTCGTTTGTCACCAGGAACAATTTATATTCGTCCTTATCAGTTTCCCTTTCTTCGTTTATTTGTTCTCTCCTCGTCCGTCGCTGACTATTTCGGGTGTGCCTTTCTCTTTGATTTCTCTGTTCGTCGGTCTCGGTTTTTCTAATATTTGTCTCCATACTGCTCGCTATTTATGAATCTTTTCTTTTCGCGCGCGTGCTTTTATATTCCTCTACCCGTGACTATGCGATATACTAGACTAGCATATCACTTCTTCTTCCTTTTTCTTTGAATTGGTCGAGTCCGTTGTTAGATAGCGCTTCAGCATGCTCGCATGGAATTTTCCCCTCTCTTTTCTTGTTTCTGGGTTTTCCAAGAGAAACGTTGCTATTCCCACGCATCTTTTTATTTTATAGGGCCCTTCGAATAAGTGCATGAATTTCGCGGTCCTCTGTTTTGCCGGATCGGAGACATTAAGAGACCGGACCAATACGAATTCGCCTACTTCGAACGTTGTTGTTTTATGTGTCGTGTTAAATCTTTCCGCTCTTTGTCGTCCCTTTTTCTTGATCCTTTCCCTTACCAATTCGATTTTTTGTTCGTAGGTGAGGGTGTCTTTTTGATCTTTTTTTAGCGCGAGTATCCATTCCCGCCAAACTCGGTAAGGCCTTTTTTTTAATTGTAGCTCCGTCGGCGTGTATTCGGTAGTTTCATGCTGTGTTTCGTTTATGCAGTCTTGGATTACTGACACCCATCTATACCACCCCGTATGTTTCTCTGTTAAAAAAGTTTTGAAGAACCGCCCGAGCTCTCGATTAACTCGTTCCACTATATTTCCTTGGGGATGGCGGATCGAGGAAAATACTCCCTGTATTCCTTCTGTCTTTAGTTTTTCCTCCTATACTTTTGACGTGAACTGTGTACCGTGATCAAACTGTATTCGTCTCGGTTTTCCATATCTCGGGATGTAATCCTGAAATATCCGGTTTATCGTTGCTGCAGTGTTCGCCTTCTTAAGTCGGTATAGTTTGACGAATTTTGTAAATGCGTCTATGGTTACGAGTATGTGTTGCACCCCCCCTACTGCTTTAGGCAGGGGTCCATAGAAATCAATAGAGACCAGATCTCCTGGTCCTTGGGGTATAATGGTTTGCATTTCTGCATAATTATTTTGTACCATGACTTTTACCCTTTGACACAGGTCACAGGTGGCTACTGCCTGCCTCACCCTTTTTGCCATCCGATTGCACGTAAAATCCTCATTGATTAGATGGAAGATTTTCCGTGCGCCCTGGTGTCCGTACATCTCATGGCATTCTTTCACGAAAATGCCAACCAATTCTTCGGGTAGTATAACCTTCCATTTCCCCGTTCGGTCGTTTTTCTGCAGACAGCCCTCGCTAATTCGATACCTTTTATTTTCCCCATTCTTCTGACAGTTTTCCCACGTTTCTTGTAGATTCTCCTGTTCGCGCTGCATCTCTCCGATTCTTTGAAATTGTTGTTTTATTTCTTTTGTAGGTTTTCGTGCCAGGACCGCGGTCAAAACAATTTTCCCTGGTGTTTTTTCGTTGTCGTTGATTCGGTGGCCGCACGTTCGGCTCAATGCGTCGGCTACTTCATTGCCTTTTCCTGGGCAATGCTCTACTTCTATGTCGTAATCCTGAACCAACAAGGCCCATCTCAACATGCGGTCCCCCACGAATCGGCATGTCTTCAAAAATGTCAGCGCCTTATGATCCGTGATGATTTTAATTTTTGCACCCAGCAGATATGTTCGGAATTTCTGCAATGCCCATACAATTGCAAGCATCTCCTTTTCTGTTGTCGTATACCCGATTTCCGCTTCTTTGAATGTCCGGCTTGCAAAGGAAATTACTCCTACCATTCCATCGTTATCTGCTTGGCTCAAAACCGCTCCGATAGCATAATCACTGGCATCAGTGGTTAGGATGTACTCCCGAAATGGATCTGCGTGTTTGAGGATGATCGTTTCTATGAATAATTGCTTTATCCTTTCGAATGCTTTTTCCTCCTTATCTCCCCATCTCCAGTCTTGTCCCTTTTTTAGCAGCCCCAAGAGGGGTATCGTTTCTTTCGCGTGTCTATTTGAGAATTTGCTGTAGAAATTTACCAATCCGAGGAATCCCCTGAGTTGTTTTATGTTCTGCGGCCGTGGATATTCTTTGATTGCTTGAATTTTTTCTGGCTGAGGTTTGATGCCTATGGTTGACAGAACGTGCCCCAGAAATGCTACCTCCTGTTGGAAAAATTTTGATTTTTTAAAATTCAGGGTCATGTTGTTTATGCTGATTTGCTCGAATAGTTGGTGCAAGTGTTGCAGGTGTTGCGCTTCATTTTTTGACAGGCACAATAAATCGTCGACAAAATTGATGATTGATCCTCCTATGTCCTGAAGTACTATATCGAGTGCCCTGATCAAGCTTGCCGTGCTTGTTTTTAATCCAAATGGTGTTACCGTGAACTGGTAGCACTTTCCATCGTGTTGGAACGCGGTGTATGGCCTTTATTCTTCGGCTAGTGGAATTTGCCAGAAGCTGCTTGTCATGTCTAAGCTCGATATTACTTGTGCTCCTCCACAGCGTTGAAATATTTCCTCGGTTGGTGGCGCCGTGTCGTGATCTTCAATTAAAAAGGTGTTTAATTGTCGGGCGTCTAGACATAGCCGAATTGACCCGTCCTTTTTCACTACTGTGACGAGCGGGTTTATGAAACGGCTTTTTGCTCGCTCAATTATGCCTTGGTCCAGCATTTTGTCAATTTCTTCCTGCACTTTTCCTCGATATTGTATCGGTACTGGATATGACCGATGCACGTATGGTTCCGGGCTTTTCAGAAGTAATTTGTGGGTGTATGCGTACATACGTCCGGGTCTTCTGTTGAAGATGTGGCGATAATTTTGTATTAGCCTTTCAAAATTATGCTTCATTTCTTCGGATAGACTTGGACATTGTTCGATCTTTTGACTTATCTCTTCTTCAGTTAACTCGTCTTCTGTGTGTTTTTCTGTCGTGGCCACGGAGATCGGTGAATGCTTTTGGAGTTTTTCCCGCTGCCAAATCCACCTCCCTTCATCCAGCTCGGCGACGATTTCATTTTTTACTGTTATTGTTCCGTCCCGCGCATCTACCTTTACTTGTAGTTCGAGCATACCGTCAATACCCAGTATGGCATTTCTGCTCATTTTTGGGATAATTAACATTTGTACGCTGCCCTTCGCCTGGTACAGTTCTGCCTCAACCATTATTTGTTGCTTGATGCGCCCGGATTTACCCCCGAATGCTCCAATAGCCTCGGTGCTTGTTACGGGTATTCTGAGACACTTCTTGAACTCCTTTTCCTTTTGTAAAAAGAATTCTTCTGATATGCAGGAGACCTCGCTTCCGCTATCGATCAGTATCTCGACGGTTGTTCCTTCCAGGCTGATCGGCAGCGTTGGGCATCGTGGATGTATTTTTATTTTCTGTCCGGGATTTTCCATGAGGAAATCCCTCGGGTGCTCGTAGGTGTTCGTTCCTATTCATTTTATTATCTTGTTGTTTCCTGTTTCATATCGGCTACTTTTTGCTGCCGTGATTTCCTCCACCTCTTTGTTATTATTTTGTTCCTTCTGATGTTCCGTTTTTGTTGTTGTTGTTTGTTCGTTCAGGGCGCTTGCCTCGTGCTGTACAGGCATCATAATCATTTCTGAGGCACCTGTGTCCTGTGCTTCTGCTCCGCCTTGCTTCTTTCTTTTACGCTCTTTTTTCTTCAGATTTCTTTTCATTCGCTGCCTTGCTTCCTCCATGGCCTCTTGTACTTCTTCGTCGTCCGTTGCGCCTCGTGATGGCTCCTCGACATTGCGGATTGCCATCGATTCGGGCGCAACTTCTATTCGTTTCCCTGGTTCTGTTTTTGGCCGGCCGGGTATCCGCTTTGTGGCTGGGAATTTTGTGCCTCTGGATTTACCCGAGGCGGGGCATCCATTGTAGTGAACCCTGCTTGCTGACTAGGATTCCACGCCGGTGCCACTGGATTTAGGGGGGGTCTTACATTCCCATACCCGTGTTGCCATGGTTGCTGTCTCGTGAACGGTGCTGGCATCGCGTTGTAGTTTCCCATTACTCTGTTATCTTGTTGACGATTTTGGAATGGTGGTGGTGGTCCATGATAACCGGGATTCCCTGGCCGCCATGGCTGGTTAAATCCCATAGGTCGTGGTCCCCCAAACGTTCCAAATTTTTGGCCCTTCCATGGGTTGTTTTGCTGCCATGTTGCGCCGATGGGTTCTTGTTGACGCGGCAATGTTCTTCTAGCGTTAAGTGGTCCTGCCCCGTCCATGCTTTCCAGTAGTTCGAGGAATGCATCGACTGTTTTTATCCCGCTTACGCGGACTGCCATTCTGATTGATTCATCAAAATGGTTCGCTAGTTTCCTTATGATTTGCTCCTCTGCTATTCCTTCGCTCAAGTCTTTGGCGTTTCCGAATATTTGGGTAGCATACTCAGTACGAGTCATTCGGTGACCATCCCACTCGTATGCCCCGAACTCTAGGTTTCTGCGGATCTTGTCCTGGATTTCCTGACTCCAATAACGCCCGCAAAATTTTTCTTCGAAGTCGTTAATTGTTTGGACTCTGTCCTCGACTATCCTCCACCAATCTTTTGCCGTGTCCTTCAACGACTGACTAATGAGGTAATGGAGATCAGTGTTTCCCGTGATACGCCAAAACTCCTTAAAGTCTCGCAAAAATCGCATTGGTCGTTCCCTTCCGTCGCCATTGTATATGGGTGGCTTTTGCTTTGCTGCGTATGCTTGGCTTACATTCAGTCCCGTTCCCCATGTTGTATTACATATCGTATTCGAATTTTGTGCTCGTATGTTTTTTTCACACTCCGTTATTCGTTTCGAGTGTTCGGTTACGACTTCCCCCACGTCCTTCGACGAATGGAGGAGTTGAGATATCGTCCGCCGGATGGCTTCCATTCGGGTGTCAAAATCCTCAATCTTTTCGTCGTTTTCTTTTCGTATTTGGCTGTGGCTCTGTTCCTGGATTTTCTGCGCAATGACAATTTTTCGTTCCGTGCGTTCTTCGATTTTCTGGACTTCATTTCCTATTTTTTTGTTGATTTCTTCGTGTAGCTGACGCGACCGCACGATGCATTTGTCCTCCTGCTGCCGAATTTCCGCTTGCGTGGTGATCCGTTCTCTTCGCTGTTCGTTACGGATCTTATTCATCGCTCTGATGAGAGTTTTTGTAAGTTCGCTATCCTCTGTTCCTATCCCTTCAAGATCGACTGTCCCTTGGCTGACGTCAAACGTTGCTTCATTTGTAATCGCTTCCTCCCTGGGTCCGATCGCTGATAATCTTTCAATGTTTTGTCGATCCCTTTGTCGGGCCTCTTCTAATAAACCATCTGCCGTGGTCGATTCCCAATGAAGGGAGTTTTCGTTATTTGTTTGCGCCATTTTCTTTTATTCTGCCTGATTTTCTCTTAATTTATTTTGTTCGATTTGGGTTTATCTATGTATTTGTTTATACGTGCTTTTTACACCTTTTAACGAGTCTTTCTTTCTTTTGTTCGAGCCCCACGTTGGGCGCCAAAATGTAACGGGTCAAGGTTCGTTACATTTAAATTTATTGGTTCGGGACTCGAACAGGGAAGAAATTAGTTCAGACTCAGGTGTTTTGGTATTTTGCAACAAACGAAATTTATTCAATAATATTGGCTCGATATAAAAATAATACAGCGATGTACAAGTGTAGTGAGTTGTTTGTGTTGTTTTTGTATTCTCCGCAATGTTTTTCTCGGTCGGTCAATTACTTTTTACTCGCCCGGTACATTTAGTTCGGCAGGATCCGTTATCCTGGATCGGTATTGATTATGCCCTGTCTTCTATTTCGGTGGTTTCTATTGGCCTGAGTTTGCGGCGTGTTCTCGCTAGCGGCGCGATGTGTATCGTTGCTTAGCCTATAGCGCCGCGGGCTTTCCGTTGTATCGTTCCCTTAGGGCGAGTCGAGTCGCGGCGCTCTCTTGCTCGTGGCGCTAGGACTCGCGGTCTACGCGCGCTCTCTCGCGCCGCGGTCTATTCCCCTACCCTAGCTCTGCCCTTCGCGCCGCGGTGATCGATGCTCTCTCCCGATCAATTATCGCGCGTCGATAATTGATCGCCCGGTCCTTGATCTAGGCGTTCGATGTCGCCACCGACCGGTCTACGCCAGTCTACTCGAGAGATGTGCCGCGAACACTCGGTTTACCCTTTTTTGCATATGTTTCGGCACTCTCGTAATTTCGGGATACCTCTTTCTCCTTTCTTCGATCCTGATCCATATAGCTCGATAATCACGGTGTGTGTGTGTGTGTGTGTGTGTGTGTGTGTGTGTGTGTGTGTGTGTGTGTGTGTGTGTGTGTGTGTGTGCGTGTGTGTGTGTGTGTGAGTGTGTGTGTGTGTTTCGTATGACTGTAGCGTACTCTTCCTTATCCCCTAATGTAATATTTCTTTTATTTTTCAAATTTAATATTTTCCCTTACATCTATTCGCAACGCTCGCTTGCTATGCTACCTTCTCTGATCCTATTTTCTCCTGGTCTAATTTTTCTCTCTATTCTCGATAATTGTTCGCTCCCCTTAAGTAATTAACTTTCCTTATTGCTCTTTTTATTTTTCTTTGATATTCCGTGTTTTTGGTTAATCTTTTAACCCTTCTCAATTTCTTTCCCCTTGACCCTCTATCCACCACGCTTTCCTTCCCTTGCGGTCAGTATTTACGACGGCTGAGAACGGCCAAGGTTGTCAGAAAATTGAGAGTACTTTCTCTAGTGACTCCACCTTTTAGTTATTCTGTCAATTTGATCTTTCAATCCTTCTCACTTTCTTTCCCCCTGACCCTCTATCCACCACGCTTTCCTTCCCTTGCGGTCAGTATTTACGACGGCTGAGAACGGCCAAGGTTATCAGAAAATTGAGAGTTCTTTATCTTTTCTCTAGTGACTCCACCTTTTAGCTATTCCGTCAATTTTCCGCCTTTCACACTTTCCTTCCCCTTGGGTCAGTATTTGTGTGCTTGGTACTGATCGACTTCCCAGCCAAAAAAGGAGTGCTTTTCCCCAAAAACTCCCGTCCTTTTATACGCATATTTGCCGCCTTTTTGTTTCCCCCTCTCTTCTATTTTCCCTTAATTTAATTAGTCGGTTTTATCCGGTTTTCACCGACTCTTCTCCCTTTATTTGATTGGTGGGTTTTTCTGGGTTTTACCCGTTTTCCCTTTCCCCTTTCCTTTTGTCTGTCTTAATTTAATTAGTGGGTTTTTCTGGGGTTTACCCGTTTTTCTGTGGATCTGGGAGACAGAGCTATCCGTCTCAATATATATATATATAAAACACCTGAAAAAAGTCGAATGCCTTTTTTAATATTTTTTTTATAAAATCGTCCATTTTTAATTGACGAATGGCCGTAACGCGTTTTTGGGCGGCTAAGTCTCGCAGCCGTTTGAGAAGGAGAAGTTGCGTTGGGTTGCTCATTGTTGCTCACGGCAGTGGCAGCGAGCAACAATGTATCTTTCCCGCCAATGTTCGGATAATTGAGCGTTCGGATAAACTAAGCCATCGTTCGGATAATTGAGGGTTCGGATAATCGAGGTTCTACTGTATTCCCAATTTTTTTCTGTGAATTTATTTGTACACGTTCAGAATATTTGTGAATATAATTGTATTTGTATGCATGCACGTGAATACAAATAAGCGAAGTATGAATAAATATTTCACTAATAGGCGTTTGTAAATCACCCTGTACGTCGATTTAATAGTGGAAGGGACTGAAGACTTAAAAAAAATATTTATAGCATTTGGTAATATACAAGGTTTCAGATACGACGTGTGCTGTTTTTTAACTATCTGTTTAAATCTTACCCTTTTAGAATCTTTGAAAATTTTTTAAAAAATAATGCTAATAACGAAAAGATATTTGAATTCACTCCTCTTTAAACTGGCGCAGAACGAAAAAAAGATTTCTCCCCTTTCAAAAAGATACGAAATCCCCTTTAAAAACTTTTAAAAAGTAAAAAAAGAAGGCCAAGTAACAAAATACCCTCGAAAACATTATTGCTTGTTTGACCATATACAAAATTCTGATTTATCTTGAAATATTTTTTAATTTTATTTAACGAATGCTTTTATTATATTTTTTCAATTTAAATGTACAAAAAAAGTGAAATAACTTTTTATAAAATAGCCAAGCAAGTTTACTAAAAACTGGTGCTTGTTTGAGACTGGTGATGAAAAAAAAAGAAATGCTGGTGCCAATGCCTTTTGGAATGCCGTCCAGAAGCAGTGCAGCCAGATCGCGCGCAAAAGTTACCCCCTCTCTAGTCTCTTGCGCGCCCATCACACAATCATAGTAGCGCGTGTCCGTGAGCGAGCGACGCTCGGACGTATTCGGGAAGAGCCGAGCGCCATCGAAGTTTCCCGACCGCGCCTTCGGCAGCTACACCAATACATGGACGCTGAGCACGTTCATGTGCGGCCAAGCCGAAACAAAGGATTCGAGGGAAAAAGCAATCTGAGCACGACTCGCGCGTGACGTCACCCGCCGGCACGAGCGAGGCTTTTAGATGATTTCAATGCTTATTTAGCTCTTGATTCTCTGCGTTATTAATGTATGCAAAAAGTGTATCGCACACTCCCACCGCTTATTTTTTTCAGTTTATACGTTAATTTGAATATAATAATAAATCTAAATTACAACTTGTTTATCTTCTAAAATTTTGTTTACGCTTTATTTGCACCCGTCCTTATGCCAAATAAATTATAATTCATAAAAGTAAGCGGAAATATATTTATATTCGTATTATTATATTAATTCTCATAGCTCTCATAAGAAAACTCTCATATAAAAAACTCTCAAATGAAAAAAACTTCAAAACCTTAGATTTCAACGAACCAAGAACATACATCTTCACATTTTCAATCATGACGAATTTTTAAGATCAATATCATCACAAACACATCTGAACCAAAACAATATACATCACGTAAATTATCAAAACATAAATCAAACAACACAAAATCACAACATGTTATACTCAACCCGTACTAATAGACATCAGGACACAAATAATATGCTTTCCACTGATCCTCTGAATAATATAAATTCGACAATCACATAAAATAAAACGAAAAAATGGCTTATAAATCTCTCCAACATTGATACTCCGCTACACATTTCCTCATTCTTGTCTCTAGGTGAAAAGTTTTGTTTTCTTTACCTCAAACTCTCGAACATAAAAACTCATATCCATAAATCAATCTCCGAACTTGAGTCCAAATTAGATTTTTTACTCCACAAACCTAGACAAATCGAAATTAGAACCAGATTCACTAAAATCTTAAACAAAATAAATATTCAACCTCATTTTCCAACACTAATCAAATTATAAAACACACGTCCTCATTCTTAAAAAACAACCCTCAACTTTCAGTTACACGAGCTGACAAAGGAAATTCAACATTCATTCTTAACAAATCAGATTACATTACAAAAACTCATAATTTACTCGCAGATTTCTCAACTTACAAATTAACAAATAGAAATCCCATCAAAACTCTACAAAAAGGCATTAACAATATTCTCTCCAGATGGAAAATCCTAAAATCATTGATGAAACAAAATACAAATACTTAAAAGCTGAAAATTGCAACCTATCTCGTCTCTATTGGTTGCCAAAAATTCACAAAAATAATTATCCACTTCGTCCAATAGTATCATCAATAAATAGTCCAACGCATAAACTATCTGAATTTATGCAATCTAAAATTTCTAAATTAATCAATGCGACTAATTCACACGCCAAAGATAGTTTCCACCTAAAACATGCACTTTCTAACATCTCAATTCCACTCAACTACAAATTGGTCTCATTTGATGTTGTTTCTCTCTATACCAACATCCCATTACAATTGTCATTCAAAGCCTTCAAAAAAGATCAAATCTATTTTCAAAAACATTTCCTTTAAACGAAATAATTAATGGGCCCATACTCATATCAAGATACTTTCATCAAGCGATAAACCATTATCCCCAAAAACAAGCCAATTATCCATTCGGTCGCGAATCGTCAGTACCAGAAAGTGCACATATTCTACAAGCGATGAGATGGTCTCGTTGGTAGCGTTCCTGGCTTCGGTCCGCAGGGGTGCGGGATCGTTCCCCGCGCTCAGTATTTATTTATTTATTATTACTATTAATTCTTATTTGATTAGTTATTTTTATTAGTTATCATTATTATTTTAACTAGTTATCTTTTAGTGTCGAAAAATTTATCGCACACTCCGACCGCTTATTTCATTAGATTGTACGTTAATTTAAATGTAATAATAAATCTAAATTAAAACTTATTTATCTTCTAAAAAATTGTTTATGCTTTACTCACACCCGTCCCTATGACAAATAAATTGTAATTCATAAAAGTAAGCGGAAATGTATTTATATTCGTATTATTATATTCATTCTCAAACTTTCATTAACCGAAAGTTTGAGAATGAAAGTTTGGGGCTTGAAAGTTTGAGAATGAAAGTTTGGGGCTTTATCCCCAAAAACAAGTCAATCATCTATCCGGCCGCGAATCGTAAGTGCCAGAAAGTGGCATTTTTGTATGTTTTTACATTTACAGGTAATTTTCATTGTAATGGGGTGAATTGTTTATTTGTGAACCCTCACCATTGACAGAACAAAACAAATTTAATCGTAAAATATCATGAGCAGTTTTCCTATTTTCAGAATAACATTCTTTCAATGAGCATGTTTCACGTATAAACAATTCGCCCCATACAAAAAGAAAATAATAATTTAAAAAAAAACAGAAAAGCTCTGAGCGCGGGAAACGATCCGGCGCTCCTAAGCCAGGAACGCTACTAACGGGAGCATCTTATCGCTTGTGTTAAAAATGCACTTTCTGGCACTTACGATTCACGGCCGGATAGATGATTGACTTGTTTTTGAGGATGATGCTTTATCGCTTGATGAAAGTTTGAGAATGAATATAATAATACGAATATAAATATATTTCCGCTTACTTTTGTGAATTACAATTTATTTGGCATAGGGACGGGTGTGAGTAAAGCGCAAACAATTTTTTAGAAGTTAAATAAGTTGAAATTTAGATTTATTATCACATTTAAATTATCGTACAAACTAATAAAATAAGCGATCGGAGTGCTCGATAAATTTTTCGACACTAAAAGATAACTAAATAAAATAATAATGATAACTAACAAAAATAATCAAATAAGAATTAATAGTAATAATAATTTTAAAAAAGCCCTGAGCGCGGGGAACGTCCGCGTCCCGCGCCCCTGCGGACCGAAGCCAGGAACGCGACCAACGAGACTATCTCATAACTTGTAGGATATGTGCACTTTCTGCTACTGACGATTCGTGGCCGGATGGATGATTGGCTTGTTTTTGGGGATAATGCTTTATCACTTGATGAAATTATCAGAATTAATAAGTCAAAGATGTGTGCGGTCGTGTTGGTGACAAGTTGCTAGTTGAAGATTCGGCTTCAGTCCGGCCAATAGAGGTTTTCCAAGGTCAGCGATGGAAATAAATGATGCTTTCTTACGTTTCGACCCTTTGGTTCGGGTCCTCTTTAGAAATTATATTTTTTTCTATAAATTTTGATACACAAATTTTACAAATCAAGTTTGAAGGAATTAAATACACGAATGTTTTATGTTGTGATTGTGTTATAAAATTGTTGTGTCGTTTTGTATAACTGTTATGTTAATTCTGTTTTGGTTATAACTATATTGATTTGATATGCATAAGTTCCTGTATTGCGTGAATTCTTCTTATTCATCGGTGTTTGAAATGGGTGATGCGTGAGAGTGTGGTTTATTATACTATGGAGTTATAAAGAAATGAAATATGAGAAACTACTAACCTCGATGTTGTTTATGTTTCTAGCTTTTGCTTATATTTGGAAGGTTATTTCAGAAGACAGTATTTGTGGAAGTAAATACTGTTTTGCTGGAGTATACTCAATAGATGGAAGAATTATTTTAGTTTTAAGGCTTTCACGGTTCTTTATGTAATGAGAAGAGTATGTGGCTTCCGGATGGAGGCCGTGTTGGAATCAGCGTTGTGCCGACGTTTCGCAAACGTTACAGTCTGTATCATCAGGGCTGAGAGCTCCGATACTGAAGCTCTCGTGTCTTAGGTATTCCTTATATAGTTGCAGTCATCGTTCTGGATCGCTGCACCAGCCAAACAGATGTTTTAATTGATCAGCTGGTCAATTAAAAAACCGGGAGGATGGTGTGCCAAATAGGATTGACGTGATATCCTCCATCTCTGTTTAGATTGTCCGGATGTTTTCGGATTTCCAAGCCTTCTCGGTGTTTCCTGGAAATCCGAAAACATCCGGACAATCTAAACAGAGATGGAGGATATCACGTCAATCCTATTTGGCACACCGTCCTCCCGGTTTTTTAATTGACCAGCTGATCAATGAAAACATCTGATTGGCTGGTGCAGCGATCCAGAACGATGACTGCAACTATATAAGGAACACCTGAGATACGAGAGCTTCAGTATCGGAGCTCTCAGCCCTGATGATGCAGACTGTAACGTTTGCGAAACCTCGGCACAACGCTGATCCTCAACACGGCCTCCATCCGGAAGCCACATACTCTTCTCAGATGGAAGAATTTATCGTTTTTTTTGCGATTTTTATCATCTGTAAGGGATTAATAACTATAAGAAAGTTTTGTGTTTTATTTGTGAAAATGAAATGTACGTGATTGATTTAAAAGAAATTTTAATCAAGTATTAAATGACTGTGATGATTACCTATTGACTTTAAGATTTAAAAAATTTTCTTCCAAAATAAACAAAAACTCGAAATTTACATTTCTCAGTTACATATTGAGTTGTGTGATCACGGAGAGTTTGAGAGAAACTGAGTGGTGTCTTAATTTCGTCAAGCTTATTAGAGTCTTTATTTTGCGAATCGGGGGAGAAAGATCCTTTAGGCAGTGACGTGTCAAGAGAAATAAAATTGGTGCGTCATGTTAAGAGTAAAAATTGTTATGTCAAGTAAAGTATTGTAAAATATTTTAATAGTTATATAATAGAGATATAGATCGAGCTTAGTTATTGTATGTCAGTTCTAAAATTTAAGACGTTGGAGTGTGCCTTAATTTGGATCATTTCTAGGATTAGTCTTTTTTGAGCCAATTTTCATTGTTTAAAATTTTTACATTGTCGAATTGAAAGTCATGTTTTTGTTCTATTGCATGGTGTGCTAAGGCTGTGTGTATTGTGGTAGTATGTTTAAGGCTATTTTTATGTTCTTTTATTCTGGTTTCGAGGTATCTTTTGGTTTGGCCGATGTATGTGGCATTGCAATCCTTACAATCGATTTTGTAAACTATGTTGGATTTTTGGTTCTTATTCATTTTGTCTTTGGTGGAGCCAGTAATCGATGAAATTTTGTGTTTATTGTTTGTGACTAATGTTATGTTGTATTGTTGGAAAAGACGAATTAGTTGATGATGGATGTTTTTTTTTGTGTAAGGAACATTTATTAGTCTGGAAGAATCAAAATTGTTGTTATTATTTTTTTGATTGTTGATTGTGGAATGTTGCCTATGTTTGCCGAATGCCGATGTTTTATTATTTCTTCTGTGAAAGAGATCGGATTGCAATTTTGTGTCATCGTGTTACTAATAAGTTTGAGGTTTTCTTTGTGAAATGAAGGATGAGATAATTTTATTGCTCTGTCAACTAGCATGTAAATTATGGCTTTTTTGGGAAAGTGGGTGGTGTGAAAAGAAATTTATGAATCTGCCTGACCGGGTTGGTTTCCCATACGAATTTGTGATAATTGAATTTTGTTTATGGATTAAAAGTATATCAAGAAACGGGATTTTTTTATCTACTTCATTTTCTGATGTAAATTGTAATTTTGAGTTATATGAGTTAAAAATCTTTTTGGTGGATTCAGTTTTGTCTGTTGGTAGAGCAATAATAATATCATCAACATATCTTTTATATAATGGGAACGAATATTTTAATTTTTCCAGACAATTTATTTCAAGATCAATCATGACGATGTTAGATAGTATTGGAGCCAGAGGTGAGCCCATTGGTAACCCTGAGATTTGTTGGTAAATTTTATTTTGAAATGTAAAGAAAGTTGAGAACATGATGTATTCTATGGCTTTAATTATTTCGTTTAAAGGAAATGTTTTTGAAAATAGAATTGATCTTTTTTTAAGGCTTTGAATAACAAGTTGTAATGGGATGTTGATATAGAGAGAAACAACATCAAACGAGACCAATTTGTAGTTGAGTGGAATTCAGATGTTTGAAAGTGAATGTTTTAGGTGGAAACTATCTTTGAGGTATGAATTAGTCGTATTGATTAATTTAGAAAGTTTAGATTGTATAAATTCAGCTAGTTTATGTGTTGGACTATTTATTGTTAATGCCTTTTTGTAGAGTTTTGATGGGCTTTCTATTTGTTAATTTGTAAGTTGAGGAATCTGCGAGTAAATTATGAGTTTTTGTAATGTAATCTGATTTGTTAAGAATGACTGTTGAATTTCCTTTGTCAGCTCGTGTAACTAAAAGTTGAGGGTTGTTTTTTTAGAAGTTAAAAGATGAGGACGTGTGTTTTATAATTTGATTAGTGTTGGAAAATGAGGTTGAATATTTATTTTGTTCAAGATTTTAGTGAATCTGGTTCTAATTTCGATTTGTCTAGGTTTGTGGAGTAAAAAATCTAATTTGGACTCAAGTTCGGAGATTGATTTATGGATATGAGTTTTTATGTTCGAGAGTTTGAGGTAAAGAAAACTTTTCACCTAGAGACAAGAATGTGGAAATGTGTAGCGGAGTATCAATGTTGGAGAGATTTATAAGCCATTCTTTCGTTTTATTTTATGTGATTGTCGAATTTATATTATTCAGAGGATCAGTGGAAAGATTATTATTTGTTTCCTGATGTCTATTAGTAAGGGTAGAGTATAACATGTTGTGATTTTGTGTTGTTTGATTTATGTTTTGATAATTTACGTGATGTATATTGTTTTGGTTCAGATGTGTTTGTGATAATATTGTTCTTGAAAATTCGTCATGATTGAAAATGTGAAGATGTATGTTCTTGGTTCGTTGAAATCTAAGGTTTTGAAGTTTTTTTCATATGAGAGTTTTTTATATGAGAGTTTTCTTTTGAGAGCTATGAGAATATAATAATACGAATATAAACGAATGAAGCTATTAATATAATAATACGAATATAAATATATTTCCGCTTACTTTTATGAATTATAATCTATTTGGCATACGGACGGGTGCGAGTAAAGCGTAAACAAAATTTTAGAAGATAAATAAGTTGTAATTTAGATTTATTATTATATTTGAATTAACGTATAAACTGAAAAAAATAAGCGGTGGGAGTGTGCGATACATTTTTTGCATACATTAATAGCGCAGAGAATCAAGAGCTAAATAAGCATTGAAATCATCTAAAAGCCTCGCTCGTACCGGCGGGTGACGTCACGCGCGAGTCGTGCTCAGATTGCTTTTTCCCTCGAATCCTTCGTTTCGGCTTGGCCGCACATGAACGTGCTCAGCGTCCATGTAGTGGTGTAGCTGCCGAAGGCGCGGTCGGGAAACTTCGGTGGCGCTCGGCTCTTCCCGAATACGTCCGAGCGTCGCTCGCTCACGGACACGCGCTACTATGATTGTGTAATGGGCGCGCAAGAGACTAGAGAGGGGGTAACTTTTGCGCGCGATCTGGCTGCACTGTCCAGAAGTCATATCGAAATACTGACAAGAATGCCGGTGTATGACGATGTGCATGCCGCTGAAAATTTCGAGGAAAAATCGTTGTGGAGAGAGGTGGTGGAATATGTGGAAAGAAATCCCAAATGCAATCCATGCGAAAGTTTGCTCTCGTTTGCGCTGGGGAACGGGTGGTAGTACACGGTACCGAAAGTCTATTTGTATTTATTCATTATACTTTCGGTTCCTTTACAATACGAGGAACTCGAAAAATGTATGACACTGACAATTTTATGTTCTTATTCATTGTTCGGCGTGCGTGTGAAGAGCAATGACACTTATGTGGAATGATTGCTTTAATCCAATCATAAGAAGTTGAAGTTCTTATCATTAAATAAAATGTGGAAAATATGAACGACTTAAGGGGGGAATACCATTGTGAACCTAAAAATTAGGGGTTTTCCGTGATTTTTTTTCATGCAAAGAAGACACTTGGAAATCTGTATCTTTGTGTGCTTTTTCATTTGATATCTGAAGCGTGGAAATAAATATATATATTTTTAAAGGCAAATTGCCAGTCACGTCTATTGATGTTTAGAGGAAGTCGCTCAAAAAGTTTCCAAATTGCTTGTACTCTCCGTTATGCTGTAATTGTCTGAATCCAAAAAAAAAAAGTGATTCATAAAGGTGACATCCATACTCAGCTGGTGAACCAAAATATGGAAATATATGCTAAATTCACCAAATGGCAGCTTAATGAAGTGAATTTTGTGATTTAACATTGTCACAAAAATCACAAAATTAACTCCATTAAGCTGACATTTCGTGTCTTCGACCTTTCGTTCGTTCTCCATTTCAATTCAATTGAATGAAGTTAAAAGGTCAAGAAGCTTTTGTTCGGTTGTAATCGTCGGGGCTGATGGCTTAACATATTTTGTACAGCTAATAGCTTTTGCCTGGTTTGTATCGGTACTTTTGGTTTTTTTCGATCGACTATGTCACTTTCTCGTCCGACATAGAGTGTTTGCGGTTCCTTTGCTTGTCCTCTATCGTGCTTCGTCTTCTTCCATCTTCTTGTTCATCGTCATTGCCGGAGGATTACGAAACGACGTTATCTTTTTGTGAAAGTCTCGATTTACGCCACCGTTCTGCTTTCAACTTCTCCATTATCCACTGCCGCATTCGCTTGTGAGTAAATACGGCATCGCTCGGTAGTTTGTAAAGCCCTTGAAGAGCTAGGCAGCTATCTGTTTGTTGATTTAGAGATATGTGCCGAACATGAACTGCATATTAGTATGCATCTTTGTTGATCTTCCCGATTAAACTTTGAATTTCCGAAGCCGTTATAAACCGAGCAGTGGGCGTATTCTTGTTCCGCTTCAGTACTACAGATGCGCGTTCTTCTCCCGACCACAATGCATTCATCAAATTATTTGCACGGAATTTCATGCTGGTTGCATTAACAGCTAGTACGCAAAACTCGCCATTGACTCTCATACTTCCAGGAACGAGAGCAACTTTCACGGAAAAGAATTCTATTGAGTACACAATGCTTAGTGCTTGCTTTGCAATTCATATGTCTGCAGAACCTTTCGTTACCTTTCCATCCTCGTTCGGTACTGGTAATTGACTTGAAACTGGAATCCCAGCAGCAGAAATCTCATCCGAACCATTGCTTGTTGTCGTTGCAATGCTATTATCTACAGCTCTCTTCATCGATTTTTCAACCGTTTTTTTAATGCACGTCAAAATATCACGAAATGTTTGACTCCCGCCATCTTTGGCCTTGCTGATTTTTCTGTTCGTCTGCAGGAATACGTGATAGTATAAGGTATAATCTCGATCAGGCATCTTGTGTATATACAAGTTATAGCTTTGGTACCGTTGGCCACTTTGGGCTGCCTTGGATCGTTTCCATGAAACTTAAGGGGTAAGGCCACTGTAAATTTTTTGAAAAATCGATTTTTAATTTTTTCCAATAAAAAACTATTCGCAAAACTTTAAACGCGTTTTTCTCGAAACATGGTTTTTCAAAATGGCACGCAGCATAACTCGAACAATTTTCATTTTTTTTACTTGAAATTTTAACCAGATGTGAACATTTACATTATCTTGAGAATGTCGATCGGAATTTTCAAGAACTTTATTTATTGATTTTTTATTAACAAAAAACTTGCCGTTTTTTTCGTCAAAAATCAATTTTTTTTTTCAAACGCACGCCAAATCCACAAAAATTGATACTTTTTAAAATCCGATCGACATTCTCTAGCTATAGCCCTCTAGATTAATGGTTTTTTTTTGTTCTAGATTCAAAAGTGCACCAGTGGTGCTGCGTGCCGCGGAGCCCTGGAAGCAAAACATGTCCCGGGAAGATAGCTGTGGAACCGCCATTTTGTTTTTTTTTACTGTAAAAAAATTTTATAATAAAGTTTAATGTATGCCCGATAACACCATTAAAAGTTTTTTTTCAAATACCTTCAATTTTGGGAGCAAAAAATTAGTGAAAAAACCTTTTTTTTGGGCCGTTACAGTGGCCTTACCCCTTAAAAACTGTTTCGAGCACACCGAGACTGGGACTTTTACAGTTGAATGAGACAGCACGGAGATCGAATCATCTTCTTCGCCGTTGCTTGTTGTGTCGCGTCTTTGGTTATTCTGGGGTGAATATACGAACAATTCTATTAATCTAAATTTGTATCGCAAGCATTGTTATTTCCGTATGGATCACAAGTTCTCACCGAATATCCACATGATTCGGAGTCACTCAGTATCTCGTAAACCTAGGACTTCTGGATAGTAGACTCGCTAACACTCGGAGATTCGTACACGTCGACTACGTGAGGGCGTGTTTGATCTCTCTTTTCGGCGTTATGTTGCTATATACAGTTGACCGATACATGTTGAACAGGATTCATTAATAATGTGAATTGCCTTTAGAAGGCAATTGAACTTACTTCAGTATTTCGTCCCGAACAAGCCGAATGACAGCGGTGATTCAGAGTGAGCGGCGGTATGATGATACAACTTCGTGTACTGTCGGTAATTGACGTTCCTTCATTAGACATTGTTATTCCGGCTTTTCCTGCACATTCTGTATGTGCATAATAACAAATACCAGCATTTACTGTTTCGAATGAAGTCGTATTTTAGTGTCAATTCATCGTTGCTTGCAGGTCATGTATCTAATTTATGCGGAATTTTTCAATTGACGGGTTCAGCAATATGTCAAATTCGCACTTTTAAAAACTGTTTTCAGACCCTATAGGGGTTGAGCTATAGACTCAAAAACTATTAGATACGCAGGTAAATATTTCAGACATACCAGTCCCAGTTTCGAAGGAAATTTATAAACTAAATCGTGCTAAATTATTGTTGGGAGTACAAATAAGTCTCCGCCATTTGACAAAAGGTATCCCCACCAGGAAGTTATGGTTGAAATTGTCAGATGCAAATCGTCATATTGTAAGGTTGGGCATCTGGCAAGACCATAACCTTGAAATATTTGCTTTTTAAAATCAGTATCACATAATTTTTTTCATGCGATAATGTCGAGTTTTGAGCCGAATAAGCGTCTTTTGCGGGAACTCTTGCGTTAGGCACGAATTTCCCTCCAACAATGCTTCCAATTCCGCGTCTTTGTACACTTCGTTCCCGCAAATGATGGTTATGCGGTTGAAAATTCGACATTTTCGCGCGAAAAATTATGTGATGCTGATTCAAAATCGTTAATATTCAAAGGATATGGTCCAACCTTACGATATAACGTTTTATATCTGACTATTCCAACTACAACCTCCTGGTGGGGCCAACTTTTGTCAAACAGTGGAGACTTGTTTGTACTCCAAAGCAAATTTTAAAAAGGTATATTCGTATATAAAACACACCTCACTTTTATTTTACACCTAATACGTCACTTTCGATTTTTCAGAATTCACAGAACATATGGTGCATAATTGACAACGTACAATGCGTGCATAATTGACAACGTACTTTTTGAGACAATTGAGAGCTCGTTTGGAGTGCGTGTTTCATTTTATTTCAACGTTTGAACAAACTCGTGGTCGTGAAAATCGTAACGTTGTCACCATTCATCATTATATCAGCTCATAAATTGTGGAGGAAATTAGATACATTCTTTCTGGATAATGATGAATTGTAACGAAATAACAATTTTTGCGATTACGAATTTGTTCAAACGTTGAGGTACAATGAAATGCAGCTTCCAAATAGACTGTTGGCCATACGTAAATAATACATGCATCACACATAACACTATATTCTGTGCATTTTTAATAAAAATCGAAATGGACGTACTGGCTATAAAAAAATATTTGCACTTTTTATACAAACGGACCTTCCTCCGATGATAAAAATGTAGCAATATTTTTTTCTGTAAGTTCATTTCAGACCGTAACGGTTATGTCTGAAATGTTGGTACACCTTAAAAACCGTTGATTCGAAAATTTTGAAAAATGTTGCGCTGGTGTCCTACTTACATCCTTGAGGGTTTCGGTTATTGGGTGTTCTTCGACTCGTTCGACACCATGGGCATCCATTTTTAACGGTTCCCTCGCATTTGCTGTGCTGACGTCGTCACCTACATTTTGCTTCTGCATCACGAGAAACCAATCATCATATATCAGTTGCGCTTACTACATGAAGATATAATTTTCTACGTTTCGGAAACCAAACGACGACGCTCTAAACATTTTTAACTTACATTATCTGTTTCAATTGCATATGCGAGAATTTTATTGCGTATGATATTTTTTTCCACCGCACGCCATTATTTTTTCTCCACCGATCAAATGCCATATAGCTCTGGCGTAAAAAAATATTACTGTACAATGAAATACTAGTTGCGATGGTGCCATATTTACGTCTTTGTAGGTTTCAATTATTGGCTGTTCTTCGACCCGTTCGACACCATGGTCATCCATTTTTAACGGTTCCCTCGCATTTGCTGTGCTGACGTCGTCACCTACATTTTGCTTCTCCATCACGAGAAAGCAAGTATCATATATCAGTTGCGCTTACTACACGAAGATAGAATTTCCCAGGTTTCCGAAACCAAACGACGACGCCCTAAACATTTTTAACTTACATAATCTGTTTCGATTGCATACGCGAGAATTTTGTTGCGTACGCTCTTTCGCCCCAGCATGCGCAATTTTTTCCCCTCTGCCTGAAAACATACCATTTATACGCATTTTACAATATATTATTCAGTCATAAAAACGAACTTGACATCAATCCAAAAATCCGGCATTGCCTACCTCAGCATCATGAAATAATTCTTCATCGGTAGTCAGTACCTCGTCGTCTTCTGTAGGCAGCACAGTCTGAACTGTCTTCTGACGGCAGCACACTGGACTATTAGCAGTAGAGGAGGTACCGGGAGTTGAAATAATACACGGCGTATATATTGCCGTTGGCTTTTTTATTCGGCCACCACGACCAATTAGTACAGTCGTGCTGTCGCTGAAAAAACCCGGAATCGGAGAAAACTAGAAGAAGGCTAATTTTTTGACAGGTAATTTTGTAGGTGCCACGGGTGCTAAATCCAAGTTTGCCTAAAAATCGGAGTGGAGGGTTCTTTTCTAGGGGATGAAAGGAGATAGGGGTGGATTAATGCCAAACTACAACCACTACAAGGTCGGCGCCGTGAGACAAAATGTTCAGAAAAATCCGGGCTTTAGTTTTGTCCACAGCGCCGAAGTCGTGGAATTTCATTTTGAGGTTGAAAAAGTGGGGTGAAATTTTGAAAAATCAGTTTTAATTCAATAACTCTTTTTAAAAAATCGTACACTTATTGTTCAAATGGGAACGTTGTAGCCCTTGAAAAGACGCGTCGATCGAGTATTCGATGATCACTCTCCGATAATATATTCACCCCCAAAAAATGGTTAAAAAACAAAAAAAAAATAGTTTATTGAATAACTCAAAAACAATCGGTTTTTCGGGTATGGTTCAAATGTACGAAATGTGGAGAATAATTTTCTTCATATTTTCGTTGCTATGGACCACCCTTGAATTTTGATTTTCCAACCCATCTCGGCGGTTGAACATTCAAAATGAAATTCTGGAAAAACTGTTGACCGCACGAATTCGCCGCCGTGGAAGAATTTGTAGCTTGAACCCTCAGCTACATTTTTGTCCACAGCGCCAAACTCGTATCTCTTTAGTTTCGATCAATAGTTTTCCCAGAATTTCATTTTGAATTTTCAACCCCTGAGACGGGTTCAAAAAAGCAAACTTCAAGGGTTGTCCATAGGAACAAAAATATAGAGAAAATTATTCTCTACATTTCGTACATTTGAACCATCCCCGAAAAATCGATTGTTTTTGAGTTATTCAATAAACAATTTTTTTGTTAATTCTTCAACAATTCTTTTGGGGGTGAAGATATTATTGGAGAGGGTTGATCGAATATTTGATCGACGCGTCTTTTCAAGGGCTACAACGTTTCCATTTAAACCAAAATTGTATGAATTTGTCCTAAAGAGTTATCGAATGAAAACTGATTTTTCAAATTTCACCCCACTTTTTCGCCCCCAAAATGAACTTCCACGACTTCGGCGCTAGGAACAAAAATAAAACCCGGATTTTTCTGAACATTTTGTCTCCCGGCGCGGACCTCGTGGGGTTTGTAGTTTGGCATTAATCCACCCCCATCCCCTAAAAAACCCTACCCCCCGATTTTTAGGCAAAGTCGGTTTTAGCACCCGTGGCACATACAAAATCACCAGTCAAAAAACTAGCCTTCTTCTAATTGTTTCCGATTCCAATATACAGGACGACTGTACTAAATGCCCTCGTTGTCTTCGAAACTTACTTTCGCCTCTTTCTCTGTTTCTAATTGAGCAAATAAACCACTATTTCAATGTTTTTTGCTTCCTCATTGATGCATCTGGCCACCTTAAACGATCGAAAAATGGGTATATTTAAAAAAATATAATAAACTCGAAAGTATGGGCCGGAATATTTTTATTTTTTTACACAACGTCAGAAAGGGCTTTAAGAATAAAGTTAATAAATTTACGTTCAAAATTTTAAAAAAATCGCGCCATTATGCACATTGCTGCAGAGGCCCTCCGAACGATACGCGCAGTCGTTGTCCCAGCTGTCACCCGGTCATGTCACACCTGAAAAAAATCAGCTCATTTGTGAGTACTGTCGCTACAATGTAGCGTAGCGGTTTTTTTTCGACCATTAAAAAAATTATGGTGAGCCGAAGAAAAAAATTTGTATTTTTTTTATTCCATGTATCGGGATTTCCCCTTTTTACATTTCCCACCATTTTTCTCCAATCCACATCCCGGATCGAGTCCCACCTTGCGACCGCAGCCGACTTTCCCCTCTGTATCGCATTCACCATGACATTTTCTGTCGGGGGTATAGGGAAACTGCGGAACACCTATCCAATACAGCCGGTCACGAGTTCGCTTCCCAGCCTCGGATCTTGTCGCGTTCCGTCGAGAAGTAGCTCACAGGCTACAGCCATACACACCCGACACACACACGTACCGGTCCGTGTGCGCGACACCTGTGTAGAACTGGAGCTACGTCACGCCTGTTTTTATTTCTCTCCGAAACTACGAGACGGTGATTCGAACCAGCGACCTCCTGATGTGTTGATTTCAGAGGCAAGCTCACTAACCACTAGACCAACACATCGGTTTTTTTTCAACCGATGTGTTGGTCTAGTGGACCGGTACGTGTGTGTGTCGTGCGAGTATGACTGTAGCCTGTGAGTTATTTCTCGACGAAACGCGACTAGCTCCGAGACTGTGAAGCGAACTCGGGACCGGCTGTATTGGTATAGGTTTTCCGCAGCTTCCCTATACCCAAGGCAGAAATGTCATGGTGAATGCGATACAGAGGGGGAAGTCGGCTGCGGCCGCAAGGTGGGGATATAAAACTGGAATATGGGGTATGTATCAAGGGGAAAGATCCCTGTACAGATGGAAGTTAAAAAAATTGTATTTTTCACCGAAATTATGGCTCACCGTAATATGTTTAATGGTCGAAAACAAACCGCTACGCTACATTGAGCTGATTTTTTTTCAGATGTGACATGACAGGGTAACAGCTGGGACAACGACCGCGCGTATCGTGCGGACGGCCTCTGCGGCAATGTGCATAACGGCGCCAATTTTTGAATATTTTGAACGGAAATTCATTAACGTTATTGTTAAAGTCCTTTCTGAGGTTGTATAAAAAAAAAGTATTCCGGCCTAAACTTTCGAGTTCATTTTTTTTAATATACCCATTGTTAGATTGGCCAAGGTGGCCAGACGCCTTAAGGAAGGTTTGTAACGGAGAAAAAATGTTTTTCATATAATTATTTGAAATAATTTGTTTAATTTTCGAAAAGTTAGGGACTTTTATAATACGGCGAGAGTATTTTAAAAACAATCTTATTATCGAATTCGGATATCGGTTGATGGGTTCACATTTTATAAACTTTTTATTTTGACGAAATTACTTAAAAAAATCCAGTTGCTAATTGAAATTTGCAAATTGCTTACTCGGAACAACAAACGATGCTTAAAGAAGCTGATGCTTAAAGAACGATGCTCTATGAAGAAGCCAAAAAAAAAAATACAGATCCTTATAAAGAGGACTTTGAGCATCGCGTGGAGTTTTGATGGAGCAATTTGCAAATTTCAATGTGCAGCGTATTTAAAATCTTTTAGACCTACGAATGGTCTGCGGGGGCAAAAAACATCCACAGACCCTTTGTAGCATCACAGGCCGCCGTCAAAAGGAGGCCTTAGGAGACCCTGCGCATGTGTGCCGATACCCTGCAAAGGCCTTATCGGGAAAAGAAGGATTGTGAGATCAACTTTGCTTCATTGGGATGTATTATATTATTATGAATCATCATGTGATGCAAATATGACTTCAATGGGAGCACTCGTAAGGGATACATAGCTGTGAGACTTCCTATGCCGCAGTGATGATGTACATATGAGGTACATCCATCTATCTGGGATATGAAGATAGTTATTTTTTCCGTCCACCTTTTTGCAAATTCTCAAAGTTTCTGGCCGGTGAGCGTGATTTTTAACCCTATCTTTCAACATCTTACCGTTACATGATATGTCGTAACGACCCGTGTTTTTGTTGTGTACTTTCACCTTTTGGCACTTGCACGGCAATCTCTCCTTTTGTGGGCCGACAACCTCGACCAGGCAGTATTGAAAATCCATTTTATGTTTTTCACACATTTCGCACGTGTTAAAATAGCTGCACAAAGATTATTGCTGCACAGTACGCACAATGAACGTAATAATGCCGGTAGCCGGAAACACCGCCGGCGACGGAGAGACGACGCTTTCTGTCGTGATCCGAGACCATTCTATCTATATATAGTTTCCACCAATAAGCCTATTCTGTAATGGCCTCTACACACTGCGTGCGATTTGCGATGAGCGATATCCAATGGGAGCTCAGGTATTCCAGAAACCCTGAAAGTGGGAAAGTGAAGCTCCCATTGAATATCGCCCGTCGCAAATCGCGCGCAGTGTGCAGCGGCCATAACTCGTAATGATAACTTTCGTTATCATTAGCTAGCGGCAGCCAATAAGAGACTGCCTTTCTTCTGTGTCCAACAATATGGCTGCCCATTCAAATTTACTAAGAAAAATTAGTATGACCGGAAAAATGTTTGCAGCGTTCACATCGCTAAAAGACAAACTGTCCTGAGAATTCGTTCTTTTATATCCTAGTTTCGAATAAAATAAAAATTAAAAATATGCAAGTTTCCATTGGGATCACGGGTTTCTTTATTTGATGAGGCACGCGCGTCGACGGCTATAGACGCCGTGGTCACGCCGTTGCCGCTAGCAGCGGGCAAATGGGCAAGAGGGATCGAACTATATACAAAGCTTCCTGCATAAAACAAAGATATCTCCGTGCTGTGTGTCATCAAAAACTATGCCAAGTAAGTAATTACAATTAATCGTTATCATGTGTTGAGGCTGCATATGCTAACTATGCCAAGTATCGATTAGTCCTTGTAACTCCCCGAGTAATTTCGAGGATATGTTCTTATTCATTCATTTTGCCATGTACATTTGTTTGTATTTTTTTTTCAATTCAAGCTTTTTTGGGCCCCGATATATAAATTTTTATGTCGTATACTTTAGAGTGGACCACATGGCCTGTAGGTTCATATTTAACTGATTTTTTTTTCTATCGACACAATTAATTTAATAAAATTGAACCACATTACCGAAGGCGCAGTTATATTTTTATACTTATATGCCGTCGTGTTGTCATCCGCAGTTTTATCACTTATCTGCGTTCAATATTATTATTGTCCTAGTCATAGTTTTTAATTTGCTTGTAGGTGCTGTTTCGTGTACACAGTTATTCTTCATCTTTCGCTGATTGTTTATTGGTACTTTCAGCTTTGGGTGTATTGCCGCTGTCACAATCAATTGTGTAAGCTACGGCTTCGATACTGACTCATGAGTCGTGGAGTCTTCGCTGTCAGCAAGCAACGCCTGTTCATCGGATCATGTCAAGAAGCACCCTTCGACGCAGGAAGGTTGCGTTATGGAGATTACACAGTAAAAATAGTTCAGCGTCCTCGGCACGATTGCAATTACCTCAACATATCAGCCACGTAAGTTGAATAATGTGTAAAACGATTTGAAACTAACTTTTTTTGTAAACAAAATTCAAGAGAACCCTACTTACGTATTTTGCGGGGAGGATTAACCCAATCTTTCGTACACCTTCTTGTTGTTGAAGCCAAAGAGTTTTTTTTTCGTTATGCTGGGTTTTATTTAATTAATTACAGAACGTGTTTTTGTAGAGTTTGACATGGCTGAATACAAAGCTATGGCGCATGTATACTTACCTTCTCAAATCGAAGCGTTTTTAAGATTTGTTTGCACAGCAGTCTCGGCGTTGCTTTGTAAGTCGTGGATCCGCAATATATGTACAACTAAGCTACACCCAAGCTCAGTAATGAAGATTATTTTATAATTTTTGTATGTGCAAAAATTATGAATTAAAAAATGCTTTATAAAAAACATTTGACAGATATTAAATCATGCAAGCTGAGCTTGCACAAAAAATTGCAAGTCGACCAGTATCGACGCAAAAAAGAAACTATGAAAAAAGAATTGTTGCAGTGTCAATAGGTCGAGGTATTCGAAGTCAGCTGTATTGGACTAATGATACACATTCAATGAATAACTTTTTTTGGTAAACTTCCATACATTTTTCTTAGAAAAATGTATACAAAGTTTCGTTGATAATAACTGAAGTATATGTACTTGGCAACAGGCTCTGTGAGTGCGATAGAATAGTATCGCGTGACGAACAATGCATATCTTATAATTTCCTAAGTGGCACTATTTTCTTTGGAATGGCGGGGAAACATTTTTCACAATGGAGTTCAGATAAACACAGAAAATAATGTAAGGTCATTTTGTTCTTGGTGTCTGACATACATAATGTATTGGGAGTGCAAATAAGTATCTGTCGTTTGACAAAAGATGGCCTCACCAGGAGGTTATGGTTGAAATTGTCAAATGTAAAACGTCATATCGTAAGGTTGGACATCTGGCAAGACCATAACCTTGAAATATTAGCAATTTTGTATCAGCATCACATAATTTATTCGTGCAGAAATGTCGAGTTTCGAACCGAAGAGTTCCCGCAAATGACGTTTATTCCGCTGAGAACTCAACATTTTCGCACGCAAAGTTATGTGATGCTGATCTAAAATTGCTAATATTTCAAGGTTATGGTCCTGCCAAATGTCCAACCTTATGATATGACGTTTTACATCTGACAATTCGCAGGACAACGACTCTGTTCTTTATTTCTCTATTCTCAAACATCTCTTTCCTTGAATATCTCTATTCTGGAGCAGGTTTAATAAGAAACATCTGTATTTCAAAATATCTCACTTCTTAAACATTTCTCTGCTGAAACATCTCTATTCGTGCAGTATACCATTCCACAATGATTCACTTCCGAAATATCACTACTCATAAATATCTCCATTCCACAATATTTCGTATCCGAAACATCTCTGTTCTTAAATATCTCGATTCTTCAAAATATCATGTGGCATCCATAACATCTGTATTTCGAGCATTTCATCTGGCAATACCTCTTCCGAAATATCTCTATTCTTCAAATCTCATGTGACTTCCCTAACATTTGTATTCCGAAAATTTCATCTCACCATATCTCTCTTCCGAAAGATCTCTATTCTAAAATATCTTTATTCTTCAAAATCTTATGTGACGTCAATTACATCTGTATTCCGAAAATTTAATCTCGCAATATCTCTCTTCCGAAACATCTCTACTCCACGGGCCTCTGCGTTGCACTTGTTTCATTCATGGTCAAATAAGTAAATGCCATATATTGCGAATGGATTATTCAAATAAATTTGATATGGAGTTGGCAAGCGGCGAAATTCCCATACAAAGTACTTTTCGTTGTTCAATTATAATCTCGAAATTGCAATGCTATCATATGAATTATTTTGTTTTGTCTAACTTACCGACTTTAGCAGGGCATTGCGAGCAGCAAAGTGAGTATTGAAGATCTACACCACGAGCATGAAGATTTTATAGGTTAATCGTATTATATTATGTGACTTTGCAATTATAATGCATAATCGATGATCTACTATGGCCGAGGGCAGACCACAATGTTTTTTACTTCTTTTATTCTCATTGCCCACCATTTTACTATAAAACGAGTTGCGAAGCTCGGAAAAAAACTGAAAACACGCCGAATAATTTTTAAACAGGCGATTTCATTTATTTTGCGACGCTAATATAGTAGCAGTAGTATTTTTTTTTCTTTTATTGGTTCGTTTCCAGCCGTACAGGGTCTTTCCCTTTTTACGACCCCCAATCCGCCTGAACTTCGCTCTTACCTCCTATTCCACATCTATACCACCTCTATCCACCTCTATCAACTATTCCACGTCTCTCCTCTACCTCCCATTCCGCCCCCCCCCTCCACCTTGCGGCCGCAGCCGACTTCCCACCGCTGTATCGTATTCATCACAGCATATCTGCCATGGGCATAGGGATACTGCGAAATTCCTATACCGATACAGCCGGTCACAAGTTCGCTTCCCAGTTACGGAAATAGTCGTCTTTCGCCGAGAAATGTCGAAGAAAAACATTTCCCGACGGAAGTACGCGACTGGGTCTCGAACCCGAGTAGATATACAGGGCCGGTTCTGGAACAGTTTGACCTCATTTGACCCCGAGAACGCGCGGGAAATTCAAAAAGTGCTGAGTCATCGCGAATGTTCTAGAAGGTTCTCGTGATTACGGGTGAGGGGGGAGGGGCGATGGGTTACAAGAGATAATAATAATAAATAATTGGGGAATGTGGTAATAATAATAATAATTATAACGGGAGAGGGCGTTAGACAACGCCCTCTTCCGTTCTGACCCAGGCCGCTGGTTCCAACCACCTACGCCTGCCCCCAACACAGCGCCAACAGCTGTTCAGGTGGAGCGGTTTTGGGGAAAGCTGTATAGCGAGGCGGGTGATTTTGATGAAAGCACTCCAGCTCTGGGACGGTTCGACACGTACTGCCGGCAACAGCCGAGTCAGCGTGGCGACTATTTTCCAGTCACGCGGGGTGAGGTAGAGAAGGCGGTGAGTAGCATGAGGAACCACGCCGCTCCCGGGCCGGATGGGATTGACATCTTCTGGTGGAATAAATTCACGTGCACCCATACCCATCTGGCCCGCATCTTCTTGTCGTTCATCGATGGGACGGTGCCAATCCCTACGTGGCTGACAGAGGGAAGAACGGTGTTAATCCCCAAAAAAGGGGATCTGTCTCATCCGGAGAACTACCGCCCGATAACGTGTCTAAATGCGCTCTGTAAGATCTTCACAAAGATTCTTTATGAGCGTGTTCTGGGCGAGATCGAGCCTGCATGGCGGGAGATACACGAACAAAGGGGATCCAAGAGGGGACTGGGAGGTTGTAAGGAGAACCTGCTGGTGGACCGCTGCATCACGCAAGACGCGGTCCAGCACAAATGTAACCTCTCAGTCGCTTGGATAGACTACCGTAAGGCGTTCGACACTGTCAGTCACAAACTGATTATACACCTACTCGAACGCCTTTCGGTGAGTCCTTACATAGTGGGATGCATTAGGCAACTCATGCCGCTCTGGAAGACACGCTTCACAGTTAAGACTAGTGAAGGCAACGTGTCGACCGGAGTGGTGGGGTATAGGAGGGGGATTCTCTCAGCCCCCTCCTGTTTTGCATCTCACTATTACCCTTGTCAATCGCCTTGCGGGCTGCACGCGGGTACGAAGCGGGGCCCCCCGGGGAGCGTGGGCGAGGGATCACCCATTTATTTTATATGGATGTCCTCAAGCTATACGCTCCTGGGGAGGGGGGGCTTAAGCTCCTCTTGAACATCGTAGCGACGTACACGCGGGCGGCGGGAATGGACTTCGGATTGGACAAGTGCGCTGTTCTTCATCTCAGGAGAGGGAGAGCAGAGGGTGTCGCGGCTGATGTTCGGCTGGTGGACGGGAGCGTCTTCAAACACCTGGACGCCGGAGCGTCTTATCGGTACCTTGGCATCGATCAGCGTTCTGTACAAGACGCTGAGGGTGTCAAGGAGGCCCTCCGCAGCGAGTATAGGCGGCGTCTCAGACGGATCTGGAAATCAGATCTGTCTGGGAAAAATAAGATCACTGCCACCAATATGCTCGCTGTCCCGGTCCTGCTCTACTCCTTTGGCGTCGTCAAATGGCGCAGAGACGAGCTTAAACAGCTGGACATCGGCACACGCAAAATAATGAACATCCAGCGGAGTCTGCACCCTCGATCTTCCACCCCGCGCCTCTATATGCTGCGTCAGAGCGGCGGGCGTGGGCTCCTGGGATTGAAGTGTCTTCATGACCGCATGGTCCTCGGAATAGCAAGCGATGTAATAAGGAGCTCGGACCCGCTCCTGGAGATTGTGCACCAGCATGAGCTTCATGGGGCGGGTGCTTTTCTTTATAAGGCGGCAGATCGTGCGGCAGAGACCCTCGGCTTGTAGTTCCGCCGGCGCCGGCGTGGCGCCTTGCCAATAGACTCCGTCGCTCGGTTGCCCAAGTCCCGACGTCGGCGGGCAATCAGGGCTGGCGAGCAGACTGTCCTGACTCGGCAGCACGTGGACAGACCCATGCACGGTGTGTTTTTTCACCACATCGAGGAACAGGGGCTGTCCACCCAGCTGACCTTTTCCTTCTTGCGGTCAGCTGGACTGATGTCCGAGACCGAAGGGTTTATCTGCGCCGGCCAAAACGGAGTCATCAACACCCTGGTCTATCGCAGTCGCGTTTTGGGTCAGCCTCTGCCGACCACTTTGTGTCGTGCATGCAAACAATCGCCGGAGACACTAATGCATCTACTGTCGGCCTGCCCAGTATATGCAGTCTCCGGATATATCTATCGCCATAACGCGGCCCTAAGAGTGTTGTACTATCATCTACGGCACTCTTATGGGATAGACCGGGAGCCCGTGCCGCCTTATTTACCAGGAGATATTGAGTCCGTTGTCGTGGGCGAGAGGTGCAAGATTTATTGGAACTTCTCATTCGCGACCATCGGGCCGCTTCAAGCAACTAAGCCTGATGTTGTCCTCTTCGATTTCGACGACAAGACGATATACGTCATTGAGTTCTCGGCTCCGGCCGAAGTGAACGTGTCGCGAAAGGAAGAGGAGAAACGGCTCAAGTATCAGCCTCTCCTGGCCGAGCTACGTCGTTTGCACCGAGGATTCAGGGTAACTCTCGTTGTCCTCATCATCGGCGCGCTAGGGGGGATGAAAGAGTCTTTTGTATCGGGCCTCGCTAGCATACCGGTTTGCAAACTCGGTGTCCGGTTGCTGGCAGGTCAGATGCAGAAGGCGGTCATACTTGGGTCCCTCCGTTTACTCAGGCAACACGATTGTGGACTGCGGTAGCCGCTAACCCTCTGGCTTGAGGGAGCGGCTATCGCAGAGCGATATATCGGATTTTTCGCGCGACTTTTTGACTGGGCGGCAGCCGAGGTGATGTCGGAACCCTCGAGTGCCGTCCAGCGTTATTGTTCCGGTCTAGATTAAGACCGAGCCTAACCCCCGGGGGTAGGTGAATGTTTCCCAGTGCAAACTGAGGAAGTGCGTTGCCCGGAGCAATAAAGTCTATTAAAAAAAAAAAATAATAATTGGCGTAGGAAATGGCGTAGGGAAGCTGGCGTGCCCATCGCCCGGGGGAGCGCAACTTCCCCGCAATAGCCACCGACGTGCCAGGCCAACCACCTGGCACGCCGAAAACTAGATTCGAATACCGCCTAGTCAAGCCCCCCACAACCGGTCCCTCTCGGATGGGGACCAAGGATCAGTTGGGAGGGGCACCCGGATAGGATCCACGGCAACGACCACGGCTCGAAATCGGCGCCTCGAGTGGACGGAGGAACTCAAGGAAGACCTCATCCGCTGCTGGAGGGATAGCGTACCGTCGCGGCGGGGCTACATGGCGAGGTTGCAGGCCCTGTGGAGCCAAGAGCACCCAGAGCTTGCACACCTCTCGCAACAACATCTGCGAGACCAGGCTGCCCGCTTGCGGCGACAAGGCTACGATCTCTTGTTACTACCACTAGAGCTGTCCGGCAGGCGCTCTTCCGCGCGTTCCGCTCGGAGCTCTGCCGGACGGCCTCAAGATCGAACCCCCCGGCAGTCGGAACCCCCCCGTTGGCGCGTCGATTTGACAGAGGACTGGGAAACAAGGAGGGAGAGAATCACTGGGAAATTTTCTCGTCAGCCTGGTTGCCTAGAAGCGGCAAATGAGTCCCTCGCGGCAGCAATCCCCGAGACCGCTGATCTCCTCAGCTTGAACTGGGCTGTGTATCGCGCGGCTGTTCAGTCGAAGCCTCAGACACGCAATGATAAGGCGGCGTTTGTGGCTAAGACTCGGCGGCGCGTTGCACAGCTCCAGAATAAGATCAATGAAGCGCTGAGGCAGGCATCCCGTGTTCAGTGTGTGTTAGACTTCATTACGGCGGGGAGGGCGTTTACCCCTAAAATCCGAAAAATCAGCTCGGAACTGAAATGCCGTCACCACACATTGAACAAAGCTATCCTTCTTATTGTGAAGGAACGCTACGTGGAGAAGGTGCGGAACCTGGGGGTTGCGAAGCAATCCCTAGAGAGGCGGCTGGGTCGGGCGTTAGACAACGCCCTCTTCCGTTCTGACGCAGGCCGCTGGTTCCAACCACCTACGCCTGCCCCCGACACAGCGCCAACAGCTGTTCAGGTGGAGCGGTTTTGGGGAGAAATGTATAGCGAGGCGGGTCATTTTGATGAAAGCACTCCAGCTCTGGGACGGTTCGACACGTATTGCCGGCAACAGCCGAGTCAGCGTGGCGACTGTTTTCCAGTCACGCGGGGTGAGGTGGAGAAGGCGGTGAGTAGCATGAGGAACCACGCCGCTCCCGGAGCGGATGGGATTAACATCTTCTGGTGGAAGAAATTCACGTGCACCCATACCCATCTGGCCCGCATCTTCTCGTCGTTCATCGATGGGACGGTGACAATCCCTACGTGGCTGACAGAGGGAAGGACGGTGTTAATCCCCAAAAAATTCAAACACCTGGACGCCGGAGGGTCTTATCGGTACCTTGGCATCGATCAGCGTTCTGTACAAGACGCTGAGGGTGTCAAGGAGGCCCTCCGCAGCGAGCATAGGCGGCGTCTCAGACGGATCTGGAAATCAGATCTGTCTGGGAAAAATAAGATCACTGCCACCAATATGCTCGCTGTCCCGGTCCTGCTCTACTCCTTTGGCGTCGTCAAATGGCGCAGAGACGAGCTTAAACAGCTGGACATCGGCACACGCAAAATAATGAACATCCAGCGGAGTCTGCACCCTCGATCTTCCACCCCGCGCCTCTATATGCTGCGTCAGAGCGGCGGGCGTGGGCTCCTGGGATTGAAGTGTCTTCATGACCGCATGGTCCTCGGAATAGCAAGCGATGTAATAAGGAGCTCGGACCCGCTCCTGGAGATTGTGCACCAGCATGAGCTTCATGGGGCGGGTGCTTTTCTTTATAAGGCGGCAGATCGTGCGGCAGAGACCCTCGGCTTGGAGTTCCGCCGGCGCCGGCGTGGCGCCTTGCCAATTGACTCCGTCGCTCGGTTGCCCAAGTCCCGACGTCGGCGGGCAATCAGGGCTGCCGAGCAGACTGTCCTGGCTCGGCAGCACGTGGACAGAGTCCCATGCACGGTGTGTTTTTTCACCACATCGAGGAACAGGGCCTGTCCACCCAGCTGACCTTTTCCTTCTTGCGGTCAGCTGGACTGATGTCCGAGACCGAAGGGTTTATTTGCGCCTGCCAAGACGGAGTCATCAACACCCTGGTCTATCGCAGTCGCGTTTTGGGTCAGCCTCTGCCGACCACTTTGTGTCGTGCATGCAAACAATCGCCGGAGACACTAATGCATCTACTGTCGGCCCACCCAGTATATGCAGTCTCCGGCTATATCTATCGCCATAACGCGGCCCTAAGAGTGTTGTACTATCATCTATGGCACTCTTATGGGATAGACCGGGAGCCCGTGCCGCCTTATTTACCAGGAGATATTGAGTCCGTTGTCGTGGGCGAGAGGTGCAAGATTTATTGGAACTTCTCATTCGCGACCATCGGGCCGCTTCAAGCAACTAAGCCTGATGTTGTCCTCTTCGATTTCGACGACAAGACGATATACGTCATTGAGTTCTTGGCTCCGGCCGAAGTGAACGTGTCGCGAAAGGAAGAGGAGAAATGGCTCAAGTATCAGCCTCTCCTGGCCGAGCTACGTCGTTTGCACCGAGGATTCAGGGTAACTCTCGTTGTCCTCATCATCGGCGCGCTAGGGGGGATGAAACAGTCTTTTGTATCGGGCCTCGCTAGCATACCGGTTTGCAAACCCGGTGTCCGGTTGCTGGCGGGTCAGATGCAGAAGGCGGTCATCCTTGGGTCCCTCCGTTTACTCAGGCAACACGATTGTGGACTGCGGTAGCCGCTAACCCTCTGGCTTGAGGGAGCGGCTATCGCAGAGCGATATATGAGATTTTTCGCGCGACTTTTTGACTGGGCAGCAGCCGAGGTGATGTCGGAACCCTCGAGTGCCGTCCAGCGTTATTGTTCCGGTCTAGATTAAGACCGAGCCGAACCCCCGGGGGTAGGTGAATGTTTCCCAATGCAAACTGAGGAAGTGCGTTGCCCGGAGCAATAAAGTCTATTAATTAAAAAAAAAAATAATTATTATTATTATTATTATTTTTATTATTACCACATTCCCTAATTATTTATTATTATTATCTCTTGAAACTCAACGCCCCTCCCCCCTCACCCGTAATCACGAGAACCTTCTAGAACATTCGCGATAACTCAGCACTTTTTGAATTTCCCGCGCGTTCTCGGGGTTAAATGAGGTCAAACTGGTCCAGAACCGGCCCTGTATATCTACTAACCCGGGACCTCCCGATCCGCTGGCCAGCACGCTAACCACTAGACCAACGCACCGGGTCTAGTAGTAGTAGTATTTATTCCGTGTGTACCCTTAAAGTGTATTTACTTACTTGCCCTTTCTTATCCCCACTTACAATAACTTTACATATATGTGATATAATTTGAATGCTTACTTCTATCCCCCCCCAATTTGGAGCTGCCGTAATTAATGGACGTCTCCATACATTATTTAAAATGAATGTATGCGTCACATAATAAACCAAATAGATGTAATCGCTTGCTTTTAAATTTTTCGTCGTGTTTTCAGTTAATTTTTTTTCCGAGCTTAGCAGCTCGTTTTGTAGTAGGATGGTCGGCAATGAGAATAAAGGAAGTAAAAAACATTATAGTCTGCCCCCAGCCATAGTAGATGCTATCATCGATTGTGCATCATAATTGCGAAGTTACATAGTATAATATGGTTAACCTATAAAATCTTCATGCTCGTGGTATAGATCTTCAATACTCACTTTGCTGCTCGCAATGGTCCACTGATGCCGGTAAATTAGGAAAACTATGTCCATTAACACGATAGCATTGTAATTTATTTGAATAACCCATTCGCAATATATTGCATTTACTTATTTGGCCATGAATGAAATAAGTGTAACGCAGAGGCTCGTGGAGTAGAGATGTTTCAGAAGAGAGATATTCTGAGATGAAATTTTCGAAATACAGATGTTATGGATGTCACATGAGATTTTGAAGAATAGAGATATTTTAGAATAGAGATCTTTCGGAAGAGAGGTATAGTGAGGTGAAATGGTCGGAATACAGATGTTATGGACGTCACATGAGCTTTCGAAAAAATATAGATATTTAAGGCGGTACCCCCACTTGTAGCGCAAAAAAGGCCTTTTTCATGAATTTTTTTAAAGAAAACTACAAAACTTTCTTAATCGATCAATGTACCATCTTAAAGAACACATCTCGAAGAACTTTCAGTAAATTTTTTATTGAAAAACATTCCATTGTTTAGTGGCAAATGGCCGTCAATGAAATAATGTTTTTATATACACGGTTTGCGGTGACCAACATTGCGGCGAAGTGGATCACCTGAAAAAAAATGCGGATGGATTTAGTCAAATATAAGTATAAGTATAAGTATAAACTAGTCTTTAATCGAAGGATTTTAACAAAATATTCATGTTTCACAAAATGGCGGACAGTCAAAGTTAATGGTTCGATTTTAACGAAAAAAACGAATGATTAAAGATTACATTTTTATGTATTAAATAAGCCTGCAAAATTTCAAGAAGATCGGTTCATTAGTGTTCGATTAATCTTGGTCACCGACTTCAAAAACGCCATTTTGAGAAAAACGCGTTTAAAGTTTCAATTTCAGTTTACACGAAGAAAATATTTTTTTTTGTAAACTTACATAGAGTCATCTATTCCGGGCTCATACAGAAGTTCTTCCGCCGACGATGCCGCTTGCAGAACGGACATGTGGTGTTGCCTTCGTAACATTCTTCCTTCACGAGTGCTCTCGGCCGCACGTCTCTCTGCCACCCAGGTAGGAATTGACGATGAAAAAAGGGCTCGCCAAGCTCTGAAACAAGGCTCACATTTTTTCATTCAGGCTGAGCACCAGCCTGATTTCAGGCCTAGCTGAACCTCTGAATGATAACGCGGTTTCAGGCTCTTGCACACAGGCTTTGCCAAAGGCTGGTAGAAAAGCCTGTACTGAGCCTGAAACGACGAAACAACAAGGTTCAAAACGAGCCTTAATGAAACCTTTACGAGCATTTATGACCAGGCTCATCCCAAACTCTTCTCGAGGCTATATGAGGCCTGTTTTTAGTTTTTAATATTCTATATTGGGGTAAATTTAATAAATTTGTAAAGAATTCATCTTATTTATTATTCATTATATTATTTGTTATAAAATATATATAAAAAATATTTTGAAAAACAATACTTTATTTTATTTGTTGTTTATGGGACACGTAATACACAGAGTGTACGCAAACTCCAGAGAGTGAGTATATACGAAATCTGTGTGTGACGAGAAAAGAAAACTTTTTTGTGTACCTCATAAATATCGATAAGAGAATATGTTTAAATGTTCTGAGCTGCCTCCTTCGCTTTCGTTTTTCGTGCCTTCGCACCCGACAAATTGATTGCTATATTTTTTTCATAAAAGTACAGGAAAAATATTATTTCAAATTTATTTTATTTTATCACAACCTGAAACAAGCTTGCATCCAGCCTTGATGTTTTAGCCTTAAAATTCACCGGCTGAATAAAGCTTGAAATAACCCTGAGTTTAGGCAAAGCAGCCGGTCTTGGTTCCAGGCTGCTCCAAACGATGCAATGAAGCCTGGCCCAGGTCTGTCTCACTCAGGCTCGGTGAAACAAGGCTCGCACAAGTTTGTTTCCATCGTCAGCCTTTTGATTTCCTACCTGGGCAGTGCAATCCGTGCTTCGTCAATTTTATCAACGTATTCGTGCGCGTTGTGTCCACAGCACACGCCGATTAAGTTCAAATAAAATAATAATGATTTTGAACCTTCGTTGAATAGTCCAACGGCAATATAAGCTGCTAAATTTACAACGATTGCTCCACTCGAGACGATTTTTGGGCTGATTTTCCAAATAAGTTGGTTGAAGCTTTCGTTGTTATTTTGATTGAAGCCACCGACGCATCTTTCGAGTAAAGTTTCCTTACAGTCATATGAATATTATTTTTCAGTTTCTTCGCAGACGTGCTGAAACTTTCAGTTTCCGTTTCGGCCAGGTTGGGGTTAAAAACACCCTTCCTTTTTTTGATCGAGATTTCCGTAAATTATCACTGCTTCTTGTTTGTCGCGAACCTTTTTTTCGATCCATTTTTGAATGTAAAATGAATAAAAATTGCGCTTATAATATTATGAACGGCGGAATATACGTCCTATATAGTCGAACTTTCGAGCTACACTGACGAGTTTAGACCATAACAGACAACGAAAATACGTTTTTATAAATTCCAGTCTATTATATGAACGTTGTGAATGCCAGGTATATGCCCCTTTTCATGGAACAATGCATTGAAGGTCGGAGGGAGGGTCGAGCGCGCCAGACGGCAGACTAGCCGATCGTTTACATAACGGATTCTTCTCTTTCAATGCTCATATCTCAGTCAATTTTGTTTGGATCGACTTGAAATTTTCAGAACATATTCTCAGATACTTATACTTCAAAAAAATGCAATAAAAAAAATCGATTTTTTCATAATCGCAAGTGGGGGTAACCCCTTAAGAATAGAGATGTTTCGGATACGAAATATTGTAGAATGGAGATATTTAAGAGTAAGTAGTCATATTTCGGACGTGAATTATTGTGGAATAGTGATCTTTACGAATAGAGATGTTTCGGCAGAGAAATGTTCAAGAAGTGAGATATTTTGGAATACAGATGTTTCTGATTAAACCTGCTCCAGAATAGAGATATTTAAGAAGAGAGATGTTTGAGAATAGAGAAATAAATAATAGAGTTGTTGTCCTGCCGACTATTTCAACCATAACCTACTGGCGCGGTCGTCTTTTGTCGAACGGCGGAGATTTATTTATACTCCCAATATCAATACCCAATTTACAATGGACGTATGCATTGCACCCGAATGAACGTGCCGTTATTAAATCAATTGTTTTCCGAAACAGGTATATGACGAACATACTGCATCGAGGATGACGGTATGTAAAACGAAACAAAGATGTGGACTAAAAACCAGCGGCGGTGGCTCTTCAACGAGTTCTCTGCTACAGAACGTACATAATTTACGTATAGAGATGGAACGGAATAAGTGCCCGAATAACGACAATGGAATCAACAAATGTGCCTATCAGAGCTCGAATATATATACCGGTAATGAAGCATCGGTGACGTAGTCATGCTGGATTCTCATTTTGTTTCACGGGATGAAAAGAGTGGTATTGCTTCGATTGAGGAGCGTAACGAAAACAGTGACCTCGATGAGACCAACGATGACTTCTCTGAAGATAACAACGATTCATCGAACTCCGGAAAATCGCAAAATGGTCAAGATTTTCCCGACAACACGCCAGGAATGTTCAGGATGAAAAGAAACGGAATCGCCAATTTGTCACAAATTGCAACAATGAGACCGAATGTTATGGATGCTGCTATATTCTCTCAGATCATTGCCATATCAATGCGTCACCGTTTCCCGTATAAAGCAACTATGGATTTGTTTCGGTTGATAATTTCCATAACTAACGGTAATGATTTACCTTCCACGAAATCAAGTACGTGGGCAACGTTATCGAGGAAAGACGAATTGATAATGGTGCGTCATTTATATAGAAGTTACTGCCATGACTGCCTCGGGGAGGGAACAGTACCCGACCGAGAGTGTCATAGCGAAATGTCCGGCCCTAATAAGCCCGAAACGCCTTTGTCTGTCTGTTCTCGATTCCGGGAATAACGGATTCTTTACAGTACCGGTACACACGATAGAAAGAGAACATTGATGGCATCGAGTATATCTATGACAGCAAACAGTATCGAAAGGAATGCGGCGTTGGTGGTTTTGTAAGCTTGGAAAACAATTATTCATTAACAGTGAACACGGATGGTGCTGTGGTAGCCAATTCGTCAAAGTGCAGTGCTTGGCTAGTGTTGTTTACAGTGAACGAACTGCCGCCTCATGCGCGAAAACGAACCATGTTGCTGGGAGGCGTATGCGTTGACAGCGCTCACCCCGATCTGAACGCGCTTTTGTTTCCGGTCGTCAAAGAGTTACGTTCTTTATACAAAACGGGTATAACTTGAAAACGTATCGGTAAAAACGATTCTGCGAATAAAATCACGAGCAAATTTATAACTCTTATTGCTACCGTTGACTCCGTCGCGAGAGCGTCACTTCTCAAGATGACGGAATTCTCAACTCAATTCAACGGAAAATACGGATGCACCTTTTGTTATACCGAAGGTGAAATACATAATCGTACTCAGGTATATCCAGTTGATGATAACGCCACTTGTCGCACCGACAATGAAATTCGAGAGGACATGAAAAAAGCCGACGAGACGGACGAAAAAGTAAGTGGTGTGAAAGGAACATCAATAGTCACGCCAATGCCAAAGCTTGATCTAGCCCAGGGCGAAGTCGTCGAAAGTATGCATAGCGTATTTTTAGGGGTAGCTAAGCAACACACCATGCTTCTTCTATTTGGAAAGGCAACTGATCCTTGCTACCGAGGTAAACCAAAATTATTGGCAAAAATTAATTCCCGGCTTGCGCACATACGATCGCCTAGCACAGTATCGATGAAACCAAGAAAAATACAAACTTGCGCAAATTGGAAGGCTTCCGAGTGGCGAAATTGGCTCCTTTATTACGGTACGTTATGTTTGAACGAAATAATTCGCGAAGAAGATCATCAACACTTCACATTACTGTCCGGCGCGACATATATATTCAGTAAGATCTCGATAAGTACCGCAGAGCTGCAAGAAGCACGATTGTTACTTAAAAGTACGTGGAGAATTTCGAAAATATATTCGACACGCCTAATATGACATTTAATGTCCATCTGCTCACTCATTTAATCGATACAGTGGGAATCGGGGGCCGTTATGGGCCCATAGTGCGTTTCCATTCGAATCGTTAAATAAACAAATAATCGACTCTGTCAGCAGTGCAACAGCACGATCGTTGCAAATTGTGACGCGATTCTTAATGAATCGATTTACCCATAGCCTCGTGCGTGATAAACTGATTCCGGAACAAAAAAGAACAAAAGAACAAAAAGGGCAAATAAAGATATTGAATGTACAAAGATTTGGTACCGCGTTCCAAAGCATTGGAAGTTCTTTCGATTGTCCACCAAACGCTTGGCGATCAATATTAATGCATGGTTCCAGTTTTGGGTCTGATGTGATCTTAATAATCAAGCGAGCAACGATTAAGGGTCAATTAGGAATGTTAATTAGACCATGGGCCAAAATAACGCCGACGATAAAGTTGTGTTTCTCATTAACGGAAAAAAGGTTGGGTGTCGACAATCGTCCTAACGTTCGGCCGAGCCTAGGCCAACGGTTGGCGCATGTTTTCTGTAATGATATAGCCGAAGCTGAACCTATAGTCGAATTATGCCCGGGCTGCGTTGGCCCGTTAAATGGTGAAGCACCAGTAATGTTGGTTCTTAAAGCCGTCAAACAACAGTTGGGTCTGTTCTGTGCCATCGATGTGCCAACGTTTGGAAAAGTCTACAATATCAAAGCTTGGCTTCCATTACTGGGCCAAGTCTCAGCCGATTTTTTACCATCGGCTGAATATTGGAACTTCTACATGGGACCATTCCTGCCCCAGACGGTTGTTGACATTCGATTGATAGACTTTTCAATCTCGGCTGTTATTACTGTTTTTATTGTATTTTATAGTCTGTGGTCCAGTTTATGTTGTACTACAAACCATGCAACCTGTTGCCGTTTTTCTCGACATTTTTCATGTGGACTCTGCGGGACAACTATTCAAGATATCGGGATAAATCCAACGCCTTTCTGTAACACACTGTATAGATATTTTTCAAAACCCGCTAAGGAATCTTCGCCACTGAAACAGTCGGTCAAAAAGATCGAAAAATATTTTTTTCCGACCTTTCAACAGTTCAACAGTTGAAAAGATTTGGTTGTTTCACTATCCACAAAATTAAATTAAACTCAAAATAAGTTTAATTATTTTGTACACCAAGTAATAAAAAACAAAAAAATTCGATGGCACTGACCGACTGACGAACACGCCGCGACTCGTTATACGCAGCGCCCCCCCCCCTATCTCGTACCGCCGGGCAGTTGCGTTAATCGGAACCTCGCCGGTGTGTCGCGTTAGATTAATTTACATCGTTCTTCTACACTCGAAGTTTCTCAGCGTCTCCGAACAGCAACATTGACGAAAATTAACGAGTAAGTTTGCCCACTGTGAAAGCGAGACTCGAAAAGTGTTTCTATTTTGTTCTTATCGACGACGATGCTAAGTATCGCTTCGACGCGACGACGGAGGCACGCGAAGGTCACGAATTCTTCGACATCGATGGAATTTTCCCATACCCACGATCATATGAATATTATCGTGTATCCTCGAATTTTGACAGCACGATCGTATCGCTGGAACTTATATGGACGTACGAGTAAAAAATATGGCCTGTCTCATAACCTCAATTTACATACTGTGTCATTTGCCATGATCTTCCCTCGCATTGCTTTTCCGCTCGCTGATGTGTCAAAGAGCCAACGGCTCGTATGTAAGAAATTCAAGATTATTTGCTCTTCGCAGGAATACCTCGGTATGTATTCGTGAAAAAATCACAGATAGCATATTTTCTGATGATCCGTATCCCTTGTTATTACCCCTAAAAATCCTCGATTCCCTGAGCAGTGTGCGACCAAAATGAGGCACGAAAGTTCAACACCATTTGCCTACGAACGCTAAACTGTCAGGTCTCAAACGCAGATGATCAATGGACCTGTGGCGATTCCTCGATAGCTTCACCCTGATGACCGAGGGTACTGTTGGTAGAGGGTACAAAGATCGTACCCTACAGTGTACCTGTACGGTAGTATATCGCCACACGCAAATGTACGTGTTACTAGTATGGTACCGGTACACTGCAATAGTCAAACATAATTATATTGAAGCTCGCATCGTTTCGCAGCCCATTTTTTTGGGCACGAATAGTTCTTCATCTCCGCTCAAACTTATTTCACGATCCTAATTGGAGATCTTCAAACTAAATATGTGAGAAAATTTTAGGATGATAATAAAAATAAGGAAATAAAAAAATGGAAAAGAATTTCCGTTGTATTCCAACGATGCAAACTTCATCATCGTAAAACATACCGGTACTATATCCTGACCATACTAATACTGATACCTATACGATACGCACATACGTGGTAGTCACGGTACCTGGGCTATGATGTAGGAACGAGAACCAATGTAGCGTCGGATTTACCATTTAGATGGACCGTCGAATTTATCCAGGTCAGCAAGTACATACTATCGGGTATGACAGATGGTGTCAATCATTGAGGCTACAGTATACAGTCCCAGTGTCGCGAGGATATTACTGCTGTCTCTAATCTCTCCTAGGGCACCAGCGAGACTGACTTCAAGGAACTCGTCGAACCCTTCGGCTTCATTCAGAAACAATATCTCGCCAAGGATCGCACCACCAATCTGTGCAAGGCCTTTCCTTCACGTATGTACATTTCAAAACGAAAGCCGAGGATGCTAGGGCCTTCTTGCATCTCAATGGTTACGGCTACCATCATCGCATACCAGCGTCGACTGGTCCAAACCTCCGGCCAGCATAGACCAGCGTCGACTGGTCCAAACCTCCGGCCCAACAGAATAGAATGGTCAACGGTTGAAACGCGTTTAGGTAGAACGAGCGAATGCTCTTGATTTCCATCGATTTTGTTCAAATTTTAACCAGGCATTGTTTGTATCATTATGCATGTTTCACTGAAATTTCAGAACAGTCGGCTATTTGGATTCGGAGATACGGGGTTTGAAAATTGCAAACTTTTAACACTAGGGTCTGCATTGAAATTTAGACAGGTAATTGTCCGTAAAAAATATTTGTCCCCTATAAGAAGACACATGGCAATAACATGTACAATATCAAATTATTAATGTTTATAACGTAAATATTTTTTTACGATGAATGTTTTCAACTTTAGGAACACGATAATTATTTCCGTTCTCGAAATATTGAACAATACTGTTCCGCGGTGTTGCATAATGTATTCTTATTATAGGGGCCAATTTTTTTTACCGAGAGTTATTCTGTCGTTACTGAACGTTTTTAGCAAAACTGAATAGTAAAGACAATCGAAACTTTTTTCACTCATTCCGTAACTAGTTTTCTACCTGAAAATATTTTTTTTTAAATTAACAAACACAATAGAATGGTTTGACGAATGCTGTGACCTGACTTTCAGACAATGCAGACCCGGCAGTGTTAAAAGTTGCTATTTAAAAACCCATTATCACCCAATCCGAATAGTCAACTGTTGTGAAACTTCTTTTTTTGTTGTTAGGAGGAATTTTTTTGTTAGAAGGACAAACAAGAGAATACAAATATTCAAGGATGTTATAAGCTATATCTTCAAGCGAACAAATAGAAATTTATATTAAAAAATTATACCAAATGGTGACGCTGGAGCCATTCTGGCGAGGCATGTTGAATTTGAGACGCGCTGCGACATGCAGTACGGCTGAAGCGAATTTGATTTTAGAAAAAAGTTAAAGAATTTCTATTAATTTACATGAGTCTAGCTCGAGAAATACATAGAGGATTGTGAAAATATCAATTTTTGTGTAATTGGCGAGCGTTAGTAGAAGTACTGTAGCGGTTCTGACCGAAGGAGAGGTGGTGTGTCAAGAGTAGGGAAGCCAAGGTGGCGGAACCGTCGGGGGGAGGTCGCCAGGCGCGTGTGACGTCACAGAGGGGACCTCTATGGAGGGCCATGTGGTCGGCGGAGCGACTGACGGGAGGGGGAAGTCAGCGTCGATGAGTGGTGTGTGTGTGTGTGTGTGTGTGTGTGTGTGTGTGTGTGTGTGTGTGCGTGCGTGTGTGTGTGTGTGTGCGTGTGCGTGCGGTTGTGTGTGTGCGTGTGTGCACGCGGGCGTGCGTGCGTGTGTGTGTGTGTGTGTGTGTGTGTGTGTGTGTGTGTGTGTGTGTGTGTGTGTGTGTGTGTGTGTGTGTGTGTGTGTGTGTGTGTGTGTGGACGGAAGGGGGAGCGGGCAAAAAGAATGCTTTGAATTATATGACAATAAAACAATAGTTTATTAATAATTAAATTGAGCAATGATGTTGCTTAGTATGTACTATACATCAAATCTTTGGTGTGTGCAATCCACGTGTGTGTGTGTGTGTGTGTGTGTGTGTGTGTGTCAAATATCCGCAGTGGATCCGTTATCCTGGAACATATTAAAGCATGCATCTTATTAACCTATCAAACATAATCATATTTTGAAACATACTAAAGATAATACGAACCATCGACCCAATATAAGTTTAAGCAGGTGGGGCACGTGTCGCGCATCGAAACTTGGTGGGTCGGCCCGCCGCCGTTGGTACAAAAGATCCGCCGAATGTTGTTGAATCGTTCGCTGAAGTGGCCACATCTTTGGATCAGTCGATCAACCCCGTCCCGCATATCGAAATAGCACGACACACAAAATATCGCCCGATCGTTTTCGGTAAAATATTTATAGTTCACACAGCACATCACGTCCCATTTCAAGCGATTTATTTGCTGCTGGTCCACAATTATTTCCCGCATATAATGAACTCCCTCGTCTGAGGCATCGTCCAACCCGCTATCCACTGATTCGGTATCACTTTCCAGTTCAGCCAATTCCACATCATCGTGTGCAAGCCGTTCAATTTCCGCCCACTCATCGTCGTCATCATCGGCGATATTAATGACTAATTCATCTGCCACAAATATCACTTCGTCGTCATCAGCGATATTCACCACCACCTCCATGTCATCATCGACGAGATCAATCAATTCGATTTGACGCGACATTGTTCTTGAGTGATTTTCCGTTTTCGAACTCTTTCACACTGACACCTCGGAGGTTGAAGACTGGAATGGCGAAAACTGCTGTTCCGATCCTTCTTCGGATTGCGATTTTTGGATCCTCATGGGCTCATAGTAGGGTGGGGGATGGTCAACAGGATGTGAAAATGGTTTTCAACATTAGTTGGGACTTGTAGAAAAAAAAACCTTCCAAGATGCTGCATCCTGGCCACGGATAAACGAAAAGTTTTTCTTAACTACCTCTATGGGGTAGGCATCTGCTATCCAGAAGAGTGTGCACTCGTGGAGGTAAAAGCTGGCCAGGCTCTCCAAGCATTGACTTTTATTATCTCTACAGAACAGCGTAAGGTCATGGAGACTAAACTGGTGTATTATAAAGAGCATCTTAGAGTTTTCAGATTACCGTCTAGGCGCAACTTGACGCCATTTTAAAGATTCGGTCCAGATATCGGGTGGTGATACATTTCACTCAAGAACGCAAAATCCCTAACAAAAATGCTTTATTGTTTGCAACTGCCTAAAGAAACGCAGTTAAAAAAAAAATATAATTTAAAAAACCGAGGTCTTGGTTCCTTTTCGAAAGACAATGCCAATTGCATCCGCCTTGTCTCAAAGCTCGACGACACTCGAGACAGGTCCTGACAGGTTTCTCGGGAAAACTATAATCTTTAGGGACCAAAGGGACCGCGGATGGGCCACTTGAGCGCAGCTGCACTTTTGAAAAGTCGAGGTCTTCATTCCGAAAGATAATGTCGAGATGTTTGCATGCGCGTCCACTACAGTCACGAGTCTCGCCAACACTTTAGACAGGTTTCGACAAGTCAGGATTTCTTGGAAAAACTATAAACTTTAGGGATCAAGGGCCGTTGGTGGCGATGGACCACTTGAGCTGCAGGACCCATAAAATCTTTTGACTCGATGCATCCCGACTTCCTGTTTTTTGTCCAGCGTTCCTCGAGCAATCTACGCGTTATCGGAAAACTCTGTTTTTTCCCGAGAGAGGGCCGAACTTTTTTTTCCCGGAGAGCCTTTTTAATGATCCGCTCCGCTCAAATCTGAGCACACTTTGCATGAAGCAGTCAGTCTGTTAACATCGTGGAAGTTTTTTTGTACTCATCAACATGGAGCAAATCTTACATGATCAAGCCGTGCTTTTACGCTCGATCGAAGATTTTACCGCATGGGAGCAACGATGCGTCGAGTTTATCCAACGGCTGGAAACGCAAAGCCGGATTAAGCGCCCGCGATTATTAATTGGACATCAACAGTCACTCATAGCCCAAAAATCGCGTCTGGAAGGATTGAGGAATTGTGTGCGGAGTCGTTTCGTACACACAGGCGCAGGACATGGTGATCATGAGTTAATCTGGCGAGAGATTGAAACATCCTTCGAGAGTCGGATATTGACCGGTTCCATCATCAATCGCAGTCACATCGAGCCGAGATAATTACTAAATGATGCTCGCGTCCTAGTGCTTCAACATGTGCAAAATATTATCAGCAAGCATAACAGCATCAAAATCAATACAGTGTTTAACCTATTAACGCCCAAGAATCGCGATTTTTTTCCTTCATTTTCAAGCCAGATTTTTATTATATAAAAAAAATCATAAAAAATGAAGAGATATGTTCCCTAGTATTTTCGGGGGTGCTCTTTCAGAATCTGGGGTCAAAATCGGGTTTTGTCCATTTCGAAAGAAAAAAATATGGCGGCTTTTAAACAAAAAAACAGGAAAAATCGATGATACTTTTTTTTCAATTTTTTTTTCACCTCGAAGCCGTTGAAAAGTCCGGTTTTTTTTCAACCATGGGTGCATAGAATAGTGACAATTGAACAATCAATCTTTTAAATTCGTCGTTGTCAATATTTTCACCCCCAAAATAGCGCTTTTCACCCCCTGAACGACACGAAAAATTTCACGCTCGGTGTCCCAAATGAAAAGTAGTTGGATTTGGACGAAAATTGGTACTCGGGGGTTTTTGAGGTCGCTGATTACGATTCTGTTCTCAAAATTCCTAAATTCAAAATGGCCGATCCAATATGGCGGACTCAAATGCAAAAGTTCATTTGAATTGGATAAAACGTAGCACTAGGGGGTTTTCGAGGTCGCTGATTATGATTCTGCTCTCAAAATTCCGAAATTAAAAATGGCGGATCCAATATGGCGGACACAAATGCAAAAGTTCATTTGATTTGGATAAAACATGGCACACGGGGGTTTTCGAGGTCGCTGATTATGATTCTGCTCTCAAAATTCCGAAATTAGAAATGGCGGATCCAATATGGCGGACACAAATGCAAAAGTTCATTTGAATTGGATAAAACGTGGCCCTCGGGGGTTTTCGAGGTCGCTGATTATGATTCTGCTCTCAAAATTCCTAAATTCAAAATGGCGGATCCAATGTGGCGGACACAAATGCAAAAGTTCATTTGAATTTGATAAAACGTGGCACTCGGGGGTTTTCGAGGTCGCTGATTATGATTCTGCTCTCAAAATTTGAAAGCCTTTGGGTATTTAAATACCTGAAAAAACCAGGTATTTAAATACCCAAAGGCTTTCGAATTTTGAGAGCAGAAATATAATAAGCGACCTCGAAAACCCCCGAGTGCCATGTTCTATCCAATTCAAATGAACTTTTGCATTTGTGTCCGCCATATTGGATCCGCCATATTTAATTTCGGAATTTTGAGAGCAGAATCATAATCAGCGACCTCGAAAACCCCCGAGTGCCACGTTTTATCCAATTCAAATGAACTTTTGCATTTGTGGCCGCCATATTGGATCGGCCATTTTGAATTTCGGAATTTTGAGAACAGAATCGTAATCAGCGACCTCAAAACCTCCGAGTACCAATTTTCGTCCAAATCCAACTACTTTTCATTTGGGACACCGAGCGTGACATTTTTCGTGTCACTCAGGGGGTGAAAAGCGCCATTTTGGGAGTGAAAATGTTGACAACGACGAATTAAAAAAATTGATTGTTCAATCGTCACTATTCTATGCACCCATGGTTTTAAAAAAACCGGACTTTTCAACGGCTTCGAGGTGAAAAAAAAAATTTGAAAAAAAAGTGTCATCGATTTTCCTGTTTTTTTTTGTTTAAAAGCCGCCATATTTTTTTTCCTAATGGACAAAACCCGATTTTGACCTCAGATTCTGAAAGAGCACCCCCGAAAATACTAGGGAACGTATCTCTTCATTTTTTATGATGTTTTTTATATAATAAAAATCTGGCTTGAAAATGAAGGAAAAAGTCGCGATTCTTGGGCGTTAATGGGTTAACGGTGTAGTCATTTTATTGGTAGCAATTTATTTTCGAAGGGTAAATCCATCCTCTCAGAGTGAGGCATGTAAAAGGGGGATTTTGAAGTTCGCTGAAGAGCGTTACACCGATTTAACCGAAACAAAGACAAAAATTATTCTAACGCAAACCGATCACAAATCGGCTACCTATGAGTTCGTAAAACATTCGTAAAACAGAATTGAAGGGATGAACTAATCTCTTATTTTTCTTTCTCTCAATTCACGTTCAAAAGTGGTCAATTAATCTTCCATTGACTCACTTGGTTATTTTGACCCGCATGCATTTTTGATGAATGCATACCCAAAATTGAAAGTTTCTATTAATTTCGTACAACGATTTCATTTAATGTTTTCCGAACTACATTCATGCATAAATGTTAAGAAATGTTCAACGGGTAGGGGAAGCTGCTGTACCTTGACATCCTATGTACCTTGAGCCACTCGATTTTAAAAAATGTTCCCGCCCTTTTCACAGATGTTTGTTCATAGTGCGGTGACATTTATGACACCTTCCGTCCGTCGGTTCCTACCACCGAGCTTCTCTTTCTTCTTTACATTTCGAAGTCGTGTACTCATACATTTTTGTACATGTCCCACGCACTCATTTTTTGTGACCGGGCAATCGTGACCGTACGGATTTGTGTTCAAAATACCAGCAAAAGTTTTCGAATCGCCGCCTCCGATGTAATTTGTATATTTTACGCCAAATTTTTCGTCGGATCTTAAAAACATTTTTATGATAGAATCAACCTCTTCTTGCATGCTGAACCTACGTGATTTAAGGAGCACGATTCTTTGTGATTTTTATACCACTCTTTATTCTTCATCGTCCAGTGTTTCCTTGTCAATGGTAAAACCTCGATTCTCGCTCTCTCCAAAAGTAATGCTTTTTTGCTCGATCTGCAGATTACTATATTAGCAATCGCCTGAAAAACTGTCAGAAGTATAATGATTCTTTGACGATGAAATGGATTCACAATTATATCTTCACTGCTCGCAGTTGACAATTTTTCCGCGCTAGTGCTCGTATCCAACTCTTCATCGTCTGTTTTACTTGTAAATCGATTACCGTGAACTTGACGTTTACGCAGCTTCGAAAGCCGCTCGAAGGTCGATTTGTCACTTTTTGGATAACTTGCGAATACGCTTATACGACGTGTACGCGCCAAGAATCGGCGCCAAACTAACCGTTTATGCTACAAGCTGCAATGTAGAAACACGTACAGAGAGATGTATCATACACATTTATACTTCAATAAACTATATTATGGCTGAACAAAACACTGCTACGAAATATAAGTATTGTTCTGAAAGACCCTTGAACCTTTTCCAGGCATAAAATTCGGATTAGACGATCGAGGAGCGGAGCACTCACACACCTGCTCGACGCTTATCTGCTGTTGGCCTTGTATCTTCAAAAATATTTGCAATTGGCCACTTTACACTTTTCGATATATTCGTGCATAGTTTATCTATCGATTTAAGCAATTAGAAAAGAAACGATTTTCCGGGCCGTCTAATCCACACTCCGGCCTTATAATGAATCTCATAGCATAAATAGTTATTGAGATATTGACTCTCAAAGGATAACACCACTCTAGCGGCAGAAAAAAGGCCTAACATTGACTATTTATTTTGCGGATATGAAAAAACGAACAGAATTTCTTTCGAGAGGGTTTATTCAACATATATAAAAATATAAAAATAATTTTTTTTTTGGTATAATTTTTTTACACAATGTGCTTTTTACAAATAGCTGCACGGGAGGAGGGTTTTCGCGTAAAGCATAAGACCTGGAACATAAACCACAAAAAAATATAATCTCTATATTATTAGCGATGGGACCACGTAGGGATTATTGTATCAAATTTAGAAAAAATGTCGCCGTCTGAAAGGAATAAATCAATTTTTTGCCCGTAAAATAAGCAGTGAATTGTTTATAAAAAACGTTTACATTTAATAAACAAACGGCTTCGTACTCCCATAGAGAATGTAATTGTGAAGCTGCCATCAAATTTCAAATCTATCCATGCAAAGGTGTTCGAGTAATCCGTCCTCCCAGTTTGAAGAAAGTGATTTTGAAAAAAAAAAAAACGTTTAAAGTTGTACGAGGCGCCTGAAAGAAGTCCGAGGCGCTGCAGCAAAATCGGTAATTCAATCTTTAAAAAAAACTTTTCACTACAGGACCAGTTGCATATTGTTTTTGCATCAAAGTATTTTTAAAGCCAAAAAGACGATGTTTCTAAAATCCTAGAGTGGTGCTACCCCTTAAGAATGAAACACGTTTTTGGTTCTAAAAAATCGAACTACGAAAATCAAAAAAATGCCTTGAAATCAAAAGTTTTCTTTTGTCCTTAATAATAACTGGTTAATATTCCTAAATGATGCGATTAGTTTCCAGCTCTCTTGCACGGTTATTAACTAAATCAGTAGTAGAGCTGTAGCGGTTCTGCTTCACTTTGGGGGGAGGGTCAAGTGGAGGAGGGTCAAGTGGGGGAGGGCCAAGTGGGGGAGGGTCAAGTGGGGGAGGGTCAAGGGGGGGGGGGGGCAAGCGGGGGAGGGTCAAGTGGGGGAGGGTCAGGTGGGGGAGGGTTCAGGTGGCGGTGTCCAGGTGGCGGTGTCCAGGGGGGGGGGGGTCAAGGGCCGGTGTCCAAGAGGGGGGGTGTCCAGGGGGGTCGCTGAAGGCGGTGTCAGGGGGGGGGGGGGTGTCGCTGGACGCGAGTGACGTCACAGAGTGGCCTCTGTGGAGGGGGGCCATGTGGTCCGTGGAGCGTCTGGCAGGGAAGCCGCCGTCGATAGGTGGTGTGTATGTGAAGGGCGGCGCCTTTCAAAGTCCAATATTTATGACCTGCAGCTGGTTCCAGCCGACAGACAGGTCCTGACAGGTTTCTCGGGGAAAAATCTTTAGGGATCAAAGGGACCGCGGATCGACCACTTGAGCGCAGCTCTTGTCGAGGCCTCCATTCCGAAATATAACGTCAAGATGTTCGCATGTGCGAGTATGTACGCAGTGCATCCGGCCAAGCACCCCCTGGACTTGACCAAAAACGAGCTCGAACAGGTTCCAAAGGTCTTGCTCCTAAAATATTGGGGTAAATATAATGGCTTATTGTGGGATCGTTTGCCAGAACATCATCGGAATGACAGTGAAGTGATATCATATCTTCCATGCTTGGAGCACTATAATACACCACAGATGAAAGATCACATCGATGGCCCCCCACCTCAACGTCGGGAGTGTGAAAAATGCTGTGAAAATTCTCCACGTATTGGGTTCTTCGAACGTGTTTGAACCTGTTTTGCGGGAGCGTGAAAAATGTCTGGGGAAAATTCTCCACGGTTCTTCGAACGTGTTCGAACCTGTTTTTCACGATTGGAAAAGAGGAGAGAGGCTTGACAATTTGAGTGGGAGGCTTACGAGGCAGATTATATTTCTGTGGACCAAGCTTAGACTGCACTATTCCACTGCACCATCAACATCTAAAAGAACTTTGAAAGTGCGTGGAAAATGGATCTCTCGAGTATCAACAAAGTCGGCCGAATAGCAGAATTCCTCCCAACGAAGAAGCTGTCAGAACTCCCCGTTGAGTCGGAACGACTAATCTCCGACATAAGGGCAGTACAAACCAAATTTGGGAAACGCTACATCGCAGACATCGCGGATGAGTTCTCTGCCTTCTTACCGGCGCGACTTGTGAAGGCCTTCGACCAAGATCCGACAATGTTCGAGAGTATGCTGCAAGTGGCACGCGACGGTCAGCTCTGCATGCAGTATATTGGTGGAAAATACAACAGTGTCGAGTTCCGTCGTCTCTAAACATGGTGGACGGAAAAAAATCGTTGGAACACCATCGTCAAACAGCTGTCCGCATCATCGAGAATATGCTGCAACTGGTCAACTCAGTGGTTGGGAAGTACAACAGCGTTCCATCGTCTCCAAGCGTGGAGACAAAATTGGGCACCACCGTTCGCATGGTTTTTTTTTTCAAAGTGCTGACTATGTAAAAATGTATATGTTTAATCGAATTGTAAATGATGGATGTTTTCGTCATAAAATAAAGAATACAAATGACATTTTCATCTAGATGTGTTTTATTGATTAAAAAAAATCCCTCTCTCGTGCTTCGTATACGCTCAACCAGCTTTTCACCGATTTTACATTCTCATGGGCGCAGTTTGTGTTGAAGGGATGATGGGGGGGCATTTGGTGTTAGTGATTTTGGGCAGCGATGGACAGTCCAGAGTCTCCAAGTCGATGACGTTTGTCGCGGGATCCGTGAATCTTGATAGCCATGCGCATTTTTCGAATCCCTTCGCATAGATGTTGGGGGCTCCTTGCAAGATTTCTCGAATTGTCTTTCTAGCTGCCTCGTATGGTATGCCATTATGATCCCATCGAATTCCATGGCAGTTGCGTTCCAGCCACTTGTTTGTCATTTTGTACTTGGCCGGTAAAGAGTCCCATGCAAATGGTGCGTCGAAGGCGAGCGTCAGTGGTTCAGCATTCTTCCCATGGAGTTTGACGATGGACATCTCCTTCAGGACCAATTCGTTGACGGGTCTCTTAAAGCCCTGCAGGTCGACGATAAGCTCCATGTTGACTGAAGTGGATGTCCATTGGCATGATTTTATACAATTTTTTTAACTCCGCCACTAATTGGATTGTACTCTTCGTGAGACGGTGCAGAGACTTCCGAAGACGTTCATAAGACGTTCGAAGACATTCAAGAGACGTTAGAAAACATTCATAAGGCGTTTGAAGACATGCGTGAGTGGTTCAAAGAGTTTCAAAAGACTTTCTACGACGTCATGAGACGTTTGAAGGTATTCGTGAGGCCTTCAAGAGACATTCGAAAGCTTTTAAAGATATTCATGAGAGAGTCGAAGACTTTCAAGAGATCTTTGACAATATTCACAATACGTTTGAAGACATCGATGAGCAGTTCGACGACGTTTTAGAGACTTTCAAAGACATTCACGAGGGGTTCGAAGACGTTTAAGAGAATTGCGACGACATTCATAATACGTTTGAAGACATTCATGAGGGGTTCGGAGACGCTTAAGAGAGACTTTCAATGACATTCACGAGGGGTTTGAAGACGTTTGAAAGACTTTCGACGACACTCATAATACGTTTGAAGACGTTCAAGAGACTTTCAAAGACATTCGCGAGAGGTGCGAAGACATTCAGAGATTTTCAAAGGCATTCACGAGGGTTTCGAAGACGTTCAAGAGACTTTCAGAGACATTTGCGAGAGGTGCGAAGACGATCAGAGACTTTCGAAGACATGTAAGAGATCTTTGACAATATTCATAATACGTTTGAAGACATCGATGAGAGGTTCGACGACGTTTCAGAGACATTCAACGACATTCGTGATACGTTTGAAGACATTCATGAGAGGTTGCAAGACGCTTGAGAGACTTTCAAAGACATTCACGAGGCGTTCGAAGACGTTTAAGAGAATTTCAACGACATTCATAATACGTTTCAAGACATTCATGAGGGGTTCGAAAACGCTTGAGAGACTTTCAAAGACATTCACGAGGCGTTCGAAGACGTTAAAGAGAATTTCAACGACATTCATAATACGTTTGAAGACATTCATGAGGGGTTCGAAGACGCTTAAGAGAGACTGACAAAGACATTCACGAGAGGTTCGGAGACGCTTGAGAGACTTTCGAAGACATTCACGAGGCGTTCGAAGACGTTAAAGAGAATTTCAACGACATTCATAATACGTTTGAAGACATTCATGAGGGGTTCGAAGGCGCTTAAGAGAGACTTTCAAAGACATCTACGAGAGGTTCGGAGACGTTTAAAAGACTTTCGACGACACTCATAATACGTTTGAAGACGTTCAAGAGACTTTCAGAGACATTCGCGAGAGGTGCGAAGACGTTCAGAGGCTTTCGAAGACATTCAAGAGATCTTTGACAATATCCATAATACGTTTGAAGAAATCGATGAGGGGTTCGACGACGATTTAGAGACTCAAAGACATTCACGAGGCGTTCGAAGACGTTCAAGAGAATTTCAACGACATTCATAATACGTTTGAAGACATTCATGAGGGGGTCGAAGACGCTTAAGAGAGACTGTCAAAGACATTCACGAGAGGTTCGGAGACGCTTGAGAGACTTTCGAAGACATTCACGAGGCGTTCGAAGACGTTAAAGAGAATTTCAACGACATTCATAATACGTTTGAAGAAATTCATGAGGGGGTCGAAGACGCTTAAGAGAGACTGTCAAAGACATTCACGAGAGGTTCGGAGACGCTTGAGAGACTTTCGAAGACATTCACGAGGCGTTCGAAGACGTTAAAGAGAATTTCAGCGACATTCATAATACGTTTGAAGACATTCATGAGGGGTTCGAAGACGCTTAAGAGAGACTTTCAAAGACATTCACGAGAGGTTCGGAGACGTTTAAAAGACTTTCGACGACACTCATAATACGTTTGAAGACGTTGAAGAGACTTTCCAATACGTTCAAGAGACTTTCAGAGACATTCGTGAGAAGTGCGGAGACGTTCAGAGGCTTTCGAAGACATTTTCAAGAGATCTTTGACAATATTCATAATACGTTTGAAGACATCGATGAGGGGTTCGACGACGTTTTAGAGACTCAAAGATATTCACGAAGGGTTTGAAGACATTCAAGAGACTTCCAACGACATTCGTGATACGTTTGAAGACATTCATGAGGGGTTCGAAGACCCTTAAGAGAGACTTTCAAAGACATTCACGAGGCGTTCGAAGACGTTCAAGAGACTTTCAGAGACATTCGTGAGAGGTGCGGAGACGTTCAGAGGCTTTCGAAGACATTCAAGAGATCTTTGATAATATCCATAATACGTTTGAAGACATCGATGAGGGGTTCGACGACGTTTTAGAGACAAAGACATTCACTAAGGGTTTGAAGACGTTCAAGAGACTTTCAACGATATTCATATTACATTTGAAGACATTCATGAGGGGTTCGAAGACGCTTAAGAGAGACTTTCAAAGACATTCACGAGAGGTTCGGAGACGTTTAAAAGACTTTCGACGACACTCATAATACGTTTGAAGACGTTCAAGAGACTTTCGAATACGTTCAAGAGACTTTCAGAGGCATTCGTGAGAGATGCGGAGACGTTCAGAGACTTTCGAAGACATTCAAGAGATCTTTGACAATATTCATAATACGTTTGAAGACATCGATGAGGAGTTCGACGACGTTTTAGAGACTCAAAGATATTCACGAAGGGTTTGAAGACGTTCAAGAGACTTTCAACGACATTCGTGATACGTTTGAAGACATTCATGAGGGGTTCGAAGACCCTTAAGAGAGACTTTGAAAGACATTCACGAGGGGTTCGGAGACGTTTAAAAGACATTTAACGACACTCATAATACGTTTGAAGACGTTCAAGAGAATTTCAACGACATTTATAATATGTTTCAAAGACATTCACGATGCATTCGAAGACGTTCAAGAGACTTTCGACGACATTCGTGATACGTTGAAGACATTCATGAGGAGTTCGAAGAGGCTTAAGCGAGACTTTAAAAAATATTCACGAGGGGTTCGAAGACGTTCAAAAGACTTTCGACGACACTCATAATACGTTTGAAGACATTCATGAGGGGTTCGAGACGCTTGAGAGACTTTCAAAGACATTCACAAGAGGTGCGAAGACGTCCAGAGACCTTCGAAGACATTCAAGAGATCTTTGACAATATTCATAATACGTTTGAAGACATCGATGAGCAGTTCGACGCCGTTTTAGAGACTTTCAGAGACATTCACGAGGGGTTTGAAGACGTTCAGAGACTTTCGAAGACATTCAAGAGATCTTTGACAATATTCATAATACGTTTGAAGACATCGATGAGGGGTTCGAGGACGCTTGAGAGACTTTCAAAGGCATTCACGAGAGTTTCGAAGACGTTCAAGAGACTTTCGACGACATTCATGATACGTTTGAAGACATTCATGAGGTGATTCGAAAACGCTTAACAGAGACTTCCAAAAACATTCACGAGGGGTTTGAAGACGTTCAAGATCCTTTAGACAACATTTATAATACGATTGGAGACATTCATGAGGAGTTCGAAGATGCTTAAGAGAGACTTTCAAAGACATTGACGAGGGGTTCGAAGACGTGAGGTGCGAAGCGAGACTTTCACAGACATTCACGAGGGGTTTGAAGACGTTCAAAATACTTTCGAATATGTTCTAAAGACTTTCCACGACATTCATAATACGTTTGAACACATTCATGAGGGGTTCGGAGACGCTTAAGAGACTTTCAACGACCTTCACGAGGCGTTTGAAGACGTTCAAGAAACGTTCGAATACATTCAATAGACTTTTGACGACATTCATAATACGTTTGAAGACGCTTGAGAGACTTTCAAAGACATTCACGAGAGGTGCGAAGACGTTCAGAGACCTTCGAAGACATTCAAGAGATCTTTGACAATATTCATAATACGTTTGAAGACATCGATGAGCAGTTCGACGCCGTTTTAGAGACTTTCAGAGACATTCACGAGGGGTTTGAAGACGTTCAGAGACTTTCGAAGACATTCAAGAGATCTTTGACAATATTCATAATACGTTTGAAGACATCGATGAGGGGTTCGAGGACGCTTGAGAGACTTTCAAAGGCATTCACGAGAGTTTCGAAGACGTTCAAGAGACTTTCGACGACATTCATGATGCGTTTGAAGACATTCATGAGGTGATTCGAAAACGCTTAACAGAGACTTCCAAAAACATTCACGAGGGGTTCGAAGACGTGAGGTGCGAAGCGAGACTTTCACAGACATTCACGAGGGGTTTGAAGACGTTCAAAATACTTTCGAATATGTTCTAAAGACTTTCCACGACATTCATAATACGTTTGAACACATTCATGAGGGGTTCGGAGACGCTTAAGAGACTTTCAAAGACATTCACGAGGCGTTTGAAGACGTTCAAGAAACGTTCGAATACATTCAATAGACTTTTGACGACATTCATAATACGTTTGAAGATGCTTAAGAGACTTTCAAAGACATTCACGAGAGGTGCGAAGACATTCAGAGAGACTTTCGAAGACATTCAAGAGATCTTTGACCATATTCATAATACGTTTGAACACATCGATGAGGGGTTCAACGGCGTTTCAGAGACTTTCAAAGACATTCACGAGAGGCTCCAAAACGTTCAACAGACATTCGACGACATTCATAATCGTTTTTTCAGATATTAATGAGGGGTTCGCAGACGCTGGAGCGACTTTCAAAGACATTCGCGGGAGGGTGAATCCCTTTTTGGCATGAATGTTTGGGCGAATCCCAAACAAACCCAAACAGTGCCAGCAAAACTCAAACGTCATGAAAGTCTTTAGTTTATGGCTGTCGTCGAAAGTCGTATTATCTCAAACGTCATCGAAGACTTTCATGATGTTTGAGTTTTGCTGGCATTGTTTGGGTTTGTTTGGAATTCGCCCAAACATTCATGCCAAAAAGGGATTCACCCTCTCGCGAATGTCTTTGAAAGTCTCTCCAGCGTCTGCGAACCCCCCATTAATATCTGAAAAAGCGATTATGAATGTCGTCGAATGTCTGTTGAACGTTTTGGAGCCTCTCGTGAATGTCTTTGAAAGTCTCTGAAACGCCGTTGAACCCCTCATCGATGTGTTCAAACGTATTATGAATATGGTCAAAGATCTCTTGAATGTCTTCGAAAGTCTCTCTGAATGTCTTCGCACCTCTCGTGAATGTCTTTGAAAGTCTCTTAAGCATCTTCAAACGTATTATGAATGTCGTCAAAAGTCTATTGAATGTATTCGAACGTTTCTTGAACGTCTTCAAACGCCTCGTGAATGTCTTTGAAAGTCTCTTAAGCGTCTCCGAACCCCTCATGAATGTGTTCAAACGTATTATGAATGTCGTGGAAAGTCTTTAGAACATATTCGAAAGTATTTTGAACGTCTTCAAACCCCTCGTGAATGTCTGTGAAAGTCTCGCTTCGCACCTCACGTCTTCGAACCCCTCGTGAATGTTTTTGGAAGTCTCTGTTAAGCGTTTTCGAATCACCTCATGAATGTCTTCAAACGCATCATGAATGTCGTCGAAAGTCTCTTGAACGTCTTCGAAACTCTCGTGAATGCCTTTGAAAGTCTCTCAAGCGTCCTCGAACCCCTCATCGATGTCTTCAAACGTATTATGAATATTGTCAAAGATCTCTTGAATGTCTTCGAAAGTCTCTGAACGTCTTCAAACCCCTCGTGAATGTCTCTGAAAGTCTCTAAAACGGCGTCGAACTGCTCATCGATGTCTTCAAACGTATTATGAATATTGTCAAAGATCTCTTGAATGTCTTCGAAGGTCTCTGAACGTCTTCGCACCTCTTGTGAATGTCTTTGAAAGTCTCTCAAGCGTCTCGAACCCCTCATGAATGTCTTCAAACGTATTATGAGTGTCGTCGAAAGTCTTTTGAACGTCTTCGAACCCCTCGTGAATATTTTTTAAAGTCTCGCTTAAGCCTCTTCGAACTCCTCATGAATGTCTTCAACGTATCACGAATGTCGTCGAAAGTCTCTTGAACGTCTTCGAATGCATCGTGAATGCCTTTGAAAGTCTCTCAAGCGTCTTCGAACCCGCCATCGATGTCTTCAAATGTATTATGAAAATTGTCAAAGATCTCTTGAATGTCTTCGAAAGTCTCTGAACGTCTCCACACGTCTCACGAATGTCTCTGAAAGTCTCTTGAGCGTATTCGAACGTCTCTTGAACGTCTTCGAACGTATTATGAGTGTCGTCGAACGTCTTTTAAACGACTCCGAACCCTTCGTGAATTTCTTTGAAAGTCTCTCTTAAGCGCCTTCGAACCCCTCATGAATGTCTTCAAACGTATTATGAATGTTGTTGAAAATTTCTTGAACGTCTTCGAACGCATCGTGAATGTCTTTGACAGTCTCTCAAGCGTCTTCGAACCCCTCATGAATGTCTTGAAACATATTATAAATGTCGTTGAAATTCTCTTGAACGTCTTCAAACGTATCATGAGTGTCGTTAAATGTCTTTTAAACGTCTCCGAACCCCTCGTGAATGTCTTTCAAAGTCTCTCTTAAGGGTCTTCGAACCCCTCATGAATGTCTTCAAACGTATCACGAATGTCGTTGAAAGTCTCTTGAACGTCTTCAAACCCTTCGTGAATATCTTTGAGTCTCTAAAACGTCGTCGAACTCCTCATCGATGTCTTCAAACGTATTATGAATATTGTCAAAGATCTCTTGAATGTCTTCGAAAGTCTCTGAACGTCTCCGCATCTCTCACGAATGCCTCTGAAAGTCTCTTGAACGTATTCGAAAGTCTCTTGAACGTCTTCAAACGTATTATGAGTGTCGTCGAAAGTCTTTTAAACGTCTCCGAACCTCTCGTGAATGTCTTTGAAAGTCTCTCTTAAGCGTCTTCGAACCCCTCATGAATGTCTTCAAATGTATTATGAATGTCGTTGAAAGTCTCTTGAACGTCTTCAAACCCTTGGTGAATGTCTTTGTCTCTAAAACGTCGTCGAACCCCTCTTCGATGTCTTCAAACGTATTATGGATATTATCAAAAGTAGTATAGCTATGAGAGTTCTAACGCAGGTCCTCTGAGGGGGGTGCGGGGCGGGGGGTTCACGCGGGGAGGGGTATGACCTCACGCGTGGCGAGGTATGACGTCACGCGGGGAGGGGGACTCGGCGGAGGCGCTGACCTCTCTCTCTCTCTCTCTCTCTCTGCCTCTCTCTCTCTCTGTCTCTCTCTCTCTCTCTCTCTCTCTCTCTCTCTCTCTCTCTCTCTCTGCTCTCTCTCTCGTCTCTCTCTCTCTGCCTCTCTCTCTCTCTCTGTCTCTCTCTCTCTCTCTCTCTCTCTCTCTCTCTCTCTCTCTCTCTCTCTCTCTCTGTCTCTCTCTCTCTCTCTGTCTCTCTCACTCTCTCTCTCTCTCTCTCTCTCTCTCTGTCTCTCTCTCTCTCTCTGTCTCTCTGTCTCTCTCTCTCTCTCTCTCTCTCTCTCTCTCTCTCTCTCTCTCTCTCTCTCTCTCTCTCTCTCTCTCTCTCTCTCTCTCTCTCTCTCTCTCTCTCTCTCTTTATTTTGTCTTATATTGTTTACTTTATCGATTTATCATGTAGCGACTGTCGCCAGAGAGCCAAGTTGGTTGACCCGTGTCGCTGAGACAAGCGATCGGATTACACGTATGCATGAGAGAGAGCGAGAATGAGAGATGGAGCGACCGCATCGCATGCATGTGAGATAGAGCGACTCATCTGCATGTATATAGACATATACACTTTAGACATTCAGCGATTAAAGCAATTGGGTTTGTTTGGGTGAAATCCAAAAAAAAACCGCCGCGCACGTCTTCGAACATCTATTGCATCTCAAGGTCAAAATGCCTGGGACATTCGCAAAAGAATAAAATTATGCGAATGATATTGCAAGCGCTTCGCGGATCTCGTTCGAAAAAAAGTTGATGTCAGCAAAAATCTAAAAGTCTGTAGAAAAATATATAATGAACAAATGCACACGGCACCAAGGATGCAGCTGTTATAGAAATGGAATATAAATCGTGATTGAGAGGAACACATTTTCAGCGTACATAGGAAAAAAAAGCACCGTTAAAATGTCGATTCAGCATCACGTGTCATCTCAAGGTCAAAATGCCTGAGATATTCACGAAAGAATAAAATTATGCGATTGATTCTGCGAGCGCTTCGTGAATCCCGTCGAAGAAGTTCATGTCAGCAAAATCGTGAAGTCTGCAGAAAAATATATAGCGAAAAAATACACACGGCACCGAGGATGCAGTTGTTATAGAAATGGAATATAAATCGTGATTGAGAGGTACAGACTTTCAGTCAATGTTTGAAATGATCACGGAGTGCCTCGCACAGAGACATGACGGATAATATTGAAAAAAATCTTTGCGAGCAAGGGGCTCAAATTAGTTCGGTCGAAGAGTACATTGTGTGGGAACAACGATGTGACGAGTATATCGAGTCGTTAGAAGAACAAAGTCGAATTAAACGACCGCGATTATCGATTGGAAATCGGCAATCGTTGGTAGCCCAAATTGCACGACTTGAAGGCTTCAAGAATTCGATGCGTCAGCGTTTCATACACACGGGTGCTGGACATGACAATCATGGATTCATATGGCGAGAAATTGATACGGCATTCGAGGGTCGTATCTTGACTGGTGTAGTCATAAATCACAACCACATCGAACCTCAACAATTTCTCAAAGACGCTAGTGATGTCGTGCTTTCACGCGTTCAAACCATTATCAACAATCATGGTAGTGTGAAAATTAATACCGTTTTTAACGGCGAATTTGTGGCGGGTGACAAGCGTGCAAATAAAAGCATTAATACTAAAAACTATGAACTTTTCAATACGTCTGATTTACGCGAGTGGTACGATCAAAGAGTTATTGAGCCCATTTCGACATCACTCGAAGAGTTTCAGGAACGCGACAGCGGGTGGGCATTGTCACGAATATATAACTTGACTATGAATATAAATAAATATAATCCAATGCGTGCGGGATGCCACATAATGTTATCGCGGTCGATAATGCTGAAAAGAGCAGTCGTTAATGTGAAATCGAGTGATCAAGCATGTTTCGCATGGTCCGTAGTCGCTGCTCTTTATCCAGCCCAACGTGACAGTGCGCGTGAATCTTCATACCCACACTACTCGACAGTGCTAAATGTTCAAGACATTGAGTTTCCAATGACTCTGAATCAAATTAAAAAATTTGAAATTCGTAATGACATTTCAATCAATGTATACACCATTGAGAACGACAGCACTCTTCCAATTCGCGTGAGTGAGCGAAAGAGAGAAAAGCATGTCAATTTGCTCTACGTGGAAGATCCGCAGCAAAACATCGTTGGACATTTCGCGTGGATCAAGAATTTATCAAGGCTCGTCAGCTCACAGTTGACTAAACACTACGGACAGAAATATATTTGCGATAGGTACGTAGATTTGATATGATTTAATGTATCAAAATAATTAGTTCGGAACTGATTTTTTTGTTTATTTTCACAGATGTCTACACTACTTTCATTCGGAGCAAAAATTGCAAGGGCACACTGTGGACTGTGGCCAGATCAACGACTGTGCCGTCCGTCTACCGAACGATGCGAACAAGTGGCTCACTTTTAAAAACTTCAATCATAAGGAGCGACTTCCATTCGTAATTTACGCCGATCTTGAGTGCGTTCTTGCGAAAACGAATGAACAAAACATGTACCAACACCACGAGGTTTCTAGTATCGCATACTACGTACATTGTTCATACGATCAATCGTTATGCAGATATGAATCGCACCGTAGTAGCGATTGCATTGCATGGTTCGTCGAAGAACTAAAAAATGCTGCTTTGCATGTAAAAGATATTTTATCTTCAAATATCCCCATGGTACAGTTAACATCCGACGAGGAGCTTGAATTTCGAAGCGCGATTAAGTGTCACATATGTGAAGAAGATTTTGCACAAACCGATACACGAGTTCGCGATCATTGTCATTTAACTGGGCGTTACAGAGGCCCCGCCCATTCGAATTGCAATCTAAATTTCAAACAATCATTTTTCATCCCGGTAGTTTTTCACAATTTGTCTGGCTATGATGCGCATTTTATAATCAAGGAAGTGGCCACCGCGTTCGAAGGGAAAACTTACGTGCTTCCAATAACAAAAGAAAAATATATTTCGTTCACGAAAACTGTTCAAACTACCACCGAAGAAACAAAAAACCAAATTAAATTACGCTTCATCGATTCATATAAATTTCTAACCACAAGTCTTGAGAAATTGGCATCATTTTTAACGACGGACAAACTGAAAATGTTACGCTCACAATTTGGTGGCCTACCGATGGATGATTTTACATTATTAACACGGAAAGGTGTCTTCCCGTACGAATACATTGATCATGTCAGCAGATTGGAAGACACGTGTTTGCCGCCGCGCGACTCATTTTACAGTTCCTTGACCGGGGAAACGATCAGCGCGAGCGAGTACATTCACGCTGAGAATGTCTGGGAGCGGTTTTCCATTCAAACGCTTGGTGAATATAGCGATTTGTATTTGAAAACGGATGTCTTGTTATTAGCAGATATTTTCGAAAATTTCCGTGATACGTGTATTGAAAGTTATGGGCTTGATCCGGCGTATTATTACACCCTTCCGGGATATACTTGGGACGCCATGTTGAAATATACGCACATTACGTTTGAATTATTGACCGATATCGACATGATTTTATTCATCGAGCGAGGTATACGCGGAGGTTTAAGCCAATGTTCAAACAGATATGCACATGCTAATAACAAGTACATGCAATCGTACGATCCGTTGAAATCATCATCATACCTCATGTACTTCGATGTGAACAACTTGTATGGTTGGGCAATGTGTCAACCTTTGCCTTATGCTGATTTTCAATGGATCGACAAAACATCGGATTTTGACGTATTATCCATAGCGCTAGATTCGCCTGTAGGCTACGTTCTCGAAGTCGATCTCGAATATCCACAACGTTTGCATGATTCGCACAGTGACCTTCCGTTTTGTCCTACACGCGACAAACCACCTGGCAAGCGCCAGGAGAAATTGCTCGCAACCGTATGTGATAAGAAGCGTTACGTGATACACTATCGTAATTTGCAGCAGTGTATGCATCATGGACTTAAAGTAGCAAAAATACACAGAATTTTGAAATTCACTCAATCCCCCTGGTTGCGTTCATACATCGAATTAAACACACAGTTTCGAACACGTGCTACAAATGATTTCGAGAAAAATTTGTATAAATTAATGAACAATGCAGTATTTGGTAAAACGATGGAAAACGTGCGAAACCGTGTAGACGTGAAACTTGTAACAAAGTGGGAGGGACGGTATGGGGCAGAGGCAATGATCGCTAAACCAAATTTTCACAGTCGAAGTGTCTTTTCGGAAAATCTTATTGCCGTCGAATTGCGAAATCTGGAGGTAAAATTTAACAAGCCGATTTATGTGGGTATGTGTATACTCGACATTTCGAAAACATGCTTATATGAGATTCACCACGAATTCATGATTCCGCTGTATCAGCAAAACTGTAGGGTCATGTATACCGACACCGATAGTCTCATATACCACATCAAGTCTGACGACGTTTACGACGATATGAAGCGTAACATTGCCAAATTTGATACGAGCGATTACCCGATGGAAAACGTGTACGGTTTACCATTAGTCAACAAGAAAGTGCCCGGTCTCATGAAAGATGAAAATAATGGTATGGTAATGACGGAATTTGTGGGATTGAGAGCAAAAATGTACGCTTTGCGAGTCGATGGTAAAAAAGAAACGAAAAAGGTGAAAGGTGTGAAAAGTAATGTCGTCGCGCGAACAATAAATTTCAATGACTACACTCGCTGTTTACGGGAAGAAATTGAGATGACTCGTCAGCAGTCTTGCATAAGATCGAAGCTGCACGAAGATTTCAGAGTCAAAAATTGCTCTAAGTCCACACGATGACAAGCGGTATATCGTGCCGAAAAGTACGGACACTACCCTGGAGTCATTATAAAATAGCATTGTAAATGTGTTTGTTAGGCTACATGTATAAATTGTTATAAAATAAAAATGGATAGATATAATGAATGTAGTAATGTAAATTTGATATATATTGGAAAATATGCATGTTATATATAATGCGAGTATGTTAATGTTTACAGGATATAATAATTTATTTTTATAAGGAATGGTGAATGTATACATAAATAAAATGGTATGCCTATTGTAAATAAACTTTATTGAATTTTTCATATACTTTATAAAAGTTATTACAATATGTTATTTTTGTGTATCCACGAGTTTTGAGATTTATCCATTCCCAACCATTTAACATAAACATCATTGCCCTTTTTGCGTATTATCTTCTCCACGAGATATATGTTCGGATTGGCAACACGTTGCAGTTCGTATTCGTAGAATCCTCCGGCTATTGGATTTCCACTTGAGTCCTCGACTAGGTACGTTACAGGATAAGTTTGCTGCACCTTGACGATTTTAAACACTTCTGTGGTCCAATTTGGTGTGAAACCTTTTTCAAATATTGTCTTGAATTTGCTTACGCGCACAAAATCATTGACTTTGAATCTTGCAGGAGCCGCAATTTTTACATTGCTGTATACGGTGGTTAAGAGTTTCTCCGCGATCGCAGGAGTAACGTCGATGGGCCTCATGCCAATCGTACGATGCTTTCGAGCATTGTACTTCATAACGAGTTGCGGTAACGCATCGATCCACTTGTAATTACCATTGAGTGTAAACATTTTCCACATATTATTTTTGAGAGTGCGATTGAATCGTTCGACGACCGAGGCCTTCATAATAGAGTACGTCGAATAATGATTGATGTTGTATTTCTCCATGAGTAGTTGCACGTTTACATTGTAAAATTCTCTTCCTTTGTCGGTCTGAAGATTTTTCGGATATCTGCCATGATCGTGTATGATTTTCGCGATCGTTGTACCCATTTCGTTGCCAGTTTTACTTTTCAAGGGTACGGCCCATGCATACTTGCTCAACACATCGATGACGGTGAGGATGTAATTGTAGCCTTTGTTGAAACGCGAATACGGCCGCATTTCGACTACGTCAGCCTGCCACAAATCATCATACCCACGTACGATGACACGTCTTCGCAGAAAGTTTTTTCTTGCTGGCGCATGTAATTCCTCCACGAGCTGCTTTTCTTCGGACGTTTTTTCTTCTCCGAGCATATCGTGTGTTTGACCAGACGATTTTTACAAATCTTCCTGCGTTGTGTCAGCTACAGCGTCGGTTACATACTGAATCGTTTTAGACGTATCGTTCATAGTTATTCGAAGCGTATTCTCTAGTGCGATGAATTTCTTCTCAAATTCATCCAGGCGTTCTGTTAGCAGCTTGATTTTCATTTCCACGTAACGTTTATTAGCAGCATCGTAATCCCCTTCAGGTAGGGCTACGCCTCGTATTTTACGTGATCTTGCGTCGAAGCCACTAGAGGTTAGACAGAGAGCATTATCACGTGTATAATTTCTTATTAGCCCAGTCCACTGATAGTATGAATTATCCTGCGCTCCAAGCGATGATCCGAATTTATTGATCGACATCTCGGTATCAATAGCGATGAAGGAAGGATCATTATCATCGATGCGGAGGTTAATTTATAATGAGACCCGCTTCGCGAAGTTCCTCAATAATCGACATTATCTCATTGTCGTGAGCGTTGTTACCCGCGTGTCGTGAAGCTTCCAACAAGCGCAAACGATCGACCAACTCATTGGGATCATTCCAATGCACGTAATCGACTTTGTTGTTATTTAACGTCATGGCGAGCGGTATTTCTATACCTCTTCCAGTTTTTCGGTCGAAAGTTAATGGTCCAATTATATATTTATACTTGAAGCCTTTGTTACCCAATACAGGATTGAGTATATTGCTACCACGTCGATGTGCATTTGTTGCCAACAATATACTTTTATATTTGTTTTTGTCTTCCTCGGTGTATATTGCATCGTCGGGAATTCTCTTGAAAATTAACTCATAGAGTCCAGGGGTTCCCAAGTATTTTATGCCATCGATGAATATATTATCATCATTATCCACATCGAAACCCTTATCGCCTAACATCATTCCTTCATTGGTAAATTTGACGCCATACACGTAATCCATGCTGGAATTTTTGCCTTGTGAAAGAATAGATGAAATATATTGTTGACCGAGTGGACCGAAATGTTCGCGCAATGTATTTTGACCTTCAGCCGTTTGTAATTGACGTTGAACTGTAGACACGAATGATTCGGGCGTGGTCTCAAAAACGTCTTCTTCAACAATGGTGGCTGGTTGCAAGGGTACAGCAGCCATCGACGTATCATCCAGAGATTCCTTTCGTCGCTTACGTTTCAACTGATTCGGTGTAGAAGTGACCAGCGAATTTTGAAATAACGAACGTGTGCGCTTTGTTCCTTGTTTCACATCCTTCTCTAGGTCCTTTGCTTCCGACATACTCAACGATTCAATTTCCGGCCCAAGAGATTCAACAGCAGCTGATTGCTCAACAATCTGCTTGAGAGGTTCGGTGATTGGCCTGAAGTGTCTCTCCAATGCAAGATCTTCTTCCATTTTTCCAGTCTTCAAAGCTTGATATTTTTTGCGTATTGAGTCGCTTGTTTTCGCAATTTCCCTGGCAATCTCTTCATCAGTATCAATTGTCGTCATCATGCCCACACGAAATTATTTGTCGGTCGTTGCACAGCTGATGTCTCAATGCCGACTGACTACATTACGGTATTGCAAACTCGTTAAATCCATTTCTATATCGACCACCGGACAATGAGCTATCTTTGTCAATCACCATGAAGCCATATTTGTGTTGCCAACATTTTTGACATAACACCAGAAAATCTTCATATGACATGTCCGTATTTACATGTTCATTGTAAACATGTTTCAAGTTTGTACGATCTTGTTTAAATAAAATAAGCAGATTCACATTGTCGCGTATAAGATGCTTGGGAACCTTGGCATATGTTTGGCAAAGGTAGAAACAATCAACGCTCGAGTGTCTGCCCATCGCAAAGTACTCTCTTACTGTATTTTGCTTGTCACATGCTACGTCATCGAAAATAAAAATGGAGTTCGGAAGCGCTTCGTGCGGTGGGATAACATCACTATTATTTGAGAATTTAAAATAGCCAATTTCGTTAATCGATGTCAGCAGATTTTCCAAATATTGATATTTTGGCTGTTGAAGCGATTTCGAGTATACATATAGGTTTTCAAAACGTACACCATTTGGACTTTCTATTAAACTTAACAAAACATTGGTTTTCCCACAATTTGAAGGACCGCAAATAATGCTGCGTATCGGAAGTGGCAGCATGTCTCCATGGTTGCGTACTTGTTGACCCTCCATTACTCTATCGTCGAAATTGGTCACTTGAATCAACGTCGCTTGTTGCACGAAACGCATGTTTTCTCTCTCGAATCCAAACACACATTCGCCCAAAATGCGTCGTGTGAGGAGTATTTATAGGAGTGCACCGAGCCAAATCCGCTCAGTAGTGACAATGTTTTTGTACCTATCGGACGACTGCAGTATTCTCCGCTTAACGGCTCATCAATTACAGTTTATTCCAAAAATTGTTTTGTTACAAAATTTTCATCACTTCGTTGACATTTTGTGGGAGAGGCTTCCCGAACACGTAAAGGCTGATTCGGAAGTACAGCAATATCGCCGATGCACGCGCCATTGGAATTTACCGGGACAGCTAATACACATTGACGGTCCAGCACCGTTTATAAATAATTGTGCCGAATGTCAAAGAGAAAAGGCAACGGTTTGTTAAATCGAGCAATAAATGCACTTCCGATCGAGTTACATATTCCCGGATACCAATTTTGTGGACCAGGCACTCAGTTAGAGCAGACGGGGTGATCGTGGTATAAATCCATTGGATGCAGCTTGTCGCGACCACGATATAGCCTATTCTCGAAGCAATCATTTAGGCGAAAGACACGTTGCGGGTAATATACTTGCAACAACGGCACGAAAACGTATTACTGCGAGAGATTCGACTTTTGGCGAGAAAACAGCAGCGACCGCTGTTTGGGCAGCTATGAAAGCAAAAACGAAATTCGGCATGGGAATGAAGACAAAGAACTCATCGGCAAAGAAGAAAAAACCCGTTAAGAAGAGAATACTGCCGATAGCAAAGCGTGGCGGAATTTTGCCAATGTTACCATTGCTGGGAGTTCTTGGTTCACTGGCTGGTGGGGCAGCTGGGATAGCAAAGGCTGTGAATGATAGTAAAGCGGCGCAACGTCAACTTGAAGAAATACAACGTCATAATCGAGCTATAGAAGGCTATGGGCTCTATCTCGCGCCCTACAAGCGTGGACAAGGATGTTCAACTAAGAAAAAAAAAAAAAAACGCCAAAACTCGGTGAAAATGCCCATGGGTGTAACAACTAATGTACAATTGGAATGCTTAGCCAGGCGCATGCGCATACCATTCTTCAGAGGGGTCTTCATGCGCAATAATTTACCAGTTTATGGTGGCGTACAACTAGATGAGAGCGGTATAGTAAATTTAGATGATGCCGATGGCCCCGGTACGCATTGGGTAGCCTATGCCAAGAGGGGGAGTCATATAATATATTTTGATAGTTTTGGAAATCTTCGACCGCCCAAGGAGTTGGTGCGATATCTTGGACCAAATACCACAAAAATACAATACAATCGAACATCGTATCAGAATTATAATCAGAGTATTTGCGGGCAATTGTGCTTGCAATTTCTCCAAAACGTCGATGATCAATATGTATTTAAGCCGTGACAATGTGTCAATCAACTCAGTATTCGAGGGAAACATGTCACTGACGCTTACGTTGACCGGCAAGAGTAGCCTTCTAACCGCAAATTATTTTCCCGCTATAGATTTCAATGATGGTTGTTATGAGCTCGGTTTGACGGATTTCGAAACTTATCACACAATACCAAATGTGAATTCATCAAACAACAAATTTTACTTTGACAATGATGACAAGGAAATTATAATCCCTGAAGGATCGTATGAACTGAGAGCCATAAATGCGTATCTGAATCGTGCAATTTTACTCAAAGGGGTTGATAGCGGTGATGATGCTAAAAATGAAATTGTTCCTCGAAAGGTTGATAACGATGACCTCGATGAAAATGGCGAATACCCAATCGTGCTACGCGCTAATCATAATACACTAAAGAGCGAAATCAAATGTGCGTACAGAATAAATTTCAGTAAACCTGACAACGTAGGATCCCTGTTGGGATTTTCATCAAATCGAATACTGCATCCCTGGAAATGGCAGGAATCTGATGTACCGATCAACATAATGAATGTCAACATTATCCGCATAGAATGTAGTGTCACCACTGGTGCGTACAGCAATGGCGAGCGTGTACACACGATACATGAATTTTCACCGAGCGTACCACCAGGATATAAGATATCGGAAACGCCTGCGCAAATCATTTATCTTCCGATCGTTGTGCGGAGCATTACGGATCTAACGATACGTATCGTGGATCAGAAGGGAAAACTGCTCGATTTTCGAGGAGAAGAAATTACGGTGAGATTGCACATACGAAAGCGACGCTTGTGATGCTCGTTCTGTACGACACGGAATACGCCAGAGACAATATTTCTACGCGAGATAATACGATCCCACACGGTAATACTCTTGCAAGAAGACAAGCGGCATTGAGTGTTAAATTACCCGCAAAGAAGAAACTCAGTGCAGCGAATCGTGAATTTTTAGAATCTCTGGGATTTATTGTACGACATACTTGAGGCAAAAGAATGACCGACGTTTTGAATATCAGTGGGGAGCCAATCTTTGACGATCGTATCATCAAAATTGAGACTCATACGTACAATCCGTATGCCAACTCAACGTTTGGACACAGCGATGAAATACGAATTCCTATACAACACCAAGACTTGTACACCCTACCATCTGAAAGTTTTCTCTACGTTGAGGGAAAGTTCACGGTGCTTAAAAAACCAGATGATCAAGCAATAGTAGTATTGGGAAACAATTGCGTTGCATTCATGTTTGATGAAGTTCGTTATGAGCTCGATGGTGTGGAGATTGATCGCAATCGAAACGTTGGAATAACAACCACGATTAAAAACTACATTTCTCTAAGCCCTGAGAGGAGTCATACTTTGAAAAATGCTGCGTGGGATGTAACACATAATAATGGGGGAAAATATTTCAATTTTTGTGTTCCTCTCAACATATTGCTAGGATTCTGTGAAGATTACAAGCGCGTAGTTATCAATGCTCGTCATGAGCTAATTCTGATACGTTCGCGCAATGATAACAATTGTGTATTCAGTCAGCATCCATTAGTAGAGGCAGAAGTTGAATTGCTCAAGATACAATGGCGTATGCCTCACGTAATATTAAATGAGATAAGTAAATTGTCATTACTTCGAACATTGGAGAGTGGACGATACTTGAATATGAGCTTTCGCTCTTGGGATCTATACGAGTATCCACTGCTTCAAAGCACAACGAAACACTCATGGACTGTGAAAGCTGCCTCCCAGCTAGAGAAACCAAGATATGTAATATTTGCGCTGCAGACTGGCAAAAAAAATTCTATGGCAAAGGACATTACACTATTCGACGACTGCAAGCTCGCCAATGTTAAACTTTATCTCAACTCGGAATCCTATCCTTACGATGACTTGAATTTGGACTTTGACAAAAACAGATTCGCCATTTTGTTCAATATGTACTCTCGATTTCGTAAATCTTATTACGGCTGTAATAGTGATAATTCTTTGCTCACTATTGCAAAGTTTCAATATAACGGCCCTCTCACGGTTATCGATTGCTCGCGTCAGAACGAGTCTGTGAAAAATGCTACCGTGGATGTGCGAATAGAGTTTGAATGTAAGGAAGATTTGCCACCAAATACTACTGCCTATTGTCTGATCTTGCACGATCGAGTTGTTGAATATTGTCCATTGACAAACATGGTTCGTAAAATTGTATAGATCAGCAAGGTAACCCCCCGCTCGATAAATAAATTATTTAAAGACGAGTTCTTAAATAATGACGTCAGTCATCAATTGATCTTGCTATGGACTTGATCGAGCCATCTTCGTTATGTCTGTACCTACATTTGTCGATCT